>OW028573.1:13620154-14820154 GCA_932294295.1 Alitta virens | reverse complement strand
ATGGAAGGGGAAGGGGGAAGGGGGGTTGATTCAGGCAATGACAAGGCTGTTGACCTTGGGGCTAGTTACCTTACATGAACCTTGACTGGACTATGAAACAAACCTGTCCGTCTTGAACGGTGGGTAGCAGGGTTAATTAATGGTCATATATAGGCCTAGATTAAAGAAACAAAAAGTTGGACATAGCCCAGATAGCATTCCAAATCGTTTCAAAATCGGCGCGATGTCTGCAATGCATGTTGTAACGACAGTGGCCTATATGGGCCGCTATCTGGGCAGGTGTTACAAGGAGATAGCCAAATATTATTGGTTAAGTTGAGGCATCGGAACATTCTTCAATATGCAGTAACTTAAATTTTATAAGGCATTGTAAATGAGACATTTTACGAGCTTAGATTGCACTTTACCCCTTTTACTTAAATTTTGACTGACTTCTTAGATGTTTGTTATTTTGAGATCTAGACTCCTTAATTTTGTTCTTTGTACCTAAATTAGTAAGAGGGGCCCCATTCTTTTTCATGCATGAACACATCTCAGACATTTGCCCGTGAGAGATCATGCCTTTAGCACGTGCTCTCCCCCCGCGAGGGCCCCATAAAAGCGCTCGATTTGTCAGTCGTCTGCCTTTTAGAATCCATCACCAGAAGCCGAGGTCCAACTGCTGACTTGCTCAACTTTAAATTAGATACATCTTTAACGTGTAATTATTGCAAAAACAGGTAAGTTTTAGTCGCGAAAACGTTTTCATTTAATAATTTGAAACTAACATTGTTGTCTGGATGACTCTGGAATTGAAAGTAAAGAATCAGATGAAGATTAAAATTGCCCAAGTTACACAAATTTCATTGTCTTGTACTCATACTGAACAACGAGATCAATAATTTGTTTGATGTATTTAGCTAACAACCAGATCAATGCAATTTTCCAGTTGTTTTCTTCACGAAAATTTCTCGATGAGATCACTCACGGGGCAACATTAGGTCTCAAACACCACTAGGACAAGTTATATTTAGAACGGGCATTGGAGCGTACATGGCATGAGATGCATAAAATAAGTTATCTCTCGATTAATAACTTTATGCTTTTAATTTAATTAGACTTAAATTGGTCGCACAATCAGTGGCCCCATATAACAGAAAATAAGAACTTGCGCATTAACTTGAAGAGTCCTAATGGCGACGTGGTCTTAATAGGATTAAATACAAGGGCAAGAATACTGTTTGGTCTTAAAATTGCTCTTAATAGTCGGGTGGTCTTAAATCAGGTACCATCTCAGTGTACTGTCTAGATTCTGTTTTGCTTGTCTCATTAGCAGCTGTAAGTGTTGGGCGCTTTCTTAGGGTCCCGAGTTCGATTCGCAACTATAGGAAGTAGCTTTAAAAAAAATCTGAGTTTGGAGGTCATTCGAATGAGATGTCACCTTGGTGTTATGTTTATTGTGAGGCTTAATATGATCACCTGGCTATGATTTGAACAAGGGACCATTGCCACTGAAAAAAAAAAACAATACTGAACAGGACACCAGATGCGTCTGACTGTCCGTCTTTCTCACACCCCCCTACATTTTGACTTGTCTGTCTACAATCTATGTTACAAGACTCCATGCACCCATCGTGGAAGATGAGGGTCAAGTTGACATAAAATTTTCTTTCTCTACTGCTAATTAACTTGTCACATATTAAGACGTATTTTGGCCAATGTATACGTGCCCCTTTTGGTCTTCTACTGGTTTCCTCAACCGCCCCTGGTGATGGATGCTTGGCTGAACAGGCCATTCTCATTGGCCACTCATCATCCCATGTATGTATCTGGTGGCGTTTTGCATTCAGGCGAAACAGTCAAGAGTTCACTCATTGTCCTTGGATGAAATGCGTGGATTCACGCATTGGTTACTTTCAAAGTCACTGTTACACGTACTCCTGTTTGTGTTCTTTCGTCTAATTTTTTTGTTTTGACGTCTTGCAGACGTGCATGACGTTACGTCTCTGCACTTAAATTTAACCAGGTTGGAAGAAAAACATGTTTTGATAAAAATAATAAAAATGAAAACTTTCCATTGGGCTTGTTTGTTCAGACGATCAAGCTATGCAAAAAACAACAAGTCCATGACAGGGTCATCACATAGGAACCACTCAGAGTGCTTAATCCATGCCTCAAGACATTTTGAAACAGTCGTATTGCTACCCAGAAAGTTTGTTGCACACTTTTAGTTTTAATTCAGACTATAGTTGTCCAAAACGCACAGGACGCCTGAGATTCCCTTTCAATAATGTCGAACTTGATAGGAGAAGCTTTAAGTCCTTATTAGGTATATTTAGAATGTTTTTTAGTTTTTTAGGATGTGTGAAATATGGGCCATCTAATGAAAACAACACCTTCCCAGAAAGTTTGTTACACTTTAATCCTGCCCAAAGTCGTCAAAAATGCTCAGAAAGCTTGGAATTCCCATTCAATAATAGTCCACTCCATAGAAGAAGCTCCTTTAAGCATAATTAGCCTTTATTATATTTACTATTTATCTAGATTTTTGTAAATTTTTCAGGATGTGTGGAATCTGGGCTATCTTTGGGGCTGATGAGACCAACACCTTCTGGGTGGAGCTGAAGGCATGTAGTCAGATTGCCCACCGAGGTCCAGACCAGTTCCGGATGGACAGCGTGAATCACTTCCAGAATTGTGTTTTGGGATTCCATAGATTGGCAATTAATGATGACTTACATGGAATGCAACCGTTGCGTCTTAATTCCATGGATCACCTCACAATTTGCTACAATGGTGAGATCTACAATGCACCTATGGTAAGAAACAACTGTTGTCCAATTCTGTGCCTTCTCATCAAGCTCAACCTCACAACTTTTTGAATATCTTTTTAATGGTTGGAAATTGTTGCAGGTTGGGAAGGAGTACAATTTCAAGTATGAAACAGGATCAGACGGAGAATCAATCATGCACTTGTACAACAAAGGAGGCATTGATTTCATGATAAGGTCCCTGGATGGTGTCTTTGGTCTTTGTCTTCTTGACACAGACAAGAAACTTCTTTACATTGCTAGGGACCTTTTTGGAATCAGACCTTTGTTCAGGGTTCTCACTGATGATGGAGTGCTTGCTTTCAGTTCAGAGGCCAAAGGTGCGTACAGCTGAACCTCTAAATAACCTCTGTCATAAGACCAAGTCAGTAGAGTTAAATAAAGAGCTGGATGAATGATTGCCCCTAGTCTGGGATTGAATATTTGTGAAAAATTTCATTTTACAGGACTCATGGAGTTGAAAATGAAAGGAGGCAGCCATATTGAAGTCTTTCCTCCAGGCCATTATGAAGAATACTCCTTGGACTCTCATGGGAAGGCTTCCCTTTTGAGACGTGTTCAGTATCGTACTATTGGGGATGTGCCAAACCATGTTACCGTCCCAGTCTCCTCTACCTGTGAGATTTTTTCTTGAAAGGCATATGCACTGCAATAATCTGTATAGGCTACCACCTTTACAGCAGATTTCATAGACTTATAGAAACTAGACTCCAGAGGTCGTCATGTTAATCCAGGACTCCCATTTGCTGAGAAGCCACCTTAGCCAATGGGAGTCTAGATTCACATTACATCACCTGGTCTTTTAGTTTCCAAACCGATGAGTTCTACTGTAATAACTATGTTAAACATATACATATCAAATAAATTAAAAATATACTGTAATTTTATCTTCTCAACTAGATGAGAACATGTATACCGGTATTCGAGAACAGCTGAAGGCAGCAGTGAAGAAGAGGATGTTAGCTCAAAGAAGAATTGGCTGCATGTTGTCTGGAGGCCTTGATTCCAGCCTGATAGCAGGACTCGTGGTTGAGTTTGCTAAAGAGGAAGGTCTGACTTACCCCATCCAAACATTCTCAATTGGCATGGAGGGCAGTCCAGATATTGAAGCTGCAAGAAAGGTACAAATTAGCCTTGTCATGCAAAGTGGATTACAATATCACTCAAAAACCTGTTGTTAGGATGACCAACCTATTTCATTCTGGAATTGTATTGTTAGGTTGCAGATCATATAGGATCTGAACATCATGAGGTGACCTTCACACCTGAAGAAGGGTTCCAGATGCTTGAAAAGATCATCTTCCATCTTGAAACTTATGATATAACCACCATCAGAGCCTCAGTTGGTGGGTTTCAATTTGAATTATTAGTAGAAATTCTAACTTTAGTTTTTTTCCAAATGTTGGGTAACAGTTTTTCATCAATTTTCCTTTATGCTCCTCCACAGGAATGTACCTGATCAGCAAGTACATCAGCGAGAAGTCAGACAGTATAGTGATATTCTCAGGAGAGGGAGCTGATGAGGTTGCTCAGGGATACATCTATTTCCACAAGGCACCAACTGCCAAAGATGGTGATGAGGAGAGTCACAGGTTGCTCAATGACCTCTACATGTTTGATGTCCTCAGAGCTGACAGGACTACTTCAGCTCATGGGTAAGTTGAATTTACACTTTGAAGTTAACCAATCCATACCAGGTCATGGAAAAAAATAAATAGATGACCAGGGAATACTTTTCAAATGTGAGGCTGTCTCGGCCTGCGACCCTTGAGTCTCGAGGGTCCATGGAAACTCATTGTGAACAACTCACCAAATATCCCGCCCAACTAACCCAGCCACCTTTGACCTATGGTCCTTGATTAGCTTCAGTTTAAAGTTGTTCAATTCCATATAAAGAATACAGAAACGCCGAAATAAGGACATTATTTGTCTGGTTTGCAATGGATTGCCTGGGCGTAATGATAACGTAAATGTAGTCCACGTGAGTTTTGGTAGACTGCGAGGTGTCGCTTGCAAAATAATTAAGCAGTCTACTTGTAGACAGCATGTGAGGACTGCCTGTCACAGTTTCCAACTAATTAGCAACTACAGCTCAGCGATCTTCTAGAATTGGCTGAGGTCCCACACCGAAATTCCTGTAGTTATGGCTTAAAGTATGGTATTAATATTACCAGATACATGATAAACTTATTAATAATAGACACAATGTCATATTGTTTAGTAAAAAAACATCTCAGAAGGAAAGCAGTCAGAATGAACTATGAAAACTCCATAAAATGTATAAAATAGTCAAGTAACTAAAGCTGTGTTAATTGTTGACATACACTTTTCAAGGCTTGAAAAAATATTTCATAGGATGTCACAGACTTAAAGAACATGATGGAAATATCTTACAACCTTTCATGGAAGAATCGTTTGGGAAATGCAAAGAAGACATGATTTCATTGGATACTTGCAAGGTAATAGTGGATTGAAATGGCGTGCACTCTCAAGTAGGAGGATAACCTTATAATCTTTGTTAGGGGTTGTAGTAAGTATGGCACACACTGGAAAAGTACCAACAGGTCGACCTTATAAATATTATTGACCTTTTGTATTATATTTTTTGTATTTGCAGACTTGAACTTAGGGTTCCATTTCTTGACCAGAATTTCACAGCCTATTATCTAAGTCTTCCAATGGAAGCTAGACAACCTAAGAATGGGGTGGAGAAATATCTGATCAGGAAAGCCTTTGATGGTCTCGGGTTGATCCCAAGTGAAATTCTGTGGAGACACAAAGAAGCATTCAGTGACGGAGTCTCCTCACAGAAGTCATCCTGGTTCGAGCTTCTGCAGGACCATGCTTCTAAAATGGTATGTTTTTAGTCCCAAATGTGAAACGGTGACAAAATAATATAGTTTTTGGCAAAGATATCATGGGGCTTCCCAGACAAAATGCCAAGTCGGCCAACATTGGTCCATCGTGTCATCAACTTGATTTGGCAAAATGTCAGGGTTGTTTTAAACAATAAACGAATAAATAGACATTTGTTTGGTGACATGATAAAATTTAATCGTGCATTTGGTTAACATAATGAACCAAATAAAAACAATGGAATTAAAGATAAATTACCTGAAATTATATCATGATACAGATATTGTAGACCTCCGTTTTTAAATATAAAGGGCATACTTTCACCAGTTATATTGCAAATTTATTGTTATCCTCTTTGATATAAAGGTGACAGATCAGGCACTGGCTGATGCCGAGAAGACTTACCCCTTCAATACTCCAAAAACCAAGGAGGCCTACATGTATCGACAGATTTTTGAGAAGTTTTATCCTGAGAAAGCAGAGTGGATCAGCTATTTCTGGATGCCACGTTGGATCAAGGGTGCTTCCGATCCTTCTGCGAGAACTCTGTGCCATTACCAAGGGTCTGATTCTTCCAATACGATATTAACGACACAAAAGGGATAGAAGTTGCTCACAGTGCATCTCAGTTCAATGCCAAGCTATTTTGACAGGGTGCACTGTTGGTTATGAAAATTGTTGAATAGTGCTTCCAAAGTTTGTTGTTGTTTTCAAATACAAATTTATTATATTGATTGTGTTTTGATTTGTTGTACATATATGAAAAACTTTTGTACATTGCTTATGGGAAATAAACCTTATATATAGAATTGAAATACATTTATTTTACTCTCTCTATATCCATTGAAATAAATACACCTTATTGAGCTTTTAACACAAAAAAATATACTGAAGAAGCAGGAAGATAGCACATGTACAACAGTGAATTAGGGTCATTATTGGGCAGTAGAGATATAGTAGAAAAGGGTATTTACTGTTATACTCAACCTAAATAGTCTTCCTATTGTTTTGAGCAAACTATACTTTAATTGCTTAATAATTGCAGTAACATATCAAAAAAACTATTAGTAAATATTTCTAGCGAAGTAGAAGTTATATCCTTCATAGTCGGGAGTTAACTGGCATATGTGTTGGTGATATACCAAAAATGTTAGTAAACTCCTTCCTACTCAGGATATAACTATTACTTACACAAATATAGCTTATATCTCTCAATTAAAAGTGGCCTGAATAACGTTTTTTGGACCACAATAAAGAAGACTAACCCCACCTGGCGTTCTACATCAACGTGTATTTCCTGTACATAAGTCAGTAAGTCATACGTTCAGGTGTGATATTCCCAAATACTATGAACAATAGAAACACCCATTAGCCTCCATTGCTAAGAATTACTCTATTAACTGGAGGGACCTCCGAGAGTCATATTTCACATCGATAATTCCGCTGCCTGCGGTATACTCAATAAATTGTATACACCAATTCCGGAACTCATGGAATTGGTGAGGCAGTGGTGCCTCATAACTGAGCGGTTCAACATAACATATGCGGTGGTGTATATAGCCACAAACGACAATGTCCTTGCTGATCACCTCAGCAGGGGCAGGATTGATGAATTTAAATACCTGCATGGCACGCCTTAAAGGCATGTCTGCCCTGAACCACTGCAATACTTTGCAGAATCCGTTTAGGTGTTCCATTCTTTCTATTGATTTCAGAATTGGATCGTCATGCAGTCCAGCTGGTATCCAATGGCTTAGCATTCAACTCCCGCAAGGCCTACACGACAGGAGTGAATAGTTATATTCAATTTTGTGCATGCTATCAACTAAACCCTTTTATCATTCACGAATCCAACATTATTAGATTTATAGCATACCTCGATGCACGTGCGATACTGGTCCGCACAGTTAAAGTCTTCATGGCCGTACTACTATGGATCATTTCCTTTGGAGGCGACCCCCCCCCCCCCCCCAATCTATACACCCCAAGAGTTAAGTGGGCACTGAGGTCTCTAGAGAGGCAGCATCCGGCCCCATCTCAGGTCACTCCAGTATCACTATCATGTTACGTCAGCTATATAACTCGCTGCATCTATATTACGACAATGTCATGCTGTTCACAGCAATGATATTGGCCTACCCCGCTTAAGCCTAAGCATGTTAAATTTATTTCAGCGTACAATCCGTACATGGTCTTATCGGTCCCATCTTCAAAAACGTCGGTAAAAGGTTTTTCGGCCGTAATCGGCTGCTCTGGTGATCCGATATGTGCTTACTGCTGGATGAAGGTTTACTTCTCTTACAGGGTCCCGGATCCTACATTACCATTATTTTTCTTTCAGAATGGAGTCCCGCTGACGCATGCGGTATTATCTCGCAATATGAAACTACTTTTGCCAGAATCGGTCATACCACTGATCATATCACTCCTCACTCTCTCAGGGCAGGTGCAGCGACTGATGCTGCGAATCTCTCAGTTTCGGAGGCAGAGGTGCAGCGTATGGGCAGATGGCGTTCTAGGGCGTATTTAGCTTATATACGCCCCGCCGATGCCCAATTAGCCACCTTAGCCTCCAAACTCGCCTCAGGGCCGAACCCCCTCCATCATAGCACCTAATTATTACATCTCATTATGTCTATGTCTAACCCTTCTACCTTCTAAAATGCGTTGCTCTGGGATGGCCTATCGGCGTGTGGGTGTCCACAGAGCAACATAGTATCAAGTTATTTAATTACATGTGACCTCGAAGGTCCTGGGCCTCCACGCGGCGAGGGTGGAAACACTTGGGGTGAAGTCCTCTATCCCCAGTGGCTAAAACAGGACAGTGCGCATTGCACAAGCTATCCAACGCAGACAATTACTGATTTTTTACATGCTTCTGGTTTCTACTACCAACTATAGATAATCAATCTTACCCTAGAGAGCCTCTACATAGCCCACTCAGGTGCCGATGAGGCGTTAAACAATAACACTAACTAACTATTTAATTACATGTATGTTTCGTCTATCTGTGTGTCTATGTCTTGTCTTTATGTGTATGCTCAATAAAGCAATTGTATCCAAACCTAATACAATCTGCGTCTTGTGTCTTTAAATTAGAATTACTCACGTAAATAGAGTTAAACCTCAAGGTCCAGGGATTCTCCATTTTGCAGGCATGCCACTTCCGGCATATTCAAAACGTAGGCAAGTCACGTGGTCGCTGATAGCCAATGAGGAACGACCATCGCTAATCCAGGCTGACTGTCCTATATAAACTCAATCCGTTGCCCTCTAAAAAGCATTCACCTTTTCTCTTCGCCCCACCCGCCATCCCTTTTTCTTAATTTTTCTCTATTTTTTTAAATTCTCTCTGCTTTTCATACTTATCTCCTATCTTATCTCACTGTCTCAACAGGTACCTAAATAATTTTGCCTCAAAAATATGCTTGACACTCTGTACATGTGTGGGTGTCCACAGAGCAACATAGTATCAAGTTATTTAATTACATGTATGTTTCGTCTATCTGTGTGTCTATGTCTTGTCTTTATGTGTATGCTCAATAAAGCAATTGTATCCAAACCTAATACAATCTGTGTCTCGTGTGTTTAACAAGTATATAGCTGAAAAACTCAAGCAGGTGGAAGTTGTGCCAACTGCAGATGCTGAACAAGTAATCGAAATAAACGTATATGACTTGAACTCTAAATCATGTGGCTATAACTAATGTGAAGTCTGCAAAGATAGTACAGTTCCTATGCCAGCCAATGTGGATCTTGGAAAAGAGATTGAATACTTCCAGCAGACAGAAAAGATCAGCAAAAATGATGTTCAGAGTACCATCACTGTCAAGAAGACACTAAGTTCAACAGTGTCATCATTGTATGATGAATTTTGTAATGCCACTCTGAAATTTAAGAAACACATATTCAACATCAGATGGCAGTACAACATGTACAAGCTTGTCCGAGAAAATATGAAGCCTACACTCTACGAAAAAAAGGTTCTTAAAGGTTCAATATGAAACCTAGGGGTTCCATATGAAACCTGAAGGTTCTACAGTACATGTAAAGGTTCCTAATGATTCTTAAAGGTTCAATATAAGAACCATATGGTTCAATCACACACCAAAGGTTCAAAGCTTGACAAAAGAGTTCAATGCCAAGTAAATTAGTTACAAATACAAATGGATCACTAAGGGCAGTCACTTAATTGATTAGAACAACAAATAAAGCCAGACAGGCAGCCTCAATGAGCAATTGAGCATAGCATTAGAACTTTTAACTCATTAACAAGCTTGGATTTCAGTTACTGGTGAGTAATAGATATTTCACTTATCAATGGCTTCATGGTAATTAATATGTAAACAATTTTGTTTAATCAAGACATTAAAACATGTTGTTATATTGTTAAGTTGTATTGTTTTTGCAGATATTTGAGTAGGGAAAAAAATTCAAATGACCTTGATAACATTCAGGACTTAATGAGAAAGCAGAGACAGTGAAATGCTTGAGAAATATCACTGGTGAGTATTCATTACAAAAAATATAAAATTGCTACATTTCACTATCATCAATCTATAAATTTCATGAATACTACTTTTGCATATACAGTAGATTTCAAAAGTATTCATGCCTCTAGATTTTGCAGGCAGATATATCAGCTACAAATCCATATAGGACAAAAGTGGTACATGCTATCAGCACAATATTTTTGGAGCTGATATATATAATTTATCACATGTTGTAAATTTTCAATCCACTTTGCAACTGTTATGTAATGTTTCATATGAAATTGCAAATATTTTCATTGTTGAACTAAATTTTCATAGAATTTCTCTGAATTGGCTGAGATTCACCTAGGAAAACATTTTAACTAAAATATAATAGAATATTGGCTGGCTGACTGAAAATATGAAGGACTTCAGTATAGTAATAAATTGGTAAAAAACCTCAAAATTACATCTTATTTTTTGTTCTTCAAAATTTCATTGTTTAATAATCAGTCAACGAACAACCAATAGTGAAAGTTTCAAAAACAGACACCGAAATATTACTATTTAATCAAAAGGGGAAAATATTGCAATTTTCATGGAATTACATCACATGGTAAGGCCACATTAATTTTAAAATGTGCCATTGATCAATCACCACATTTAGCGCACATTTTTTAGTTTATCTTAAGTTATATTAGGAGTCCATGCCCCTTAACCTAACTATTAATGAATTTACCACGGAACCATATAACTTTCAGCTGCCCAAATTAATTTTAACTAAAATTGAACTTCACAGATTTAGAATTGGAGTGACATGTCCGACAACTCAGCCTGGAGTTTCACCAATTGGAGTGACATGTCCGACAACTCAGCCTGGAGTTTCACCAATTGGAGTGACATGTCCGACAACTCAGCCTGGAGTTTCACCAATTGGAGTGACATGTCCGACAACTCAGCCTGGAGTTTCACCAATTGGAGTGACATGTCCGACAACTCAGCCTGGAGTTTCACCAATTGAAGTGACATGTCCGACAACTCAGCCTGGAGTTTCACCAATTGAAGTGACATGGTCGACAACTCAGCCTGGAGTTTCACCAATTGGAGTGACATGTCCGACAACTCAGCCTGGAGTTTCACCAATTGGAGTGACATGTCCGACAACTCAGCCTGGAGTTTCACCAATTGAAGTGACATGGTCGACAACTCAGCCTGGAGTTTCACCAATTGGAGTGACATGTCCGACAACTCAGCCTGGAGTTTCACCAATTGAAGTGACATGGTCGACAACTCAGCCTGGAGTTTCACCAATTGGAGTGACATGTCCACCAACTCAGCCTGGAGTTTCACCAATTGGAGTGACATGTCCGACAACTCAGCCTGGAGTTTCACCAATTGAAGTGACATGGTCGACAACTCAGCCTGGAGTTTCACCAATTGGAGTGACATGTCCGACAACTCAGCCTGGAGTTTCACCAATTGGAGTGACATGTCCGACAACTCAGCCTGGAGTTTCACCAATTGGAGTGACATGTCCGACAACTCAGCCTGGAGTTTCACCAATTGGAGTGACATGCCAGACGCTGATACTATCATCGCAGCAGGATCCATCGCCATCATCACAATACAACTCTTGTGTATTATGGCCAGCTGAACCATGTCAACACCCTCATACTGTCATTAGCAGCAGCACATGGGACAGAAGCAGCAGACTTCTTCCTCCCCACAACTCTACCACCCACAGACATGGACGCACCAATCGACATCTACCCAACATGGAGCACAGTAATCATGTGTATTATCACCAACATGCTGATCATATTAGAAAAAATTAGGCCATTATTAGCCAAATGTGAACTAAATACCCGTCTCAGCCATCTACAGACAGACCTTTACTGTGCTATGTATAGCAACCAACATCAACTCCACATAAAAATCGCAACAATCCCACACGATCTTTCAGTGCTCTCAGTCCGCAAGAGTCAAGACCTCCATGATTCAGCACCAATCTCTTCCGTACGCATGCCGTTTTTAACTGGGATAGGAGGCTTATATACTTACCATGACAAACAATGAATAGTTATAGTTCACATATAGCTGTATAGGGGGATGAATACTTTTACAACCCACTGTATTCTTGTGACAGTTTGTTAACTGAATCTATAAATTCAGAATGTTAGACAATGAAAGTTATTCCAATGATAATTTTGCCTGTTTTATTTTTTCATCTCATTGAAATATTTATATTGAAATCTTCATGCAATGAAGCCACAACTGTATTTTTTCAAAGAGACTTGACACTGTGCAAGTTAGCTTGCCAGGGTACATTAAGGAGAAAAGGAAAAGTAAATAAACTGTGTATAGTATTTTAAAATATATTTTTTGAACAATCAAAGATATCACAATTTGTTTGTTTGAGCATCCATAATGTAATTATAGACTGTAAATGACTGTGGTGTTACATATTCATATTGATATTTTCAATAAAGTACCACCCTCAGACAGAATGCTAACAAGGATAACATAGACCTGTGTATATCATGGAAAATTATTAAGAATGAGTGACTGGATGACATGTACACAATTTACATGAGGATTGCCTGTCAACAAAGAACAAAACCCACCAAGTTGGCAACAAACAACAGTAATAGCACCAAAAATATTTAAAAAAAAAAACAGTTTTGTTGCTACGTAGTTAATAAATATGAAAAAAATTGACAGCTGTAATAATATAGGTCTGATCCTTATAATTGGTGATGTTATATAATTAATGTCTTTCATGCAACCATCCAATGTCATGATTTTTATAATAACACTTCTATTCTTTATTTTGACAGGAGTCAACTCCCAGCACAAGAGAGAGTCCAGTCTATGTGAAAAATGTGGAAATATGTCGTGATGGTCATCCAAGACAGATAACCTGATATTTCACTGGCTTTTGAATGTTTAATTGCTGTTTATTGGATACAAAAAATACACCATGTATTATGTGGAATTTTGCATCATTAATTGTGGTAGGGTTAATTTGGTAAACTGGTACCCTCAGCATATTCCCTATAAACTTTGTGTATTTATTAAGTGATTTAATTCCTAGGTTGTGTGGAGCTCAGTCCAAAACTATGTTTGTTCATGAATGAAAATAAATGTATAAACCCAAAAAGTATTTTGTTGTGCTGTATATTTATTCATATCTAAATGAACCTTTATTGAACCAATATATGAACCTTTAAATTAACCTTGTTAGGTTCCAAATAGAACCACATGGTTCTAAAATGAACCCTAAACAGAACCATAGATGCACCTATAAAAGTTCTTTGAAGAACTGTTGAACAATCCAAGGGGTTCTTTACAGAACCATTTGATGGGTTTATTCTTGAACTATTGGGTTCCATACGGAACTTTTGTTCAAGAACCATGGAGTACCATGAAGAACCTTAATATGGAACCTTCAGTAGTTCTTTTAAAGAACCTTTAGAGAGGTTCTAAAAAGAACTAATAACGGTTCCATATCTATACCGGGCTTTTGAACCTTTAAAGGTTCCATATAGCACTTACAGTTTTTAGAGTGTACAGAAGTTCTTCTTCATGTAGACTTCAGCGAAAACTATAGTTACAAATATGCAACTGAGATTCAAGCAGTACATTTTGGAGGATCACACCAACAAGCCACCTTGCACACTGGTGTGTATTACACATCATCCTCGTCCAAGCCAGTTTCATTCTGCACAATATCTGACAGTCGCCAGCATGACCCACCAGCAATATGGGCCCATTTGAATCCTATTCTTCGTAAAATAAAAGCGGAAAATTCTATGGTAGATACACTACATGTGTTTAGTGATGGCCCATGTACCCAATACAGACAGAAAGCGAACTTCTTTCTCATTCAAACTGAGCCCTCTGCCTAAGGATTCCCTTCAACAACTTGGAACTTCTTTGAAGCAGGGAATGGAAAAGGACATCATATGGAGGAGCCTTGAAAAGAAAAGCCGATGATCTGGTCAGGAATGGGAGGGACATTCCTACTGCCTTGGACCTATTTAACATCTTAAGAGACAAAACCACTATTCAGATGTTTTTCATCATACAAGAAGATATAAATGAGGTAAATGTCAAGGTGAACAATATGCAACTGCAGAATGTAAAAGGGACAATGGCAATACATCAAGTTGTTAATGTCGAGAACACTTTGAAAGCCAAAGTGATCAGTTGTTTCTGTTCTGCTGCCACAAACAAACTGGATTGTCCTTGTTATGATCTCCATTACATCAATGTTCTAAATGTTCGTCCCAGCCTTCCTCCAGATGAAGTTCCATCTACCTCCAGGCCATCCAGCATTGTAACTCCGAATGCTCGACCACAATCCATTACCTCCAATCACATTGGCAAGTGGTGCATTGAATCCTTCCAAGGTGTCTGCCTTCATCGCACCGGGAAAACCGCTTCTTTTATCAGCAATTTTGCCTTATGTAGAAAAGTGTTTAAAGAAAAAGAACAGAAAGAGACAACCGAACTTAACTGTCACCAAGTTTATTATTTCCAATTGAACTATTTTGATTTTAGTTGTTTTCAAGTTGACTATTAAATTGACTCTTAATCTCCAGTAGGTCACTTTCACCAAAACAAGTTCTTATTTTTTCTAGTCTGTAAGAGATTAGCGTTTTCAACTAGTAGGCCTAATGAATAATTATAATTTTGTAAAGTATAATGATTAGGTATTAATATGTAGAACTGTTATTCAGTAATCAAATATATTTTTCTTAACTGTTATTCATTGATCAATTTTTGTTATCATTAGTTGAATTAATCGAGTTTGATGGCTTTAAATGCAATCAGAATGAAATATTAACGATAAATTGGCAATCCAGAAGCCTCTTTGTCTTTAATATTTAACTCATGTCAGTAACTACACTGTCAGTGGTGTAACTACACTGTCAGTGGTGTTACTGCATAAAAAAACTTCAATAATTTAATGCTTTAATTACAAAATTAAAAAGGTAGGCTAATGCTCAAATTTGAATGAGTGGCTGTGTAAGAATCTACAGGTGGATAACTATTGTTGCATATTTTAAGAAAATAAATTATCTTTATTGTAATTTCTGCACGCGCTTAACGTTATCAAAAATAGAAAGGGCAACTTTGGAAGTGCCTGGGAATGACATAGTAAATAAATATGCATCCATTTGGCTATCAGAGGCCGAATGCTAGTCGATTCGGCCTTCGTCCAGTTCGGCCCAGCCGAAAGGACCCGTTTAACTGAGTCGATTCGGCTTACGAAAAAAGTCGGTTCGGCTCCCTATACATTAGCATTGAGGCCGAACAGACCCAGTTCTGTCCATTCGGTCTAAGAAATGAGTCTATTCGGCTCTGACGAATGTCCGGCCGCTGGTTCGGCCGGCCGCCTAATAATACTTTATCTGCCCTTATCACCCCCTGTTTCCGCTTAAGAAATAGACTATCTTGATAACTAATCATGATAGAATGATGATATTTACACCTACGTGTTCGCCGTAACGAGCCCTTTTAAAACAAAATACTTTTTTTTCTGCAATTTTAATTAAAGTACTAAATACTTTAACAACTGTAAATAAATAAATATTGAGTCACATTGTGTCTAATCCATGACAGGACAATGAACAAACATAAATGTTAATATTATTTTTTTTTAATATGTGTTTTAATTTTTACACTTGCATCATCTCATTCTTTCAAGTAATATCAAAAAACATTTCCAATTGCATTCAATTCTTTCTTTATTCCTTTATCCAGTGCATCAAAGCATGGACGTATTATACGTCCATGATCAAAGCATCAATAATTGAAGAAAAAAAAAAACATTAGCAATGGATATTATTTCATTATACATTAAAAACCGATTCCTATCATTGAAGATTGCACTTAAACGAAACGTCTCAATTACGGGGACCGAACCGTCTCGTTTTTGTGGTCGACTCGGTCCCCATAAAAATAAATAGGGAGCCGAATGGACTCAGCTAAAAAGCCGAACCGACTCAGCTGGCAGGCCGAATGGTCTTGATTTGGCGGGCCGAACAGGCTCAAGGCCGAAACGACCTGCTACCCAGAGGCCAATGTGACCTGTCTTTCACGTAATCAAACTAATCGCATTGTGTGGAATCAACATCTTTGGGACCAGTTAACTCACATATGTCAGTAACATCACTGACAGCCTATAGTCTCCAAGGATATAATACCCTAGCTGTATCATAAAATCATAAAATCACTGAGGTCTGATATAGTGATTATTTGTTTTTGTCACTAAACATTAAAATATCAGAATTACTGAAACCGATGGCACCATTTATCTTATGACCACTTTGAGCTAGCTAATGTTGAGTTACTGTAGAATGACCCAGCTCATGTTTTGCTCATTTACTCTTATAGTCAATAGGCTGGCTTATGGTATTAAAGGTCCAACAATGAAATTACAGAAAAATTAGATGTTCATGTGTTGAGTTTACGCAATTCTTGCCCCGACAAACAGGCAATTCAGTAAAATTCCCTAAACTCAACAAATATGAATTCAATTCTCTTGCATTTCTAAGACAAGATTTCTTAAGTCTATACTCAGCCCTTTTTAATGGGGGAAAAAAGAATTTTTTTTAATGAGTGTTCATTATGTGAAGTTGAATATGGGTCCTTGTGTAACAGTCAATAAATAAAGGATTTTTTCATTCAAATGAAAGCAGAAGAGTACATTGGATAGTCGCAGTATATGTTGGACAGCTACATATAGTGCATGTTGGAAGGCTGCACAAGGTCCTTTATCATTTATTTTGCTGTGCAGCCTATGTACTTGTAATGTGGAGTATATCAGATTATATGAAATAAATATGCTGTACAGAGATAGGGCTGCTGTAGCCCAGCAGCGGAGCTAGGTCTGCTGCAGCAAATACTGCACACTATAATACCGCCATGGTTGGCCTGAGCGCTGCACTGCAATGTAGTGCCATCTAGCGGATTGTGCCTGGCACGTGCCTGGTATTTCATCATGCTACCATTGCGTCAACCAATTGCCCTTAGGCGGAAACCATTGCATCATACCGAAATATAAAGCCAAGCAGAATTGAGCATCCATTATTAGTTTCTGTTGATCTCCCCGTTGTAACAGAACGTCGGACTGTTCTACTGGAATATCTACATTGATCACTGAATTCACATCTGTCTTCTTTACAAGCACATTGAAACTTTCAGGTAGGCTAAACTAATAGTAACTAATGGGCCTAATTAATAATTATTTATCTTATTATATAATCTTAAGCTAGACCTTGCATACTTGACAGCTACTAACTTTGATTAGGTAGGCCTAAACCTTTTGACCTTTCGAGGTCTGAATAATGTAGGCCTATATATATTGTCATTGGGATTATCGGATTCAAAGCTGTCTTTTGCCATTGTTAGCCATATTATTACCCAGCCGTGACAAATTGAATGTTTGTGTTTAAAGGGGTACTAAAGGACATTTGTATGTTGTTTTTTAAAGTTTAATAACATGTAAAAGAGTATATCGCTGTGTAAGGAAATGTCTTAAAGTCGGGTTTGGTATGGTTTTAAGACAATTTAAAGTACAATTTGCGCCACCCGCCACGCAATCTGGTGACGTCACTTATGTCCTAAGTTCATGCGATCCTTGATTGCAATGAGTAATTTGTAATATTAATAACTAACACCTTCAGCACTTTACCTCTGATGTTAGCTTTGGTCCACAGAAACATATCCTCGCTATTCAGTATTCAGTAATATCCTGCATTAATTAGTCTTTTTTTTTTTTTTTTTTGGCTCAGATTAGAGTTTTCCCATTATTCGATAGGAGCTTCATTGTTGGTTTTCCTTATTTCACAGGATCTTTGCTTCCCAACTCTTCTGCCCTTTTTGTGTCCCCCATCAGTCGGGTGAGGAAAGTCTCAACCCATTCGAGGCTGGACACTAGGGCAGTTGCTCTAAGTACTTACTCTATAGCTTCTTCATCGCCCCTTGGGTGTTTTGTTGTGCATCTTCTAAATTTGTGATAGTGCATCTATTTAAATTTATGATAGTGCGATTTATAAGTATGTAAGAATCACCCAAGGTTTTTGGTATTTGCTCATTTAGTTGGTTACCTTTAATATTATCATAATTGTATGTAGAAGATATTTTCGTGATGTCATATCTTTTGTATGTATAACTTACTTTTAGCAGAGCACATTTTATTATGATTACTCTTTTTACCATGTCCAGAGTGCATTTTAGTATGTTCACTCGACAAAAACCTTTTATTATTTTATTTACCTCAGAGTACATTTTATTATGATTACTCTGTATACTTGGGTACCTTTGGGTACATCTTATTACCCGTCCGGACTCTTTATGGATAATTGTTACTTCCAAGGAAAATCTGGAATCTTTCTTTTGATGTCTTCTCTTACTTCTTTGTATTTGTCTTGATTATCCCAGAGAACTCTCAATTCCATCAGGATTTGTCCTAGTTCGTTTTGTCCTCTACCTTTCTTGCCTACAGCCCAGAATTCATCTAAGGTGTCTTCCGACAAACTATGTACTTTGTTCTCCAGAAGGAAGAAACGGAAGGGCGCGTCTTGGTCCATTTTAGACATGAGGATATACTTCATGATGTCCCTTTTGATGGAATGCCAATGTTGTTGGTTGGTAGTGCATATTCTTCGTGACGCTGATTTGGCCCCTCTTCCGGTTCTTTCCCTCTGGATCTCTCTGCACATAGTTATGTCGCCGCTGTGAGCTGCCTTTGCATATTGATATGCAGACTCTGAAGTTGTGAAAATCTTTCCAAAAATTGACAGATTAGTTTGGGTAAAGTTGGAGACGATACTGTTTTCTCCTTTGAAATAGATTATTCTATTTTTTACTCTTAGTGCTGGTATGTAGTTTAGATTGGGTGGCAAGTTAATTATTCTAGTACTTACCCTGAAATTGGTCATGTATGTGATAGAATCTCTTAAGTCTCTGTAGACAATGTTAATTATGCCAATTGCCATCCTCTCCTTTCCGCTGTTTGACAGGTGGAGGCCATCTTGCAGGAAGGCATCCTCCACTAATTTTCTTCCTTCCCCTGTGTTGTAAGTCTCAACCTTATAAGGGTTCTTAAAAAGAAAACCAGGGTGCCTTTGTGCTGCCTTCTTTAGCTCCATATTTATGAGGTCTCTCGATTCTGTCTTGGAGTTCTGTTTGGATAGGTCCCACCCAGTATCCTGTGGTCTTATCCTAATGCCAAGGATTACGATGTAAGTGTACGGATAATGCCTTCGCATACCTATACACAAGGTTTCTAGATGGAACCTAATGTCGGCGGTGTTTTTTCCGACATTGTTGGTACCTATTAGTATTACTATGGCGTCTGGTGTTCGATCTTCTTCTTCTGTTGCCTCAGGATCATGACTGTATCTTTTAGCCAATTCCTCTATTTTCAAGCCAGAGGTGGCGATTGAAGTGGATCCCGAAACTGGCAGGTGTCTGACCATGGAGTCACCTTCTATCCAAATGTTTAAACCATTAAACATTTTGTTCAATTTTGCCAGTGTTGGATTACTTACTGTCGTGCTATTTCTCCATTTGGAAACAGAGGTCCTACTTGCCCTGTTCTTATGTAGATATTGGGGGCCCTTACCAAGATTTGTTAGATGGTAGCCTGAGAAATGGTCAAAAATATGGGAATTGTTGTATTTTGAGTACATTTTATTATGTTCACTCAAACCAACTCAAACGGTACCTTTGGGGTACATTACTATAATTTGGATAGAGTTTTGTTGAAGTATTGAAAGATGGTATCTCTATTGGGTGTACCCCATTTCCCCTTCCATGCTTTTGTTAATTTCATTATGGTATGTATGTAGCTTAGGGCTATTCTATACTTGTCATCAGGGTATTCTTCGTAGAATAGTTTGTGGGGTTCTAAATTTAGTCCCCACTGCTGGCGTATATGTCTATGGAGTGGTTGTATCCCCAAGCAGTTTATAAAGGAATGATCACGTGACTGTACGAAGGCGAAGTCACATAAGGGACAGTTTTGTGATTTATTAAAATACTTTATTTTGTTAAAATGGTCAGTAATCACTATATGCATTTGGACCTTGTATTTATTACTGAAAGGTCTAAGTGCCCACCTACTCCATATTCCTTTCCAGTTAAGGGACTTTAAAGTTGTCTCTATGGAGTACGGTTGGTAAATTAATTTAACGTTCTCCATGTATATTTCTTTAAAGGCCACGGTTTGCCATGCAATGGGTTTATCGCATGGTTTTTTATTAAGACTATTAATTAGTCTGTGTTGTGAACTACGGAGGCTGCCAGTGTTTTGCACTTACCGGAAATACGTCACTGTTGTCTCAGCCAATGAGAGCCAAGTATTAGAGGCCCTGCATTTCAGTCAAAGTTTCACTAACAGGTGTTAATTGCCCTTGAACCTTTGTTATACTAAGATCATGTCACAGTTCTCACCAAGTGTCAAGTAAATTGTCATTGAAAAATTTGAGACAATGCAATTAATTATCCATGCATACATGACGGCCTCTACACCCCTTATCTCGTGGTGAAAAACAATGACTTTGAAAGTTTGGATAACTGAGTACTAAATTAAAAAAAAAAATTCTGAGTATTTTAGAGTGGCAGGTATTAGATTCATAAATCAATGTTGTATTTTTCTCAACCTCCATGGTGGGAAACAACATATATATTAGCATTGGCATATAAGACTATAATATAAAATCACATGGAGAGTATAGAAAATCATAAAGTGTATAAATCAAAAGCAAAATTTTTATAAAAACATAACACCCATTGAGTTAAAAAAGGCATGAAAAACTGCATATTAAGAAGTAAAAAAAAACAATCTAGAGTTTAAAAAGCAGTCTGTAGAAATTTTTATTCCGCAAATTTTATGATTAAACACCCATCTGAAAAGCGATGCAGAGCAATTTTATTGAATCTAGTGCTATAAAAATAACCTATTATTATTATTATAAGACTATTTATATAGTTAGGATCCTATAATAAACCTGTATATTTGGATTAGACTTTAATACATGGAGGGGTTAATAAAAGAAATTTTGTTAAATAATTAAATGTCTAAAATGTTATTTTGAAATTGCTTATTTCATAATCTTTCTAATGGTGTATAACAAGCAATGATTGAATTAAAAAAGCTATATTTACTAGAGATAGAAGTAGGCAATATATATTTGTTTTTTATGCGCTACAATACCCCAATGAACCCTGGAGAAGTCTATCTTATTAGTGCAATTTGGTAATGAATTCATTCTGCTAATCTTGTGAAGATTACTGAAGGGAACATCCTTTTAATAATTCTATACAACTCAATACAGTGCATGTATATATTAACCTTAATTTTAAACAAACTAAATTGAATGTTAGAACAGATTTATAAATTACGCCTAAAGTGTCAAGGAGTGTTGTAATATACCTACATAAATACAAATCATTTCATTGCAATTAGTCCAAAGAAATTCAACTAATGCTATCTTTTCACTTCGTTTCATTAAATTGCAATTATCAATGAAATGTATTAATTGCAATCTGCGCAGATTTAGGAGTTAATTTTCTAGGGCTCCAAAGCCCAGCTAGCTATAGTCCATACTTAGGACTTAGGACATAAGTGACGTCACCAGCTTGCTTGCCGAGTGCAATAATGGCGGCCCCCAGCATTTCGGCGGACAGTGAAAACGGCACTCTCTTTTAAAATTAACATGCAAATTTCCTTGTGTTCCCCTTTAACTTGAAGCACCTTAACAAAACAGCGCAACTCCGTGACAAAAAAAAAACAACAACAAAAAACAGTTGGAACCTCAGGATGGATAAAAGGGCATGAGTGAGGGTCATAAATAAAAAGTAGATAGGATAGGATCATCATACCAGCTGTCATTTGGATGGAACATTAAATTGGAGGTGTCTTGTACTTGGTGTCTCTGCTGAAGCAAGTAAAAAAGCCCACCAAAGGGGTAAATATAAATACAAAATATGGATGGGCATTGGACTCAACCTCCTCTCCCCCACCTCATCAGTCCACTGTGAATGGCAAGAATGTGCGTTAAAAGGCTGCACTTATCTATCGGATATTTTACTGCATTCTTAAAAAATTCATGGCTAATCAAATTTTTACTGAACCAGCTAACAAGAGAGGCAGAGTGGCCGAACAGTTAGAGTAGGCACATCCACAGAAAATTAGGCATCATTAAAGGTCTATATCTCATTACGACATAGATAACAATAGTCATTAACATTGACATAAAAATCATCTTGAAGACAAGGTTTTCAGCTTTAAGATGGATATTGTCTTATCTATAATGGCTCATTACAGATGCTTCAGTTATTGTAAGATCAAGATAAGATATTTAACAAAATAATACTTCAAAACTGACACATTTTTTACCATAACTTTCTTAATATTAGGCCTAGAAATTCGGTGAAAAATACCTTTAGAATCCTTGGATCCTGCGGAATTTACTAAGAGTAGTGTTTATAAAAAGATGTAGGGGTCTTTGGGCCAGCTCTGGGCGAATTTGACTCTTCAAATCACCTAATAATGAATATTGTTTTACTACTTTCAAAGGGTCTAATCCTTCTCTAGTTCATCCAATAGTGCATCACAGTGGCGTAAGAGCCTCAAATGACCTCATAATGAGGCCTGTATTAATTATTAAGATCTAGCCAAGTTGGTCTGTTTTCCAAGAATGATGTAATTAAGAAAGTTGTCATTATTACAAAAAGGGTCTCTCACTGCCAAGTCTCACCTTTTTTGGCTTTTAATGTTTTCTGTTGTCCCTGAAAAATGTTGATTTCAAATCTCACAAGTTATAATTATGAAATAATCAGAAATATATACACAGTACTTAGGTGAACTGAATCACATGCACACAAGTTTATGCATGCTGGAAAACTGGTAGATATCAATAAATAATATAAATGAGGTAATGACAGTTAATGCTTCCCGATTCCATAATTAATGTTTTCCGTCTAGACAGTGTTTGCCAGTTCAACATACTTTCAAGCTTGAAATTAGAAGTTATCGTCACTTGTTACTGCTATCTTACATATTATAATGAATAATCTGAGAAATTGCATGGTTCATGACTATTCAAGAAAATTTGTACCCTTTGATGCTGATACTAATAAATCTTGCAGGATGTGTGGAATCTGGGCGATCTTTGGTGGTGATGAGAATAATCAGGTGTGGGCGGAGGTGAAGGCATGTCTTCAGATTGCTCACCGGGGTCCTGACCAATTCCGAGTGGAGAGCGTGAATCACTTCCAGAATTGTGTGATGGGATTCCACCGGTTGGCCATCATGGATGACCTTCACGGAATGCAGCCTCTGCGTCTTATTTCCATGGACCACCTCACGCTCTGCTACAATGGGGAGATCTACAATGCACCCATGGTAAGACATCATGTGCTGTGTATGAAGACATCTTAGAATCTATGTTGGAGGCAAAAATTATTTCTTCTCCAATGTCCAACAATTAAATAAAGTAAAAAATATAATATATCGCAAAATATAGACAATGTTGTGAGGTCACAATCTGCTAAATTGAGTAAGAAGTATCATTGATTGTCATTTGAAATTACATTATGTAGTACGTTTAGCAGAATATGATTTTAGATTGTGCTTTCTTATTTATCATCAGGTGGGCAAGGCTTATGATTTTCATTACGAAACTAAGAGTGATGGAGAAGCCATTATGCACTTGTACAACAAGGGAGGCATTGACTTCATGGTCAGGCAACTGGATGGAGTATTTGCTCTGTGTCTTCTGGACACGGAAAGAAGAAAGATATACCTTGCAAGAGACCTGTATGGGGTCAGGCCACTCTTCAGAGTGGTCACTGATGATGGTGTTCTTGCATTCTCCTCAGAGGCTAAAGGTAGTTTGTTTGCTGCATTTAATTTGCAATATATGCAGTGAGTCTTTTTGCTCATTTTAAACATCTATTTGGCTCGTTTCTGAATGGTTGTGATGTCTTTTGTAGGACTTGTGGAAGTAACAATGAAAGGCCAAAGTAAAATAGAGCCATTTCCTCCAGGCCACTATGAAGAGTATGACATGAACGCCCATGGAAAGGTCTCTTTGGTTAAACGTGTGCAATATCGATGTATAGGAGATGTTCCTGACTTTGTTACAGTTAGAGCAGTTCCTACAGGTAAGAACTAACACAGGTCTGCAAATCTGATAAATTGCTAACATCCTGCCAAATATATCGGCATGTATGACTCAGTACATCCATAATGTTTCACATTCTTTTTTTTTTCTTCTTGATTTGTCCAGAAGGTGACATATTTGCCAGTATCAGGGACCATTTGAAGGCAGCAGTCAAAAAGAGGATGTTATCTCACAGAAGGATTGGATGTATGTTATCTGGAGGTCTGGATTCCAGTCTCATAGCTGCTCTTATTGTGGAGTGTGCGGAAGAGGAAGGTCTGACTTACCCCATCCAAACATTCTCCATCGGCATGGAGGGCAGTCCAGATATTGAAGCTGCAAGAAAGGTACAAATTAGCCTTGTCATGCAAAGTGGATAGCAATATCACTCCAAACCTGTTGTTAGGACGACTCATCAATTTTATTCTTGAATTATATTGTTAGGTTGCATCACATATTGGATCAGAGCATCATGAAATATCTTTTACACCCATGGAAGGATTTGAGATTCTTGAGCGTCTCATTTACCACCTTGAAACTTATGACATTACAACCATCAGAGCTTCTGTTGGTAGGTCTCCTAGGAATATATTTCATATACTGTTCAAATTCTGATTTAAATTTTTCTGTGAAATGATTGATTATATAAAGCTTTCACTCTTTACTGTTTTACAGGAATGTACCTGACCAGCAAGTACATCAGCGAGAAGTCAGACAGTGTGGTGATATTCTCAGGGGAGGGAGCTGATGAGGTTGCTCAGGGATACATTTATTTTCACAAGGCACCAACTGCCAAAGATGGTGATGAGGAGAGTCGCAGATTGCTCAACGATCTCTACATGTTCGATGCCCTCAGAGCTGACAGGACAACTGCTGCTCACGGGTAATTCTACATTTTCTGTGTGGCAGTTTAAATTGTATATGAATTACCAATTTAGCTTGGTGTAGTTACATTTTAAGTTTTTTTTTTCCCGAAGACTTGAACTGAGGGTGCCATTCCTTGACCAACCCTTCACAGCATATTACCTTGGTCTACCAGAGGAGGTCAGACAACCAAAAGATGGGATTGAGAAATATATGATCAGGAAAGCTTTTGATGGTCAAGGTTTAATTCCTGATGAAATTCTTTGGCGACATAAAGAAGCATTTAGTGATGGTGTCTCCTCAAAAACGTCCTCATGGTTTGAACTTCTTCAGGACCATGCTGCTAAGATGGTGAGTCAAGGTTGCTCTTCTCTTACCTAGTCTCATGACTGTGCAACACTGAATAATTGATCAAAACTACACTGTATCTCCAGCAATATTGTGAAGTCTAAGATCTACAATTTTAATGTGGCATGTAACTTTTAGAGTTATCTGTAGTAACAATTATTTAGTATTTTTACTTATTTGAAGGTCAATGACGAGTTACTGGCTGATGCTCCAAAGAGATTCCCCTTCAACCCCCCTACTACAAAGGAGGCTTACATGTATCGGCAGCTTTTTGAGAAATTTTATCCTGGGAAATCAGACTGGATCAGTTATTTCTGGATGCCCCGTTGGATCAAGGGGGCTTCCGATCCTTCTGCAAGAACTTTGAGACATTACCAAGCTTAAAGTTGTTCACTCTTCAGATATTTGATCTTTAAAAATACACAGTATTGTAGTTCTTAATATTATTTATTTATTGTTGTATTGTACTGTGATATATTATCAGTTCTGTGTCATAAAATGGCTCATAATGAATGTATCCGTGTGTTATAAATAAAACATACTTGTACAAAAGACATTCTTTTATCCTACAACATATATAATTGGTTAAACTGATCGATGTACACTGTACCAGTAAATAGCTCCCACTGGAAGCTGAATCAACATTACATGGGCCTATGCTAACATCAATGTGTGGAATATTTGTCAGAAAGGAAATCCAGAATATAGATCATTGAAGGCAGCTCCCAGATTCCATCCAGTTCCCATGAAGTTACCAGTCTGCTACCATGGGGTATATTAGTGATGCAGACCGGACCGCATGAATCCGGTCCGGTACGCGGTCCGACCCTGGACCGCATCGGTACCGGACCAGCAACAAAATACCGGTAATGGGTGCCTGGACCGTGGTCCGGACCGCTGGAAAAGTTTTTTATTAAAAAAGAAAAAACATAATTTTTTATTTTATTTTTAAATAAAAAACTTTTGCTTAACCTTTGTTTTTATCATAATTTTAAAAAATGCCGATGGATCGCTTCTGGACCGGTCCAGTAATAATACCGGACCACCTGACCCTGGACCGGACCAGTACCGGACCACCCCACAAAAGGCGGTCCGGTCTGCATCACTAGGGTATATTTCCTTGGGTCTAATCTCAGCTATTCAGTATTATTTGGCAAAGTTTGTTTATATGGAGAAATTTCACAGGAGAGTAGCACATATATGATTGTCAAGCATATATTATATAAATAGTGGATAGTGAGGAGACCAGTGATGTTGCGCGAGGCGTAGCCTACCAATATCACTCTCACTTTCACATGACCAATATTTCCTACTAATTTCTGGATTTATTAGTCCTGTCATGTGATACCCTCTGTGCATGCTGATTGGCTATTACAATTTAGGTGTAGAATATTATCCCTTAGCAATTCAGCAATAAGTGTTGTGTTAGTTAGCTTTAGTTACTGACATAGGCCTACATTAAACTACTTATTACTTCCGTATGGATGGTAGCTGTATTACTTTATTTACTATGGGATCCAAAAATTTCTCAAATGCAAACATATATATATATATATATATATAAAAGCCCTGGCAGCTGGGTGGTCTAGTGGTAGGGCTCACCTGTTCCTTTGAAGGACCCGGATTCATTCTCGAGCTTGGGCACCCTTCATGAGCAACATCCCAGCTGGATGTCGTTTGGATGAGACGTTAAATTGGCGGTCCCTTGTAGGCCTACTCAGTTTCTTTGCTGAGGCAACTAAAAGATCCCACCCATGGGGTATATGTGAAACATGGGTGGACTCCTCCACCCTCATCAATCAACCCTCGATAGCAGCAAGAACTTGCCTTAGAGGGCTGCACTTTCCACATCTATCTGCTGGAATTCTCAGTCCTACCTTTGTTGCAACTCTTTACACCAATTTTCACATATTTTCAACAAAAATCACCACAGATACAGATGGGTCATTTTTTTTGGTCATTCTGAAGCTCTCAATCCCTGAGCATTATACATTTTTTACTGCCATTTCACTAACCACGTACACACAGGTTAATTTAATTTTAATTGACTTGGTGCGCCATATTATAACTAATATTATTGGTTATCAACAGATAAATCGTCATGCCCTTACTGAGCTGGAGCTTGAGCTGGACGTAGTTGTGGCTAGGGCTTCCAGTCAGTTAACTGTCACAGTTAAATGTATACAGTTAAAATCGACCAACTTATTTATTATAACAGTTAACAATTAACTGTTCAGATTTGGCTGCTGACTGGTCAACTTTTATTTAATAAAAAAAAGCTCAAAATCAGGCTTGAAATTAAGCAATTGAATGAAATTTGTAAACAAGACCTAAAAATGAATAGTTAAATAAAAGAAATGCATTATCTTTGTATGTATGCATGTTACCCTTTATATTATCGCTCTCTCCCCTAAAGATATATAGTAAAATCCAAGGGAATTATATAATAGTCACAATTCAATGAGCTCCTAGTAGAAACATTCAAGCGACAGCCATCAGTCAATATTCGAAGGAACTCCTGTTTCTATAGAGACATTTTAAATTCTAATTTAAAGACTTCTCTTTTTAAATAAATCCAAAAGTAAATGAATCCGATACTCCTACTGCATAGATAATTATCAAGGTACAAGGCCTTACTGAGTAATTGTTACCTGGGAACTGAGTGTCTGGAAAGTAGAATGGTAACTGACTGGTAATTAAAATTTGGAATCAGCAGATTGGCGGAACAATTCATTGTTCTCTGTTAACACCAGATGGCAGAAGCTGTCTCTGGACAAATCATTGTTTTTACCCTACGTTATACCATGTTGAGGTTACACCCCCCCCCCCCCCCCCCCAAAAAAAGCCTATTTAAATTCCACAATTGTCAAAACTCCCTGAACATTGGGCTTATGATGTCAACCCTCTTTGAGTCTTTATTAATTATGGCTTATTTAGGCAGAGGGGGTGGGGGAAATGGCATGTCTAGCCTAGTTGTAAAAATTCTAAATATTTACACAGGCCCATGTTCACATTACTTAATTGTATTACATGACGCTTCATATCTGATAGGAATTAAAGAGATCCCACCAGTGAAATATTACATGCATGTGGCAATGTCGGCTACCAATAACAGGTATTAACAGTCCCCCCCCCCCCCCTCCCCCAAGAACTGAACTGCACGGCAGGCTCTTGCTGATGCTCTGCAGCTGCTGCAGCTGTCACCATGGCATCAGCAGCTTCCTCTGGCCAAGGCGGTTTCTAAATTTAGAAAGGGAGTTCATTCTATTGGCCTAATTGAGAGAAAACAAGTCTCCACCTGAATTGTCCGTGAATAGCACTGAATGTGGTTTTATCTAGTTTAGCTTTACTTAAATGTAGGCCTTTATTTATCAATTTTTTTTTTTTTAAGTATGAACTAGGCCTATACATAACTGTACATAAATTATAAAAAAAATTACCAATTTAAGCCTACATTTAGATGGGTCTATGTATTGTAGGTCATACTATGCAATTCGTTTTACCATGGAGACAAGAGTTTGTCTCCATGGTTTTACTATCATCTGTACGCTCTTAGGAACAGTGAAGATCCAGTGAGCACTGTGTGCCACGTGCTATGTGCGGCCGCTGCGCCTGGCAATCATCGTCACTGCTACGTCATGCGCTACGTCACGGCACGAGTGGGATCCTCATGAATATGCAATCTGCCGCCATATTGAAACACAAACATATGTACCAACTGTGAAAGATCCGAGGCGATTTTGACGATGTTTTGATCCGTGGAGAGGATAACTAGACCCAGCATGGATTAAGCCATGTTGACGAGGCGGTCGAGTGTTTCAGCTGGCATGTGGGTCGTGGTAATCACCCTCTTCGTCTCGGCCCAAGCCCAACAAGTGACATACTCAGGATTTTTAGGTGAGTGTCACAATCACAAACACTGCTCAAGATTGTCTTCGTCGGTGCCAGGAAAAATGGGTTTGGTATCAAAGATGACCAGTGCCTTTTTTTCCTATTATGACATTAGTAGTACTTAAACATATTGATTTCAGTTATATGTAGGATTAAGATGATGTAATGACTACTGTCACAGTCATTTTGAATGATAAAATTTTGATCTTCGTTGAAATTATGAGATAAGGTGGGCAGTGCCAGTGGATTGAGTAGACCTGTATTGTCAACATAAACTAGCATGAAAAACCTGACTCACATTCGGGGTATTTTTGGGAAGGGTCTTGCAAGACATTGTGTTGTAAGCAGTTTCACCCCTACGCCTTGTATTTCCCTGAGGTTGATACCAGTTCCATATTTTAGCCTTTAGGCGTATTAACCACATTTAGCCTCAACCCATTTTAGGCATTGTGTCAATTTGTGCTTTATGTTTCGTCAGTTTAAGACTGACAACAAATATATTTGTATTGTGAAATGGCGATGAATTGATTTTTTTTCTTCTAATTTACAATTTTACATGAGCGAGCTCTGTTACATGTAAACAATGAAACTATATTTCACCTGCATGTAATCTTAAACAAGTTAAATGGTCATCTCATATATATATGATTTATATCTTGTGTTATTTAGAACTGATTATACAGAAATTATGTGTTGTGATGTTGGGGATAGATTATCTATGTAGGGCCTATTATAGATGACATAGAAAAGCTAGCTGGACAGCTGCTGAGGCTGAATTCACATCTATGGCAATATTGTCACACAATAAATTACATAATGTGACATAGTAAGTTGATCTATATGTGGTCTTTTGTTATGGACAGCATAAATATACATAACAGGTGCATTGTTGTGGTGTTATAACACCTGAGATTGCTGTGGCACTACTGCTGCTGCTGCTGCTGCTGCATGAATTGGTCATGATTGAGATGGAACTAACCAAATCGCACTGGAGTGATCACATTGCTGTGACGCAGAATAAGCAATTAGCAGTTCTTTTAGATACTATGTATACTATGTATACTATGTATACTATGTATACTTATGTATACTTATGTATACTTATGTATACTTATGTATACTATGTGTATACAGCCCTTGAAGGTTTGATGTACAGCAGTTGTATATAAAGCCCTTGAAGGTTTGATGTACAGCAGTTGTCATGGTAATATATAATTACCAATTAAGCTTTTGTCTTGCAGGTTATTAATTGACAGTGAGGTGTTGATGTACAGATTTTTAAACAGTGTTTTCAATTTTGTGCGCTTTGATAACAATATATTTGTAGTAAATTTTAGAAAAATATGAATTATGTCAAGTACCAAATTTCAATAAATTTGATGATAAAAGATATTTCTGAATTATGGGAAAACAAAAAGTTGATTGAAATTGTAAAGTTATATTATTATGTGAAACATTCAAAGGATAGAGACTGTTTGAGTGGCAAATATAGATCAGTAGGTTAGGTTCAAATTTTTGAAATGACCACAGGAAGGTATTTCTAACATTACATGTACCTCGTTTCTGTTAGGATGAACCAGGATGTCATGCTCAACGATTGTTTCATGGTCCGGAACATATTCTAGAGAACTCACAGCTGAGGGAAAAAAATCATGTACCATTATCAGTAATTGTTTGAAATGTTGCTTTTGACTGACATAAAATGATAATCTTATGAAATTGATAATTATAATAATAAGATAACGTGCTCTTAAAAGTGATAATCATTAGATATTGAATTCTTATAAGCAGTAATCGGGGTTATAAATAATTCATTGGAAAACTTCCTAAGTGACATAATTCATTAGATTAATTATTAAGAGGACACATTGAGGTGTAATTTGTATTAGATAATAATTGCATAGATTTATCTTATTATCCAGAAGGTTGCGAAAGCAAGCTTTCAGGATATTGTCAGAGGATGAGATGTGAGAGAGTGGAACATTCAGGAACATTTTCAAATGAATAGCCTCAGTGGATATCAAGCTGAAAGTGTCAAGCTTAATTTCAATTAACCGGTATGACAATTGACAATAATTGCTGATGCAGCTGTTGTGATCGTGGCTTCGCTTTGATTATCAGATTTATCAGGCTGTCACACTTTGATTGAAAGCTATGATGACGAGTTTACCAATCTGTCGACCAGTTAACCAATCCGTTGACGACGTCACCAGCTCTGATGACGAGTTTGCCAGCCTAGTTAACGACCTGACTTTTTTGTTGACGACTTCGCCAGGTGACGATTTGACTTGATGACGAGTTCATTGTAACCCATTTAGGCCTGTGGCCCAAGCCGCACAAATGGCGGGAAACACCGCGAATTCGATCCAATTGGATCCCACCTTTTCAGGCCTGTCAAGAAATGCAATTACTAGGTCTTTCAATTAAAATGACAGACCAGATGATTAAAATTGGGACAATTTACATGTGACTTGTATAAATGTTTTAATTGCACTTGAGCTTTGTTGAGAGCATGCCACTGTAGGTGTGCCAAGAGTGAATGTAATTTAATCATTTTAATATAATTTTAATGACAAGACTGAACCCATCTGATAATTGCTCTTAGCTGCAAAAATGTATTACGCTGAGAATGTTGCACTCATTCGAAAATTGCATTGAGTGATTAACTCTCAATTAGTTATATTTATCGTTACCAATTTATCGTAATATTATTGAATCGTAAAGGATCAAACGATGTCTAGCCCCATCTGGTAGTACTCTATCACTAACACTCTACCCACTACATGTACAATATCACCACCTTCTGGATTCAGCCCCGTAAGGCTCTAGTTATGGTTAAAATTGAATTAGAGTCCCATATTGGCTCAGGCTCATTCTAAAATGATTAGATGTACATTGCATGAATTGTGCATTTACAAGAGAACACAACTGACTATATATGGTATATTTGAATATCTAACGTCAGTATAACGGTATATTAGTAACCATGGTGACCATGAATGAAAGTGACATTTACCATTGGTAGTTCAGGTAAATTCATGATTCAGTAATTGAGTTATATAATTACCCCTCCAAGCTGCAAATCAGGTGGTTGAATAAAAGGTGATGGACAGAAGACTAGTTATTCATGAGCTGATTATTGATTATTATAGAAATCGCCCAGGTAACTTGTAAATTACAGTTAGCAGTTAGGTTGCATAAACATGATAAACAACTTAAGGGAGACAATGGCAGTATTAAACCTTTTGAGGTAAAGTGCTTAGTTTCTTGGAAAATGTTACTCAGCAGCTGTCATAATATACATATGTATATTAAAGTATTTTGATATGTGCTTTCCATTTCTCGTTACCTGCAGAAAGGTTCTGACATGCCCTAAAAAATAAGTTAAAAAGTCAGATTTTTTTGCTGCCTTGAATTTTCTGCCTTATAATCACATGGTAATTCTGGGTCACACAAAAGTATTGTGGGCCAAAATAAGATGGTACTATAAGTTTGTCAAGGCTTTTTTGTTATATATATGTACTATGTATATTGTAATGCTATACATGCCATTTAATTGTGGTAGATTACTGGACTAATAAATGTTTTACATTCCTCATCATGCTCGTAGCTGCATTGTCTAGTTTGATTTGTGAATTATTGATTAACTTCAACTTCAGTGTTATATATTAATTAATATTTGTGCCACGTAATTGCAGTAAACAGCCGAAGAAAAATACTTCACATTCCTTAGAGCAATACATACTTAGTTCGAAATATGAATATGGACTTCCTCACTGTCATTTATATGGAAATGAATATTATTGAGACAAATTTAAGCTCTGTAGAGTCTGCACTACACGACTGAATTGTACATAAAACTACATAAAAACACAATTTGACCATGAACTGGGGGGTATGGAGTGCACTTGATCATTATATATAAATGCAATTTCAGAAGCAATAGGAGAAAAAATGTCACAAATAAAAAATGGGAACTAGTCTGTTGCACTGAGCCAATAGTAATCATATCTGCAATACAAGTCAAATATGAAAACTATTCGCACTCCAGGCTTCAGGAAATTGTGTTGGCTTCCATATATTGTTGAGCTATTTACAGTACAAACTATTTCAAGCCATGTTGTATTTGGAAAAAGACAATCAATTAAATTGCGCAGTGTTCCAGTGTAGGGTTTAATTCAGTGAAGATTAATACAAAATGGCATATGATGGCATATAATGAATGCACAACATTTTCGAAACTCTAATGATACGATATGGCATCATCGTGAAAATGATAATATATGTAAGTGAAATTCATCAGGTGATGCACTAAATTTTTTAAATTATATAAATATATGTACATTACACAGTAATGCTATATCTTTGTGCAAGGGAACATAAATTTATGTATCTCAATTAAAACTTGAAGATGACCTTACCATTGAGGAAAATTGTTAACACTAAATTAGAAGATGACCTTACCAATTGATAACATTGAGAAACATTGTGTTAACAACATAGTGAATTTCACCTGGCTGTCTGTACCGTTTACTGGATAGTTTTAAAATTAAACTTTAAGTCTTTAACTAACATCAATGTTATCTCTACAATGCTAGTTGTCCTAATAATTATGATCATACTGATGTCAAGTGGATTATTAGTACATTGTACTTCCATATATATATGCATGATATGTACAGAAGGAATTTGATTATCATATTACAATTAAGGAAGTTATGAAAATTCCTCATGATTGAGGAGCAATTGTAGAGAGGAAAAGAGGAGATTGCATGATTGTGAGAGTTGTAACGGAAACCGAATAGTCAATGGGATTAATTGAGATTGCTGCAAATGAATTATACCAAGGTCACATGCAAGTTATGAAACATATATAGATGTTTACAAAAAAGGTAGTTTGTTTTTCTGGAAAGCTAACCTCTATTTTTCTACTTGGAAACTTGTGTAAACCTTGTAAGAAAAGTTTACAATCATTCTTGTTTCAATATTGTTTTAAGAGAGGTACAATGTATTCAATATTCCATCCTGGATTTCTTGAATCTTTTATTCTCTAATTTATAATGGGGCCCTGATGCTTTTGAACTTTTCATGTTGTATTTAAAAAACCCTTGAAAAACCTTGGATATTTTGCTGTGTGGCATATATATCTGTGGGAAAGGAGCTATGGATGTAGTTTTAGGTCACATGCAAAATTTAGTTTATATCCAATATATGTTATACCGCTAGCAGTAGCTGTAAGCTGTCTAAAAGTGATTGAGGTAAGTATTATCTAATAATCTTAGACATATTACAGAGACATCGTGTCAGGCTATTGGAAATATTTTATGGCTGTGACACATTCCTGTGCTGTGAGTGCGGAAGCAAGCCCCAGGGATCTAGACTTGCCGATAGAGGCAGACTTCACATTGGCTGGCACATAGCCTAGCTGTCTTTTTTTCTGTTCTGGGATATTGGGCAAATGCTGACGTGTGTATTGATGGATGGTTGGTTGGCAGACATATTGGCCAGGGTTTTCTGATATCAGGGGCTGCTAGAATCACCCTCCTCCCCCTCACCCCACCAAAGATGAATAGCTCTGTGCAACAGGAGACCGATTTAGATCCGCTTTTCAAAGGCGGAGGTTTCAATCCAGCAGCTTTTTTGAAGGCCTTTTTTCTTTTATATCTGTTTTTCCCCTCGTTAATTTAGACCTTGTCGTGTGCGGCTGAAATATGGCCAAGGTGTTGGAAAAATGTATTTATCCCACAAATGGGCCATCATAGACTTCCTGATTATAGACAGATGTAGAAGCTCTATTTTAAGGATAGGTAAGGCTTGTGGGATGTTGTATGACCTGGGTAGGATCAAATTCAAGCTATACACGTTCGCTTGAGAACTACATTTTCAGTAGTGTCTTCACAGTCTTGTATTGTTGGTTTTTGTGGTATTGCGTAGTAAGGCACGGAAAGAACCCATCTCAAGGGGTAAATTGTGCTGATTCCCAACCTTATCAAGGCACTACACCTGCCTCTGCCTGATGCAAGTTGTCATATAATGGTCTAAGTTTCAGACCAGCCTCATTCAGACAATGAAGAGACAATATATTATGTTCTTGATGGAAATACAAAATGGACATCAATACACAGTGACTCTTGTGAGCAATAATGTATTATTACACTGGGATAAATCTCTTTACTGATAGTTTGTATGATATAGAATAATGTTGCTGAATATTGTAACAATTTCTCATCAACTGTCAAACATAGAAGCCTATGCTATTGAATGCCTTGACCCAGTTCTTCTGTATAAGCTGCCCTAACTCTTGGACGCCATATATTGGCATTTCTGATGCAATCAGAGCCAGAGGAATGTTATGCTAGACCTGGATGCTGTGCCTAGAACTGTGGATAGGTTACTAATATTCTTTTATTTCTATGAAAAAAAAAGATGAAAGAAACTCAGAAGAAATTAGAAAAATATATTGTTTTTTGTTATGTTCATATGATGATGGCACATAATTAAGATAGGCAACTAAATTTTCTCAAAATAATTTGAGTTGCTTTAGTCTTACTTTTGACTCGAGGGTTAGGTAGATAAATATGTAAATGTTTGATAAAAATGCTGTGGCTTAATAACCTTCAGAACTGTTTATTTTGCTGCAAAATGACCTTTGTCTCCCACATTGCTATAATTCAAAGCGTTGTTGTTTACGAACATGATTAAATGGTGATTTTGTCTTTGGTCTGATGAGGAAAACAATTTTGGGAGATGTTAGAAGAGCCTTTTGTTGCCAAAGAAACGTAGCTTACATGTGATTCTGATTGGACAAGATGTTTGCTTGAATTGGTGGTGAATAAGCAGAAATACAAAAATGTAAGTTGGTTGGATGTTGCAAGTCAAGTCAGGTATTGAACTAGGTCCCTCTACTCCCTAGAATCTCGTCCTTTGGAAGCTTTTGTGTCGGTTGCTAAGCAACTCTTAAAAAACCATCAGATGGCGCTGTCTTCCCTGTTGAATAATTCAACAAGTAATTTGCAGCGTCCTCCTTTTATTGTTGTATCTTATCCTGTTGTGGAGTCAAATATATTAATTAGCTATTTCAGTAGAAATAAAGGACAGATATTGCAAGAATATGATGTGCAATTCGTGTAGGTACAAAGTGAAAATGTGTTGTAACATGGAGTATTCTGAGTAAAGTGCTTTCAAATGTTCAGTCAGTGTAATCAGAACTCCATTGTATGTGGGAGAACTGGAAGGTACAATATACAACTTGCATATCTTAAAAACATATTAGGAGTTAGAAAACAAACACCATCTTTAGCAGTCTATGGTGAAACAGGTAGATTCCCATTGCATGTCAGACAGAAAATTAGAATGGTGAATTACTGGATAAGATTGGAAAGAGCACCTGATGACAGTTTACTTAAGAAATGTTTAAATTTTCAGAAGGAAATTTATGTGAATGCAGTAAATGGAAATAACTGGTTCAGTAAAGTGTGTCATGTATTAAATAACTGCAACATTGAATATGATATTAGTAACCTCAGAAACTTTGACATTGATAATATCTCTAACACAGTGAAACTAAGACTCTATGAAGCCGAACATGAGCGACTTATAAATGCAATAAATGACAGTTCACAACAACCAAAACTTAGGACATATAAACTATTTAAAACTGATTGTAGAATAGAACCTTATCTTGAATTGCAACAAATTCGCAAAGTGTTAACTAAAATAGCTAGATTTAGGACAAGTTCACATAGCCTGAAGATTGAAACAGGTCGACACCATAAACCAATAATTCCTGCTCCAAATAGAATATGTGAAAAGTGTACGTTAAACTTTGTAGAAGACGAAATTCACTGTTTGATTGTCTGTCCTGGTAATGAGCAACACCGTGTTAACCTTTTTTTGAATGCAACTAAATTTATTAACAACTTCTTGTCTCTAGATGATATAACTAAGTTTACAGCAATAATGACAAACAAGGAACCTGAGTTATTAATTAGTTTAGGAAAGTTTCTCCTTCAAGCCGATGTGTAGAGAAAACCATCTCCTGTATCCACACAGTTATTAATTTAGTTTATTAGTTTATTAGTTATGATGTGCTTGTCATGTTTTGGACTTTGAGAGTGAAATGTTTTTATTAGCGGCTTGTATTTTTTTCTATTGTGTATGTGGATTTTAAACACGTATTATAAGTTAACTTGGTGGCTGGAACCTTGATTATTGAAATTTTATTGCTTTCTGTACTTACATTAATGTCTCTTTCATGTTATCTTTTAACTGAATGACATATGTATCATTTATGATATTTTACATGTCAATAAAATCTATATATATAATATACGTAATGCTACTTCTTTCAGATTTAGAGGCTCACACAAACCATCAGTTTTGTTTCCCACATGATAGGAAGGCTTACTAGAAGTCTTCCGAGTTGTATCATGGCATTTTTAATTTATTAAGATTATTTCAAGATTATTTCCTTCATTTACTAAAGGAAATTGAGTTTGCATTCAACGCATTTCAGTGCAGAGCTCTTAAGTTGATTTAGCAATTGGGGGTTTTGGCAAATTTAGATTTCTCGAAGTGAGAATTTAATTAATTATTAATCACATATAAAGCCTAAGGGTCCAGTATTAAGTGGTTGCTTCAATGAAGGTTTCCTGATGAAAAGAGGTTGTGCAAATCTCGCCAAGCAAGCATTGCCCTCATACAGCAGTCTTTATATTTTTTCGCGTGATTATATAGGCACACGTTTTTATCCTTTGCTTCTTAAAATTGTTAATATTATTACTGAATGACTCATTTTAAATGATATGAACTGATGATAGTTGGCACTGACCTGTGTATACTGTCCAGACAATATTTATTCAACCTGTTGCAAAATACCACAGAAAATTACAGGGCTGCTGCCAGGCTAGTGCAATTCACATCTTCCTTTAGCAAGTCTAGAATAATAGTTATTGTGCCAAAAATGCTGATGAGGTAGTTTTCACTTGACCTTTGTGAACCTCTTTAAGAACAAATTGGGACAGTGCTGAAGCCACATAAATTTTGGGGCTCTGTAATAACATGGCGGTTGTTCAGCATTTGTCTTAGGTAATGAAACCAGTAATTCAGTTAGTGTGGCTGTGCAGCTGGCCTTAATTGGACTTGCCTTCAAAAGACAACAAAGAAAAGTAGATGCTAATCGTCATGACAATGGTCAAGTGCTGCTAGCCCGCTACTATATGCTCAATGGTCAGGGAATTTACAGATTGAAATTAGCTACTTGTCTCTATATAAATTATATGCATGACGCTGTTCCTCTGTAGGAACCAGGTTCACTCCAGGGCCCGGCCGGGACTGCACCCTTCATGAGCAACATCCCAGCTGGATGTCATGCAGATGAAACGTTAAATTGGCGATCCCTTGCTGAGGCAAATAAAAGACCCCATTAAGACATTTAAAAACGTGCAACATGGTGTGGACTTCTCTCTCCATCAATCAACCCACGTTAGTGGCAAGAATTTGCCTATCCTATCCTATCCTATCCTATCCTATCCTATTTGTGGTTCAGTTATATATAGAAAAAATGCCAAAATGCTCAAAAAGATATCCACACTGCTGGCCATAACACTTGGTTTGGAAATATGAACCACATTCTGGAAGTCCATTTTGCACATATAGTTAGCATAAACCCTCAACACCATGACCTAGATACCATCAGTAATACTTTCAGATCCAAACTTTACTTGAGTAGTCAGAAATCTCTATTAGCTGAAATTAATAAAAACCAAAACTGAGAACATATAAACTTATAAAAATCGATTATAGACTAGAAGCATACTTAATTAAAAGTCTCAGCAAAAAAAACAAGATAGCAAGATTTAGAGTAAGCTCCCATATCAGGTAGACATGAAAACCCTATATATATTGCCAGCTGATGAAAGATTTTGCTTAAATGTAACTCGAACGAAATTGAAGATGAAACAAATTGTTTAACTGTATACATACATGTATTAATAATTCAACACATCGAGAGGCTCTCATTAAATCAGCTAGGGTACACATTCATAACTTTGATCAAGTGAACAATGAAGACAAAGTTAAAGCCATTATGAAATCAAACGAGCCTGAGTTGTTAAAATCCCTTGGAAAATTCCTTGTGAATGTCGATGCATAAGGACTTGTCATGTATATAGTTTGTAATTGTAAACTTTCTTTAAAGTGAATAATAACACATGGTGATCTTCATCTGTTAGTATTGTTATTAATTATCAACTGTCAACATTATGTAACAATGTACATCATGTACCACTAAAATATTACAAAACATTTCATGGCTTAAAAATACATATAATGATATACATACTGTATACAACATTGTACATATAGATTTTGTAAATATGAAAATGGTTGTAGTAAAGTGCTTTTAATGGATATATTTCATTAGTAATCTATAAATTGTCTGATTAATGCAAATTAGTTACATATATACCACATTAGGAATTATAAATTCTATACATATATAAGTACCGTAACGGAGGGTATTATCGACACGTAAATTAGTTTGTTAACAAAGTTGTTGACATTCTAATGTGAGTGTCAATAATAACTGCCCTGTTGATAATACCCTCCGTTACGGTAGCTGTTTAGTACAAAAAGAATTGGCTGGAACCTTTTTATAAACCTATAACACATTTAATGAAGTTATCAACCGTCATTTTGTAAATGTTACATTACTTTTTTCTTTTTAACCTGTTTATCTTCTGTACACATTTTATTTAGCTTTTACCTTGACAAATGTCAATATAATATAATTACACTCCTTGTCAATAAAAGTATATATATATATATATTCCGTTAAATTCAATTCGCTGGACCATTACGTTTCAAAACATGCTTACTGGTAGACCGAATAACCCCCAGTGAGTCAGTCACTATGTTAAAAATGCTCAGTCTTTATGATATTGTAATTTAAAAAAAAAACAGCGCAGAATCAGAGGGTGATTGATTGAAATTGAAAATCATCCAGCACAGCTACCGAGACTGGCCATGAATTTAAATGAATTTAAATTTCACCGGTGCTGCAGCATTACTGATATATCTTGTAGTATTTCGTGTGGCTAATTTAGATAAGATTTCATCAAGAGCTGTTGAGCACTCCTCCAGTTTATCAATTTTGATTGTCACAAGTGGATTTCCTTGTTATTTGTTTGATGTTGAAAGGAAATCGTAAATTGATTTGCTGATACTTGGGTTTTGTGAAACATTGTCTGTTAATGGTGAAATGCCTACTTGTACATTGTTGTAACTGGAGAGGAATTTACCTAATATTCGAGATGTGGAGTAGGAGAAATATCCCAATTCGTAGAATCTGATGTGGAGACCATTTTAGACGATGTTATCTTCCTTTAAATGTTCTCAATGTGTCCTTAGTCTAAAGCTGGACAGTCCTTCCCAATTCCATCAATAACAATCAGGTCTCCAGCTAAGAACCATACAGATGGGTGGACAGACAGACAGACTGATGAACAGAAGGACCAAGACAGATAACCTGAACAGAAACCTTCATTTATATTGGTTGTGGAGGCCTTGGTATTCGTGTTTGAAGCCAGCAATTGAATGCCAACTCTTGGATAATGAATTAATAATTGAGGATATTTCAATTTTATAAAGGTCATTTCAGGTAATTGTGATTAGGGAAACCTGAAAAGGGTTGGAATATCTTAGTAAATAGATTGCAGCAAATCCTGACCACCCTGTTCTTTACATCCATTCTGAAAATCAAGAAAAACCTGGAAAATGACTTTGACTTTCCCAGTTGGGAAACTCGGGGAATCTGAGATCGCACTGGACATGCTAGATTTGGAATGGTTTCTCACGATCATCAGCTTTATTGCTGTGATCAAGTTGGCTTACTGGTGATGGTCACTGATCAGTGGTCAGCATTCTGTTGAACTGATAATTTTTGTTTTGAAATTTTTTTTTTTTTACTATCACAAGCACTATCACAAGCAATGAACAGACTACTAGGCTCGAGTCAGTTTTGCTTTAACAGTTTTTCAGTTGGAGAAATCAGTCAATTTTGAATGATATGAAATTATTTGATTTAGATTTGATTGATGTGGTCAGGATGAGATAGATAGATGATGAGGATTCAAAGGAGGTTTTCCATCATTCCCATCTATCAGCTCAGCCTCCCTGCTTCAGAGCATCACCCTTCTCATCCTTGATGTGCTCTATCATCACCAGACTAATCTTGCTGTTTGTCTTCTCAGAATGTGCCAGAATTCACTGTTTTAGCCAGTTGTGGATGGTGTGAAATGTTGCAAAATGTTTTTTTTTTTTGGTTTAAATGAATATAAAAAACTAAACATTTGATTACAATGTAACGATATTGATAAACTAACGAAATACTGATACTAGCATAAAGTATCCTATCAGGCAAACATCAACTCTGCCAATATATAACCTGCTGGAATTACACGCTCATTAGAGCAGCATTTATATTAATGAAGAATTTGAGAAATAAATATATACAGTATACTTATTATTAATATATTTCAGAGGAAATGAATTATATGAATACAAGAATTTTGTTGGATGAAATGGATAGATTTATCATGTTTATCATGAAGAAACTGAAACAAAGGAATTTTATATTTATGTTAACGTTACATATATACAATGTGATAGCTCTCCTGTTCGCGTGCAGATTTAATCTTACAATGCAAAACGCTAGCTTAACTAGACAATATTGTTTTTTAAATGGAACGAGTCCATTAGGCAATACATCTGAGCTACTTAAGTGGAATGAATGGACCAACTCAGTACGTGACCATAGCAACCTGCTTTCTGCTAGACATTCCACTTGTTCTATCTTGTTGGAGAAATTTCGCCAGGCACAATTCATGGCAAATGGATTTGATGGAAGCTGAGTTGATCATATTACCAGAGCCGAAGACATTTCGCTTCATTGATTTGTGAGTGGGAGGCTGAGCCTGTCATGCAAAGGCTCCCAGCTGCACCAAGGTTACAAATGCCTTTTGATGATGCAGATATATGGGAATAATCTTGACTCACCATCTCCACAATATTGATGGTGATTCGCAGCATAATAAACACGCCCCAAGTGCATGACGAACGCTAATTGCTTTGCATGTGACCTTTAAGCAAAAAATAAACAAACACACAGGATGTACCATAAGAAAGTTTTTCATGCCTTTTTTTGACATGCTTTGTGATGTCCATCTTGTTTACCTTTTGTGATTCTGTGTTCAAAGAAAAGACTAACCTGATGAGTGACCTTCGAGAGACGCCACATGTAATTTGACTATAACCTTTTGTCATTGATAATTGATTATTGCAATGTATCTGAGAAAACTTTCTCATAGAGTGCACTACACATTTTCTTAGTAATTAACAGTTAATCAATAGCCTTGTCCAAGTTAATTACAATGGAAAGCTGGATCTAAATGGGCAAACAATACCTCAAGTCAAAAGTATTAAATATTTAGACATCATGTTGGATGACTTTTTATAATGGACACTACAAGTAAAACATATGTTAACTTAAGTTATTGCAGGAAATTATAGTTTAAATATGATCAAAAACATTATACCAATTAGATCGAAATTACACAAGTGTATGTTTTTAATGTACAAAGTTTCTGGCGTATGCCATAAGTGCCTGGGGACCTATGTTGAAAAGCAAGGATTTACATAGTATGAGGAAACAACAGAATAAATCAATTAGGTTACTTTATAATGTCAAAAGAAGAGCAGACTAGAGCCATACTATAAAAAGGGTAAAATATTAAATTTTTATGATCTAGTTAAAAGCTCACTGTTGAATATATCCTATAAGTATATAAGTAAAATATTACCATAAAGAATTATTTAGCCTAACAAACCATGACTACAATACAAGAAACAGAAACCATTTAAGGACACCACATCATGCAACAAAGATATACAATAAAAGTTATCTAGAACAAGCACCAAGTCTATGGTTTACATGCAAATAGAACATTAAAAAAGTAAAACTAGTGTCAAAGCCTTTAATAAAGCTTTACAAAAAGCAACTTTGCAATTAATATTAGTGTGTAGTTATGCAATAGATGGCAGTTTATATTATTTTTATTATTATTATAATTTTTATTTTTATTTGTCACTGTGTGCATTGAATTTCAGTCCTATTTAAATAGCCTCTTTTTCTTTTCAATTATATGTAAGGGGTGTATGCTTATGTCTTTTATTGTTTATGTAATGTACTAAACTAACAGTATTAAACTACTACATACTGTGTACAAATAAAAATCTTAAATCTTGAATCTTGTATTCATAAGTAGTGTTTGCCATAGTGCAATGTGTATTTTGAAAAAAACTTTTTGATTATCTCCCTTGTGACACTTCGTGATACATATAAATTGTCACATATCGTGCTGCTTCAAGGTGTTGAATAACAAGCACAACTGGAAAAAAAAAAAAAAAAAGACAGGCAAGCACTTAATTTTATTTCGCGGAAAGAACACAAATTGACCAACCGCAGTTGTAGTGCAATCAAAAAGCTGTTAGTTGACTGCAGCTTTTGTCCTTGAATTGGAAATCTCAGCAGGCTTGTCACTCCCTCTGTGATTTAAGGAACAGATCCAGGCAATGCCAAGCTAATTGTTTCTGCTCTGGTCTGCATATTATTTCTCAAGAGGATTGTTCTCAAAAATGGTTTGTTAGTTTGATTTGAGAGATGCATTTGCTGTCAGGCTCAGCTGCAGACCTGTTGAATTAGACGCCTAGAATAACAAAAAATAATTTACTTAACATGTGAATTGTGCTTGATTGTGCTCAAATTGCCAGGTAGAAGTGATTCAATATCATATCTTGTCAACAGAAAGAGTGTTGCATTACCGTGTTTTGATTGTGGGTTCGGTTGAAGGTCTGTGATGATTTTGCTGCTGCTGATATGGAAAATCAACGGGTTAAGGAAATGGTCTCATTGAATAATGTATTTGTGGAAGTTATCTCTGCTGTCTGTTGCTTGAACCTTAAGTTGTTCTGTAATAACGTAGCGACCAAGGGTTCAAATTCTCAAATCCCCATCATTTCATTTCGCGTGAATCTGGTACTCTGATTGGCTGAAGGACTGCCTTAGCCAATGGAAGTCTTTGATTCACATGACGTCTTCTGGAGTTTAGTTGCCAAGTCTATGAAATCTGCAGTAAAGCACACGGTTGAAACTGGTGTGTAATGCTAGTGTGGCCATGGACCTCATGGTGTCAGTAAACCAAAGCTGGGTGCCACAGGGTGCCACTATTCGTCCAGTAACCCTTTACTCTGATGATAGAGAGCCGTCTTTGGCATATGACATGTACCTTTTCCACTAGGTGTGGTTAATATATTGCAACAATGCCTTACATGTAACTATGAGTACTCTTTGTTATGATACACTTGAGACTGAGCTCTGTGTAATATCAAGAATATCGTGTGCTCAATTTGTTTTTTTGTCTGCTGAAGAATCGAAAATATCATATTTTGTCATGTCAGAATAGCCCTGAAACTTGAGAAACAAAACAGACACGAAACCAGTGAAAAGATGTGGAAAAGTGAATCTGAGGACATCAATTTGGACGTGGCAATAGGGAAAGAATTCAGTGCTAAGATGCCATGAGTGGAAGGGGTATCTTAGGAACTAGATGGAGTAAGGCGAGAAGAGTATCTGAAGAAGCATTTGGCAGAGTGATCAATTTTCTTTGTTGTGAGTTTGTCACTCGTCTTCCTTTTCAACTGCTGCAGACAATGGGGGCCAAGGCTGAGTCTGCACTTAATCTGTCCTCTTTCCAGATTACTGTGTGGCTGCTCCATTGTGGTGTCAGGCTGGTCTACTTTTGGCCAAGGTCACATTTGCTCATCAGCCTCCGATGCAAAGATCTAATTTCAGTATCCTTTTTTGCATTTTCCCCCCTTGTTTTATAGTATTTTTTATAGCAGTAATTTTGTTGATTTTCTTCACATATGTCCTGTCTCAACTCCTAAGACTACAGAGTCTCATTTCTGGGCATTTTCTCTGGTGATTTTATTGCTTGTTTCCGGTGCAGTTCCTTAGCATTTGTCCTGTCTCAACTTCCCTCACTACCCAGACCACTCAGCCTGTGCTGTGCTAGCTAAATATTTGTGTCTGCAGGGGATTGCTTTTTGCATAAGTCTTGATGTCCTACGTGTTCTTGGTGACCGTTCTCGAGGCCATTTGTCCTCCAAACAGCTCATCAATTACTTGCTCTTAAGATTGAGTCATTTGAAGTGGTCTCTTGCATTGCTTCTAATGTCTCATGCAATTATGGATGGACACTGCAATAGCAGTCATGGTACAGAATACCTTAGACAGCCACAATAATATCACATGCAATGTCTAGCTTCTGGAAAAGGCCTCATTTGCAATTTTAAAATTCATTTCTTCAATTTATTCTATTCATTGGACAGTGGTTTAACAATGCTCTTGGATATTATTATGTAACAAAAACTGGGATTATGTTGAATGCTAGAATTTCCTGCACCTAATTAAATTATCATCTGTAAGATGAAATGATATGCAATGAATTGTTGAGCTACCAAATGCTTTCAGATCTGTTGTGTGAAAATTAGAAAGCAAATATTTTGTGAAAACTCTATTATGCTATGTAAATGGTACGTGTTCATTATTCAGGAAGGTGAAGCAGACCTTGCAAATCCAATAAGGCTGGACATCGGCTTTAGTCCACTTGATGGGGAACTATGGGCAATGTGGCATCTAGAACACCAACAGCCATGCTGTTCATATTGGCTATTTTCATGCATAGGGCTGATATGTAGCCTTTGTTGGCTCATCTGTCTCCAGTTGCTGTTGTTGTCCTGCTTGCACAGCCTTTTATGTGTTATTTTGCAATGCACTACAACTGCTCTACACAATTGCTAGGGCTATGAATATAAACAGCATCTATGGTCTACTACAGTGTGTATAAGAGACACAGTTACTGCAAAATGTGCAGTATCTGTGTTGTAGCAGTGATGTTCTAGAGGCTTGCACCCTCCCTGCATCTTGCTATTTAGACAGTGCCCTGGTATTGACACAGGCAACAGCAGCCACCCCATTGGCTACACGTGTATCTGCTTTGATGTCCTGTCTGCAAAGTTAGTGAGCCACTGAGCGTGCTTGCTGCTCACTTTTATATTGATCACCCACTGGCTGGGAGGCAGAATGAAAGTTGGAAACATGCACGTTATATCACAATCCCATATTGGCATGATCAATGGTGGTGGTCTGATGGTCTGGCATCTCTTCGTGTACGATGAATAGCTTTCCTGGTTTTATGTTTTTTTTATGGAATTTGAACCCTGGGGCATTCTGATATGATTTAAACACGTTAAACATATGGTTGGGGCTGATTTATAGATAGTCCTACATCCATGCTTCTGTCTGCGTTTTGAATCCAGGACACAGACAGGCCCAAAAGTCTGAGCAAAATTTAATTGATAGAATTGTAATAAAATTACTCAAGTGAAAAAGGTTGCTAAACCTTTGACAGAAATAAAGGAATATGGTTTGAATTGTTATTTTAGACTGTAAAGGATGGTGATTATTTATTTAAGAGAAACCATATATACATTAACTATTGGGCCATACTGTATGTCGTTGACAGTATGTCATATTTGTGCTTTGCTGTTGATCTGGCTTAACCATATGGTGTAAGTCTGAATCTCTAGACGAGTAGGTGGTGTGCCTGAGGTCTTGGACCAATAAACAACCACCCACAGGGGTCAGGGTCCTCAGGGACTCAGGTTCCTTATGCCAAGGTCCTAACCTATGTGATGTAATTGTGTTGCTAGCATAGAATTACAAATGTCCTTTGTGAGCTTAGTGAGTAGCACTCTCTACCTTCACCGTGATTTGAATGATGGAATTTCTGTCATATAAGATATTGTGTGTCGTTGTGACCATTGCTTCTCTTTGGTGCAAAATGTAATCTTACTAATGAGGTGGTCTTATTGGACAGGTAAATTGCAGTGGTACTAAAGCATATGAATGGATTGTAAACCATGTGGTCCCTGTGGTGAGGTGGTCTTGATAGTGTGGTGCTTTTGTGCAATGTTGCAATGAAGTTCCACCTTATACAATGATATACAGTATATACTTATCTTGCTAAGTCCAGTCTCATAATCCACAATTCTGAGCAGCCTTGCAGCCTGAGGCTGAGCTTGGTCTGAATGATTGGGATCAATGCTGCTGGTGACAGCTTTCTTACATCATGATCCGGTGGGGAATACTGATGATATACCATGACAGCATGGAGCAAAAGCCTAGCTTGGAACAGTAGCCAGCTCCATAGTTAGCTGTTGTTGGAGTCAAGACGTTTTTTCTGTGCATTGTGCTGTTAAAGTGTTTTAGTTAAATATGCTCTTTGTTTAGGGTCATATATCATGATCTTAGGTCAAGTGGAGGTGTTCCTAAATTGTATTCTGTTCATACAGCTGCTTGCTAATCTGTTGCATAAACATGATACACATTAAGAATTCATGCTTTGTTTCCTTGCTGTATAATGAAAAGTATGAAATAACAGAAGATCCACTGACATTTGTTGTTGCAACTTGCAGGAATATTCAAAGAAGCAGTCTTAAGTCTTCCAGTATAGCTAGGCGCAAAGCTGTGATGGGGCTTGGGTCAACAACTCATCTTGGGTTGTGGTTTCTGTCACTTGCCTTGCGTGTGTTATTGCCATGAGATGTGTCTTTCCTTCAGACTGCATGACACTACAACTGCAACTGGCATTGCTTTTCTTCCATTTTATTAAATCAGATTTGGTTTTTGCAGCTTCCTTTTGTAGGACCATTTTATTTGAAAATGCTGGTACAACTGCAAATGCTGAATCTTCAACCCCGAGGGGTTTCTAGTTAGAGGTTATACGCTTGGGTTGAGGAATAGTTGAAATATGATATACAGCTAATGCGATGTTCAAAATTTTGTTCCAAGGGTGTCATAATTATTGGAAGTACTCATTTCACCCTCTGATGTTAATGAGCATTGTCTTTCTACTAATAGACATTTCAACGAGACGAGATAATTGGGTGGGCGCTTTTTTTTTTGGTGAAAATTGCATCAATTGTAGACCTTCCTAATTTGAATTTTTACGTAATGCATCAACTGTGCAAGCATTGATTTTGTCCTGACATTGCTAGTGCATGCACTGAGGTGATTCTATTCTGATCTCACACAATGCTGAGATAGATATCCAGTGGTATCAGTACATCTTGTCAAAGAGTGCTTTTAAAGCTAAGTTGTTGAGTTGCTATGATTGATTTCATGCAGCCTCCCTGCATTCCCCCCTCCTCCCAAAATCAGAGTGATTAAAGTGTACACAAATGCCATTTCACTGGCAGGCTGTCGATAGTTGAAATAGTTAGTGTTCTCTTTTTTAGCCTGCAGCTTCTAATTTGGCCTTTCATGCTTTTAAATTGTACTACCTGAACCTGAATAAGGGTTATACCTGTCACTAATCCTATTGAATCAACCAGATTCAACTAAGTAGAATTGAACTAACCTTCTTACTGTTTATTTTGAATATGGCAGTACCATTGCATTTATTTTAAAGTTATATTGTGTTTATTGAATAGTTTACCTCCATGTACTTGTTTTGCTGTCCCTTGTCTCCTGGGTGTAGTGACAAAGAGGCCCGAGGGATTGTAACAAAGAGGAAGAAAAAATGAGATCAACATTGCAAACGAGGAAATGACATACTAGAAACAATGGCCTGCACAATGCTAAGTGTACTGCTGCAGGATGTCGTGATGTTGTGAATAGAAATGGTTGCAGGAGAGCTGGATGCTCATCTGATATAACTGCAGCGGAAATTGGTTGTGGGAGAGTGGCTTAGTCCCTGCTGACAATATCTAAAGCTTGACCAGAGGCCAGTAGTCCACTACTGAGATCCATATGCATTCACTTGGCCTGGCCTGATGATAGTCTGTTGATATGCACTTAATGCTGATGAGTGCTGTGCTATGAGCTAATGCACTACCCCCCACTGCTAGTCCAGTCTTATGGGTGTGTGAGTGTAGCAAAAATGGCCAAGTACATGGTGATGTTTTGGTGATATTATATGCAACTTTTTTGGCTTTGTGGCTCTTCTATTTGTTTTGACAGTCTGCATACATATTTGCGACTTAGCACACCCCCACATACTCCTTGCCCTTTTGGTCAGTATTGCAGTAAGGTCAACAGGCTTTGTGTCCACGTCACGTCTTGATGACGCAATACAGTCTATGACGACACAACCTCTTGACTCGTTCTTAGTCGAATGCTATGGAACGCTCAATGTCAACACAATGCTTTTTCTTCGGTGTTTATGACGTCATAAAGCTCCGAAGCTACAACATCAATCACACGGGATTCTTGCAAGTCGGCACTTCAGATATCCCCCAAGATTTTTCAATAACTGTCAAAGACTATCTGGGCTGATAATCTGTGAAGTCTGGCACCTATAACTCTTTGTAATGTCTAGCCTGAATCTGTCCAGTGTGCTGAGTTCAGTTTCTCGGTCAGTAAATGCCTCTTTGAGGTTATTTTTGGCTGAACCAGTTTTGCCTTGTAATATTATTCCTTTTTTGGAACCATAGAGTTGCGGTCAGAAAAATAAGCTATTCTGTTGTTGTTGGTGTGGTGTTGCCAGCTTGATAATATTAACTCTGATAATATTTTCTGTGTGCATGCTATATATAGAGAGAACCTTAGAAGTGTAGTGGTGTTCTCTTTAAATATCTTCAAATTAGTGTAAATTTCATCTCATCTTTGTATTGTTTTACCTTGTGTAATGTCTGTACTATAAATATAGCATGTGACAAATAGGATGTCATCTGATGACAGACTGTCATCACAGTTTATGTAAAAGGTCATTGTGTGACCTTGGCATCCATTAAATGGGCTTCTGGTTATATAGTGTAAGTGCAGAAGTGACTTCAGACTGATGCTCTGCCAAGTTGGGCTTGATGCTGCAGACTTAGGGAGGGCAGCTGTTTCCTGACGAATGCCAAGTTCTCTGGCTTATACCTAGCCAAGTATCGGTTGCAAAGAATCAGTGAATTCAGGTCTGTCCAATGCCAGAATTAACTGATCGATGTTGTGGGAACATTGCAGACCTCCTGCTCTTGTCCTTCAATGCAGGACCACTTCAATGCTTAGAGTGTCCATCTAATGTTAGTGTCTAGTGTGTTCGTAGCCTATTTGCTGTTTATTGGGATATTTCAATATGCAATGAAAGTAGAACCTCCACTCTGTATTTCGCAATGTGAAACATCAAGTTTTGTTTTAAAAAGAAAAAAAAAAAAAAACCGTTATGTGGACCTTGTGGAGAAACAGAATTTTTAACCATGTATGTTAGCAGTGATGAACTATATATATACATTGTTTATTATATACTTGAATTACTATACAAGGTATATAGGGGAAATCAATTTACATATAATATTAGTAGTATCATAATTTAACAACAACAAAAATGGTAGAAAATATAAAAATTAATCCTTCAGTCCAAAAAATTACTGTTCACACAGTCCAAGCAAAAGGAGTCTTTTCTCATCAGCAGTGAGAAGGTATGTGCACTGCCATTATGTCTTTCACAGCTTGTACTGTGGCCAGATCCTGATGACTACATGTGTTTGACTGCAGCTTATATTTGGCCAAACTGTCAATTGAAAACATGTCTTCTCTTTTCCACATTTTAATACAATGTTTGTAGTCAATATTCTATGACGGTAATTCACCGAACTGTCAGAATAAGACAGAATTAATGCATCTAATTCTTGATTTATATATATATTTTTTTCAATCTGTTAGCCTGGTTTTAATAGCCTGTGTTCTGTCCACCAAATGGCGGCTATAAGCATGTTGGGTGTGTGATGGAGGCTGCTGCTGCTGCTGCTGCTGAGGCAGTTGGGTGTGTGATGCATTTTCTGGGTGAGGGAAGAGGTGGATGTTATTCCACCTAAACCACATCTGAGATTAAGACTTTGCACTGAGCCATGACCCATGGCACTGTGAGTAGAATAGCACAGCATTACCCACAGCCTGATATTAAAGCCCTACCAACGATCCATCAATCTGCAATTCTGCACAGCTGGGAGCCTAAGTGCAGTCTTGGTGCTGGCTGATACCTTTTAAATGTTAGTAATGGTAAAGTGTCATTATTCTTGTCTCAGCAGCTACACGGGTCAAATAGAATATGATGCTAACCGCCTATAAGTGTATAATCATGCCTATATGCAGTGTTCTATGTATTGTTAGCTTATTTACCAGGAAGCAGGGATCCTGTGTCTCAGGTGCCAATGCTGGTTCTTTGCTAATGATTTCCTAGTATCGCGTGTCTTTGCCTAAGCTGGATGCGGATCAGGTTGAATGTGTAAGATGGGATTATGATGAGAAGCATCAGGAGGAAGTGATTACCTGTGGTTGCATCAAAGCATCTATTTATGTCATTCTTCTTACTAATTTTATGCCGATTATGTAAGTTCGGTGACTAAGTGGTCAAGGTAGAGATCAGGTCACCTTGGTGTTCTGGGTACCATCCCAAGGCTTAGTGCCTTATTTCCTTACACTTATTTCCATGCCTCATTATCTCATCATTGCACCTTTCTATGGCAAATAGCTATATCAGTTAAGGTGACAACAGAATTTCAGGAAAGTAGTCTTTGAGACAACAGGATTTCAGGGATGTAGTTTTTGAGACAACAGTATTCAGATTGAGAAAATAATCACTGGCATACAACAACTCTTATGTTCACACCTTATAATTAAGCCAAATTTTCACTCCGTCTTTGAATGTATATAGTAGGCCACTTCACAGCTGATATAAAAAATTCATGTATTCTATCATTGCCAGTTCTTCTTCTCGTCGTATATAATTTTATTGGCAGTTTGGAACCTTCCAATTGACTGCTTCCACATTTTCTGCTGAACCAGCTCTATTTTTTGTTCATATTGATTGGTGTGAAGCTAGTCACCTTTCACCTGTCAATTTGTTTCTATAAAGGAGATATTCGTTTTGATCAGCACCAGAGCAGAAATCACATCCTGGTTCCTTATGCTTGATTTGAACATCAATAAAATTTCCTTAGTTTCCGTTATCATGGTTATAACCTTCAAAAGAGTACAACCTATGTAATGGTCCAGTTCCTGGAATATTGTCTTGATATTTTGTGTAATGAAAAGTTGGACAAAGTGTGATATAAACATGATAAATGAAGTACCTATCGTGCTGTAATACATACATTTTGTATATTATGCATTTGTTATCCTCATGTTTATATTGATTGCATGATTTATAACTATTTTACGTAAAAATATAATATGCTAATTATGCTAGATGGTTCTGCAGTAAAACTTTAGAAAGTGACTGACTAGCAATATGTACGTGTAGCTACAGTTAGTTTCATTAAAAACGGGCCGTCAGATTTATAATATATTAGGTTAATTTCTTACATTTGCCAGTGTTTACACTTTTCTGGTGATAAATGTAAGCTGACTATTAGCTAGAGAAGTGGACAGAAGCAGCTGGCTTTAGCATGTTTAGACGACAGTCAGGTATAGGCCGCAACAGCCGTCTAGAGTCGACTGTTTTTTTTATGAAACTAACTGTACTAACTAGAAGATTCTGCCTTGAGCCATAACTGCCTATATGCCCCTTCCTCCAAATATCCTATGGATTAATAAGCCTTATGATAAACAAATACAGACTGTGAAACTTCTAGAATAAGGTTTACTGACGATATTCACATACATTTGACTTTCAATTAGGATTCTTTATTCAGGGGATAGACTTTGATGGCTGCATTAGTTTAGCACTAGGCTCTATAGGCAGTGTGGAGGTATTGATCAATGACCGCTTGCTCCTCATTACTTTACACTCTTATTTGATTAATTTCCACCAAGAAATTGACAAAGTTCTCGGAGAAATTTGATTGTACTCTTGCACCCATCACAGACTAATTGCTAAAGTCTAGGAAGCTGCATGGAAGTGTGACAGTCTAAAGTGCAGAAATATGACACAGACGGAATGCTGAGGGATGCTGAAAGTGAAAGGATTTTTTAATGAAACAAAGTCTTGGCAGATGCACTGACACTGATTATATTGCTGATTTAACAGTACATGCCTGTAGCATCTTTTCAATATAGCATATTTTCAATATTGCATCTTTTCTATGCTACTACTGAGACTTCGAATATTTAGAATAGATACAGTTATAGGGATAGGTAGATAAGAGATAGGTAGATAAGAGATAAGAAAATAAAAGAGAATATCGTGGAATAGAATGATGCAAAGTAACCTTACTACTCTCCTTAACAAAATAAGACAGAAAAGCCAAAAAAAATTCTTTGAAATTTGGTGACAAAGTGCATTGCATGGTATCATATATGACACATCCTTTGTAGATGGCTACATAATATTCTCTACATACCGTTAATCGACAACTTATAACATGAATAGATAATACATGTATGCTGTTGATATAAAATGGCCTATACCAGGAACAATGAAGTTGATGTAAAGCAAATTGTAAATATTTTTCAGAGCATGAAGCCGCTTGGAATGGTGGTTCCATGATAAGTCTTTAAGTAGGAGTCTTTATGATATATAAACATATGAGAAAGAGCCCACTACAGCACAGTGTATAATCAAGGGCTACGAGAGTGTGGTAGCACTGGTCGGTGATTATTTATCTTAAATAGATGGGTGACGCACGATATGCTGCTAATAGTAACATGAAAGAGCTCTGTTCCAGATTAATGGACCCTTGATGCATGTACATTTATTTAGTGCATGGTTCTGCATGGCAATCCGTCATGTGCAGGGGCTGTATATCAGCTACGTCCTGGTGCACCATGGGTAGGACAATCAGTTGTCAATGCAGGATGATGCTCTGTTTCCATGGCAACTGCGGCAGCATCCTCATTCCTGCTTCCTCTCTCACTTCGCAGGTGGTCAAGAAACCAGTTAATGACTGGTTATTATTATTAGACAGTAGGAAATATTGGCTTTAACAGGTGGCTAAAATAGAATATGCATGTGGTTATACTATACATCATTTACATAACTTAGATAAATAGTGCCTGTGTTAGTTTGTCACACACCTGTACTTCTCTCACCACGGTCTAAGTAATGGTCGTGACAAAAAACTGAATTGATATAATTTGCCACGTAATTTTCCATTTGTAACGACTTAATAATTCATAATTGTGATGTCTAGCTAAATGTTTATGACAATGGTGTTCACCATAATAATCGCTTTATTTGATATCCCAGCGGATATCTGTTGCCTCACTATTACAATCAATTAAATGAATTAGCTATGAAAATTTAATAACTAATTGATGTAAAATCGGAATAAGTGATTTTGTGATTATGTAGCTGTGTCCCTGGGGCTAAGTATAACGTAATTCTAAGTAAATATCATGGCATAAAGATAATGTACAGTATATATTCCTCCGGGGACCATGTACATGATTTGTACACACTTCTCTACCATAGCAATTAAATGAATATATTTCATGTTGTTTGTGTTAAAAACTTGGCATACTAGACACACATCTCAAAAAATTAAAAATTAAAAAATCGGAAAGGAAACAAAAAAAGAAGGACAAAAGATTTGAGATGAAAAGGGCCCCCAGTCATGAAGACGTCTGTGTTGAAAAAGTCAATTTCTGTGCTTGCAATTATCATACGGGAGTGACAATCTGTCTTAATTGCTGAAGCAGAGGGAGACTTTATTGACTGAAGAAGCCTTTTACATCTGCATTTTATCGTAATGTCCAACCCACCATCAATGTTGATATTGTAAAATGTTGTCCATCCGTGTTATGTTAGAGCTTGGGTAAATTGATTCATGCAAGGATAGAGAACAGTCCCACTAAAATGCAGGTGCTTTGCTGTTGTACATTGTTCTAAAATCTCGTTGATTATTGAATATTGGCAGATGTAGTTATTAAGATGATGAGGTTCTGTGTCCACATTGAATATAATTATGTTTGTTGTATTGCACATTCTTACTGTGGTTGAAATAATAAATATGTGAATGTATGATAATGTTTTCCTATAATTTACATGCTCACTCCGTTGTCCATAGGATGGCGTTGTACACTGAAAATAAATTTGACGAATTAAGTTCGTCAAAATGATGAATTAGGTTAATATTTGATGATGTCTTATTTGATGAACTTTGCTTCGACAATAGTACGAACCTAGTTCGTCATTTGACTAACTCCAACATGTTGGTCATATGATTAGTGATGGTAATCATTAGAAAAACTGCTGTTGTACGCATTTTTCGACGAATAAGGTTCGTCAAATTATCAACTCATCGTTTGATGAACCTAATTCGTCAAATTTATTTTCAGTGTAAATGTTGAATGGAGACGTCCTGATTTAAGACAATGTTAAATAGACATAACGATATTATCATAATTGCTCGATGAGTTACAGTGGGTGTACAGCATGCAACATGTCGTGTTGAAGCGGTTTAAGGATCTGCAAAGCACTTTGAGCCTTTGACACTGACTCAAAGGACCAGCCTTTTTAATACAGGCTGATTGTAGGCAGCAAGCGTGTGCTAGAGATGGCAGTTGGTCATGCAAAATGTGAAATTTATATCAACGAATTCCCGGGGAAGCCCACTCTGCCTTTCACACAAATTCTAAATAGCAAGATCAGTCCAAACTGCGAATCAGTCTAGAAATTCAGCACCACGTTTTGGAAGGCTGTAGCAGCCTGTGGCAGCCTCAAGGCAAGTCGAGCATAAGAGGCCTAATGCAGTTACGGCCTTCGTTCTCTAGTGGGCTTTTTTGTTGACAGATTTTGTACTGTGTCCTTATAAATGCTGACGAGTAGCATATATTTATATTTTATTTAGTCGTAGACAGCTGGGTGACCCAGAAATTGAAGCATGTGACAGACGTTTATCTACGTGTATAATGAACAACAAGATTTTGACATCTTTTCTTCTTTTTGCAGGTTGTCGTTTTGCGAGAAGTGTGTGCCAACCAGATGAAGAATGCATCAATGGTGAGTCAAACAATTGCAATATCTTTCCACGTAATTTACCCACATGTATATACATGTATATACAAATTGCACCAGAAGCTACCGAAACCCCTCAGTCACCTCATGCACTCATTAATGAGGTCATCGTCTAATGAAGTCCATAAAACTCTGATCAGTCCTAATTGCCACGATGAATTGACTTTTAGATTAGGTCATGCCTTTATTGGGTCTTATTTATTCCATGGTATGGAAACAATTGAAGATGGCCATATTTGTGTTGTGATCAATCTATATGAGACAAATGCTGGGTGGTCCAGTGGTTGAAGACATTTATAGCTGCGCTGAAGGTTCCAGGTTCCATTCAGGCCAATTGCTTTGAGACAAACAATAAAAAAGAAATACGATGTAATATATTCAATCAGAACTAAGTTGTGCGGTGCCAAAATATAGCAGTGTCCAAAGCCCACTTGGCGCACTGCATTCTATCCCTTGAGATTTTGAGTGAGCTGCGGGGAGCTAGGGCAGCCAGGGCAGCCAGGGCAGCCAGGGTCATGTGTACTTGGTTAATGATGCTCATTTGAATCTTGTCTAAACCATATCTTGCTTGCCTAGCACTCATTAAGATGAAGGACTAACTGCTCTTATTGCTGGTTGTACAGCCAATATGGGCAATCTCTGTTGTGACTTACTGGTTGGATCTACTTATATTACTCTAGTTGGCCCAATTGGTCTACTAAATGTATGATAATAGTTTATTTTAATATGGGGATTTATTTGAAATTCGGAGATTTACTTCTTACTCGGGGCTCTGTCTGTAGATTGAGTTAGTGAAATAGTTTATGTTTTTGTCCTTGAGATTTGAGCTGTTCATTATTCGCCTGACTTCTAAACATATCAACATTGATCTAAATTTGGACATTCGTTGCAAGGTCACCAGTGAAATGGAAAGAACATTACTGTCAAACAAAATTGAAGATTTATAATGAGATAACCATGTATAACAGTCATTACTTTAAATAAATCTAGCGAGTCTGTTAGAAGGGGCTCTAAAAGTACATTCGTTTACAATTTACACATATAAATTCACTGGCTATTTGTATGTACATAATGTCTGGTCATTAGTGAGGGGTTAATATCTATGTATATGCCGCAGGACCACGTGGTCGGTGTTCAACATATTTGCATTTAAAGTAGACCAAACGGTCCAAACATTTTTAGGAAATCTTTTATATCAAACAACATACACCTACATAAAGGTGACTCCACTTGCTCATCTTGCACCTAGTGCAGTCATTTGTTTATTCAAGACACAATCGTGCTTAAAGATGCATATTTCTACAGATTCCTAATATACACTTTTGGTCTTATTCCTTATTGCTGCTCACAATAGGCATTGAAAAGAGCAGTGTTGCTAGAAGTGTTGCCAAGGCAACCTGACTTTTGGCTCTGCATCTGCAGCATTTTCTCAGAGCTCTGTGAGCTGCATCTCCATCTCATGGACTGCCACCTAATCTTCTTTCTTGACCAATGGTCATTCAAAGGCGGCAGCACTAGCTGCCGACTTTGTATGCATCGGTCTTCGGAAGCCAGCATGACGAGACGTTGTATCCGCTTCACAACTAGGTCGGCGGCAAATTTGAAAACGTGTGTTAAGTCAATAAGCACAAAAACACCCTGCGTGCGTGACGCGATTCAGGCCAGAGAAATGACTTTACACACTTGCCGTTTCGTCAGCTGCCACACAACTTCTTTCTTCAGAGCTATATACTTTTTGGTAGCATTTCGTCCAGTAGAAGTTGGTGCAAATCGCCGGTAAAAAGATGCATTTTTCAGGCTGTGCCTCTCCGATGAACAAGATGGCGAACTCCAACGGAAATGACCGAATTTCGTTGTATGGCTTCGTGCATGTTCGGGCAAGAGGCCCCGGTGGGGAATTTTTGCAGTGTCTTAGCGTTGATTGGTCGTTTGATTTTGAAAACCCACCGGGGGCAAATTTTTCAAGTTTCAAGAACAAATGGATGCCGTATCTGTTCAGAAAGGAATTCTGTGACGTTCTGGCGGCTTTCATTTAATGTATAGTTTGTGAAGATTGATCAACTTTTGCGAAGTTATGCGCTCCGGTCGTGTCGTGGGTAGCGAGTGTTCGCTTTGATAATGTCAGAGCTCTGTCAATGGTACGGACTTCTAACATGTATACAACAGTCCTCCAGCCGCCTTTGTTGCACATCTTATGTGCTCTAATTGTCAGTTATGACAATTGCCAAGTTATATTTGGCCACCTGTCAATATATTTTTGTCGCCGATTATTTGTTATTTGTTATGTGTCTAGCAGTCTTTTTCTTTCTTGACATTTGTTGAAAGGTTCTTATAGATAAATGACTGTCTGTTTGTCATGGGTGTAGCTAAAAATATCCCACTGTGGGTCTATAAATAGTTAAATAATGACCCGAAGATGGGAGAGGCCCATTGTAGACTGATTTTCAGAAGATTCTGCAATTTTTGCTCATTTCTTTGCACACTCTCCTGTCGCTTCAAATAAAGGATGTATCACGCACTGCCCAGACATTTTCTCTCTGGAATAGGTCAGAGGGCCAGGTGCTGCAAAACCCTTGTATGATAAAGACTTATTCAAGTATTAAAAGCTTTGTGATGTTTCCTCAATATTGCTATCACCCAGAAACAAATATTTAAGATAAAGAAATTGCAAATTTTTTGACAAACACCTTTGAACTACTTGAACATGATACAGACCTTTGTCACTGTAAGCAAAAATTCTGATTCGATTTTAAAAATTAAGAAAATATGAATGAACAACAAACTCTGTCAGAAGTTTTGAGGTTGTTTTTTTTTACTGCATGGATAAGTTATTTAGTGGAATTAAAATCGCATGATTTTTTTAAAGTCCTAAAGTCATCATTGGCGCATGTTTCTAGAATTATTCACATATTGTGACAAAGGATTTGATAGCTTTTGAATAGGTAAACGACTCTTTTTCGTCTGATAAGGTCAGATATTTCGATAGTTATCTGCTGCAAATGTGTTTTCTGTAGCATGAGATTGAATGATTTAACTGTCAAATGTCTCAAGAGATATACTTCATTGAATTAATGTACTTCATTTTCTTTTTAATGATGTATGGTTGATGAATTCATGGCTTAAATGTTTGTATGGATGCCAGACAAACTTCAACTATCTCAGCTTGAGGACATTTAAAATTAAAGGTTACTGAGTTAATGAACACGCAAATTGGCACAGTGTTAGTTTTACCTCTAGATATCAGTGCTGAATTACACTCACGACTGGCCTGGAAGCTTTTACTTAAAGATAGCATCTAATACAGTGTATTTGGTCTAATACAGTGTATATGGTCAGCTTGAATGGCTGGTACATTTTAATACCTCTGGCTCTGACCAGTCTAACGTTATTGCAAATCAGCAATGAGTGATCTCTAATTTGCATGGAAATGGCTTGGATTAGCATGCCATTAATGCATATTCAGCCTTGGGACGGTTTGGTAATAGGTTGAAACTGCTGAGAAAACAAATCTAGACATTGCGGAAAATGTTAGGGAAACTTCATCGATTTCGGGTTATTCATATCTTGGGGAAAATAGGTCTTCTTGTCTCATTAAGTTCAAAACTCAGGTAATTTGTAAACTCTTTCATTTTGGTGCAGTAGTTTTCATAAGATATATTTTTCAAGTGTGATTTGGAAATTCCATTGGTCAAATAAGGTGTAGGACTAATGCATAATAGAATCTAGGAGCGTCACATACAGTTAGTTTAATAAAATACGGTCAACTCTAGACAGCTGTAGCCACCTATGCCTGGCTGTAGCTATAACTGGCTAAAACCAGCTGCTTATGTCTACTTCTATCTAATATTCGGCTAACACTTACCTCCACTGAAAAAAAATTAACCTTGATAAAAGAAATTTATCTAATATATCATAAATATGTACTTTTAGATCTGGCTTTGAGTAGCCAGTTATAGCCAGACAGTTCCGTTTAGTGCCAGGCAGCATCGTATAGTAAAAGTTTCCTAGCTTTGTTTAGGTTCAGTTTAAAGATTACCACAGGATGCCTTTCTCTATTGTTTACCTATTCAAATCGACGCGAATGTATGGTTTGACGGGCCGTTTTTAATGAAACTACCAAATGACTGGAGACGGTGTTGTTGCTGAAGATACAAATTACAGTTCCTTCATTACTTGGCTATTATACTGACTTCTTATGCCTCTAAAACCGTTATTTATTGTCCGATTTTGGTGAAATTTTATTAGCTACATGGAGGGTACAATTTGTATAAATAGCCTGATTAGACCTTGCAGTGCTGCAGTGCACTTGAGATTGTTTGAAAAAAATTATAATAAAGAGCAAACTCTGAGACTGAATCATTTAAAGTTATATATATATAGCATAGCTTCGCTTACTCCTGGCATTGACCGCTGCATATTATACAATATGAGATGGCAATATGATATGAAATGACATACAGCATTAGATATTTACAAATATACAAATGTACAAGGTCAAATGTACAAGGTCAAACACACACATAGGAAGCAGTCTCGTCAATGTACCGCCAGCCGCTCTGATCTAGGAGACATTAAATTACCATATATATAACAATTATATTCTACTGTCTAATTTTAATGCTACCTGTTGGAATTTACCAGGAGCGAAGTTAAGGTCAATGTTCTTAGTTGTTAATATTTGTAAGAATTGTTCAGTTGGATCGAGAATAGTAAAGCCTTCGATGCAATCTGGAATAAGTTTAAACAGATATCATTCCATTTTTTGCACCTCATTAATCAATGAAATTCATCTTCTACTTGGTTCAGATTGCATTTTTCACACATTCTTTCATCTGCAGGAACATAAGGACGTTTGTGTCTGCATAATAATTCAATAATAAGGTTGTGTGATCTTAGTCTAAAACGTGTTATATTACAATAGACAGATTGGGTTGGGTATAATTTGGATAGGGCTCTATTCAAATATCAGTTTTGAAGGTTTGTATGTTCTGAGTTCTGGGTTTAGCATACTATCATTTATCTCATCTTAGTATGAGCCTTTTTGAACGAGGATAAAATGTGATTGTTTGAGCTTGAATTGTCAGAATCTGTATCTAGAGTTTCTGTGACTCTATAAAGCCTTGTACGCCAGCAAGGAACACCTCTTTGATGTAACTTAGTCTGAATTTCATAACAGTTATGTAAGAGAAAGGGACATGTATTTGACCTTAGCTTGCCTAGAAACTTTATTGCTGAAGCATGTGGTCTGTCTATAAAAAGTGGAAATCGACCTGTATCAGCGAGAATGGCAAGCGTTGAAGTTCGACACCTAACAGTCAGCAGATTTTTAAGGAATTAAACTTGTATTTTCTCAAGGGCTCTGGGAACCATACGTATTTCACTATTGTATACAAGTATTGGTAATGTATTTGTGTCAAACATTTTGATACTCAATTTTGGTGGTTCTTTAAGAGCATACATCGCTTTTTGTGCTTGTCAAATGCTCATACATTACTTTGTGTATGTTGCTAGAGTTACTAATTACATTGCTCAAATATTTGGATGAATTAACTATTTCTAATTTCTCATTTCCAATAATGAAATCAGGATTATCTGGGGCTGTAAATTTGCCCGATTTACGGAAGATCAATATTTGCTCTCCTGAGAGTTAATTATTAGATGCCACTTTCCACAATAAGCTTCAAGATCTTCTGATAGAGTCTGCATTCCATAAGGACTTTTTGAAATTAGGAAAAGGTTACCAACACATAGTAGATGAGTATGTTTTCCCATATATTGTTACTCCACAGTCCACAAGTCTGGTCCAGGTGTTCGCACATGTCTGATAAATACAGATTAAATAGTTTTGGACAAACTTAAATAGTTTGTGACTAAACTAATATATAAGAATCAATCATATAATCAATGTTTTTAGTTCATATACCAGAACCAATCAATGTGTATCCGTTATCGGTACAGCTCTTTCTGTAATACTCATTGGGATGGGATTGGCCCATGCAGATACTATATCGGAAATGTGTAACTAATAAATCTTGTGTAAGAAAAGAATCCCCCATTTCTTTCGGCCATTCGTGCTCTATCAATGCGATTATAGCCTACGTATAACTTAATAGGCCTATGTACACCTTTTTGTATATGAATATTCAGTAGAAGATGAAAATTGAGACATAGCTTGCCATATTCCCATGTTCAATTGAGATATTTGATATGAAAAATGTTCGCTTTCCTGTGATTTGGGGCATAGGATGGTAATGTGATAAACTTTTAGGAGCGGCTTATTTGTATGTGGTATTGTTATAAAAAGGAATTCTATTTTTATCTGTCCTTCCCAATATTTCTTTATATTTTATATTTTTGTAATTTGCTGTACACGAACTGATATTCATTTAATGTGATATACCTTGTACTTCAAGTGTATATAATAAACATATATGTAAATATATAACATTATACTCCACCTAGACTGTTTTCCTATTTTTCTGAGTAGGATATAACTATTACTTATGTGGTTGTGCAACGAGTGATAGCCCAAAATAGCACGTGGATCATTTTACTGTCGAATGTTTTTGCCAAGCGATTGAAACGACATCTGACGGATGGTGCCGAATTTCTCACAATCTTTTGAAAACGAGGTTATCAAATCGTAATGTTATTTCAATATAATGTTTCTATATCAACTGTAACACACCATCGAACATAATTGTACTATGTGTTAAAGGAATAGTTAGCTGTGTCTGTTTTTAATGGCCAGTTAGTGACCCCACCATGGCCCTTTGGGCCTCCCAGTTGCCATGGTAGTTGTGTGATGTCAGCAGGGGCTGCTTGCTTTTGCTTTGCGTGGGAGGTGCTCCACTCTATTCTGCAGCAGCAGTCGTCATTGATCTGATACTAGCAAGGTCTAGGCTGTGATTGCAGGCCAAAGGCAGCTCCAGATGAGACCCACTCTGTCCCCCTTAACACTATATCCGATGGGAAGATGAATTTTATGGCATTAATCAGTGCCTCATCAGTATACCAAATCCAGCCAGATATATAACAAGGCTATAAATATAATTTCATACACGAAGCTGAATGATGTGGTGTGTTCAAGGGGCTTTGTCCAGACTTTGAGTGATTATTTCAAGAAAGGAACAAGTTTTAACAAGAATATTCGTCTTGGAGCATACGTCACCATTGTTTTTCAAAGGGGATGAGATGTTTAATGCAGATGGCCTTTGTTAAGCTATAATGCAGATCTCCCTGCCATATGCTATCTGTGCTCATTACTGTCATTCTTGTCAGCCTCCTTACGTAGTATTTTGGGATTATATGGACAATATACTGGGTGGTTGGTTGATGTTTTGGTTGTTGTGGTGTGTTGGTTGGTTGTGGTGTGTTAGTTGGGGTGTTGATTGATCGGTTGGTTGGTAATATTATAAAATATATACAGTACATACATAAATAAAAAACAATGTTTATCCCAGAAAATGTGTCAATTTAGTTCTAAACACAAGAAAATGTGGTATGTAGGTGTTGGGCAAATTGCCGTTAACTGATAACATTCGGTGTTTACTTCATGTGAATGACCAAGATGAGATATTTTCAATTATACTCGGAAGAAATGACTTGGCACATGTGGGGGCTGTTGATCATTCTTACGATTGGGCTCTAATTAATAGTTGTGAAATCCTCAATCTCCACTGATAGGTGGGAGATTACTGGAAAAGAGCTCAGAAAACCCGAATTCCTGTTGTTTGTTGCAGCTAAATATAGCCCAGGATGGATGTTACTCTGCTTGTCCCTTGGCAGAATAATTAGAGCTGTGTGTGGGAGTGAGCTGCTGAAATGATTATGGTCACTTGACTGTATTCTTTCAAATCAATTTCAGTTCGACTGGGTGATTGGTTTATGTTTCAAGCTAAAATATTTTATGCTGCGACCAGCAAAATGAACTGTGATTTTGGCTAATTCTGAGCTTAGAATTATTTAGTATTTAATTCCGTATTGATATCATGTTATACCGTACCACAAATATTTTGGTCATTGATAGCACAATGGGAATAAGTTAATCTCTCCCTTAAACTTTCAGTATTGTGTTTTGTTGGATTGTTTTAAAATCTTCCTGATAGACTTTTGGAAATCTGAGTCCCTCTTGAAATATAGCCATTAATGTTTGTCATTCGGTTAAAGGGGAACTAAAGGACATTTGTGTGTTAGTTTTAAAAGTTCAATTGGATGTAAATGAATATATTGCAGTAGGAAAAAATCTCTAAAAGTCAAGTTAAGTATGATTTTAGGACAATTAGAAATGCAATTTACGCCACTCGCCAAAACGATGGGGGCCGCCATTATTGCACACGACACGCAAAGCCGTGACGTCACTTATGTACAGGCTATTTGTCAGGCATTTCTAAATATTCCTAGGGCCTACAAATCAATCATAATTCTTGATTGCAATTTTAAAAGAACAGTCTGAACAGATAGCACGCCAGCTGTTGGACTGTACTTCATTAATTTGAATTCATTACTGGGAACTTACTTCAATTAATTAATTGCAATAAAAGTTATTTGTAGACCCTATTCATGAATGTTCATATAACAATTTTGCTCCCTGGGAATTTAGCTTCCATTCTCTGAATGCCTCTTATAATATCGTATTTTTCATAGATATTATAAAATAAAGCAAGTTTTTTCCCAAAACATGGATCTTAAAAAAGTATAAGCTGTATAACATTTGATGATCAATATTTGATACAATCAAGGGAGTAATAAATAATTGGACATTTCTACTATGTTAAATATTACTATTAGATAAGAATGAATTTAGCTCAAGCCCCCCCCCCCCCCCCCCATCTTGATCTGTCAGTGATGAAAAGAATGTTAAAGGGGAACTAACGGAAAAGTGAAAGTTAATTTTGATACTTCAATTAGATAGTAAGGAATATATTGCAGTTGAAAGAAATATTTTGAAGTGGAGTTTAGTCTAATTTTAAGCTAATACTTTGTGCCTTTTGCGCCACCCTCTGAAACGTGATGCCTGCACCAGGTAAACTAAGAGATCAAAATAACAATTATGCCAATAGAAGCCAGGATTACAAATCAATACCAGGTTATATTAAATTTGCATGCACTGTAGAAAATTGCAATTCAAAATTAAATATACATTCCACTTGGTTTTGGAATTTATACATAATGTTCCCAACATTTTAGTTAGTCGGTGCATATGGAAATCAGAATTATACTGTATGAACTACAAGGGGAGGGAGGTCTATGCTAAATAAATAAATAAATATATTACAAATATTTTTTTATTTCGGAAATGTGTAGATCCCAAACAACTTTTTTTTTAAAGTTTACATGAACAAATAGATAGATAGATAGATAGAGAAATAAATAGATAGATATAGATAGATAGAGAAATAAATAGATAGATAGATAGATAGATAGATTGATAGAATTGACAACAAAATACCTCAGAGAAATTAAACCTAATTTCTCCAAGATAAAATATAATAAAGTATAATAAAAATCTATAAAATAATTGTAGTTCAAATAAAAAAGAATAATTAATATTAATAAAATCGAGTCACTGATAAAATGCTAAAAAATATATATGTAGATATATATATATCTATATTATACTCAGTTTATTAATTGACTCCCCAAGTGACTATTACTCTGATAATTGCATTGTATCAAATTGTTCAATAGCAATTTGACACTTAGTGAGAACCATGTCTATTGACATGCTGTTATAAAAAAAGGCTCAAGTGCAATTACAAATTGTATCTGAAACTGGTCAGTTCTCTAGCCTATGACACAAGTGACGTATTTCCGGCCAGTGCAAAACACCACGGTTGCCTAAAATGGCGGCCTCCGTAGTTCACAACACGGAGCTAATAAATACAGGATATTACTTTACCAGGGCATATATACAAGTTATGAATAGCGTGAATGCGTTTCGATGGACTAAAGCTAACTTCTGAGAGGTAAAGTGCAGAAGGTGTTAGTACCCCTTTAAGTTATAACTATCTTGTGAACTTTTCTGAAAGGATGTTTCAACTCTTTACATTAATTGTGTTGTTTGCATTGAAAAAGTTCATGTACTTTCGTGCCCGAGGAGTTGAACTTGAAACAACGGACGACTTTTGGTTGTTAATAGGCTTAATCTTGCAGCAGAGTACTCCATCAGACATGTTATAAGCCGGCTTAATTTCATGTGATGGGAAAGGAAGACTACTCTAATTAGGTAATTACGTTATTATAGAATCTTAGAGAGCCATTTTGTTGGGGCTGTCATGTTAGAATCGCAAAACTGCAATTAAGTGGGATCATGTTATTGATTTTTTCAGTCAAACTAAACTGGCAGATCTCGTAATTTCATGATTGTCTTGATCTATATTTCTTGAAGGTCAAGGTTGTGACTCGGAAATGACCTGTGATTGCAACTGTAGGTCACCGGAAGCGTGATTGTAGTTGTTGGGGGGGGGGGGGGGTAAAGTTTCCAGTAAGTAAGTAAGCCGAATAATGAAGACCTAGAAGTTAGTTTTGCATTTCAATTCCTATTGTTATGTTTTCCCCGGAAATAATGTTTTCGTCGTAAATGAGAAAAGTTCGTCGCACCAGGTGAACTCGATAGAAGAACTTCCCCGAAGTCGTTGAAGGGTATTTTTGGCTTCCCCTTTGTTAGATAACAATATATAGGCTCAGTTGTTGTTCTCCCCTGTAGTGCTCTTCGCACTTAATATGAATTTGTTCTATTGTTTGGACATATTAATGTTAGTCGTTTTACAATCAATCAATAGATACCTAAGTTACACTTCCATCCCATTACGAAGTTGAAACATGCATTATGATGCAAAATGTATGCGTCCATGATGAGCTCTAACGATGAACCATAATATTTGAATTGAATTATCAGCCGATTACCATAATATCCAAACATTTATGAATAAATAATTACTTGGAAAGAGGGGGGGGGGGCGATGTAAATGATGTGGAATCTGTAGATCTTTCAATATTACATGATATTAGTGTTGTGATATTGTACGAGGGAGGACCCTTGACCGTTTTCTGACCACTACTGACCACCACCACCCAACACCGCCCACAGTGAGGGACCAGCATTGACCAGGGTCCGTCCAGGGGTGACCAGAGACAGCTGCATGACGACAGTGCCTCCCATTAGGGCAGTGACAGAGGATCGTGCTTCAGGAAGGATTTAATTTTCCTTGGCCTGTTTTTGGCCCTCTTATCCCAACGCATCCATTAGGTTGGTTTCCAACAGGAAATCATGTTTGAAGAGAATGGCATTGTTTCCAACTTGTGCCATCCTCAGAGAAATACAGCAACAAAATACTTTTTCTGTGTCATCCGTAATGAAATGTATCAAATATTCTGCGTTCTCGTTGCAAATGTACATCATATTTATATGATGGCTGCGAGGTTTTGTGTTATCGCAAGTATATACTTTGTATGTGCTCAGCACTGGTGGCAGGTGCGTTGTACTGCACTGCAGATGATGGCCAAAGAAGAACGCCTGCGTGGTGGCCAAAGAACTAGTGCTGCCAGCTTGTGGTAATGTCAGGTTGTCAGACTGTGGCGTGCCTGGTGGATTTGACGAGAACTATGCTTGTCGTGGGAATGTTGGGTATTGGAGTGCATGTCGTCAAAGTGGTTGTGATTTATTTTTGCCAGGGGCATCCGAGAAGACCTTTCACGAACCACAAATCCACTGAGAACAAGCTAGGGCCTATTTATTTAAAAGATATTGGCGCTAATTGCCAATGCTCCCAAATTTCGGCATGTTATATATTTATTTAAAAACATATTTTGTGTGAAAACACAATCGGTAAAACAGTTTTTCATGTGGTCCATTTAAGGTAAAATGTACAATGAAACAATGGTTAAAATAACTATTAACAGAAAACATATTTGACATGAGTTTTAAAAGCATAACATGAAGCACTCTGAATATTGGCTGGTAAGTTTCTTTTACTTGCTCGTGTATTAATGAAATTACATTCACAGGCCATGGTGATGGAGTTACATAGATAATCTGGTGCATTGCCATGAATACTGTTATACATCGAAGTTGCTAAATAATAATCAATTTTTTGTGACACAGTTTGCCATTGCGCTGTTTCACAAGATCTCCACCTCCCAACATTTATAATATCAAAGTTAGAACTGATAATTGGAGCAGCTAGGTTTTGTAGCCTTTGTATAGCATTAATATTAGCATATATATATGCATATATATATATATATATATATATATATATATATATATATATATATATATATATATATATATATATATATATTACTACAAACCCATATCGTTCAAAGAAAGGTTGATTATGCGACTTATACGTTAATGCCAGGCTGAGGTACTATTTGTCTAAGTCTAGATAACCGTGACAACTTAGCAGAGATTCTCCTAACAAGATCATTTAAATGAACATCAAATTTCAATTGGTCATCGACCCAGACCCCATGATACTTCGTACAATGTACATTTTCCAATAAAGTCTCATTAAGCAGTTATATATATATATATATAGAACTTAACACAAACAATTGTACAAAATTGAAAGATATGTTTGCTAATGGAAGGGAGTTGTTTCTGTGAATATGATAGTTCCCACACCTAAACAGTTAAAGGTGCCCTACAATGATTTATTTTATTTTATAAAGTGTTGGAATTTATATTGCAAACAAACTTTCACTGGTCATACTGCAAATAAGTGACTTTAAAACACTAAAAACTGCGAACTTAGAGTGAATCTCCTGGTTAAAGTTCTGGTTATGCCGCAGTGCCCTCTAGTGAGCCAGTGACATCACATCAGAATATCCCATGATTCCATTAAGCAGCAGCCAGCCAATAAACAACAGGTGAGCTGTGATGCTGGTTGCAGCATCCTTGCATCTTGGTCACACCTCAGTGATTCCCAGGCACTTGACCCTTGGTCAGGGCAATTAGTTGTGACCTCATGCATATGTAATGAGCTACTACTTCAACTGCAGTAATTTTCACTGGAAATGTAAACATTAAAGTCAATATTTTTAGGGCTAAACCTTAAACAATTAACCTAGGATTCTGGAAATTTGTATTTTAGGGTATATCCTTTGGCATGAATCACAAAACTGAAAAGAGTGCAAATTTCATTTTAGGTCACCTTTAATTTGTGGGTCAGGTCAAAATACATCAGTCGTTAAGCATTGAAAGGTACCTGATATATAATTATTAACTGTCTCATATTCCATGCACCTGTCTTTAGCTAACATTATAATTATATGTGTCACTAAAGATCCCGTAGGAGTCACCATAGCCTATATGTTACTTTGCTGTTGTTCTTGATATATATAACAGGTAGAAATGAGAGTATATGCACTGTGCTATAGGAACCTTGTGAATTGGGGGGAACTTCTGATTTGACATCATTAATATGCCATGGAAGTAAGAGGGGATTCCTGGGCAGGCATTTTGCGTCACCTGTTGCTGCATAGCATACGACCATGACGCTCCTTGCGGACGCTCTTTGCTACAGCTGCAGCTCTTGGTGGTACTTCCCCATCAGCAGCCATGTCTGCAGCTGCTTGTTGCCATGGCGACGCAAGGGCCGCTACCGTTGCCGCAGGTATGGCGGTGGCGTCGTGCCAGATATGAGCTCGCGCGCGTGTCCATCAAAATAGGAGCAGCGCCATTTCATTTCCGCCCCACAGGGAAACCTCACAATGAAGTGTCATTTGGCAGCGGGCTGTCCCCTCTCTCCCCACCTCTCCTAATACCTTTAATTATACCTTTTACCGCAGACATTTAAAAAGAAAGATACAGCCAGCCGCAGCCAGGCCAAGCTTCTCTGCTCTGCCTATTCCCTTCAAATATTACAGCTTCCACTGTTTCTTGTACATTAGTTCTCGCCGTGTTGCTTTTAATAAGTCTATTACATGGACCTCAAGGGTGAGTGAGGAGAACAAATATCCTTTGCTCTGAAGCTAGATCACAGAGAGAGTAAATAATCACTGATGATTACCTGTAAGATTACAAGCCTCGCCACTGGAAACATGTTCCCCCAACAACTCAAGCTCTCTCCTTATTTGGAGGAAGGAAATTAACATTCTTGTTTGTCTTTTTGTCTCGTCTTTCTCTCTCTTCCTAGTGCTATATTAACGTTTCAACTAGAATATCATATGTATTTCTGGGAACGTCTCGCGTTCGAATAGCATTTTGTGGAAGACAACCACCTGTTGCCATGGGAACGTTGCACCTGTTGATCGCCGCTAGTAGAGGTGATCAACGCGAGGTGGCAGCACCAGTACTTTCCTCTCATCTGACGTACAGTGTCGAGCCCAGCACGTGTTCAACGTATTGTCCATTGTATGCAAAAAATCTAGTCATTATTAATAGGTAAAATTCATTATTGGCATATTGAATAGAATTAATTACGCCCATTCTTTATGACATAGAAAATCACAGATCGTCTTACACATGTTGGCTATGCATAATGCTTTTAAGGCGATGTTTTTGCATTAACTCAATTCTGCCTTACTTTAATTATTCACATGAGGCTCTCTGGAATTAGTCATTAATGATTCCGTCTTTTTATCAGGTTCCCAGGGTAGATATTTTAATGGGTAAAGAGAGAGAATGCGATATGTACTTGAGATAATATAGCCTATGGTAGAACAGAAGTGTCGTATTGGAAGAGTTTATTTATATGTGGAAATAGAGTGTATGATAGCAAGCGCCCAACCTGAACAGTACACGTATATAACGTAATATATTTAATAGGCCTAAAATAAATAAGACTACCCAGGCTACGTACCCAGTAAACATTGCGGTAGAAAAAAAGGAAAATTATTTGACATGCTGACATGCTTATGGATATCAATCAGCTCACATATTTTGAAAACGGTTTTTAGAATAATAAATATATACATTCATGTCGACAAGGAAAAAAAAATCACTGAAGCCTACATGACTTGTCTTGCACTTTGACTTACGGATTCTGGAATGCAATCTGCATCTAAACAAGTTGAGAAATAAGAATTTAAGTTATGGTCAAACATGAATGTATTTTTATGTATATATTTATGATTGGCGCAGATCCTGCCCAGGGGGATGTATCCCCTCCTATACAAACAAAGCAAGGGGGGGGGGGGGGGGTGAGATAATGTAAATATCCCCCCCCCCCCTGTTATTTGCTGTATGAACGGCATATTTCATTATATGCAAAGAGTACTTTGTTCTTTTGATTTTTTAGACAAAAATGTTCAGTCATGGTTGTCAGTGGAACCATTGATCAAAATGTCTGAGAAATTACTCGGATATTATTACAAATAAAAATAATTATGATAGTGTACCCATATTCCTTCGTTTTATGAGCAGCTCTAGGTCTTTTAATTGTGATCTGTCTAATAAGCCATCCAAAGGACTTGTGGATATAGGTTAAGATAGTTCCGGATATAATAGTTGTTTTAATTTTTTTAATTACAATTTTAAACACATTATATACAATTTTAAGAACATTATGGTTTCTAGTGTTTAGTAGCTGCATGCAGTTTAAGTCAGGCACTTTAACAAAAATTGTATAGTATGCTAAAGGTGCATGTTCACACACACCCCCAGAAAAATGAAAAATCTGCGCCTATAATAGTTATCCTGTAGCTACTGCTCTCATGGTTGGTTTGCATTGTTTACCCCGTTTTGCATTTTAGTATTAAAAAAATAATAATAATATAGATTATATATGGCAAAGAGGCACCGAATCTCAATCTGATGCATGTGGGGGTGGTTCTGTGGTTTGGTGAGCAGCCATTGTGTGAGTGACTGTCATTAGCAAATGACAGGCAGCCTGCGGAGGCTGCATTGGCCGTGGAAGGTCAGAGCCTGCAAATCCCACCTAATGATATTGCTTCTTAAAACCTGGCATTAGAGTGATGACCCCTTTAGTGGGGATGATGACGTGCAGATACCCCCGTGATAGAGCCCAGCAGATTATCGGAGCAGTGTGCCGTGTGGCCCCCTCCCCCCTGCTTGGCCGCCGGGCCATCCCTGGGCTTGGCTAATGGGCTGCCGGGGGCCCCTTGCTACTAAGTGCCCGCCCGGATAACCATCATCACGGCCTGTCCTCACGGTCTGTCCTCCTCGCTGGCGTATGGCTGCAGCTTCGCCGGTGTATGGCTGCTGCAACTGCAGAAACCGCATCTCAACTTACTCTCGTAACCCGCATCTTCCTGTATATCTCTCTTCCGTCACCCCAAAACATCGCATTTTCATAATTACAAACCAGGGCTAATATTTTAGGCAGGGCATCAGAACTATACCGACAGTAATATTTGAGATTGTAAGATCACCCAAGTCATCAAGGTTATAGTGACCCAGCCTAAATAATTTAGTATTTACTACAGCAGTCATAATTTTGGACCTGGCTTATAATTATCACGAAAGTGTCCTCCATATGCTGCTGCTGCTGCTGCTGCTGCTGGACCATATCGACAGCAGAACTTACATCTGAACATCTGAGTGAAGTAAATCTCTGCGGACGACATAGCTGTTCATAATCCATGCCAATCTCTTTAGCAACGTTTCCATTTGCTTTTAGCTCCAGCTAAATGATCTCAGCTTTGAAAGGATTGAGCTGCGATGGATTTTTTTCCATAGCTCCCTTTTTTAATGGAAGACTTTGAAGTGGACTGTGGATGTGGGACTGTGAGCTGAGCAGTGATGAAAAGGCGTTGCAACGATGAGAATCGCCACCTGCTGTTAATTTCCAGCTCCTCACCTGTCTACTTGATTAACTTCATCACAAGCTCCCGCTCTGTCTGCATATATGCCTCTTTGTCAAGAATAAACATCATAATTGGTAATACCACAAATCAAGTATTGTGTCCACTGTCCAGAAATTGTTGGAACATGTGCATATATATGATATATGTCAATTTTCTGCAATACGATAAATCGCCTCTGACCAGTTTTTTTTTCTAGTTCACTGAACAAGCCCCATGGATGCAAATTGTGGACTGCATGTGGGGACAATATTCTATTTGACTTTAAATATTAAAATCTCACAAAAGTTAGATCTTAATAATATACAGCTGTGCCATGGTCTTAGAGCTAGAAGGTAGCCTTTTATATTGTAAACAAAGACTCTTTGAAGTGACTCAAGTAAGTCAGTCTGACCTTGGAGAAATTAGACCTAATTTATCCAAGGTCGGACTACTTACAAGTTGAAAAGAGTGTCATATGACCACTGGTAGTTGTTTTTAACCTTTCAGAATTTGAGTGTACAAGCAAAGTTTGACTGCACATCCGTAACAATGTAATATTTTAAATCGAATGTAGTCAGTTTGACTAAATATACTTGTGGTGAAAATGTAGGTTGTGACCACTGACCACCCTTAGTGATTCTGACGACTGGCGCTGCACGATCACAATAGTGTGATGTTCAAACCGCAACTGCTCACTTAAAGACATACTGAGATTTTTTATGTTTATGTACGCTTTTACATTCCATCAGATATGCCCATAAAATTCATATGGGCGAAAATAAGGAAGCTTATGAACTAAGATGCAAGTTGCATTAATAATGCCTAATGGAATCTGTTTATATTGAAGGGCTTCCGATAGAAATAGCTTTCAGGGAGGATGTGCTAAAATAATAGGCTCTTGTTGAGTAGAAATAATATATGTTCGAGTTTCATTTAATTTGGCTGGATTATTAATGGCATATGTAACGCCACTTTCAATATAGCAGTTCTTCAGTATATTTCAAGTGCACGAAGTCAATGCTTTCATGGAAAAAAAAACAAAAAAACTCTATATGAAATATTGTGATGTAATAGTGTTATAAAGTAGCGAGGTTGAACCTAAACCTTGGTGTGGATGCTGCTGAAGTTGAAATTTGAGGGGGGGGGGGGGTAATTACCAGATGCTGTTGAGCTGGGGGCTGAGCCTGCTGCCAAGACTATTGCAAGTGCTTCCCGCCGATCACGCTCTCTGCAGTTCAGTCTGCCCGCTTCTTTCTTTCTCTTTCTCTTTCTTTGCTCCTCCTCCCCCTCCTCCTCTTTCTTGAGCCGGCTGCAGCCCTGCAGGGCATCCTTGGTTGCCATGACAACGCGACACAGGCTCCAGCCACTGACGTTGCTAGGGTCAACGGGTGTGGAGGAGGAGAAGGTCTAGTGTAGATGGTCCAGCGCTGGCTAGGAGGGCGTCTGGACTGCTTTCTGGACTGCTTGCTGCATGGCTAGCTCTTGGCTTGGGGCTCACTCATGGCTGGTTGCTGCCGCTACTGCTGCTACTGCTGAGCCTGCGGTCCTCCATCCTTCCCCCCATCATTTCCTGGGATCGGAACCCTGGCTACCTGCAGCCCCGTCAAATCCCCTAGCCCTGCCCGGCCCCTGCATTAACTCATCATTTTCTCAAGCCTCGGAAGTGCCCGCCATATGTGCGACGATTGGTGACCTTGACCTTGCCCATAAAAACTGCACCCAATCCTTGCTTATTATCTGTGTAAATCATCACAATGCTGCCTGTGCTTGTGTATACTCTACATCGAGCATTACTGCCAAGGGCATACATGCAGGGCTATACCTTCAGTTGTTATAAAACAATGCATGTAAAATAATACATGTATACACATACTCTACATAACATCAATTGCAACTGCTGAGGCTTGCTTTCTTGTGCTGAATGGTTAAAAGAATAACCCACAATCAGTCTCACCTCAGTATCATATACCAAGTTAGTTATCCACTAGTTCTAGAGATAGGTTTCAGTTGCTCTGTGCTCGTATTGTTTGAGACGTGTCTGTATTTCTTCTTAAAAATTCCATATTTTCCTAAAGTTATGATGTCAAATTTCATAGAGTTATGCGTTATACATATGAAGACTCAGTGAGTGTGGTTGCTGTTGGTCAGTCCAGCTTATGTTTTCAAGAATTGTGCAAGCAGGACTTGAAATCATCAGAAAAAAAAAATCTTGTTTTCAATATGCCATTACCCAACTGCTGAAGATGAAAAATTTAGCATCACTCATCTTGTTATTCTTGTATTGTTTTGCTAAGAAACGAGTTTTATGCAATGGCTGCGGTCACGAAAATAGTCGTTTTTGCTGCGCTGTGCAAGTTGTATTATTTGTGGTCTTTTGGAATGTTTTTGAATGCAAATCATGAAGTCACGGATTACTACGTTCATGACAATGAATTCAATTTGTAACAGGTGTGTATTGCTGCATGCATCTATAACAGACATCGCAAATGATCTAATAATATGAGAAGATTTGTTCAATGATGAAACTGTAAGTTAAAGTGTAACAACAAATTGGTCATGTTTATGGTGTGGTTGGTCTTCATAATGACGAATATTCAATGACAAAAACGAAGTCGAATCTTGAACTGGTAGTTTATTGGCGATGTGGTCTTAATACTGAAAGTGCCTCGCCTTGTTTTCCTGAAGATTTCAAAGATGAAAAGAAGGCTTGCTTATTTCGTGGAGTGTAGACCTTGTAAATTTTCAAGCCTGATCTGCCTTGTTTTGTGGATTTGCTCGGCTCTAATTCAATTGAATCCATGTATGGCAAATGCTATGTTTCTTTAACAGCCTTAAATTTGCAATATCACGGAGAGAACTAATGTCATTTCAGACTCTCTTTTTTGTCCCTTAATAGATGGTGTGTTTGGTGAACAGCGAGAAACACAAAGTGGAAATTTATTGCATTCACATCGAAAGTCAACGTCTGGAGAATATGGAGAAAATTGCGCAAGATGACAGACATAATGATATTGTCTTCATCCGGAGTCGCCATGGAAACTCAGGAAAATGCTGGTTTACAATAAGAAGCTCTGGAGTAGATAATTATTGAGGATGTAATCACATGAGCAGGAGAAGCTTGTGACATGGCGTCCTAATGCAGCTCGACTATCTCATTAGTTCATTCACCTAGAAGCGGGCGGAGTAACCAAGGGCCTTCTCCTGTCACCCATTACTAGGGCGGCCCCTCTGCAGCTTTGAGAACCCCCCCTCTGCCCGTCTCATATTTCCTACTGCCAAGAAATTCCTGTCACTCGGAGGATGAGCAACTTGGCCAGATTGCATCCTGTGGGTTGTATCCTACTCGAAAGATGCGGCTGCTGCTGCTGCTGCTCTCCGGATTAACTGCAATGCCCAGTCCCTCCTGCACCAGCCTAATCGCCCTCATTAACTTCATGTCATCTTCTTGCAGTAGCCAAAGCCAAGTTACAGCCCTGATCAAATGTTTTCACTTCACAACCAAAGATCAAAACTCAAGCCACCCACGCTGTTTGATTTGAATTATGTTGAATTATGTCCAAATTGTTCAACAAGCATTCCAATTGGTTGGGAAGGTGTCAACAGATAAAAATTACCAACAAACAAGCAAAATCAGGCAATTCATTTGAATTCCAGTGTTGAGGCAACGCATTCCAAAGTGATAGTAAATTGCAAAATGCCTTAATGAGTGAAGTTTTTTTTTTTATGAAATTTTTTTAATATTGCAAATACATGTATAAAGATTAAGACAAATTGACCCTTATGGTCAGTTATTGTGATTAGTCTTACTGAAGTAACGTCCGATTGTAGTAAGCAGGACAACTTGTTGCTCTTTGCACAAAAAAGTAGAAGAGAGGAGAAGGGTGAAGACCTGGAAAAGTCCAAGTTGTGTTGTGTTGAAATGGCAGGCGACATATGTCAGGCTTGCCCTTTGACCTTTGCTAAGAAAGTCAGCCATGTTTTCCCTCCCTCCTTTTTTCCTTTCAGGAATGAAAGCACAAGGAACAGCTCATGAATCAATAAATAGCAATTGCCACACACCCTTCTTGTGCCTCCCAAACGAACAGAAGGGTTGCTTGGGGTTTTAATGCCCCTTGGGTAGGGTAATCTGATGCTACCTCAGATTTGTATAGACCTATTTTTACAAATAACAATTGTGCAAAAATAACATAAACCCAGACGGTTGTTTAAGTCATGTGTAAGGCATGTATCGCATAATTAGGAAACTATTATCAAATGGATTATTTAAAAGAAATCCTTGGTTGTGAGATTAATAGAGACAAAGTTGTTGCTAGAAGGGATCCACCATAGGTGAAAATGGATGTCACACTTGACTGAGTTAGATATTCTTTAGTCTTTACATAAACATAGTCCATTGATGCAGAATATACAATGGAAAGGTCACTGGGAAATTAAAATAAGATATTGTAGATATTGCGGAAATACATAGGTAGATTGAGAAGATATGATTATTTAGTCTAACTGACAGGGAAGTCCTACAAGTGAGACACACGTGTTTATGACGTATGACACTTGGTGACGTTATGTGTCGATTAGAATAATTGGAATGTCATGGCAAGTGCAGGATCCATTGATTTCCTTATTTACATAGGATTATAAATAGTAAGAATGAACTGTGTATGGCTCTAGTTCATGTTATGATTTACTTGAGGTTATACGCAATATATTGGATATAGTCATGAGTGCAAGTGTGGAAAAAAATATATATGTGAATCATATTTGGGCAGATTTGAAAACAAGTATTGTTATTTATAGGTCTTCTTTACTTCACTAAGGAACATACTGTGTTGGTGACTCATGGGAGGTTAGACGAGATACAGTACTTCCATTACTTCATTACTTCCATTACTTCGGGGTTCCATGGTTACTTCCATTACTTCATGGTGCCATACAGTTAGTTTCATTAAAAACGGCTTGTCAAATTGAACCTAGCCAAAACTGTCATAGCTGGGTACTCAATACCGGATCTAAAATTACAAATTTTATGATATATTAGATTAATTTCTTATGTTTGTCAGTTTTTACACTTTACTGGTGATAAATATAAGCCGATTATTACCCATTGAGGTGGACAGAAGCAGCTGGCTTTAGCATGTTTAGACCACTGTCAGGTATAGGCTTCAACAGCTGTCTAGAGTCGACCGTTTTTATTGAAACTAACTGTAGTTACTTCCGTTACATCCAAACTCCATAAATACTTCCATTAATTCAGGATTCCATAGTTAGCTATATTACTTCAGTGTTCTCTAGATTCCTCTATTACTTCAGAGTTCTTGTCATGCTGAAAATAAGAAATAAATGGAATATTACTTTCAAATTTTTCTAGTCAGGGAAACTAACGGATTTAGAGCCAAAATTATGGAATCTGAGATTCAACTAGAAAGAAAATATATTTTGATGATTGATGGTCACTGGTCAACACACAGCTAAACTGATAAATATTCTTAGGAGATATTGAATTTTCTAAGGGTAAACCTATGGGAAATGCAGGATATTAAAATTTTTCATTAAATACTGGAAATGAGATGTTATAATGATGTATTTTAATGTGATGTTAAAGAAGTGTCGTTTTAATTGCAGACGCACTGTTCGGCAACTGCCAGAAGAGTCGGCAGCCCAAGGACTCGTTCAAGTACTACCTGGACAAACCAACCTTAGCATCCCTGGAGGAGGAGATCATGCAACTGTTGGAAGATGGCTTCACTTGGCATGACATCTACACCCAATGCAAGCTGGGCAACATACTGCTGGCGTTCCGCAAGGGGGTCAGCGTTGACCCATACTGGTGTGATAAGATGGCCGAAGACCAACATATCTCCAGTGCCCTGACCGGCGAAACTGCAGCTGTCCTAGAGCAGTTCTTCCGTAACTATTATGACAACCAAATGCAAGGCGGAATGTCGGACAAAGAAAAGAAAGACCAGTTTGTAAAAGTGCACAAGTATTTCAAGGCCAAAAGAGAAGAAGAAGAGGGGGAGGGTGGGCCTAGCAACTCTTTGGACAGGGTCATTGCTAAGTTGCAGCCAGAGGACTTAGATGAACTACAGACCTATTTAGAGGACATGGATGCTGGCCCTGTCTCTCAAGATGACCTTTCTGACCTCCCAGTTGTGGACTATCCTGAGCCTGACGAGACAGTTGGAGCCCCAGACCTAGGTGAGAGCTTATTCCTATCGTAGGTATTAATAAAAGAAATATAACATGGGCCACACGGTTATTCATCTAGGGAAATTTAAGAAAAATATCATACATTGCCAATGATTTCAGACTGCGTTTAAATACTTTTCATCTCACATTCATTCCAATGTTAAAACCCTTGAAGTCGTTTGAATTGAAGTTATGTTATACAAATATATTCATTAATATATTATCATACTCAGTTAGAATTTTTAATGTCTAGGTCGTGGCAATCAAACATAAGACACGAGATTTTTAATGACGATATTTGATAAAGCAACATACTTGGTGTTTAATGACAAAAGACAGAAAACCTAATGTTATGACCTATAAATAGTGTAGTTTTATTTTAGTTCTCTGTACATAGCTTCATTTAACCGAAATGCATTTGTGAAGGGAATATGATCTTTAAAAAATCAAGCGGCAGGGATGGGCAGCATTGAATGTGACTCGTGCATGATTTGCCTCAACAGCAAAAGACACTTATTAAGTAGTCGTGCAGTCCTTGACTGAATTGCATTCCTTTTTGGGGTATGCCTTGGACCGTTGGGAGTACCATCTGCTCTAGGCACGTGCTGTGACGTCATTGTGACGTAGGGGAAGCCCCGCGTGGCTGATGTTCGGCTGCTGCTGCCGCTGTTGGTGGGAAGCCTTTCAGGGAAAGAAATTTCATCAAAATCTTTCTTTCTGATTACTTGGGTCAGAATACTTGCTTAATATGTTGCTGAGAGGTTGCCATGGTGATAAAACGGCCGTGACTGGGCCAGAAATGCCGGCAATTTCGCCAAGTATCAGAAATGATTGTGGCAAGCCGTAGGAGGCAGCTTTTAATGACAGGTTATTATTTCTGTCGAATGTATAAAGCCAAAAGCGACCAGAATGAAACCTGTTGTGCTCAAGTGCAAGTGCACATTCCAGCTTAACCCATGATTCATCCCCCCCCCCCCTGGCCAATTTAAGCTTTGATCAAATCAACATTTCCCAATATTCTGTAATCATACACTACCAAAGAGTTATTTGCTAATTACAAAGTTTTAAAACCGAATATTGCCGAAATCATTTGAAGCCTGACACAAATTCATTTCCTTGTAACTTTTAATTCCTATTAATTGAATTATGTCTGCCACAGCAATACCAATTTCTCTTGAATTTATTATGACATTACAAACCAAAGTCCCAACAGCATAGATATATCTACATACAAATAATTTGATTGAAGAACAACCAATGGTTATCTTGGTAAAACCATGGTATTATATGTCCCTGGAAAACGGTCTAGATGTGTTCCAGTGTATTTTAGTTATTGTTCAGTGCAATATTAGGACGTGTATGAATTTTTTTTTTTTTTTTTTTTTGGTGTACTTATTCATTGGAATTATTTATATACATCGTATTATCAACGAAATTTGATCTGAATTCGGAGAAACATATCTTGATATTTCCCCATTATATTTCGTGTAGTCCTTTTTCAGAGTACAACGACAAGTACTAAGAAATACGTAGGAGTTTTTTTCTCAGGATCGCCGAAAGAAGAGATTAGATATATGGAAGTCAAAGCTTCTTTGGAAGTCATCCGAGTGAATGCCACTCTGTTAATTTGAGATGACTATCAGTTAAATGGGACAAGAAGGAAAAAGTTGGGAAAAGTCCCTTGTAAGACTTAATGGCAATCACAGAGCGAAGTGATTGGAGGAGTTAGTAGGTCAGGTCAGGTCGGGTCAAGGAAGGTCACGTGGTCAGGAAATGAGAGCAGTTCGGATTGCTGCTGTTGGGATTGAATAGAGGGAAGTGGTGGACGAATTAAGTTGAGCTCAGGTGGTTGGGTTTTGGGAGGGATGGGTTGAAAAGGACACGAGGATTTTGTCTTGAAAAATGTTCAAATGAATGGTCTGACAATCCAGGATTGGGGATTTAAAAAAAAAAATCAAGAAAATCTGATTTATTTTAACAATAAGGAATGATATTCTGAAATTTTATAATACCGTTTATCTTATTAATTTTTTGCACTAATATTGCTGAAAGCGAGTCATAAAATATTTTGGAAACTGTTACAATTACATCAAGCTTGTTTTAACATTAAACCTGGGTTTCTTTCATTTTAGTTTCTAACTGTAAGTGGTACTAACTAAGGTTTTTGCTATTGACATGCATATAAAGAAGTGTAGAAGCAGTGAAAAAAGCATTTTGATTTTAAATAATTATGTTTATTTAAAAAATCACTTGATTTCTAATTGCGATTTAAATCATTGACGTTCTGTCAGCTTATGTGACCCATGGCAGACGTATTGATGAGACGATAATCTTGGAGTCATATCAGTTACCCAATGAGTGGGGCCTTGCACTTGTCCCAGCAGCATAGATACCGAGCACAAGCCACCCACCACCACCAACTTCGCGTCTCGTGCGAATGAGTTCAACCGGGATATACCTTATGAGCAGAGCCCAGGCTACCTAATATTCAAACAGAGAACTTGGAAAGAGGCCAAGCTGACCAATATATTAACTATCCACAGGGAGGGAGACAGACACAGCATCTCGCGCTCACATTATCTGCAGAGACAGGTCAATAAATGTGAAGCTGCTTTACTGCTTCATTTCCAAGCATCTGACAAATATATTTGATACCTGGTGGAACCCGAGCTAAGCCTACGACAAGCTGTCTGATTACAGAAAGCCTTGACTATCGAATAGAATTACAGCCCTGTCTATGCCATACATATGAACTCATTTAAACCGTACATTCAGTGGAATATTAAGTGCTGTCAGAGCCTAGGTATATTGTACATATACTGTATACGGTGGTCACCCTTGAAAGTTGTGCCAGCCAGGCTGGACCTCTAATGCTGTGTTAAAGGCCTTGAACCTCAGTTGACAACACAGGGCTCTGTGCAATGCACACTCTAGGTATGCCTGTCGAGCATTAAAATTAATGACTTCCCCGGTTCATAAGTCCTTAAACGTAATACTCACTCACTCACTGGCTGTAGTTTTGGCCCTTGCGAATATCACGTTCTCCTCCATCACTGACATCATTTATTGCCTTATTCAGATGTATTTCCTGTTTGTTTCAGCATCTGTAAAACTAAAAGTAGCAGTGTAAGTGGTGAACTTTAGTTTCAGTGTGGTATCGGTGGGAGAAGTTTGTTCAAAGGTTTTTTGTTGCTTTTGGGCAAAATTCCTTTTGCTTTTATATTCTGTATTGTTCTTACGACATATCCGGTGGCAGGATTTCCATTTTCAGAGATTTCCCCTCTTCAAAGGGTTCGTGTTCATCATTGTTATACATTGTGTTATCCTTTTTTTTTTTTATCTCATCATCTCTCATTATCTAGAAACTGGTTTATGGAGTGGCAATAGGTTTTCAAGATGTGTTACTCTGAGTAACGACAGTAATACTATGTTTGTATTAAGCAAATTGAAATTAATACTTCATATTTATTCTACATATTATCACGATGCCTTTATCAGTTACTTTTTGGCAATACCTAGGCTCCTATGAAGTATGATAGATTTATAATATTGGTGCGAATTGAAAAAAAAATTAAAAAATCACAAATTAACAATGGAAGCATTTACAAAATTTCAATCATGAACAGATTCTAATACATAGGACCTAACAACACTTTACTGGATAATCGCTGAAAGTTAACAGCACAAATCGTGAAAATTAGAGATGTTATTATTTCGAATCAGAGTATTACAACCACACTCTTTCCCGTTTGTTTCAGCATCTGTAAACTAAAAGTAAAAATAATCTGGTAGGGAAAAATGAGAATTTTCTTAAAATATAGGCCTGAATGATGTGAATGTGTTGTTTTTTTTATTCAGAGGAGGATGCCATCCCCATGAGTTCAGAGAATCTGGAAGAAGAGCCATCTCGAAGCAAGGAAATTGAAGCCAAGACAGGTGAGATGCTTTCCAGTATTGTCGATGCTAAGAAAAAATGGACAGACTGCGAAGTTGCAAACTTGGTGATTCTATGTTTGTCACATGTACCAAGTTTTCTAATATAAGAGTTTCATAATACATTTCTAATAGTGTTAGCTGGGGATTGCAAAATTGAGAGTTTGTTGAAATATGCCATTGGATTAGCAATTGGGACTAAAATGTTTATAACTTTCCTGCCAATGCTTGTTCCAAGAAATTAAAAGCATTCATAATTTGTAGATCAGTTACAATTATGACGTCAAAAAGACCGTTGTGCCCTACAATTTAATGCAGATTATTAAAAAAAAAGCTCCACAAGTTCAGAGTATTTCCTCAGTGTGCATTAATGTTGTCCAGTGTTGTTGGAAGTTGTATATATTTTGGTTTAATTTTTTTTGCATTTGTTATCAATATACAGAACTAATATAGGACACCTGAACTAGGGGTGAATTAACAGTAAATCACCAAAAATGCAGCAATATTTTGAAATTGTATGAGATGATTATGGTGTTCAAGGCGTTCTGGCCTCATGTTAGTTTGGATATAACCTATCAGTGTCGGCTATCATATTATTATTATTCTGAATAACTGTGTGGAAATTACGTGGTTGTTGAATGGGGTGAATTGAGAATCTCAGTCATGAGGACACAAAGCAAGAAACAAAGCTTTTTTACCCCAATTAATTTTACAATTTTACGTAAGATGAAGAATTGACTTTGCAGAAAAAATAATTCTAAAAGTCCATACGTACATTTTATATATTTATTAATAATGCGGCTTTAAATATGAAATTTACAGACCGACTTGCTGTTTCATCTTATATCCTTGTCACATCATTCCCACTTTAATATACACATAGAACGAGGCTGTATTAGTACTATTACTGAGACATACAAGTCCTCTTCTGCAGCCTGGTCCTATATTCATGTTCTGGAACATCACGTCTCTGCAGCAAAACCTCTAATGAAATTGCCTTTCATTAGACATTCTAGGTGTATACGTTCATCCAAGTCATTTACAGTTCAAAATAGGATTTGGCTTAAGTTTCTTTCCCACTGCTATCAAAAGAAAGTCATATGTCGTTGGCTGTTTACAAGGGATTTTTCACATCCTTCTTCTTTACTTCATTTTCTGGGATTGTTTTCACGCGGTATCTTCTTATTTGTTCTCTTTGGGGGTTTTGAAGTTCTTACCCCGATAGACTGATTTTAACTTCGTGTTCCCAGAGTAACTTGATGACCAATTAGGTTATGAGTTTCACGAGGAAGTTTCACGTAACGTTTTGTATTTAAAATAGGATTCAAATAATGTTCACCTGTTTTTCAAACTTTTTTGTCTTCTTTACATCATTATTGACCTTTTTGTCATGGTCACTGAGAACTTGCAGAAAGAGAACTGAAAATGTAAGGGAAATGAATGCATTACATCCTTTAATTTGAGCAATTATTCCATTTTACCTGCTTTACAAGAATTGTATGCGCACTGTGCAGTGGCAACTAATTGATGTGCAATTTCAGCGCTCTAGTATACATTAAATACAAGCATTTTGGCTAAAGAGAAATGGGCTGGAATAGTCTGGGTAAACTAGCAAATTGTGAACAACTTTTTATGCCCCAATTGGTTTGGTGGGCAGCACAAAGTGTGAGATGTTGATGCTAAGCTGAGAATCATATTATATTGTGCTAATAATAGCTTTTATTGGATAATTATTACATTATCAATTTTTACTTGCAGGAATGTTGACCTTGTCTCCCCCTGAAGCCAAACTGTTGAGTGACCTTCTCCAAGGTGAGATAGACATCTGAAACAGATTTATGCACAGATATCTCATTTGAATTAAGTTATATTAGGGTCTATAATGAATGTCCACTTGTTTTTCCAGTCACACAATTAAAACAGCAATATGAAACATATTTTGTTTCTATATTTTGATAATAGCAGCAAAAACCATGCATTGACCACAGTTAGCATTTCACATTTAAATTTTATAATTATCCAAATGCCATAAATCATTTTGTGCAGTAAGCTCTGGTATTATCTTTTCTTGTTTGATATGCATCATAAATTATGCATTACATGTGAAATGTAGAAACTCTATTTGTGTTTATAACAAAAAGGTAATGGTGAAAAGTACATGGTTTTACATTTTTTGTACCGTAAAGGGGTACAATGTGTAAATTTTCAGAAGCTGAACTACACCACTTGAATGATTATTGCAGAATTATGATTATTGTAATATATTATAAGATGGACATAAGATAATGGCAGGTCAAATGTGTTGTCAATATTATGCCTTGCACAATGTCAGGTGTAATTTACTGTTATCTCAGACAGCATCATACTTATGTACAAAACAGTTACCATCCTATTCACATAATGTGTACACCTATGTTAATTAAGACTCAATTATATTAAAAACTTAAGTAGATGTGAGGGTGACATGAATATTCCAGATAATTCCAGAAATTGCCACTGGCCCGGCAAAATTTAGAAAATGCCGGAATTTTTCCCAACCCTGTGTAATAGTATGCATCATATTCATATGAAAGACCTAGTGATATTTAGTGTGCCAGAAGGTTTAATACTCAGTTAATATATAAGATTAGAGTCAAAACACGAGACTCTGAAGTGTGAAGATTATAGGGGACTGTCAGGGTGTAGTTCTATAGGAAGGATGTGTGAGGGAAAAGTTTTCCTTTTTAAAATGGACCAGTCATCTATCAGTCACATGTTTGGGATGGAGAAGTGAAGATTTGAGGGTGATGATGCAGAGATGCGGAGTTGGTTGTTGCGGATGAGACTGACATGCAAGCCATTGCAAGGGGAGCAGCTAGTGAGATGCTGGGTGATGGGGTAAAGGAGGATGCTGCTTCTGATGCTGCTTCTGCAAGTTGCATTTGGAGGCTGCTCCTGCTTCTGCTGATGATGGTGTTTCATTAGCTGAGCGTGGTAGCTGCTTGGTAATGGCAACACACTAAGTCGCATTAGGAAACCCTGGCTCACTCTGCCCCTCCATTATTTAGAAGACAGGCAGCCAGATGCATCGTCTATGTCTGCCAATCTTTCCGGCTTACTCCCCCCCCCCCCCCCCCAAACGCTTACTCTTGGTATACTCCTCTCTTACTCCTTTCCACTTACTCCCATCCTAATCTATCTCTACTTGCCTGATATGTAATACTTTCCGAGCAACTCTGTGCACCACTTTTTGACCGCGAATCCTCTCCGCGGTCTTCTGTAAGAGCACGGCTCAAAAATGTCGTGATATCTAAGGCTTCTCTGGCTATTTCACAAATGAACAATGGCTTAATAGTCACACTGGTCCAAATTGATGTCAGTAAAATGTCACATCCTATCCATTATATGTCATCAGTCAGGCTTCTCTGTCATACTGAGTGTATTTCTGCGCTGACAAAACTGACATACAGCAGCTGCACTTGGATAATATGATCTGTGCACAGATAGGTATTGCATATGTTGCTAAGTCACTGTCTGGAATGTCCAATTTCTGCAATAAACTGCTTGTCAGTCATAAGAGTTGGCATTGTGATAAAGAATCTGGTTAGTTTAAATTACTGTGGATTCCAGTCCATCTGATGAAGGAAAATCCACAAGTTACTGCTAGGTAGTCCATACAAAATTTACCAGTTCTTATTCACCCTTATTATTAGATTAGGGGACGATGTTTAGTAATGAAATTTATCACTATGGTATAAATTTTTCCTGTGCATCAGTTTGAAATCTTTGAAGCTCACCTGGCTACCATTTTATGAGCACTGAAGGTGACTGAATGTATCTCATATATACATCAGAACATTAGCTAATTATGTGGGTGTTTAGCGCCCTGCTGGCTGTCTTTTGTCACAGTCCTATTAGTAATGGCTAAAAGCCCCACTCAGCTTTCCTTTCCACTGCAACCAGGGACAGCCACGGCTCCTCCAAGTTGCAGCTGCTCCACACAGCCACGCCTCTAGCGGATTGAAGAGAAACTAAAGAGAAAATGGTGTACATCAGGGCAGGTGTGTTTGCCCTAGCTATTTTCACTTATTTGCATACTCGTGATCGTATGCCAATCCTAAGCTCTAAAGTAATGTTGAAACAGACAAAACACTGTTTGACGTGGCATGTGCTATGTAATATAATAACATTCTGGTGTGACACCGATATATAATCAAGTTTGTGGTTAACACTGTGCACTGTAGCAGAGTACATTGATTTGCATGTTCCAGTGGCTTTCTTCCACTTGTGTGCTCTGCTGACCACTATACTGACCACTTGGACCTTGGGTAGCACAAGAGCACAAGAACCCGAGCACTTATCAAAAGCAAGTTTTGCTCAGACGTCGTCCTTTGCCCTTCAGATGTCCTTCAATGATGCCACTTTGTTTATATGCATGATAGCGAATGTAATCGGGGATTGCCTTGCATAATGTCATTCGCTCCTCTAAGTAACAACTCTTGGGAATGAATGGAAGGAGTTGTATTTTAATGCTGAAGCTGATGCTAGCTGCTCATGGTGTGATAGATTGTAGCTGAAATTTTACAATATGATAAAATGACTGATAAGCTAGTAGTGGAAGCAATATTAGGAATTAGTAAAATACTAAATATTCGTAGTATCTGGTAAAAGTGAGTATGCGTCTGATCGCTATCTCCAATATGTTGAATAATTTCATCGCTTTCTTCATTAGTAATTTTTTTCGTTTTATTTTGCAGCATTAATTAACCTTGAAAAATACTGACCAAAAAAATAAAAAAACAAATTGGATACCCTTGTAAGAAGCTGTTTTCACAGTAACTTTTGCCAGCTTTTAGTATAAGTGTATAGTCCCTGTTGTTGGATACTAATGTCATATATAGTGACAGTCACTGACATTGTGATACGTAGTAATATGCTGTGGTATTGTTCCCATTGCAGAGCGAGTATCAGTGTCTGAGTTGGGTGAAGAGCAGGTCCAGAGGTTGCTACGCTACGTGGATGCCATGCTGGTGGACATGACAAGGGAAGCTGCAGAAGATGCGGTCTCCCCTAATGATGCTGCTACCATGGAGGAGGCCCAGGGCCTGGAGACTTCAGGTCAGTTGACGTTTATTACAGACCTCACAGATTATCCCAGGATAAGGTTTCTCTGGCCCCCAGGAAAAAAGATTGCAACCCACCAGTCCAGTTTTAGGCAGTGCCAATCTCCAGGGATGCTGTTACCTGACTCTCAGTCTGAAGTCGAAATCTTCTTGGCCCAACATAGAGACTGAGGGAGACCGAGAGTGTCTCAGAAAGAATCCGGCAGCCTTATAAGACATCTTTCTTATGACTCGGCTATTTCATTGGCAACCAAAGTAATCATAAACAAGGATGCCGTAGCATTCAAATATTTCTTATCCAACTTTTAAAAAGTATTTGACATTTGCCATACCCGGGTTCGAGAGCAATTTAAGCCAGCAATTTGATACAGTAGTACATGAGTCATTCCTGTGAAAGAAGTACCCTGTAATTCGAACTCGATTCAGGTGTGCTTTGCTTCTTGTTTTGCGGTTCAGCCCTTCGCAGTGGCTGGCTCGAGTTGCCCGCTTTTCCCATAAGAATTCCACGATTGACACATCGCCTCGTAATGCTAACGCCAATTGCTGAGAAGTTGTCGAAGTTGAAAAAGTAGGAAGAAAGTGACAACTGGCAAGCCTTACGCATCTAGGTGCTCAGACTCATTTGAAAAGGCCGGATTTGTCCTTGAGGCAAGAGGAGGATTACTGGTATTATCTTGGTCATTACTCTGCAGCATTGTTTATTCAAGATGGAGCTGTTAATCCCTCATTACAGCGACGCTCACCTATGATATCTTATCCTTGAGGCCAAAATGATGTTGGCTAATCAACGACACTCAAATGACTTCTCACTCAGTCTCGTTGAAGACGAGAGGATGGGAAAAGTGCTAGCAACGTCGAAAGACGTCACTGCCTACTCCCTCCCGCCAGATGTCTCCCTTTAAGCAACAGGTCAAAGGGCTGGGAAGGGGCTGAGGGGGCATTGTCCTCAATGTTGGTCAGTTTTGGCGGTGGTCACTTGGCAGTGCTTTTAAGGCATTGGGTTGCATCTTTAGGCGCGTGCAACGTAGAAGACGCGCTGTGCAACGTCCATCGTGCCTAGCGAGATGCTGACCATTACGCCAGAAACTCGGTTGAAGACGTAGGGACGGTGCTGCGATCAATGGCTGCTCTTCCCAAGAAGGTTGCCTGGCAACATAATGGCAGGGATGGCATAATAGGCAGGCTGGCTTCCTGTCAGGATGTAGTTATTGTGACTGGAGCAGGGCAGGAATGTCAGTGCACAAGGACCTCACAAGCTCCCTCATTTGGCCCATTTAATATACTAATTTGCAGTGTCATGTGCACCCTATTTATCGCTACGCTTGTTTGCAATCGCCACCTCGCCTTCCTTTGTTGCCATGGCGACAACCTCCTTATTTTCAAACCGTTACCTTGTTTGGCATTGCTGTATATCCTAGTGTAACACTACGCCACATAAGCATGCTGTACATGCAAATAGATTCAGCCCTTTCATAAATAAAATAAAATCTGCTCGATAAATAACAAAACTTTCTATTTGCTGGTCTATAGCTAGTTTTCTGCAAGCATTTGTCAAACCCTTGTGAAATGAACCCTAGAACCTCCCTCAAAAGATTTGACATGTTCCTGGACTGACACCAATTAAAAAGAATATTGAATTCTGGAAAGCCATGGAGGTGTATTTTTTAACTTGTTCGCTGACATTTTGTGACTTCTGAGTTGAGCTATTTAAAAGTCTAATCAAACTTAAGTTGCACTGTCTGTCAAATTTGCAATATTCTAAGATGCTATCAAACAGTTGAAAATTACTTTTATTAATCAAGGCACACTAAATTTGTGTGAATTAATGATTTTATAAGACATTAATTACTTAAAAAATAAATTATACATTGAGAGAAAATCCAGACCAAAACATTGGAAACACAATGGAAATGACAACATCACCATTGTCATCACTGGGTTTGTTTACATATTGAATTTTTGATGGCATGAAAAACTAATATTTATATTATTTATTGTAAATTAAAACTAAATTGTTGTGCTAAACTGGGTATGTAATGTGAAAAATATCATGAGACAAGAAGGCAGTATAGATTTATATCATTATTTTAATGTGCAAATTTGAGAGACAGTGCACCTTTAAGAATTGGGATTTTTGTTTTCTTATTGGATTTGATTGGATTGGATTTTATTTCTCACAGTATAGAGCACATCCAATACAACCGTTCATACATAAAAGACATTTTTCACATAATTGGAATATAGTAAACTGTGAGCTTACCAGAATTAAGCTAATTAATGTGCACATCCCTTCAAAAATCGAAAAAGAAATCATAACAACATTTTACAGGAATACATATTACATACATTGCAGTGCGTATAAATATAAATAGATAAATAAAGAATAATAATAAGAAAATTGGAAGTTGTATTCAATTTCAATTGTGTAGAACGAAGCCTAACTATCTTTACTTTTTTTACTTCTCTATTTTTGTTTATCCACAGATTTGGTGATAATCCTAAAAAAATAGTTATGTAATCATGGTTTGTTAAATTGAAGAGGCATCTATCAAACAATGTGGTTGATGGCTGGAGATTTCCACTAATTAGGGTCATGGGAATTCCCTCCTAAATTGTTTCTGTTTATTTCAAATATAATTTAAAAGGGTAGGCAGATCAGCTGAAACTACTTTGCATCCGGGCCCGTTACATCAGTAAAAAACAATAAATTCCATAGATATTGATAACATTTAAAAACCATTAACAATAAATACACTAACAATAAAATTCACAAACATCAAAATACACAAACAATAAAATACGCAATCACCAAGCTAAAGCACCAAAACTGTATCATGTTCACTCATGGACTGCATTCTTAATATAATTTTTCAGCAATATTTTGAAGCTATCTATAGTATAGCATTCTTTTAAATTACTTGGTAGGTTATTCCAGGTTCTGGCGCCTGTATAGAAAAACATTTTCTTATGAAATTCACTTTCAGGAATTGACAAGTATAAATTCATATCATGTTGTGTTGTTCTTTTATCTTTAATTTCAATATCTAAAACTATATTATTTGTTAAAAACTGAGGAGCCAGTCCATGAATACATTTGAATATATGGAAGCTTCTGAAAGATTTCTCTGTTGTGAATTTTCTCTGGCAAAGCCATTTTAGTGCTGCATTTTAAATAAATTCTGTGTTCTTTCGGAATTTTAAATTGGTGTCAAAAAGAACAGTGCATGGTAACCAAATAAAAAATTCTCAATGAAGCTTTGTTTTTACATTTTAATGTATATTTAATAAACAAATATGTATGTATATTATATTAAAATAATTCTTTTGTTATAATTCAGAGCATATGAGGTCATTAAATGACCTTGAATCACAGTTCAAAGACTGCGTCCACTGTTCATATTGGATGCTTCTGATAGATTTTTCATTGATGGAAATTTGGACCAAAGAGCATTGAAGTTCAAGACAATGAGCACATGATTTGTTAGTTGTTTCAGTGCATGCATGAGAAGTAATTTAGATTGTGTGATTCTCAAATGAACAACCTCACAACCTAATCCGTGAATGATAATAAACTTTATTCATACAAAAGGCATATATAAATATGTATTTAAAATATATGTACAATATTTACAAAAGTAAGTTAAAAGCAGGACATATATCTAAAAACCAGTAAAAACAGCATCATTCAGTACATAAAAAGCATAAAATCCCATTAATATAACTTTTTTCTAAAAAAGTATCTTCTAACATGCAGATCTGTCTCTCATCATACACAGCTCTCGAATTTGTTCTGCCACTCTTACATCACTTTCTTGATTAGATGACTCAAATTTATTTACAATTGCACCTGGACTAGCACCTATTGACATTGTAAAATGTTTAGAAATTGAAATACTAATATCACAAGAATTGGCAATGTACCTGAAGTTCTTACTTAAGCGCGATTTATACAACACTAATTGCTCTGTGTTCATTCTGACTTCCATAAATGCTGAAATCGTTTTGTCGCAAATTTAATGTTCATATTCACGAAATAACATAAATTAGCCAATGGCATATCATGAGAAAATATGTAGATGAAACAAGATTGAGTTGACTTCAAAAGGTCGATTGCCAATTTAAAGCCATCAGCTACAGCAATTAAAACCCAAAGAGATATCTTGCATTTCAAGGAAATGGCTTTTGCAGTAATATACGAAATGTACATGTATTTTTGGTGTTATTGATGCAGTAACCGTGAATAAAAAGGTGTACCTGTATTCTCAATTTTTGTCAAAGTACAGTCATTTCACTCCAATATTTGTTTATCGCTTTTCAGTGCTCGATTCTGGAGAACAAGAGGGAAGCGACTTGCAAGAGCCACCGGTCAAGAAGGAACAGATGAATGCGCAAGTGCTGGACAGTCCTTCGGGCAATTCCCATGTGCGAGTTCTATCCGCCCCCAGTTTCCAGGTCCAGCCTCTGCATCCAACCAACAAGAGAATCACAGGTGCTGCATCTTCTATTATATGAACCTGATAATTCGATATTGTGTCTGTCAGATGGTGTTTTTGTGTAGTTGTACGGTACCCTTACTTGTGCTTGCCTGTAGGTGTCATCTCCTCATCTTCTGCAAAGATCCCTTAGTTTCGATGCACACCTTCTGCATTATTATATAGACTCTACATATAATGCAGAAGGTAAGGTGCGCATCGAAAAAGAAGGTGTGCATCGAAACTAAGGGACTGCATTGTGGACTATATTTTTTGGGAACTATTATATCTTATTCACACAGTTGTTTGTATATGGGTTGCATGTACTACAAAGCTTGAGAAGTTTTTCATAAAAAAAATCTAGGGAATGATGTATTGTTAATGCTGTTAATGTTTTATGACGAGAAACCCGAACAACTTTAAAACTATTTTTTTTCCTGCGAAAATTACCTGTTTTATTTTAGCTTAATATCTATACCAACCTGTCCGTTTTTAAAGTGACATTTATGTCTTTCAGTTTTTTACAAAATTGCTCCAGTTCTTCCCTGTATTTGGTTTTTCCTAAGGTTATTTTTGCAACACTGAATATTTTAATATAACATTCAAGAGTATTAAATATAATGTCAACCAAGTAATTCAATATCAACTCAAAAATCTAGAAATAACACTCAATGGTGACACATAAATGATAAAACTGAGTATTATGTTTTCTGATAATATGATGATTTTAGATGGTAACCCGAACTGTCTTAGTCATTCGTGTTGCTGCACATTTCTGCATGTTTATGTCCAAATGTGAGCATTCTGTATATAATCCACATTTAGCGTTTTGTGTAACAAGGTTATTTTATTATTTGCAGAGGATAGACCAGGTGATCTGGACAACCCTGATCCGCATGACCATTCATTTACCCACCCAGTTAACACGAAGCCAGATGATGGTCCCAAGTTTGAAGTCGTGGATGCAAACTATGCCTATGTGCACACAAGACCTGAGTAAGTGGGGCATACTGCCTGGACTTTTGACTGAATTTCTTTGTAGAGAAGTCAGAGGAAGCTAGATTTTGATCTGTAACCAGCAATATAATGTTTTTCAGGATCACAGCTGCCCTCGCGGCCAAGGGTTTCGTGGATGTCCTGGAACATGAGCTGGGTCTGCCCACAGGCACGCTGGACTTTGTCGGGTAGGTCATGACTAGGTTAATGATGGTCTGGTTGAGGTCATTTTGCCTCATGCAGGTCAAGTAGGCCTTTGAAGCTGAATCATCAGACATGTGCTTGTGAACCAGGTCATTTGCTTCAGTTTGCTTCATTGTTGCTTATGTTTGACATTAAACTACAGCCAGAGGCAGCTCATTTAAGCGGCATATGTTTAGGAGCCATAAGCCAGTGTCCCTCTGTTCATATAATCATAAACGGAGGCGGACTACTGTTGCTCAGTGCGCCGGTGCACTTATGGGGCATTCGGCATCTGTTTTCTGAAATACGTCATGGGGTGATGTTGATTAAACCGCGGGATCTGCACTGAAAGCGCCAACTGACTCCGAAACCTCATAGCTCTGACAAAACCACCCCTCTGGTCTACCCTACACTCCCCAGTGCAAGAACGTTACTCTTGATGGTGCATGCCAAGCGACTTGATAAACCAGAGAAGCTGAAAGTGCAGGCTAATGGGCCCAATCTTCATTTACCCGCGACAGCATCTAATGGCTGTTTGCATGTGTTTTGTTGGAGTGGGGCATGAGAGAAAGCCTTATGTTTTCCACATGACATTTGTTGAGTCTGACGATAAGCAGAGAGAAGCCTTTTGAAAACTGGCAGCTGAATCACAGTGCCATTGCCAGTGGCGTTAAGGAGATTTCAGCGGTGGGGCCATCAGTGTGTTCTTGGCAGGGTGACTGGTGCCCTGGACCCCACTAAGGCTACTTAAGGGCCCCCAAAGACCACCCTCATCAAAATTTAATAAAAACATGTGCCGCTGGGCAATGCCTCATTTCCAAAGCATTTCCTTCGCTGCGAGTTGCTTGTCTTGCTTTGGTTAATCTACGCTTTTGAGGGCTGCTGGGGTATTTGGGCTGTTTTTTCTTGACAGGTGAACACTCAATTTCTTCATCCCCTGAGAGTATAGTTGGTTTTCCAAAAATACCAACGAAGATAATCCGGGTAGATATGGGAGAACAGCGCAATGGCTGTTAGATCGGTCAGTGACACAGGCTGGTGATGAACACGAACCTTTATATATTTTGGTTTTCATGGAAGGCCAATATTCTGTTCCTTTACTGGAACACTGCACCTGGTGATTTGGTCTTTGGTCATGATAAATGAATGCTGTGGTGTTTTTACAAGACAAAAGGGGTTGGTTTGGCCAAGAAAAGGTGGCCTATCCTTCTAACCTGCAAGTGTCAACAGTGTATTTATGACCTTTGAATAATTCAGAGCAGAGGTTGAAAAGAAATCTGCGTTTAGGCAACAACACTCCCTGCATGTGTGTCCATTGAGCGTCCTGGCCAGTCTGCCTGCTGTGATTATCGAGTAGGTTGAGCGTAATATCTTCTGCACTCCTTCATTACATGAAATGTCACTCGATCACGTGGTCTTTCTCGCGAGATGTGCACTCACGCACGTTGGGGACGTCATCGAACTTCTCGTGGCTTTTGGGAGCACTTTTGGCTACTGCTTGGCAAAATAGATAGATTATTTCTCTTTATTCCCTCATAGCTGTTATAGATAGTATCATTGGTGTGATTATGTAAGATAACAACAAAATGGCCTTATGGCTGTTATGATATCACGTATTCACTGTTTGAAACCCTTAAGATAATATACGTTATAATAAACACTAAACAAGCTTTGGAATCGGAGAGAATGAGGTCAATGTGGCACACCTGTATTTGTCTAATTGATTGGTTTCTCAGTCTGTCCCAAGTTAATCGCCTAGATTTAGAAAGAAGAGGCCCTGGGTTGAGTGCAGTGTGCTCTTAACATAATAACCCAAGTTTACCACTAATTGGAGAGTGAGGCAATTGCTGGGGATGCAGGTGCACGTGAAACGAGGATGGTTTGCAGCTATGTTAGAAATAAATAGCAGTGCAATCAGATGGAAACATCTTGACGTGGAGTAGATTGCAGCAAGATTAAATGGCACTGAGGTGATTTAATGAGTCTGCTGCTGGTGGTGTTAAGGTTGCACAGTCACTGATGGCTGCTGCTGCTGCTGATGCTGATGCTGATGCTGATGCAGTAACAGATGCACAGAGAAAGAAATGAGGGTGCTGTGACATTTAATGGGAAATGTATGAAAAATCTTTGAGAAAGATGACTAGAAACATTGAAAGTATATAAGTTGTATTTTTACTGTTTCCCCAATATTAGGGGTTCAATAGAGAAATAAAAATAAAATAACCCCATAATATTTGCAAGCTAGAAGATGAAGATACCGAAACGACATGGGTTATCTTCTTCTGCTGATGCTGCTGCTGCTGATGCTGCTGCTGCTGATGCTACTGCTGTTGCTTCAGCTGAACGTGCTCATCCTGCTCCCCCAGCAGCCTGACATGCACGCCATTGTCCCCAAAAAATTAATCCTCTGTCACAGCTTCCCTTCTTATTAAACTTGTAACTACGTGTCCTATGTAGGGAGAATGCTTGCTTTAAAGGAGAAAAATCGATCTAATGAACCAACCGCCGAGCCTTTGAAATCTGGGTAATGATGTTACTTTGAATTACGCTAAATATTAGGAGTCTGAATATGTAGGAGAAATATGTCACGTGTAGGTTTGTGAATGAAGATTGTAGTTTGCTAGAGCCCTGTAAACTGGTTAAGATAATTCGTGATTTAGCAGCAGCAGCAGCAGCAGCAGAAGAAATGTGAGTCTTGTAGACTTGTGTGACACAGTGGCTGCATGCCTTGCCATAGAAACCTAAGAAGCAGGGTGCCCTTGACAGTTCATGTCTATGAAAGAAGACCACCTGCCTCGCTCTGCCTCAATCACACCCAAGCAAGGGCCTAGGATGCCTTTAATGAATGGCTTTTAGTCATGCTGCACTGCTCTCTACATCCACCAAATGTCAAATTTTATGTGACGTTAGCAAAACTGATACGAGTCACGTGAATTCAACATTGATGCATGATGTTTTGAAATGCTGTCCCAAAAGTGTTTCATTTTCAGCTCAGGTTCTGTGACTCTGCGCACAAATACAGTGTATAACTTGTATTCATACACATGTAATTCGTTCTGTACTCGCTCATTCTCAATTTGTTGACCACACTGTTTGATTGAAATAGGATGTATTAGAGATGGAAACGAATTTAATGAACTTACACTATACGTTGATTCTTTAATTTCACATTACACAAACTAGTGATATATGTTGCATTGTATCAATGATTGATATGTGTAATATGAAATAAATATGTTTCGAGTTCTGATGTTGAGATCGCTCAGTAATTTATGATATTAATCTAATAAAAAAATAGAATGGCAAGAAATGCCTGATGGAAAATCACGACACATCGACAAAGAAGTTTGTCATTAGTCGTTGCATTTTCAAGGTCACAAATGAATATGGAGAAACTACTGCGTTCGTTTTCTTTCATGCAAATTGTCACCATTGGATTCAATGTGGATTGTTTCTTGGGGCAGATGCATAGACTTTTAGGGGACATGCAGCAGCCAAGTCAAAGCAAATGCTGCAACCACGAGGATGAGGAATTAGTTTGCAAGTTTAATGCTAATGTCAGGAGTATTTACAATCACGCTGAGTAGTCAAGGTCCCTTAGCTTGACATGCAATTTGCAGAGTAGACAGGTATCTGCCTGCTGAGATCACCCAGCTGATATGTCATATATATATATGTATATAAGTTGAGATGGGATCTGCTTGGAATCTGATGAGTTTATGTAATTAATGACACGTGATGCTTCAGTCATGCAAAACTCAGACTTACCTTGGGGGGGGGGGGGGATCTAGCAGGTACACTGAAAATCGTTTCTATAAGACAGAGTCTGAAATGACTGGCCCTCATAGCCATTTTGACTGAGACTTAATTAGTCAGCCCCATCTAACAAATAAGACTTGGGTCAAGTCTAACATTAACTTAAATAGTGCCAATAGGGTGGTAATATTGTTGTGATTCGGTTTATAATTATAAAATATATTGTGATTTTGACCATATTTTTTTTAGTTCTGACACAATTATTGTAAAAGTAGTAATTTGTTTGTGACGTTATCAGTTGCATCCAAGCATACGACGGTTTATATTGGACAGCCTAAAACATATGTAGTAGGTAGTGAGTTTCATGTAAAATGGCCATGTTTTTCTACAAATACGTTACCCATTGTCACTGCTGACTAAAATTTTGACGTTGGGTGACCAGTTAGTAAAAAAAGAAGGCCTTGGGATCAGTCATTCTGAAACAATGTGTGGTAACGTCCTTGCTAAAACTTCGCCATAAGACCACCTCACTTATAAGGCCACATGTCTGTTAAAGTAAAAAAAAAGAATATATACATCATGTAACTAAACAGATTTTTAAAAATTGAAAAGCCTCGCTATTAAATCAAGTTTTGCTTAGAACCAAGGGTGGCATCAAAAACAAGTTGCAAGTATACATTTATTGACTTCATTTGTGAACCTGAAAATGTCTAGCTTGCTTTGAGTGCAATATCAAAAGACAAGTAAAATATGCCAGGATTTGAGAACAAAAAATACAAAGACTTTCGGTTGGAAAAATATAATACAAAATATACAGCTATTAAGTAGATTTAATGCAAAAATTGGGAATATCATCCTCAAAGGCATACGCAACACACAAGGGAAGGTTTTCCTGTGAGGATGGTAATGGTTTCAGGTGGCTTTTATGAGAAAGAGCTTAGTCTTTAGACAGATACGAATGTAATTGCAAAAAAGAGTTTGGCTTAACCATTGTGTTTGCAAAGCAAATTCAGTGCAGCAGGGTAGTCTTAAAAGCAAAGGGGTGATCTGAGTGAGGTGTGATGGTAGTCTTACTGCAATATTGTGGTCTTCCATGGTCTCATAGTATACATCTTTGTACAACAGGGTAGTCTCAATGCAAAGGGGTGGTCTTGCTGAAGTATAATTGTAGTCTTTTTGCACGGTATTATAAGAGATGGTCTTGTATGGTCTTGTAGTAGCCTGGTGTATTGTTTCAGAGCGGTGGTCCCTTGCAGTGGCTGCTGGGTGGTCCTTTGACATTGGGGCGACCTTGATCACGAACCTCTTGGCCCGCCCTTCACTGTAATATCAAGCGGCAGGCCTTTTAGCAGCAAATGTGTCCTGCTCCTAAGTCAATTGCAACTCACTTTGCTTCCATTATGGACATGCCTCTAGTTGCAGTGGACAGGTCAGTGCCTGCTGGCCACCTAGATACAGCTGATAGGCTGCTATGATTGCGCGAGAATAGCACGTCGGTTGGAGGAGTAGGAGAGCCTGGAGAGGGAAAATGAATGACCCCAGGTGACCCGTTTAAGTACCTGTTGAAACAGGAGACGGCCACGGGTTTCCCTGACAATTTCCCCGGATGAAATGTTAATTACTGTAATTGGACTTGGAGGAGATATGCTGGAGATGCGCAAGAGAGCTTTGGTTATTGGCTAGCGGAGGGTGAATCCTGGGCTGACCTCTTGGGATACTAATTACCAGTGGTGAGGGGGGTGGGGGGACTGCTGCGGAGTATTGTCTTGTCAGCGCATGCCAGTCTGTCTGCTAAATGAAGCCCTGCAACTGGAGAGGCAGTTAGAGGCAGTCAGAGGCAGGCTGAGGCAGGCAGAAGCAGGCAGAAGCAGGCAGAGGGGCAGGCGCAGTGCAAGCATCGTGATCCCCTCATCATGACTTCATCTCCTCTGAAGGAGCGCCCCCTCAGTCTCTTCCGCTCCGTCGCCATGGCAACCAAGATATACTGGGTTGCCATGACTGCGGATTTGCTGACACTTCTACTTCCATCCGATCCCCGATTCATTTTGTCGTTTCAAGTAGATCCTAGTCAGGTGTGCCGACAGCGCACGAAACTAATCCGCAGATGCAGAAATAATAAAGAAAGTGTATAGACTTCTCTGCACTCCTTTTAGTGCATTTTATGTCTCGCCTCTTCTCAATTAATTTATATGCAGTTTTGAACGATTTGTGGAAATTGCACCTACCAAATGAGACACAATTATTGCCTTAAACTGACTTGTGATTATGAACTGTCACAACAGCTAGCTTTTAATATTGTAGTGTATTCTGAGTACAATGTGTCTGAATCCCAACCAAGTACTGGATTTCGACAAGGTAGATATTATTTGACCCAAGATGTGACCAGCATCCACTCAATTACATTACTCTCGGGTTATTTTGTAGAGGAAAAGCATGACTTCTGGCGCTGTGTAATTACCTTATTAAGCTGGCCCGACGAAAGGTCTGGAGAGCGAAATAAGGGCAGGACACCTGATCTTGCTAAATGCAGAAATGAGGGTTGCTAATATGAGTTGCTCCCTGCCTTTTGTGTGACCCCGAAGTCATTTTTCGGGTTGTTGCTTACAATCGTGACTCGCTGCTGAAGTTATTATAACACAAACTGTGAAAAAATTTCCTGTTGTTTTTTACGGTATTTTGCTGGCAGATTTTTGCTCAGTGTCTTTGCTGTAAAATTAGTTTCAAGTTGGTCCAGAACAAACGGATGTCTGCCGTAAAACTTACAGCAAATGCACCTGTTAGGTTGTTATGATCGATTACAAATCTTACAAACAGCACCCTACGTAAATTACAGTTGCACTTTGATGTTGGCCCAACAATGAACTAAAGTTGGGCCATCTACTGTAAATTTTATGGTGTCATACTGTAGTTGAAATTTACTGTACCTTACCATAACATTCTGCGGTGTCGTGGTGTAGAGCAGTTAAACAGTAACTTTCTGTGGAATATGCGGTGAAATGCTGTGTGGTGGATTTGGTCTATTTCTCAGCAATTTACTGAATAAATTACAGTAGACTGCCATTTTCTTTACCTCAGCCATACATTTATAGTATTATGCCATAGGATAAATTTACGGTATCTTGCTGTAAATATTTTACTGCAGCACACTGCTTACCAAATTAACAGTATTTTACTGGTTAAATTGTAAGACAACTACGGAAACTCTTTACAGTGCAGTTACAAATTTCACCAAGGGTGCCTCAAATGACTGGTGGAAATTTACGGCATAAGTTTCATATTTTCGAATTTATAAGCCGAATCTTTTGATGTTTTTCAATTCTAGTCACAGTACACAGTCTAACGTACTCTGTGAGATAAATTTTTGAGGTCTCTTCGACCAAATTCAATACAATTCATATTTTTCTATTACATTTTAATTCGTGTATGAACGACATGACCTTCATTTGTACATTCTACATAGTGCTGTAATCATGCACACGAACTATCTTCGAATAGGTCAAAACTTTTTTTAATGGAACATTAAAAACGAGAGGGAGCCACTGGATTTCAAACAGGTTTTCCCTTTTTAGGAGGTTTTTCTTGCTTTTCTGAGATACAGTTGTTTCATAAAAAAAACAGCCTGTAAATTAAAGCTAGACGAAGCTAGTCAACTTCTGCCATACGATGCTACCTGCCACTAAACGGAACTGCCTGGCTACAGCTGGCTACTCAAAGCCAGATCTAAAAGTACACGCAGCACCATTCGGTGCATAAGTTGAGGATACTGCATATTTGTAATTTCTTGTTGAAAACACGCATGTCTATTGTACATACATATTTATGATAGATTTAAGATTTCTTACATTTACTAAGTTTTAGATTTTCTCAGTGGTGTTAGGTGTAAGCTGACTATTAGTAAATAGAAGTGGCTGGCTTTAGCCAGTTATAGCTACAACCAGGAATAGGTTGCTACAGATGTCTAGAGTCAACCATCTTTTAGAAACTAACTGTATATTGACAGGTCTTTTCCGCCTGCACTGCGTCTGCTTGTTTACAACACTGAGCTTTAATGATGTCCGTATTATGTTTCTTGAAGAAAACGAAACTGAGAGGATATGTTGAAGCTAAGTCGTCACCAGCCAGCAGCTTTTGTGTGATGCTTTTATTCACAATGGACACAAGGCACGGGCTGGCTAATAATGAACTGGACTATTAGTGTATATGTAATAGTGTAGAAGAAGCCTGATAGAGGACTTGGTGGTGGCGAGAGTGGCAGCCCAAGAAGTGCCAAGTTAATAGAAGAGAGTTTCCAGTTAGTTGGCTCTAATGAGGTCTGTGGGGAATGAGTTTGTGGGTAAGTAGGGAGATGGGGCTAATACGAGCTCACAGCTTAGAGGGAAGCATAGGGGGGAGGGATGCACCCGTCTCACTTGTGTATAGGACCAAATAGAAGTTGCTTTGGAAGGTTGCTGCTGCTGCTGCTGATGATGATGCTAGTGTGAGATGGGGGAAGGTTAGGTGAAGGGATGTGTACTTTTGGTGCTCCCCCCACACAAGCCCTGCATGCACCAGGAGCTAGCTCTCAGCAGCATGCCAGGAAATTGTCTGTAGCCCGCAGGATTCTAGCGGTCACCTCGCATCTCCTGCAGTGTCATTACTGCATCATCTCCGCATCATCAGCTGCTAATTATGTAGCACAGAAATATGATATGTGTGTGATGCACTGCAGAGACTCAGGAGTCAGCCCTGACGCTTCATACGTCATGCCCTGAGCCCCCCCCCCCCCTCCCCCAAACTCTGCTCTGTATAAGAGTAGCTACAACATCACCTTTGTATTGTTTGTTTGATGTTAATAAGTATTATACTGTGATTATGATATTAATTCTAGCCACGTCAAGCTTTTCAGCTGTCATTCATAGTCAGACATTCCTGTGAATGCAATTCATGCTTTTAATGTTTTCTGTTTTAATCTTATTTTAACCTTATCATTAATTCTATGCCATTGTATATAGTCATTCTCATCTGTAGATAATGTCTCATTGTCATCTTAGTCGGAGACAAGCATCATTGCTTATTTTATTGTTCATGTAAAACCGACTGTAGATAAAGATTTATCTTATCTATCTTATCTTATAGTGACAGTCTTGTAAGCCACTGTGTCATATTTAACATGTTTATTTGAAGGTAATCTCGTTTGCTACTGCAAAAATGTCAAGGCTAAATGAAGCTGCACATCAGGTGCTTCCCTGGTTGGTTGTATCAACTGTTTGTCAACATTGTATGCGTGTCTGTTGTTTCTTGTCTACATGTCCAAACAAGGCATTATGAAAGTTAAGAAACTGTATTTAAAGACATCTGTTATGTTAGTTACGATTGTCTGAAGTTAGTGCTTGGTATGATATGAACAGTTATGATTGAAGCAAATGACCTTGGTTCATGCAGTTCACAAATTACATGTCATGCTGCATCTGTGATTCATGAAGTATTTGAAACAGGATAGCTTTACTCTTTATTGAACCAAACAGGGTATCATGCCCTTGCTATACTTGGACCCATCCGTGCACCTTGTAACACACCATCCTATCTTGCAGTTGTTTCATCTTTTTGATTTGTTTTACAGATTGACTGAGGGAGACATCTCTTTTGAGGTCCAGCCCAACCCTCTGGGATTGAATGCTACTGGCTTGGCTAACTTAGCAGGTGAGTTATTCGCTGAGTCTACCCTCTCTGATTCTGTTTTACTCTCAGTTTTACCTTCAGTTGCCACTAGCAACGCTTTTTATGGTTATTGACTTTCGGATTAACAACTTCATATATTTCGAGTGATTGGAAGTAAGCATGTGATGTAGCAACATATAGACAAATACAACTCCTGCGTCCTTGGAGTATAGCGCAAGAAGTTGGGGAAGCCAAAGATTCCTGTAGTAAATGGCATAAATGTGTAGACAGCAAACTGGCATGTAATTTAAAGTTAGGGAGAGGATGAAATTGAAGAGAGTGCACTGACAAGGCGATTCGGGAAAACCTTCATGATGTTCCAGAGCCTGCAGCTCATCAGAAGCACTGCTAGGGGTTCTCCCCCCGGTTGCCAATGACAACCAACAGCAGCAGCAGCAATATTGGCATCCTCCCTCCCCCTCCCCTCCCCCCTCCACGCCATCTTGGCCGAACAGCCTCCATCACGCCGCATTATGGCCGATGGAACGAAATGCAAGCAATTTGTTGGAAAGAGGGAGGCGTGCATCACTGTCTTGCTCCCTCTCCATGCAGCTGCCTCAGGGTGCCAAGAAGCAAAACGTTAGAGCATCAGCAGCAGCATCAGCGGCAGCCCTGTCTCCCAGTCCCTGCATCTTTCCCTCGCCGCATCCTCGACCACTGCTCGACCGCCCAGAGAGACAGTTCTCTTCACTTTTAATTGGCTCCTCGGCTTGTCTCAGCAGCAGCAACAGCAGCAGCAGCAAAAGCAGCAGCACTGTCTCCAGGCTTTCTTGTCCTTCTTTCTGGATTAGCAAGAGCTTAATCCCTAGGTTCAGTTGCAGATGCAGCTTTAGCATCTCTGTAGGCTCTGCTGCCCTAAATGACACCCACATCTGCGGGGGGAACTAGGGAGGGAGGGAGGAAGGTTTAAGGGACCTTGGCGCAACTATCAGCAGCAGGTGTATGCCCCCTGCTAGCTCTCCTATTGAGGAGCAGCATGACGTCATCAGTTGACCTGACCTTGACCTCCTTTGACTTTCCTGTTCTAATTAGCCTGGGTAGGTTGACAGATCCACGTGACTACGTGCGATCTCATCTGAAAGAAAAGATACCCCCCTGTGAATTCACTGTAAATATACGTCACATCATTTGTGTTCTTATATCACTGACGTCAAACGTCTTATTCAGTGCTTTATTTGCAAAAGTCATCGTTATTTCTGTCACTGGCAAGCTGGATGCACTCGAGAAATTTGTATTTGATCTTGTTATGGAGAGATGTCTTTAAGTTTTCCATATTGAGTTCTTGGGAAATTAAGAATGGAACCCTGCCTCCCTCCCCCCCGTAGCGATGTTGGAATGCAATATGATAATAAGACAAGCAGCTCTGAGTCTGGTGCAGCAGCCGCGGCCGAGGATGCTATTCCTCCGCAGGTGAACAAGATCTTACCTGTGCTGCTGCTGATGCTGATGCTGCTCATGGCTGTGCCTCATCACCAGCATCAATGAATATTCGGCTGCAGCAGCAGCCACACCTGGCCAGCGAGCATCAGCTAGACCATGAATTGGGAACAAATCATCTCCTTATATGTTACAAAACATGAATTTATAGAATAGAATATATCCAAGATGGAAATCTTTGGTGATCCTTCCTTGGTGAACCCATGTGCATTGCATTGAACCTTATTTGGTGCAGATGGGCTAAGTGCACCAAATGTCTGCTCTTTCACTCAGCAGCCATAAAGGTCAACATGTAATTAGGAGCACAGCATCAGTAGCAGCATCATCAGCAGCAGTAGCTAGTAGGCATCCTGACCCCCTCGGCTGAACCCCATACCGTGGAGGGGAATTAATGCTCACTCTTAAAACGGATCCGCCCCTGAGACATCCTTTTTTTTTCTGAACAGCTCTGCAAATAACGTTGTCTCAGCATGGTCGCCTCGGGTCATTTTGCAAGCCCCAACCTTTCCTGCAACAACTCCAGTTACTTGTCCTCTCCTCTCTCAAACTGCACAAGGCCCCAGTGCAACTCTACACTGCAGCCAAGCAGCTCTCTGGACAACACTGTGTCTCTGCTGAGTTGGTTTATCTTGCACACAGTAAAATGTGAAACATTTTGTGCCGGCCTGTTCAATTTGTTGCAGCATTTGTCAGGCTAGTGGTGCTTGGTCATTTATTTGATGGTGTCAAGAAGCCTTCCTCTACTCTCTATTATGTGGTTGTCTAGTCTACTTACAATTTTTTAACAAAGCTCCGGGAAACCTCACCTTCAGCAAAACACGTAGATTTTGAAACTAAACTCTGGATGACGTCATGTTGATCCAGGACTCCCATTGGATGAGTGACTGTCTTACGCGTGGTCTTACCCAATGGGAGTCCTGAATTCACATGACATCATCTGGGGTTTAGTTTCCAGTTTTATGGGTTCTGCTGTAAGAGACAAGTGTATTTTATTGCAATTGGCTTTAAGTTTCGACCGCATATGCATTATGGCGTCAACTCAATTTGGAGGCAATAAACCAATAAAGCTCCTTACTATCTCATGTATGGCGACAAGATAGGATCAATATCATATGCTTTTGAAATACGGGCTGAGGTTGGTCTTAGTAGTGCCATTTCACTTTACCAAGTTCATCATTACACCATGCCTGAGATGAGTCAGTACAACTGAATGAATATAGCTGTATCTGCCATTGCGTCATTATCACACGATTCTTGGCGTAGCTTTAAAGAAATATGACAATGCATGGCATTGAAAAGATTTTAATTGGACCAAGAATTGAAGCTGTATACATCACCTATGAAAGTAATTTATCAATAATATTACTTCGTGACTATGAATGTACATCGCAGATTATTTTGTTGTGTGGTATCATTGGTCATCAATGACCATTAAATTTATAAGTAAACTCATTGTTGATTATTTGGCTTTTTTGCAAATTAATTTCCGCTGATATAGCCCAACAGCATTGACACTTGATAATTAGGTGCTGCTGCTAAGTGCTGTCTGGATTGTCCATTGTTGTCCATGGTTATCCACCGTTGTCCATTGTTTTATTCTGCAACAGCTGATTAGTGAGGGAGGATATGGTGTCACTTGTATTCCCTTCAGCGCCAGGTGTACATATTGTTGCAAGCTGATGCTTTAGCACCTGTGTTAATGAGTGGACAGGTGAGCATAGTCAGGTTCTCTGGATCATATTCTAGTCAATTATAAGTCCTATTTAGAGAACTGTTCACTAGGTCTCTCTTGTTACAGTACTTAACATTTGCTTCATTTATTTTCGCACTGCCGTGACTGCAATGCCCCCAGGGAACAGGTGTCTTCTATGAAACTCCTGAAATTGGTGCATTGTGACCGCAGTGCGAAAATTGGATCTCGTTAATAAGTAATTGTCCTATGTATTTATGTAGGTACACTAATTGGATGCGTACAATTCGCACCTGTACTGTTTGCAGCTAATTGAAAGCAATTTACTAAACGTATCAGGGAGTCATTAATTTATGAAATGTATCTTAGTTACTACACAGTAGGACATCAGTTACATTTACCTAAAAACGTACGTGAAAGATATTTTTGTGTATAAAATAATTAAAAAGACACGGGAAGCCCTTAGATGGTGTCTATAACTTAGTTATACGATTTGCTATCCAAATTGGTGGAATTAAATATGAGCCACAAAGCTGCTGTAGGTGTTACTTAAAATAAGAAATTGCCAGCGACCACAATCAGGCAGAAACGCTGATGCGGTACACGGTCAAAAAGTGGGAAAGTTGCAAAATGTTGCACAAATTCATATTTCTTTCAGGTAATTGGCAAAGGCAAATACACCTATACTGGTGTCGTCAGCCTGCCATAGTATTTTCGTATATTATGGATGAGAATGTTTTTATTTGTTTTCATGGTCAATAAAGTAATTATTACAAGATTATTGACAATCAGAAAGTTCAAATTAAAAATATATCCGTACAGAAAGCTTTTCTTTTTTTTTGAGTTGCTTATGCAGGCACAAGGAGGGGGGGGGGAGGGGGGGTTGTTCTGGACGTTTATTGGGAAGAAAATGACCATATTTTGAGATGCGAGTAGCGACTTTGGCTTTCTGTGGACTGGGATTATTCCGTGTAATGATGCTGAGCGCCAATCAAAAAGCTGCTCGTCATTAGTCGGAATTTAAATCAATCCTGGAATTAAGTTGTCAAACCGTCTGTCAGCCACCAAGCTGCTATATGTATTAATAAGAATTTGCCTCAGACCTCAATCATGCAGAATCTTTCATGAAAAGTCCAAGTGGAAAAAATCTCCGGCTGAAAAATCAAATGTAAGTTAGACAATAATGGGAGGATTTTCTTCTAATATGTGTAATTAGCAACGAACAGGCTGGGATGATGAAGAGATCTTTAAATGGTTGCATGAAATGGAAAAATCATTGTCTCCCTTTTGCCGAGACTTTTTTTATGGGGATAGTTCTTTCATCAGACCTTAATTTAGGAAACGAGCAGTGCAGATTAAAAACTCCTCGTGACATATATGAAGTAAAAAGGTGCTTTTTGTGGCGAGAGTGAGCGTCAGCAGATATTGAACATAACTTTCTGTGAATTTGGTCAGCACATATTTATAGAACCCTGATGCCATATGTCATGACAGTGCAGAAGTAATGATAGGTTTAATAATTATTAGAAGTCGTGGGTCTACTGTCTGTCTATGATCACCTTAGCAAGATTGCGGTACAGGTGATCAAAAGAGGGTGCTAATTGGCTGAAATTGATCAAAGTAGGCAGAGTGATGACAGGTGATTAGATAGGGCCCATGCATGCATCTGTCTTTCTCATTTGGCCATCACTCATTCACATTGTACATATATTGGGTGTTGATTATATGTGCTCAATGATGGTGCTGTGGCTGCTGCTGTTGAAGTGTTTGTTCAAACAGCCATCCATGTGAGTAGATGCCTTTCTTGACTTGAAAGGATGTTTTCTTATCATCATCCCTTGTTCTGTCAAAGCAACAAGGGATTTGCCTGTAATCTTTGCTGTCGATGACAACAAGGATGCAAATTTGACTGAAGAAAAAGATGCTTTTTTGTCTGTAATCACACGTGAGATTTCTTCAAAGATGCCTCCTAACATTTAAGTTTTGCTGGAGAACTGGGCCGAGAAGCTCAAATGAATGCAACAGTAGATATTTTTCTTTTGAAAACTGCATTGTAAATGGCTCGGGTGATTAGTTCTAGCATCTCTGTGTTGGTTGTCAATGTTACAAGGCATTTCATCTTTTGTAACTGCTGCTAAAAATGCATTTTACTGTGTGACAAAAAATTATGCAGTACTCCGACTATAACTGAATGTCTCTTGTTGGGGCTATCTTAATGTTCCTGATCAGGAGACTCGTTATACATGCAGACAGTTATATAGTTAGTTTCATTAAAAACGGCCTGTCATATTGAACCTAGACAAAGCTAGACAACTTCTGGATATTCCCAGCGTACAGCCAAGGAATTCCTTGAAAATAAGTGGTATATACCCATAAATAATGGAAGTTATCATTTAGAATAAGATGGAAAATTATTCATGTGTATAATATTGCCATTTTTGAAGTGTAATATGACGTTATTGACTGAAACTGGCCTCATCTTTGAAGGCAGTTGTGCAGGGGGAGTAAAAGCTGTTCTTGACAAAGTCAGTAGTCTTGGTCTTATTGTATGCTAACTTGCTGTGATGATGGCAAACTCCTGTGATTACACACACATACTTGTGATATAATAAATACATTTCTTACATTTACCAAGGTTTATATATTTTCAGTGGTGGTTGTTAAAGCCGACTATAATGTAGAAGTAGACAGAAGCAGCTGGCTTTAGCCAGTCATAGCTACAGCCAGGCATAGATTGCTATAGCTGACTAGAGTCGACCATATTTTATGAAACTAACTGTAGATCAAGTACAGAAACAAATGACCCCTCATTCTGCTCCTTTTGCTAATTATTTCAAGTACTTCCTGTAGTGATGACCCGATTCATTAAATGTACAGGATGCCTACATGATGACACTACTTTCAGAGATTGTCAAACATTGTTTTGATTTGCATGTCGTTTCTGCACGTGCTTATACACGTCAACCATTCACCATCCTTAATTCGCACAAGATTCACGCAAGATTCTCAGCAAGGCCAGATAAGGCCCTGTTCCCTAATTTCCTTTCCATGTAGCACGGAACGAAAGAAGGAACAGGTTTTATGCGTTTTCAGTTCCCCCTGTTCCCTGCACAATAAGCTGATGACGTGGCCTTTGGGTGCCTGTGCATCTATGCAGACAATGCCCGCTGAGTGGCGCTCTAACAGGAAGTGCTCCTCACCGGAAGTAGGTGGCTACATTGTCTCCCTCGCCCGTGTTTCCTCCGTTGCCATGGTTATTCTGAAACAGTTTTTACTGGGGGAGTGTCTTTCACAATAAAACTGTCTATGGGAAGGAATCGCTAACTTGTAAGATCAGGCCCTCACGAACCATTGAGCTGGCTCGGAGTGGCTATGGATTTAATGGGGCGAACAGACTGGGGACATATCGCCAGCTCTCTCTTATTGATCCATTTCCAGCAAATTCTGCCTTTTAATCACTGATACACTTGGCATACAAACATACAGTGGTGTTCCTCTGTAAGAACACCTCACAATTAGGACCACCTCGCAATTGAGACCTATATTGGTACACTTATGTTCTTGCCATTATGTTATACTTCACTGTTAAGGCCACCTTGCCATTAGCACCAGTACTCTTTGCACAGAGGGCTTTATTAATGGCTAGATTGTCTTTGAATCATACGTCTGGTGATTGAATACAAAGCTTTTCCCAATAAAAGTATATTTTTGCTGTGTGTTTATTACAAATCTGCCTGATAATCACCATGCCAGACAATCCCGAACACTCTCAAGTGGCTACCTGCATGACCACTCTGTTAAAGATAACGTTCTCTTCTTGCCATTAAGCTCTGACTTGAGTGAGTTCACTAATGCATTCAAGATGCAGGAAATAAGACATCGGAAAGTGATTTCTTATTCCAGCAAGAAACCCATGCAAATGCTGGCGATATGGCTGATTTGTGTGGAGAATCAGCAGAGAGCAGACAATAAGCTGTGTGGATTATACATGCCATTGTACACCATGGGCATTACAAGGCTTACAAGGCAAGGCAAATCCATTGAATTTCCTCCCCGTAATGGAGATGCCACTTTTTATCATATCACATTCATAATGAACATGTCAACAGCTATTACATCACGTTTTGCAGCTTTTCAGCTTTTTAAACATCAATGTTCAACTCTGCATCATCTCGCATCATCCCTGGGGTCTGGACACCCAGCATCACACAGCACTGCACCCCTCTGTTAGTTTCAGGCTACATTATATTATACATGAAATTAGTTGCTGATGATTAAAGAAGGTTTTGGGTAAAAGAAGTGCATTAGGTTGCTTCTGCTGCTGCTGCTGTTGATGCTGCTGCTGCTGCTGTTGTGGATGCTGTTCAAGATGATTGGAGCAGGTGATGCTGAGTACTGATGCCCCCATCCCAGCTATTGTTGCTGAGACTGGTGGTAATTTAGCAGGAATGATGCAAGGTGGCGAGTTATGCCTGGTAATTTCCTGAACCTACACAAGAGCAGACATGTCAGTCCTTAATGACACGTGCACACCTGTCCGCCTTACCTGTTAATATGTTACATATTCACTGTGGCCTGTATTGTACTCTTGTCAATAAACTAATCAGAGCTGCAATAATTTGCCCTATTGGCTGGGCATTGTCTGCCATTGTATGCGCTCTGTAATTATCCTGGCTCTCATTTTGATGTTACAGGGCATAGCAGCGAGCCAGCTGCATTGCTCTTAAGAAACGTTCTCATGACGCCCAAGATGTGGCCTTGACGCTGGAGACAACGCCGCCTAGCATGTGCAAACATCAATGCCGTCTACTTCAAAAATCATATTTGAAAATCCAGTCCTAACGTGCATTTAGTTAATTAGCTGTGACAAACCATATTAGGAGAGGCCTGACAAGCCAGTGACAGTAACTAGACTGGCTGTCATGAACTGGTGACAGGCGGGTGGGGGATGCAGGTGGCCCCAGCTCAGATGTTGAGCGTCTTGTAGCTGCTACAATAGCCCTATGTGAAGAAGGAAGGAAGGTAGGGAAGGGAAGGATAGGAAAGAAAGGAAAGAGGGGGAAAAGGAAGGGGAAAAAATGTGAAAATGACTGATGAGATGGAATGGAAAACTGTATGTCTCAACCTCCTGCCGCAAAAGCAGTTGCTGCCTGTATAATCGCGACCACCTCACCATTAGGACGATCCAATTTATGATCTAATTGTATTCGTGCCTAATTGTATTGTACCTATGTAGTTTGCACCAATTGTGGTCATAAATGGCGAGGTTCCACAGTAATATAATATTACAAATACGCCTTTTGTTTAGATTTCGTTTTGTCTAACCTCGTTGTACGAGTGTCATACGATTTTAGTGTTTTCTGTGTTTGTCTGAAGGACATATTTGTAATGATGGATCTAGCAGTGGTACTGATCTATTATGACTCAGCTCATGCAGATGTCGAAAAGAACAAAGATAAGCTACAGTTCAGCACGAGGACAACATTTTGACAGCCATGCATGCAACCAGCCATCTTGTTAGTCAACCAATAGGTGGTAAGACAGCAACCACGGAAGAAAAGTATTTTGCAATCACTTTATGAATGTGGGGTGCACAGAGGTCAGGCAACCAGCGAAGGACAAACATGTCTGTGAATGGAAAGAGGCGCTCAAGTGAAGAGCATTAATCAGCCAATGAATTGTGCATGGCGTGTGCCAGTTAATTCCTCATGTCTTAGCAGTGATTGGCATGATTCAGAGAAGCCCCAAACCCCATGCTAGCAGAGTCCCCTACAATCTGTCATCATGATCACTGCAAATGTTCCCTTTCTGTTGCATCAACGTTTCCTCTTTTTTGCTTCGATGCTTTTTGACGACCCAGACTTATATGATTCTCTTCATATGTGTTCAAGACAATCCTTGTGCCTCATCTGTTTATTTTGAATCATTTGGGCCGTTTTTCTGTATCGATTTTAATTGACAGAGTGGTCCAGTCAGTTGTTCTCATGGCAGTAGCTCTTGGTACTCGAACCCCATCCCAGCCCCATCCTATGGCCACACTATGACAGCATCAAAATCAATTCACCACGAAGGTGAAATGTTACTCTTATCGTCTCCATCCATACCACAAATAAACTACAGTGGAATCGCACTTCAACATTACCTCACTACATTTTATTAAGGTCACCTCACTAATTAAGATCATCTCACAATGAATGCCACCAAATAATTCAGACCACGTCACCATTAAAACTAACAAATTTATTTTCACCGTTGGTTCTGATATATCGCCATGTTAGCCTTTTACCCTTGACCCTTGTGCAGGTAAATTTTGGATGCCTGGTTTCTTGTGGTAAAAGCGGGTCATGAGTGGGTTAGATATAAGTATCCATACCAGTGATATACATTAAAATGTGTCTTGTCTATGACCCAATACAGCTGCTCAGTGAATCCCATGCATACCTTTTTCAAGAATTCTTTTAATTTAACAAAGAATGTTTCATTACACGTGTTTATAGCAGTGTTATCATGACTTGTCCTGACCTCACCTGTCTGATTTATTGGCAGACTGCAGGGTGTGTTGATTATTGTATGTCGAGTATTTCATAACTCTCTCCCATCCTGCCTTTACTTGCAATATTTTCTCACATTATTGGTCTATTCAGAAGACTCATAAATAGAAGTGGGAGATATATGAGAAGTTAGTTGTTCAGTATCATTATATAGTCAACTTTTTACTTCTATATTGTGCAAGTTATATCTACATGTCTGCTTCTTTTCTTTTTTGGGAAGATACATTTTGGTATGGAAAGTTGTGCACCGAATAATGAGGATGTTGCTGCATTGTTATAACCAAAGCCAGAGTTGACAATGACAATGACACCGTTTTTATTGGCTCCTTAAATAACATATTACAATAATAACATATTATACAAATTTATAATTTTTTCTTAGAGTGGAGCAAGGAGACTCTCTCTAATTAGGCAACAAGTTTGCCGCTGTCTAGGGAGCCACCTTGTGAAGAAAAAAAGAAGAAAGAAGATTATACATATATTTACTACTAATTCATAAGTTCATATTTTAAAGCATTGAAATATTAATGAATTATCGATAGGAAGGCATGGTCTTGTTATACAGCTAATATATAAATATATTAAAAAAATAAATATATAAATAGATACAATTTTAATTGATGATAATTACATGTTGATGACTGTAGAATGGCCATGCAGTATGGAATTGGTCTTGAAGTATCTTCTGCACGTTGTTTACATTGTTGCGAAAAGAAGACTGGAAAACAAAATGTCAGGTTTGACATATTGAATTGAATTGAAAATAATCTATTTGGCAATTAAACAAGAATACAGCATGGTTTTTTTGGCATGATAAATATAAAATTATTATATATTGTATTAATGTTAAACTTGCTAGGAGACCACAAAGAACCTCAGTGGGTTGTGTTAGGGGCCACTTTAAATTGATACAGTATTAATATTATAATACTAGAGATACAAAATATATATATATATATATATATATATATATATATATATATATATATAATAGAATAAGTTAGTAAAAAAAATAATAATAATGATGAAAAAATAATAATATATGACAAACGATTTAGCAATAAAGGTGAAATTTCTATGATTACATTTGAATACCATTTAGTGTGATATGATCACTCATAGTAAAAACTGTACCAAGATAACTCATTCACTCAAAAGGCTGCACTCTGGATATAGAAGGCTGTCATGTGACACTCTTCTTGCCAACAAAATGACTATCTAAGAATGTAATGAATGACTACAAGTAGGGACTGTGGTGACTTGTCGTTTTTAGTGTGAACTATGGGTATAGGGGAAAATCACTGCAGTTCGGCATCAGGGTAGGCAGTGGGGCTGGACTGGGCTGGTGTTGGCTATTAGTTGGTCAGCTTCTCCTGACAGGCCATTATGCGTTATTACAGGGAAACATGTTGACCTGGCTTCAATCCAGCCCTTCATTAGGGCAGCAGCAGAGCGGCTAGCCATGTGACGGGGTCATGACCTTTCGGGTGACCTGGTTGCTCCTACCTGAGAGCTTGTGTGCTCTGCTAATGAGGCCTGTGTCTGGAGACCTCCGCTCTCCCCTGCCTCCCTCTCTTATGGCCCTCGCATCATGCTGACTGTTTCATTTAGCCAAACACTTTATTTGGTGCTGTATGTGATGTTTGTTTCAGCCGAAAAAACTGGCTGGTGCTTTCTTTCTCTGTTGTCTTTGATTTTGAAAAGTTCTGAGATTTTGTTCTCAAAGAAATTGCTCACTTATATTTTGGTCGTTTGTTGTTTATGAAGCCCTATTTTCTTGCAAAAACTCTTATACTGTAGAATGTTGCTACTAAGACCACCAGTGATGATTTTAATGGTAAGGTGGTCTTAATAGTGAGATAATCAAAATTAGTGAGGTGATCTTATGGTGGGACTCCACTGTGCTTATTAAGGGTATGGACGGAGGCAGGAAACGAAGTAAGCTTTGACTTTTGTACTGAGGAAATAACACTGGAGCTGTGCATCATTCATTTTGCCACAGACAGGTCTGTGCATGGTCAATGAGAAGGAATTGTAAGCGATTAAATATTAAGAAAGGTCTTAACAGGTGGCAGGAGAGAAGACGCCAGGGCCTTATATTGAGTTAGGGTCAATTCAATCTGGATTTATACGGCAATAAAAGACATGGGGTATTATGACAAATCAGCAAGCAAAGGTTCTTTGAACTTCATGTAGGAAACTTGAGACAGGTAAGAGACTCGCTGTGCATGATACAGTGTAAGTTATTGAATATGGTTGTCAGTTAGGAACTGCCCATTTATTTATTTATAAAATATATTAAAAAAACAGGGTGAACATATACAGTTATAAAATACACTGTTTTACAATATGGCCCTGTTATTAAGCAAAAATAAAATGATGTCCACCCATCCCATGCTGACTGGTACTAAACCAATGTAGCTATCAAAATATTGCTCTTGAATCCCGAATTTTATGTTTAAAATCAAATATTCCATTACAATTAAAAGTCAAATGCATGTTAATACCTTTAATATCAGAAATAAGGAGATATGGAGTAGAGCTACCCCCATATGTATGGATGTTCCACAGTGCTATATGGGGGTAAGGCTGAGCCACTCAAAGGATATCTGGAGTTAGGTGGGGATACTTCCAGATAGTTATGGTTCCAGGTAGAGTTTATTAGCTATAACTGAAGTCGACAACTTTCAAGAAGTAAATCTGTGTATAATGCAAGCTAAATGATCTAGGTCACGTTAAACATCAATAAAGCTTCCTTGCACAATTTGTATTTGTTGAACAATACGATGCATGAGCCATAAAGAAATCTGATAGACTTTGGTTAAAAGAAACAATTCGTAGAATCCACAAATGTCATCAAGGCATGTGGTTTTAGGAGTTATCAGTCTATTATGTTGGCTGTCTGTTTGAAAAAAACAAAACATTTTGTAATGTAGATTGCTAACCATCTATTGGCTCGTGATGTTCCGCAATACATCATAACATACTAGATATGTGCATGACTTGTGGTGGTATACAGATTCTTGGCTGAGCTTATCAGTCTGTAGCAAAGCCACACCGGAAGTGTGAAGTATGACCACTGCTGCCCTCTATACAGGTTCATAATGTGTTTACAGGAGATTCAGTACTTAAAAACAAGGTTAGTAAATGTATTGTATGTTAGTAAATATATGGCAGTTGACTTAAATAAAAAAAAAGATTGGTGTAAAAACAGGATGGTAATATGAGAGAACGTTGAGCAAGCTCATTCTCAGTGTATATTTTACATGTGATATGTGAGGGAGGCTAAGGTAGAGATTAGGCTGGTGTAGAGGAGGTGATTCAGCGAGTTGTGTAGTGAGGTACATTAGTGAAATAAGGAGATATGGAGTAGAGCTAGACGTGCACCTGTCAGAGTCTCCAGCAGGAGTTGACTGCAGCAGGCAGAGAAGCCCCTGCAAGACCTGCCCACGTCACACCGCCTCATATTAGACCTCACAAATCCGTTGTCATGGAAACACATTTAATTAGCCTTCTGGGCCAGAGGAATGATTTTATGGCAAGTCTATCAGAAAGTCATCAGGGCTGCAGTGTGCAGGGTGACAATGGCGCCGGGATAATAGGGGAGACAGGGACAGGGGCCAAGCCCGGGGCGATTAAACTCCACAGCCATGTGATCAAGCAGTTCGCCCTCCCTGCCTCCTCGATCTCTCTCTTTCTCTCTGCCTCTGCCTCCCTGCCTCTTCCTCCCTACCTCGTTGCAATGCGCTTCTTGCAATGGCCACCTACTTCTCTTACACAAAATCAACGTTGAGACCTACCTCCCTCGACCCAAAATAGACTGCCAATTAATCGTATGTAATTATGCAATGTGATTATCTGTCACTCTGTGTCTGGGGGTTAGGGTGACGAGTCAGTTACGTCTTGCCCCAGGGTTCCATGTAGGTTGTCTCCCTGACGCTTGGTATATCGCAGACCCCTCTAGTCAGTAGATAATCTTAATCAGTGTACATGTATTGCCCGTAGTCACCAATCTAAGTCCTACTTTCCCAGATGCAATTTTATGAGCATCTTTTCATGTACGCGCCATTGCATCACCTTCCTGGAGCTCGTTCCCAAGCAACAAGTGTCTCTGCAACCAAGACAATGCACTGAAGCCCATAGCGAGGTAATTATTGGCGAGCTAATCACCCGAACGTCTCAACTTTGAAAAATTAGATAAGAAATTGATTTGGAGGTCCTCCAGGGACCCGCGATGCTCATGTGGAATTCCTTCTTATTAAAACCTTGTTAGGCGCCGGAGATGTGTAGCTGGGTAAAACACTTGGCAACAGCAATTGCTCTGGGATTACACAAACTGAAATTGTGCACATGAGAGGTTGCTTGCCCGATTGCCCATGTCACTTGAGTCAGGCAAAATCTCCACTTGTGTTTCACTCTTTGGCCATTTTGCTGCAGTTCTTCTTTCATGTAGTTTTGTGCATGTAATTCCATATGAAATGTTTGTGTTCGGTTTTTGATAGAGATACACCAACCTGGTACATGACTGGATTTTATTAGGACATATGTATGGACGATATTGCACATGCCTTTGGCTTTACTTCAAAGCTCTGTGGTAGCTTTCTGTGTACAATATAATCTAATACTGTGACAGTTCTTCAATTTTTGCAATTCTTAACCCACCCTTAAAAATGTATGCTTGAATGGTGTGTACTTCACCGTTGTACAATAACAAGAAAAGAAACGTGCTTTGTCTGAAATAAAGGCAGGAGGACCCCTGTGTGGCTGGAGGATAGGATGGAGAGGCTTGTATCGTGCTTTGGGCTGCATACAATTGAGTGATAGTGTGTGTCTGTGGCACTCTGTGCAAAGGAAGGTAATTTGGGTGCAGAGCTAAAGCCTTGGTTTGTGTGGAGAGCGAGAGGCACATTGAACTGCTACAGAGGGAGGTAAAATGGCGGATGGGCGCGCAAGGCAAACAGATCGGGTAGCCAGGATTGTTCTGTCTAACTGGCCTCACAAACACTAGGTTTGCAGAGGCACAGTTGCTGATGTTGACAGTCAAAGCTGATGGCAACCTGAGTGCGGCCTTTCTATTGACTGAGCTGTGTGTCAAGTGTAGGCAGGCCTCGGTGGGCCATCTCTCCTCACAATGCTCCCCCTAGCCCTCCCTCAATAACCACAAATGCTTCTCTCGCCTAACATCAATATGCTCCTTGTCTCTTGATCCAACACCATGTAAAATTATCGATCTGCAAACAACTCCTGCAACAGATATGTTTACAGCAGCCGCACTGAGACCAACAAATTGAAATCAGTGCAAACCCCTGAAGAGTTCATAACTTGGGTGATGATGGTTGGCAGCGGCCTTGTTCAACCGAGTCATTTTCACAGTCGAGGTGTGAATATAATGTAATATGAAGATATTTTAGAAGGGTTCTCTAGCATTGCTCAGTGGTCATGAAATGTGTGGATCAAGCATAATGAGATGCAAGGAAGTCATGATTTTAGTATCTCGTGGATCCCCTTCTCCTTTTCTTTGCCATTGATTGCCCATGCAATCTAATAGACAGGGCTTGCTAGCCGCTAGCCAGGATGTCGCAGCTGTCTTGGTCTGTCATTCAAGAGAAAAGAGAAGCAGAGGGATGCCTTATTTGTCTAGGCTATGAATTACTTATGATTGCGTCATTACGTGCATTTTCGCATCTGCAGCTGGGTTTGATTTGGCGCACCTGAGGTCTGGTTTACCAGTGAACGGTGATAAATATAGGAGAGTGATAGCTGTAATTATAGGTCAGGAGAGCTTGGCAGGTGACAGTGGGTGAAGGGGGGGGGGTGCTCAGTGACCACTGGCCACACCCACATGAGGGAGAGAGAGCATCAGAAGCACCATGGACCAATGAGGAGGCTGCCGCTCCTGTCCGTCATGGCATAGATGCAGCACCTAATAAAAACAGATGTAACATGGACATGTGAAGAACATGATGATGTCAGTGATGTGCATTCGATGCATATCGCTGCTGCGGCACTGACCATGCAGCTGCAGAGGAGCACTGGCCAGTTGTACAAGAGCGTGGGTGCAGAGCGCTGCCTCTCTCTGTTCATTCTCTCAGATGACGCCACTGGCGAGGAGCGAGCGAGCGAGCGTCGTGGCGAGGGCGCGCGCAGAGAGAGCAGCAGCTCGTGGCTGGCTCGTGGCTGGCTATGCAGTCCGAGGCTGACAGCGTCAGGCAGCGCAGGGCACCGTGCTCCCTGGATTTACTCTGCAGCAGAAGCAGCAGAAAGGAACAGAAGGAACAGGAGCTAGCCAAAGGATGACTCGCTGGAGCTGCCTGACCACGGCAAGGATGCTGCCATCGGTACCTGAAGGGGGACAAGGGCTGCTCGTGCTGCAGGTAACCATTTCATCACAACCTAGTTTCATGGCTCTATATTTCCTGTAACGTTAGCAATTAGGTGTATCTTGGTGTACCAGCGAGGCAGATTCTAGTCAACGTGAATCAAGGTGTCTTCGGAGCACATTTTAGCAATCAATATTCTCGGCAATTTGTCAGACAGATGGGTAACTCAAGGAGTAGCAGTATGTGCGTGACTATATGCCATGCATGTGTGCATCAGTTTTGCACCTGGGCCCCTAGCCAAATACTCCCAACCTTTTAGCCCAGTCTTTTGAGTCTGAACAGGCGAAACACATTCACCTTCATTTTATATGTTGTAGATTTAGATGTGTGCTTGTAATTTGCGTGTAATGCGAATTTAATGACCGCTCCGCTGGTTGAGGTTATGGGGGGGGGGGGGGGGGCTTGGCCAGGCTGCATGCAACAGTAGACAGCAAAGCAAGGTGAAAGGAGGGAGGGCCGTGGCTGCTCTGTCGCTCCACACTGATTAGCAAGGTGCTGCTGGCGGCGGAGGCAGGGGAGGAGGAAACCGTGATTTGGGGCGTAGCTGCTGCGCGGGGGAGTCCACTGCAAGGGCCATGGCGACAGGAAATGAAGGCTGCGATATATAGACTTCTTGAAAATGGCCGCTGATTCCTCGGAGATGCTGAAGGTCCCCGGGATTAATGGAATTGCCCCCCCCCCCCGATCCTCCCCTGCAACTTCTCTCTCTGCAACTGCTGTAAATGACGGTGTTGAAATCAGTGTGTCTTCTATGCCTGTTACTATTTGCATGTATACCCCCAGTAGTCTAGCCAGCCTAGCCCACTCTATTGATGTACACTTTGCATGTGAAGAGGCTCGACTGGCGGATGTGTTACCATAAGAAAGCAAGCGAATGCTTCGACCATGTCTGCCTGGCCGCGTCAGCTGCCACCCAGCCTCCTTTTTCCCATGTTTCCATCGCTTGGTCAGTGTCCTGTGAATCCATGCCGTGTCTCTTCCGTGTCTCTTTCGTGTAGTAGCTGGTTTCACAGGGAATAGAAGGCTGTGTGTGAATTGCCAGTGGATGCTGTTGGGGTTGGCAGTTAAGCATATTGGAGTCATTGCTCTTATTCGCCTTGCCACAATGCTGCATATGCTGGGGGCTGGCAGTGTGTGGCAGGCCATTGAGGGGTGACCTGCTGCATGGGGAGATAGGGCCAGCCCAGCAGGCAGCCTTGGGCCTCGTCGCCTTGCCCGTTATATTGTACGCGTTGCGACGATTCATCATTCTGCCAGCGGGGTGTTGATAGGAGCAGGCTGCAGCGCATGAGCTTGGGTGGCAAGCCAAGGCAGAGCACGGCAAACCAAGACAAGTCAAGCCAAAGCGGGCATGGCTGCAGCCACACACTCTGAGACGGTGTGCAATGCACCAGGATCACGTCTCGGCTGTCCATATTGGAACACCTTGGCCAGCTAATTAATGGACCAAGGTGAACGGGCGCTGTCGGCTGGCAGGCAATTTGCTCGGCCAGAGAGCCTGGCATTTAGGCCACGAGGTGGGGTGCTCAATGGGGCCCTTGCATTGACAGATTGGGGCGGGTTTGTTGATTGAGCTGATCGGCGCTTAACAATCGCAGAGAGGCTGAGTTTTCTGCTTGGATGGTCAGCAACAGATTCGGCGGGACTGGGCCGATCAATGCACGGGCCTTGATGAAGATAGATCAGCCAGTTAGCAGCTTGCAGGGCTTGTCTTGGACTGCTTGCCATCCTCCTAACACCATCAACCTCCTAACTGAGTTAGTGGCCAGCGTCGGTGGGCCCGGCTGTTGCGAGGGCATCTAGTGCACTGAAGGACACGGCATGCTCGCTGGCAGTGGCTGCACAGACTGGAGCACATGGTGTATTCATGAGGCTGCGATGACCTTGATTCGCTACCCTCTCCAACTCCCTCCTAGCCATATGCTGACCTGTCCAGTTCGGCCATTATGAATAATGGAGCAATGAAAGGCAGCTGGAGCCCCCGCTCACTGTTCAGCGCCGTCATATCTGCGGCATCCAATCACCGATTCATTGCGGCCTTTCAGCAGCGCCTTTAGCAAATGATAAATGCTGATTCCGTCTCTGCCCTTAGCCTCCTGCACACCACCCAGGCTGATGCCGCTGCATCCCTTCATCCCAATTGAAAACAAGCATCTTCCTCTGCTTAGCAACCTCACATCACCGAGAGATTTATTGTCCTCTTGCAAATCAGTTACTGCGTGCATCTATTGCTGCCTGACTTATCACACTTGCTGACTTACCACACTAGCACCCATTTGTCACACCAAGTATTAGTTTACTGTGGTAAGAATTAGATAATACAGGAGCTGCATAGCACAGCTGTATTTAATAGAGATGTAGGGATGTTGTTGATATAAGGACCTGTTCTGGAGAGTGTAAAGAAGCCCCTTAGGTGCATTGCAGGGTAAAGGCTCAAACAGGAAGTAGTTTGAGATGGTTGGCAGGTTGCATGAGGAGGTGCTCTCTCGTTGCTGTGCCTCAGATGTTACAGCTCGGATGCGGATGCAGTTATTAAGAGTCTTAATGATAGATGCCAATGAGAGCGCTGTTTAATTGACAGGTAATGGAGTGCACAAGGGAGGACACGGCAAAAGCTGCGTGACGTGCTGCCTCAGTCTGTCTCTCTGTCCCCCTGTGTCTTGAGTCTGCTGAGCTAAGCCAGAGAAGCAGGCAGGCAGGGAGGGGGAGGCAGAGAGGTAGGGAGGAGGGAGCGGGGCCTAATGGCTTGTAAAAGGAAGCCCAGGGCGCGCCTCATGTTTCCCTGCCACACACTCCTCTGATGGAAGGCTGCATTGTTACAGGAATAGAGCTAAGGTTTCCAGTCCCAACAGACCTCTGCTAATGCAGTACCGGTCACCCCGCTCCAGCTGGACATCTTTGCAAGCCATTCATTTGCTGACCGCCCCTAATGACCAGCGAGACTGGCCGCTGAGACTGACCGAGGGGTCACCGCCGAGACTACAAAGTGAGACAGGCTCAGACGACAACCTTCTCAGATGCATGTTGATCGAACAGAGCAAGGTCCTCCCCTCCTAACATGCTGCTAATCTCCGCTAACAATTCAATTTCTCCGATGCGAGTCGCTGCTATGTGAGAATCCCTCAGCTCGGCTGCCCTGGTCTGCCTTGCTTTTTAGCTCTGCTTTGCTGTTCTCCGGTTTGAAGGATTTTGATTGCATCTTGATGCGGAGATTCAGGATGCTATTGATCATCATGTCGTCAGATCACAAGGGCATGCAGCAAGGACCACACTGCTCCCTGAGCTAGTGGTTGGTCGCAGAGGTTTGTATCAAGCTCCTCATTCTCTGTTAAATATGGAAAAGGGCACAAAGAAGCGAATTGACTTGCCTAATGAGGGTCCAAAGCCCTGCCTGATGCTGTGGCAATTCCTTCGCCAGAGTCTCCAAGCAGAGCACAATCTAGTGGGAAATTTGCCAATTAACCACGATCGGTCGAGGGAACAATGCCAGTTAATGGAACTATAATTGGGAATAATTTGTTTGGTGATGGGAACCTGGGCCTAGCAGAGGTCTGCCCATGGTGGGCATGTAGAAGGAAATGGCCCCAGGGTGATCAGGATGGAGACAGACATTCTGCTGTCTTGAGCAGAGCTACCTCTCTTCTCTATTGTTCTTCTCTGCTTTAGCGGGCCTACTTGGCCCTCTTACATAAGGATGATTGATACAAGTTGCCTTCTGTTAATTTTTCATGAGCCATCGCCTTAACTTGTAGGTTATTCTAACACAAGCCCTTAGTCTGTATTCTTGTGTGGATGCACATATATTCTCTTCAAAGCTGTCTTAAATAAACGTCTTTGTAGTGCTGTGTGCTTTGAATGCTTAGTAGCAAGTAGCTCGGTGTTTAGCGGAGATAGTTGACAATGAGGAGGTCATGTTAGCAGCACCTGTTGGTGGCTAGACTAGAGCCAGTGATGTATGGGAAGGACAACAATTCCTGTGGCGGCAGCAGCAGCAGCGACAGCAGCCGCCGTGTCCATCCTATAAATCAGCCTGTCTCCTCTTGGCCCATATACGATGCGGCATAGTGCTGTAGACGAGGGTCAACCTGCCAACCTGGTGCTCGGCCTGGTGCTGGTGTTGAGGGCTTCATCTCTCTCCATCATTGTCTCAGCATCCGGAGCAGCCTTGATAGCAAAGCATCATCAGAGGTCATTGTTGCAGCAGCAGCAGTAGCAGTAGTAGCAGCAGCAGCTGCAGTAGCAGCAGCATCAGCGCATCAGTCCCTCCTGCCAACCCTTGCTGCTAGTGCAGACAGCTTGTTAACCTGCGGATGAGTCCTCGGCTCAACATTCTTGCCTCATGATTTATCCTCATCACAACTGTCTCTCCGGCCAAACTAGACTAGCTTTGCCTGCTTAACAAGGCATTATATTGAGCTCTAGGCAGTAGCAGGCAGCAGCCCTGTTGCAGCTCTATATACTGTCACAGTTAGAGGGTGTGCTGTCACAATTAGAGCTTCACTGTTGCCTTCCTCTGTTACAAGCTGTCTTGCTTAGCTGTCTTGCTTTAGCAGCATTGCTTCAGTTAGGGCTGTTCTGTCAATGTTAGTGGGTGAGCACTGTCAGTTCGCGCCGTCTCCCCTCCTCACTGATAAAAAAAGCAATGGTGAATTGGCTGTTTAAATATGGTTTCCATTATAATGGACAAATGGTTTCCTGCTGCCGGAACCTGGCCTGCTTTTCTCCCTCGGATAATTTATTGTCGTTTGTCCAATTTGATTGGTTTGCTACAGCCGGGTGTCTTGCTGTCTGAGAAACCCAAATATTCCCTTGGCATGTTTCACAACCTTCATTTGCAACTTAATAAAATGCATGTGTGTGTAAGAAACAGTAGAGTGATGACAGTGGTGAAGCCATCTGCTGATGCTGTTGCTGCTGCTGCTGCTGCTGCTGCTGATGCTAGGAGCATCTTATTCGGTCCTTGTTGTTGCATTTATGTTACTTGATTATTATTGGTTACTGCATGACTCATCCCTCTCTCATCCCTGGCAGCTTTACTGCTGGAATCTTACATCTTTCAACATTGCACAGAATACCACAGATCGTTATTGCTGAAAAAAGTGCTTTGGCTTGTGGAGCAGCCGTGCATGTGTAATGTAGAGATTGATTAGCAATAAGCAGTACGGTCCGGACACGAAATTGCCTCAGATAAACACGCCGTTCCAGGAGTTGGTAGGCTCTTATTAGTTTCATACTGATGATTAGGAAGAAAATTTATGTCACTACACAAGCTTTTTTCTCTTCTTTTCCAAGCTAATTGAATATAAGTAAAATCTGTTCCCTGGTTATGCTTCTTGTTTTATGGTGATCTACGAAGGCAATCACAAATCCCACAACATTTGAAAACGCATGAAATTTACAATTTGCATCGTAAGTAGGTATAAAATTCATGTGGTGTTAAAATTGTAGCTTCTTCCTTTTGTTGTAGTTTGAATTCCAAGTGTTGCCCGATGGGTAATATAGGCCACATATTAAAACAGGCTCAACATGTATGAAACGCTAAATTATCGATGGCTGAAATGCTGTTGTTTATTAATTGACAAATTGACAGTTTGTCAAAATTTCAAGCGAGGTCTGGTAGAGAATTTATTATGTCAATTTGTGACACCAAAGAATGACATGAAAACATTGGCCTACTTTGCGAATGGCTGAGATGTGTGGCATTTCAAATGGGCTGAACAACTTTAACATCCTGAAAACAAAATAGCATCCTGAACACTATATCATTTGAAGCGTGCACATCCATGTCGATGGCCTAGCTGCAGGTTGGCCCTCTTTGCAACTCATGCTAGGTGCATCAATAACTGGCTGCATGCTGCTTCAAAGAGCTCAGGTGTGCGGAAGCAAGAAAAGAATCCACTGTCTGCCTCCGCAGCAGCAAACACGTGCACTGCATTGTTACCTCGTCCTTTTCATCTGCAATCAGTGGCTCCGCATCAATAGCGGCAGCATCACAGCCTGCTTCCCCCTCTATGCTCTAACCGTCTATTACAACAGTGTCTTTGTTTGCCTTATAATGAATAGCGTATGAAATATTTCGTATGTGTGCTCAATGATTTCATGCACAGCTGTATATTAATTTTAGTTGGTGGTTATTGAGGATTGAGTGAGATATTGAGTTGTATTGATGATACAGATTACATCACTGTTTTCCATGACTTATAAAAGGTACATTGTATTTCATATGCTCAATTTCATGTATAATGATCTGTATATGTACAATAAGTACAGCAATAAACTTGATATTGTACTTTAAGGATAGCAGAACTCTTGACTGCAATATTGTAAGTCCTTACTATAACTGCACAGAAGAAGAAACTAATGCAATGATATAAAAGTTCTTTCAAGAAAATTCCTTTTGAGTGAGGAAATCACACTCGGTGTGATTAGAAACAAAGAAAACAGTTGTGATCTAGTTTTCGTGGATGGTGATGTTTCTGAGAATTTGTCATTCCATTTGTCCTCTAATAATTTGCCATTTTGATTAAATGGGATTAAATGGAAATGGCATTATGCAAATTGCTTGCGGTGTGCAATGAATAATTAACAAAGTAGATTTCTTACTGTGTTTTACAATGACGTTGAACACCATGTTATATTCAGGAAAAGGTTTGGTGTTTAAATTATCAGGTGTTTTAGTTTTGTAAAGAAAGGGAATTTAATGTAGCTGTAAGAATTAATAATTGCATTTTCAAGATAAAGTCTTTCATTGATGTCTGCCCCTCAAACCTGGCACTTCAATGTCCAAATGATGCTGAAAATGTTTACTAACATCAACAATAAACAGTTAATACTTCAACGAACAAACAATTATTAATTATTGCTGTTTCGAGATAAAGTCTTTAAACTTCAACTTGAATAGATTTGGCAATCTAAATGATGCACTCAAAAGGCAGTAAAATGGCATTTAAATGGGCATTTTCATTCTGGATGACATTTTGTCCCATGTACAGTAGAGTAACATCCATGGTCTAATACTGGCTACCATCCATGATGTAACACTGGCTACCATCCATGGTGTGATACTGGCTACCATCCATGGTCTAATACTGGCTACCGTCCATGGGCTACCATCCATGGTCTAATACTGGCTACCATCCATGGTCTTATACTGGCTACCATTCATGATGATGTAACACTGGCTACCATTCATGGTGTAATACTGGCTACCATCCTTAGTAAACAATGTACAATTAGTAAGTGCAATGGATCTCGCCACTAAGACCGTAGGTAAGAAAGGTAAAATACTCTGGTTGTCTCACTGATAAGGTGGTTTTAATAGTGAGGTGGTCTTAAAGCGGAGTTCCATTGTACATAATATATCATTTTACTTTTATAACTGACACAGCGGCAATCTTCAGTGCATTTAGTCTGTACTCGCTATACTGTCATAAAAAATGGAATAACTGCCATCCGCGGTGAAACAATGCTACCTTCCTCAGTGCAATTTTATGACATATTTCGTATGTGTTTCTGGGGCACTGACTGAAAGCTTTGCCTTAGATGACAAGGGTGTGTTCAAAAGGTAGAACAATGCTCTAACTTGTTGTGTTTTATGTTTGCAGTGACCAAGAGTGAGGATGTGAAGAATGTGACAAACCTGACCATCACCAATGCAGGGATCGGAAGAGAGGTGGGTCTGATTGAATTATCTTATCACAGAAGTGTTGTAGGAATAAGGAACATTTGCAGTTACAGCCACAACACCAGTAGCAAAGTCTTCCCTAAATTCTTGTTGATTTGATTATGAAGGGGCTGCGATAGTTCTCTTACGCTGTTGAATATCCGGTAGACTGGGGCAGAAAATCTGAGCTGTGCTTATCCAGTTTGTTGCAAGAGAAATAGATAATGGAGCACTTTGTGTGCTGGCAACTGGTGTTGTGTATGGAGATGACATCCTTTTGTGAACCCTGTGAAAATCCTTGGTGTGGAAATGAAATTTGAGAGACTAATGGAGTTATGCGTGTGGGTGCAGCCACTGGCAGACACTGGAGGCAACAGAGATGGCGATTGGCTGACCCAATAGACAGCATGCATATTGCAGCATGCTCAGGGCCATCTAGGTCACATCTAGGGCGCACCTAGGGCGCCTGGCCTGTCCTTGTAGGTCACAAACTGCATGCATTATGGAGTAGTAGTTGTGGGCATCTGAGGTCCCCCTGGTCTTCTCATGTCCCTTCGTGGCTAGTCTATCGCTGAATGGACTGCTGTGAATCTCTGTCCTTCCTTCCTCTGTTAATTATCACAGGCGCTTGCAGCATCTCATATTGCCACCGATAAATCCCAGATCATAGCAAGTAGTTGCGGGTGCTAATGCTTGGATTAAGCGGCCCACTAAGTCTGATTCATAACTCTGTTCATCAGCTTAGTCTGACAGTCAACCTAGCCATGTGGCAAGCCAGTGCAGCTCACTCCTTACCATTTTCTTTAATATTGCTACTGCTTGGTATTTTTACCCAATGCTGTCATTAAAATGGAAAGTGAGGAACATAATTGAAGATTCCTGGTAATTGATCCAATCTGCGCAGCATAAATCATGATGCGGACAGATCCAATTTAGCAAAACCTTTTTCCTGACGACGACTTGGAAATGCTTTAAAAGCAGTTTAGAGTAAATACGGCTTCTTTGCGTTCCTTTAATGGTCTTTTAGAGTAACTCAATTGTCCAGTCCTCCTTTATTTGCACGTCCTTACAAGAATCAAGCTAGATTTGCTTCTGCAAAGAGGCCATAGAATCTACTCATTAAGCAAGACAAACGATGTTAAGATTCGCTTTTAAGGAAATGAGCTTTGAATTTTGGTGATGTGTGTTCCATAGGTAAGTGGTTGGGGTAACCCATCTGGATTTTGTAGAAGCTTACGCGAGGTTACGGTAAATAACTGTGAAGCCACATTTCTGAAACATCCTATAGGGTTGTTTATGGTGCCTTGGCGCCTTTTTGTGACACCGAGATCCTCATTGATGACACTTTGATGGTTTATGGTGTGGTGGCCATGCCTTTTGATGGGCCAGTAGCGTGTTGTTTGTGGGCAGCAATGCTTTTTGACAGAGTGGACCCATGAACCAATGGTGAACCAGCAGTGACCAAGCGGCAATGTCCTGTGTAAGTTGACAGCTGAATGGGGGTGGTCAGCATCTGGTGATATTGAAAGCGATGGTGCACACAGCACTGTGTTATTGCTCAGTTAACACGATCACAAACATGACAGGAGTGAAACAAGCCCTCTGGCAACGACAGTTTGCAGCAGCCAAAGCAGTGCACTGCACCAGAAACCCCCTTTGGCTGCCCATGCTAATGTCTGCTGCTGCTGCTGCTGCTGTAACTTCACAAGGTGCCTTGTCATAAACTGTCAAGGTCATCATGATAGTGCATGGTTAGCATCACCCAGTGACCTGCACTGTCTGACCATTCATGGCATTCAAGCAGTCTCATATAACACAGAACACGTAATGCAGTATAAATGTTCATGTATACCTTGAGCCACACGCTTGCATGGTGTGATAAACTACACATCTCTACAGCATACTGATCACGAATGACATCTTTGTAAGAGAATGTGCATGACAATTTGTTGATTGCACTTGGCGACTGGAGCATATTTCAACATGCCAGATTCTTTGGCTCTAATTCTTCTTTTATTCCCCTGGCTACAAAAACCCTGCATTGGATCCTTGTGGTTCTTGAGGGAGAGCATCCATCTTGCCTTACCCCATAAGATTCCATTCTGGCCCACGTTTGATGTTTATGGCAACATGACACTTACTTTGTGCGTATGGTTGATGAGGATTTGACTTCATCAACGAGGCTCTGCTTGTCTGGCTATTGGAAATAAAGAGGAATTGTCTGAGGCGTTTATATTCACTTTGTGGTGATTCATGGTTGACCTGGACAAAACAGAACCATCAGCATCTTGTGAATGCTGCGGAAACAAAGACGTCTCCCCCTGATAAACATATGCTCGGTCACAGGCAACAGCATATAGCTTTAATGGGGGATTCCCCTACTTCATGTCGCTCTTACTGGCTTTGTTGCCGTTTGCTTCCTACTTCTTGCTTTTAGCTCTATATATGCCCAAGGTTGAAGCATACGATGCTGTTCTTTTATTTTGGAAAAAGATGGTGATGTGTGTATATTGTGCTGTGGGAAGTGAATGATTGCGGTGTCTACACGGCTGTCTGAGTTCTGTTGTAGGGCCATTGGGTGTCGGTTTATTCCATTCCTGTTGACAGATCTTGTCAAGTTTCAGTCTTTGCAGCTAGGAATAGTCTGCAGTTATAGGTCAAACCTTGCCTACAACTACACGGCGTCATCAGCGGTTATCTTCACTCGTAGTTCACTTGTATGGTGACCTTTAATTTAAACTTCAGCAATGAACTGTTTTGGAAACGACAAGATAATGACTGAGTGCCTCAAACATGCAATAAGTTGGTGTTACAAACAAATATCTCGGCCACGTGTAAGCCAACAATGAGCATATTAACCACAGCGACAAGAACATCATAGTGTGGAGACCTTGGCCCCGAGGAGCCGTCGTAGAATAGCGGGGCATATTGGGGACACAATGACCGTGGAGACTGGCATCTTGGCTGGTGCGTCACACACCTTGACATGGAGGCTGGGGAGCATCTTGCTAGGAACTGAAGTCACACTGGAGGCAGGCATCAGTGGAGGCATCACTGGAGGCAGTGGCAATTGATTTCTGGTGCAGGGAGTTAAAGCAGCTTGCATTGAATGCAGTGAGGGGCGCGTGCCAAGGTGACATTTCATGCATTTAATCGCAGTGTAAATCGTGTGTGATTAGGGTCAGATCTGGGCCGGCATGCTGGCACGTCAGTCAGGCGACCAGAGATTGCAGCCTAATTGGAAGGCGCCAGGGCCCCGGCCCCGTTCCACGCCGAGCCGAGTAATTCACCCCCCCCCCCCTCCCTCACCCCTCTCTGACCCCGACAAAACGCTGCAGGTCACGTCATCAACCGCGTCTCACTCCACGCCTCATTCCACGACTCTCCAAGGATCTGTCCCTGCTTGTTATGAAGGCTGTGTTAGCCAACGACTGGGTTCGAATCCAGTTGGCAAGTACTGTAGGCCCTCTGTATCTGTGCACTGTAATGATCTGGAGATAAAATGTTTTGTAATGACGTCACTCTTTGTTTCGAATAAAAACTGAAGTCAGTGAACTCTGTAGTGGTTTGCAGTTCCCCATACCTTGGATGCCCATACTATTCTGGGTGATGTAACATTCATGACCTTTATTCTGCTATTTGCCACAATGGCAGATGCAATTTAATAGCTGCTGACGGTTATTTATAGCTTTTACGAAATGATAAACTATCGTGACTTAATGTCCAACAATTCCCTCAGCGGACGTAGCAAATGTCAGGAATGCTTTTGCGGACAAAGCTGTTTAAGGAGTGGCCATTTGGCCCCAAATATACGATTGCTAATATCTGGCCCATAAAAGTCAATGCAGTGGCTTCTGAAGGTTGTAATATATTGGGAGTATATTGCAGTCGTCTTATAATATATGGTGTGAGGAGGGAGGGATGGCAAAGCTGAGGGGTTAGGGTGGAACTGAACAGGGGAGGGGGTGCTGTTTATATGGGCAAGATTGGTGGCCAGGTCAGGGCCAAGGTCCGCTGCAGATGTTGGCCCGACGCATCAGTCTTCATCTGCGTTGTCAAGGTAATCCTCGCTGGCGCCACCTACACTTGTCTATGAGCTCCTTGCCAAAGTGAAAATCACACTGCCATTAGTGGCCCCAAAGACGCCTTTGAAAGGCTTGCTTGCTCCCTCTTTCTGCCTTCTCAAATAGTCTCGTTTTATGTAGGCAAGACAGGCCAGCTACTTTTCCTCCTTCTGACTTATCTTATAAATGGCTACTGTTGAAAATGCACGTCTCTAGCCATGGCTTACATCTGCTGGATGTAGCTAGAACATGGCAGACGACTGCTTCTGCAAGTATAATATGCACGAAAACTGATTTAGGTCCTGCTACTTTCATTTGTTATACCAAAGTGTTTATTCTCAGTTCATGATCCAGTAGAAGATAAGCAATGTTTCCTCGTGAGCCTGAGTATACACACTTCGCTCAAGTCATCAACAAGTGGTCAGATTGAGATTGACTATCTTTAGTTCCATATTCACCTGCCCGAAATTTCATGCACTGCAAATGACTGGATTGTAATTTGCACTTGCCCAGTGGTCTCTTCATGTACAGCTTTGCGTAATTCAGCGTATCATGTATGATGGACAATGTCATTACTTCTCACATCATCTTGTCTCATGACCATCATGACTATCTCGTGCAGACGCTGATCAAGATGGCATCGCTCCATATCTACTGATGAAACTAGCATCTTCATCAGCCATGGCAACCTAGGTGGAGGGTGCAGGCAGTGATTAGATGGGGCAATCAAGCAGGGGTGCACAACTGACAGGGGCATATGACTCACGTCCCACCCCCTGACAACATCAAGTGCTGTTTGCTCCAAACCAAGCCTCCAAATTAACTGATGGCCTTTGCTCTCCACCACTTAATAATGAAGCATCTTTTGCATTTACATCTCATCCGCAATGTAAGCATGTCAATGAGGGCATTTTTCACCATATAACTCTTCAAAGTATACACCATATATTCGTAAATACTTTAACTAGATGGATTACAGTTTATTCAAAGTGTTTTTCCTGTGCTACCCTTGCTCACCCTAGATTTTTGCAGGTAATTTGCCACTGTTATATTCATGTAGTACACAGATCTGGCCATCTTTCTGGCACTCGTTTCTGTAAGAAGATATATCCTATCCTACATTTGTATCCTATCCTATCCCATCTCAGTTTTTCAGCAAGCGCTTGTGTCGCTCCATTGCATTGATTTTCCCCCAGTGATAAGATGTGTCGGCAGGCAGGGCTGTTGGGAACATCTGTTGAAATTTTGCATCTTAATCATGTTCGGAATTAATGAGGAGAGGGAGGCAGTAATGAGGCGAATTTGGCGGCGAGGAGAGGCCGGCTACTCGGACATGTTTCTGCCATTTTCGCTTTGCCGGTCTGCCCGCTGCTCCTCTGACAAGCCCTAATGATCGACTCTTGATCACATTCTGCTGCAGCCGGCCCTTTGTGCATTGATTGGTCTGCAGCTTGTCTGCCTCCAGTCCGCAACTGCTCCGCTGCAATGGCTTTTGGATTGCCAATTGTTGCTCTGGCTGCCTCCACTCACAAGAGCAAGAGTTTTTTTCTTGTCTTTCTCTACTTTTTTTTTCTATTTGAGGCTCGTGTGTGCTCTACCAAGCAGCTCATCAGGTGAGCAACAGGGGTGCTGCAGGGATGCTGCCTGATTCCACCCCATCTTCCCTTTGCATGGCTTACACTGCTACCAACATCTGTTGCTGTTGCTTCTGCTGTTGCTGCTGCTGTTGCTTCTGCTGAGGGTGGGACGAGGAGGTGGATGGGGTGTTGTCATGGAGATGGGCTGCACTGATATCCTTGCACTAATGACTGCTGACAGGGCGTGCTGACACTAGATGGAATAGGTTCTCCTGATCCCGCCTCGTCACAATGTGTGCACTGCAATCGCCTCCTGATCAGCATGACTTTGATGTGTGATGAGAAGAGGCTGTCCTCAGGCTGCTGCTGCTGCTGCTGCTGCTGAGGGCCATGCGCCTTGGGATGCAATCTTTGATGTGTCAGTAGCAGCAGCGGCAGTGGCAGCAGCAGCAACACAGTAGCCTACATGTGGGTTGCAAGGACAAGGGGTCATTCTTTCTCAATGCTGTTTTCCTTCTTCTTCTTTTTTGCATCTTGTTCATGCGTAGATAACGCACATGCTAGAACACAAAGTGCACAACAGAGAACGACTCCGAGTCATCTTTGGTTGATAAGCTTTATATAATTTCGTGCAATATTTCAGGGTCCCACTCTCTTCCCAGTTGTATAAATCAGAGGTTACTTAGTAAAATATAAAATCTTGCATGGTTGTAGTTTCTGTGTATATCTGTCCTTGCTAAGAAAGAGCCAAGAAAGACCAAGAAGTGCTCCTTGGCCTCTGTAGAAACGATTTTTGCAAGCACACTACAGAATGCGAATGTGGCTTTGTGAGGAGTTTCCAGGTGGAATCTGATAGGTTTATGCGGAATGACATTCTTTGTTCATCCTCAACCTGCACAAGTCACGATTCTACAGCTCGTCTCATGTTTCCAGGACAATATATTTGTGGATGCTGAGGCTGGGGTCACACAAATGATGCTCTTAGTATTTGTCGTGGTATTGACATGAACTATGATGTCACAGTTTACTTCAATACAGGTGCTTGCTCGTGGCTAGCCACTCCTAGTTCCTTGATGTGTTTGTTTCGTGGTTTTTCTGTGTGTGGATATTGTAAGATCTTTTGTTTCTGCAACTTGTTTGTTATGCTCAAGATGACATCCACACAAATAATAAGTCAATCGAAAGGTTAATCTTAGGTCAGTGGATTTAGAAACAGAAAAAATACTATCACGTGAAACTTGTTTGCCTTCTTTAATAGCAGACACGGAGTGGCTGTTTTAATGGGATTCCATCTCATGAGGTCATTGGCTCTGGCGATACGATTTCCACTGGCATGGCGGAGTCTGATTTCAACATGATTTCATCGGCGGAATTCTAATTACAGCGGAAAGATGGTAACAAATGGTATATTAAAAGGGAGTAGCAGGTGCTGATGGGATGACAGTGAGTGGTGATAAACAATTCCTAGACTTTCAATCAGACTGATGGAAATGGCGATTGTCAGGCACATCAGCCCCGGATATGAGAAGGACGATAGTTTTGATAAGAAAAATAGCAAATCACTGAAATAGGATAATAAGAAAGGCCGTGGCAAGACTTGGCGCAGGATAAAGAGGCAGGAAGAGCCAGGGCTGGGGGCAAGATGGCCAAGATAATAATGGGGAGAGAGACTAGCAAATAGGATCGCCCAAGGATTAGGGTTAGCAGGCAGGAGGATTAGGCTCTAGCTGCTCCAGCCCCACAAGCCCCACTGGCTGCTTGCTTAAGGGTCAGTCCCTCGCCTTGACCTTGACCCCTGTCCACCTTTCTGCCATCTTGACTCTCCTAATGGAAACACACGTCTCCAATGGCCTCCGTTCTCATCACCTGATGACACTGCTCGCCAGATGGCGCTGGCGCATGTAGTCTCTTCACAAGATTGCCCACACGATAACATGTCGATAACATACATGCATGATGCACAGAAAATGCTCTTTTCCCCTGGCTTGAAGTCCATTAGTGTCCCCTGTAACCTGCTAATCATCTTTGGAGCATCTTCAGCAGCAGCAGCAACAGCAGCAGCAGCATGAGCAAAAAACAACAGAAGCAAAGCAAGGATGCGATTCGTTTTAGCAATAGCATCAATAAGAGCATTCTTCATCTCATCTGACTGTTTGTCTCCACTAACCGGCTCTCTGCGCTGCTTTTGTCCCTAGGCGTTCTCCATGCATTTTTAATGACCCGCAGCCTCAGGTTTTTAAAGAGGAGGCGTAACTGTTTCAAGAGGCTCTTTGTAGATGTTAGAAATATCCTTTCTGCTGTCTGTGCTTATTGAGCGCTCTAGGTCTAGTGGGTCTAGTGTTTCTTCTCCCTTTTATGTCTACACTTAGGGACACGAAAGTGCTTGTCTTCCTTTTTTCGCCCAGAAGATGTTGCCGCTACAAATTGTCTCGAACAATGTGGACTCTTCTATTGTACTGCTGGAGTGTCAAGACGTGATTGTGGAGTGTATGTGTCTCTATGGTTTGCAGGACATTGCTTGTATATTATGCAACATACGGAATTTGTCTCTCATGACATAATGTGTTAGTTCTAACGTACAGAAGAAATCTACATTTAGACAAACCTTGAGAAACACTGTAGTGAGCTGCTAGTGACCTTACTATCGAAGTAATATTGATTCTTGAACTTTAAATTCAATTCAGTTCAGTTCAATTTATTTATATATTCATTCGACATCACATAATAGTTGTAATAATGGCTTTGGGATCCTGTGACATGGTCTTTAAATGGAGGTTTTCCCAATATGAAGTCTTAATACTGGATTCAACTGTAGTAATAGAGTGCTTTCTCCAACATAGTCGTATGTGTAGTGGCCCAGGGTTTGGTGAATGACAGGTTTGGTCCTCCCTGGCGATCTGTATGTAAGGCAGGGGAGGTCAGCTTGGGATGAAGTCGTCCAGTGTCGTATTGTATATTTATAAGCAGAGGGGCCAGTGGGTTGAGAGGCCTTCAATCAATACGTGTAATCTAGCAGTAAGGAGAGTAGGTGTCGCCCGGGGGTGTGTGGCCCACCCCATTGATCAGAGCATGTCACTAAGCCAGCTTGTCCCCCCTGTCATCTTCAGCTGTCCTTGTGGGTCACCCTTCTCCATTGTCCCCCCTAGGGCTGCTGAGCTGCTAGGCTGATGCTGCTCCTGCTGCCTTTATGATTCATGCGCTGCTTGTTGTTCAAGCCTTGGTCTCTGACATTCTTCACAAACTTGGTCTTCTTAACCGAACTTAACTTTGGGCCTTGTAAAGTAAGATTTGTGTTCACAGGTTAGCTGTAGTGGCAGTGCTTGCAAAGTAGCCGCAAGTGTTGAAATATTGAACCAGTTTTTTGAAAGTTGCTGGCTGTGTCTAAAGTAGTTGTCCTTTCGCCCATTTATTAGTAATATAACCTATACAATGTACAAATAAATAAGATAAGCAACAAGGAACCGAAAACATAATCAACAGCAAACCAAAGCATTTCCCCACATATTATGGTTCATAACCCCTTTTATTTTGGGTTTAGGCACCGCACCCAAGGACAGGGCGGAGGTGAAATCAGAGGCAGGGGCTTGGTCGGGCTGGGCCGGGCTCGGCTGAGGGGATTTGGGGTGTAGTAATTAGAGTATGTGGAGGGCAGAGCAGAGGAGATGATGTCTGAAGAGGCTCTCAGCTGCAGGACCACTGCAGGCGCCCTGTGTCAACAAGCAAGCAATCAGGTCGCACAGTGGTGTTTGCTCAGGCCACCTCAACCCTCAACCCTGGCCTGATATGTGTGGGCAGACAAGGCAGCCCTGCAAAAGCCCTTAGTATCAAACACTCCGGCTGGGCCTGTCTACCATTGATCCTTCTATACACACTCAGTGTCTGGTGGCTAGACATGCTACTTGCTTGCTCTGTCTGCTTGATGTGATTCTGCCATGCTTGCAGTTTCATGGGCTATCTACTGTTGCTGCTACTGCCTGTGTTGCTTCAGAAGCTGCTGCCGCTGAGGAGACAGCTTTGATGGATGACAGAGCCACACAGGTCTAACGGCTAGCAGCATCACAAGGCCACGAGCCCATCTGTCTTGTGTCAGCAGCACCACCGACCCATCTTGATCACTGCATCTGATGCTGTCATATCACAACTGGCTCTGGCCATTTGCCCAAATTGTCCAAATTTGTCCTAATGCTGACAATTCTGTCAGCAACATTGAACTAGTGATGGACTACATGTGTTTGATTTATCTACTCACAGATACATTTGTCTATCTGATAATGGAATGATATCAACTCCACACAATTCACAATATGGTGTCTTTCTGTTATCATGACTTTGTTTTAATGGCCTTAGGTCATGTTTAGCGTAGTGATTTTATGGTGTTAGGCAGCAGGCATATATAATAGGTAAGGCCAGTTGCTGTTTTCTTCTAAACAATGGTGTTGATTTTTGGGTGATTGGCATATTTGATCTATACCCACAATTGCATTCTAATCCCAACGTGAGCCTTGTGGAATGAATGTATTCGCTAGCATCTCTTTGCGAACCTTGTGAGGGGAGAGGAGCTGGCTGAGTGGGTATTGGGGCACACTTGAATGGGGATGGGAGGGGGTGATTCCCACTGAAGCCTCGGTGCGTGCTGTTGGAAGATCTTTCTCACAAGATACTCTCTTGGTCTGAAGGAAAGAAGGGATTTATAGGAGCTGATCAGACGTTCCAGCATCAGCAGCAGCAGCATCACAGCATCCTATAGGAAGGATGGGGATGAGGAGGAGACCCATGACATCATTTGCCGCCACTGCTCCTGCCGATATGTGATCCTAATTAGGTGGATTGGGTCAGGGGCTGGTCTCCTCCTGTGCTCTGATTATCGAACAGCCAAAAGCAGGATCCCGTGTCCCCACGAGACAGGCTGCAGGACAACGCCTGTCACCCTATGCTCCTACCAGAAATCTGATGCATTTTCCATTTGGCTGGCTACAAATTGCACTTGCAAGGCTGCCCCCGTCTCCACTGTCTTCTGCTGCTGCTGCTGTTGCTGCTTCTTCTTCTGCCGCTGCTGCTGCAGTTGCAGCAGTTTCCTCTTTCCACACTGACTGATGCTGCAGGTGCCGACACTGCCGAGTACTACTTAGTCTTCTGACTTGCCACCTCATCCAGTTGCATCTCAGCAGATTGCATTACCAATGTATCAAGCCATATGAAGAAAATACTTGTCTGCAGTGCTTTTTTCCCAGCTATAAAATATTCCATTTACTGTCCATAGCACATAACGCATACAATGTGTAGCATTTATAAACTACTTAGCGGAATATCGCTTGTTTGTGCTCATTGGGGCTCAATAATTCATTGATGGCTTGTTGCTTGTGACGCCAGGGTTATTTGTAATGATAGTAACCCCAGTCCCGAAGCACCTGCAGCTAGCTACCCACCCCTCAGCACGAGCTGCAATTGACGTGATGACGTCACATTCCAATCAGACGTAACCTGGGGCGTCGACGTCATTGACATGTAGCCGTCCAGTTGTCATGGTGCTCTTGTCAGCCCCCTGCTCATGCCAATTTGGCTTGTCAGCAGCCCTCATTTGTTTGCTTGTTTTGCAGGGATTGTTATGTCCCTGAATAATGTCTTTCTCACTGCTACAATGAATAAATCACCCACTCGTTGGCTGTCAGTGTGGATATTGCAGCGGATACTGTGGACGGTAGTAATTCATGAGGATTGTTTTTCGGTCTTTTGCTATTTCTCAATTGCCTCTTGCAACTTCATTCTTTTCATGCATTCAACTCTAAACACTTGTTTGAAATTTAAATCGTATGCATATTTTGCATATGGTGTACAAGATGCCTCACAGTTTGTTTGTAACACATAAATTACCATTCTTTGTTCCTGGTGAATTTCATTTGGGTGTTTGTTGGCTAGTGGCTTCCTTACAGGCGATGAGCAAATAATCAGTTTAGATGAAGATACGTGTATAGCATATATATCCATTCATTGTTATATGTTTAATCATGCCAATATGTTCAAAGTAAAGATATCCTAATGTGCAAATCTGATATTCTATCATAGTCTTTTACTAATTATAAATCTGGGTTTATTATTATGACGCCTGACCAGCCTCCCATCCAAGACCAAATGTAATGGAACTTCACCATAAAGGACACCGCATTTACTGGTCTTAATGGTGAGGTGGGCTTAATGATGAGGTGGGCTTAATGATGAGGTGAAATACAATAGAAGAATACAGATAGATTCAAATATATATTGGTGGTATGATGGTCTTATAGGGGGGGGGGGGTATCACTGTTTAGGAACCCTTACCCTCTATGTCAAGATGATTATGAAATAATGTAGTATAAGCATGGTATACGAATATGGTAATATACAATATGCCTTAATTTCACCGTGACATTCTGTTCTTGTTGCAGACCAAAGTGAGTGTCTTGGACACTGCTGGACCCAAGTACTTTGTGCTGACCTTCGTGCTATGTGGAAGCATCGCCGGAGTTGTCCTAGCTGTGGTGGCCCTCTACATTGTCAAAAGACACAGCCATTCCAAGGACAAACTCAAACAACTGGCTAGCACTTCCCATGATGGCAATGAAGCCTCCAAGGACTACCAGGTAAGGAGAATTTGATTATTATAATGATTAATACTAATTAAATCATTTAAATGGTAAGAATGCACCAAGGATATAATATGGTGCAGAATCAGCCTTAATTGGTGGTAAGAATTGATGCCTTTGAAAGTCACAAAATAAGCGTTCAGGAAGTATTATCTTGCAGACCAGTTTTATTTTAAGTGATGTATGTACATGTAAAATAACCATAGTCTTGAAGTATAATTGTGTTGTGTAGATTTCTTTTTGAATTGAATTGAAAAATATGTGGAGAAAAAGATCTGGCCTGGTATGCAGGTGCATATTCCAGGTTTTAGTATATTCTGTAAATTAAATTAATCTGTTCGTTTATTCTCTTCAAATATGGTTGTAGTTTTTCTCATTCTAACAACATGGTGAACAAAAATTGGAACGTAGGACCTACATTACAATGAACTATGACTAAATACAAATATTATGGAGTATAGATAACGTTTACATTGTGGGGACAAATGGAAAGAGACATTAGGTTGTATGTTTGCACATTAGCGAGTGAGATTCGGGTGACAGTGGTGTCAAGCAGCATCTTGGAGGCTGTCTGGGGTTGCCATGAAAACGGTCAGCTGGCAGTGGCAGCCATGACCCGCAATCAAAACTCGGTTGGGAAGCTGGCAGATTGGGAACAGCCATTCAATTAATTTCTGCATTTCTCACATTTCAAGCGCCAGTTGATGTAGTGCATGTGAGGGGTTACTTGAGTGCTGACTGAGGACCCGCTGAGTGGTTTGGCTAACACCCAGTGACATTGAGGTCCCCTCCAGACCATCAGTCCCAGGACAGCTCTGCCCCACCCTCTTAAAAATGCATGCACTACATTCATATTGCAGCCCGAAGTAACAAACACCGAGATTGACATTGGATTTCTACAAATACGAATATATTTCAGCAGGATTTACAACCTGATACAAACCTGCATATAGACGCAGTATTAAACAGTGTCCTGTCCCAGTGGTCTTTCGAGGTTTAGTTCTCTTTTTGCGACTGTAATATATGTATAATAAATAAGCAGTGAAGTGAAATTTAGGACAAAATAGCCTTGGTCAAATTTGGGCAAATCTCGATGCAATTGGACACTTATTAGGAGTACTACATTCACTCTGGAGTGTTGGTGAATGGGGAAAAATCACTCGAAAGCACCAATTGAAGGCATGCTCGTTTGGTGACTCAGTTTCAATAAAAATCAATTAGCCAAGAGGTTCTGTCAGGAGATGTTTGAACTGAACTTCAATGCACTCTCCAGTTCTCTCAATTTTAACTGATCTTCTAGTCAGCAATCTTTGATCTTTTTTAGTCAGAAAATGATGAACTTGCAGTTAGAAATCCAGTTTCTCTATTATATTGTATATATAAGCAATGGTTTGGATATTATACACTTATCATTGCTTATTATAATGAGTATAAATAGGGTGACTTATCTTTATTCGTGTCTACCAAACATGACTGCATCATATATAGTTCTTGTTCTAGGAATTGCCTGATCCCAGTCAGTGACGACGTACAAGAAAATTTTAATTATGAAACTTTTAAATATTAGAACTATCACGAACATGCCAGTCACGGACTCTGTATTGTGAAAAGGATAGCAAAGTTTTCTCTGGTGCATATTTCTTTTTTGAGTGTATTATATTCTAAATGTTTGCACGGAGTAGAGATCCAATTTCTTTCATCCCACTTTATGTAAGCATTCTGACTCAGCCTGCGTGCGCTAATTGGCTTAGTTATAGTATGCAGAGATGGTGAATTATTGCATTACTTATGAGAGGCGAATGCCATGGGTATCATGGTAGTGTCCATTGTTTGTCACACGCCCTTGTTTGTAACAATGCCCATTGTCCGGTTGTGTCCAGCTCTAACAATGATGCAGCACTGAGCGAGTCTGTGCTTGCTATATCTATGATGTAAGCATTTACTGCTGTCAGGCGTATTATAAGATGCGGAGATGCTTTGAGTACAACAGACAGCTAACACTTTGCTCAGGCTAGAATTGCCATTGTTTTTATGGTAAAGAGCCCATGAACATTCGGAATAAAGATTTTGTATATACTTTCCAATAGCATTTCTTATATAGCTATGACTAGAAAATTACTTAAATATGGATAATCATGAATATCCTAGCATCATCCTATATCATTTACATGCAAGTTGGAGCATGTTTGTATAGTTTACACTCTTCTATAAAACAAGAGGATACATAGTATTACATACACAAAGAACACATTACTGATAACCTGTGTTGAGAGGCTATAGTGATAAGGTATCTATAGTCCTCAATTGCTATGCATATTCATTGGATATTGTTCTATTTCCACAGGACCTGTGCCGCCAGCGAATGCAAGGAAAGACTTCTGACAAACCGGAAGCAGTGAGCGCCACCTCGCGAGTAGCCAGTGTAACTAGCGAAGCAGCAGTGCACAGTCCCTCCAGCCGAAGTTCCACCTCATCATGGTGAGTTAATTTGACTTTCGTTTCATTCATATAGTGCCAGATGCTGCTATATGGGTTTATACACTGACAAAATATTAAAAACAGATTTTGTAACGAGCCAACATTATGATCAGTGATTACTGATTTTTAGTTCAGTACAATTCATTCATTCATTCATTCCTTTAGAAACCCTTATTTTAATGAAATTTAAATGAAACTTTTTTTTCTAACTATTTTATGGTTTTCTTAGCCATTAAAATATTTCGGCTCATACTTATGGCTTGTCGTGTAGAAACAGTGGCTTGAATCAAGTGTCTTCTTGAAATAATTATTAACATTTAACGTCTATATGTAATATTATGTTCACACATTTTGTATAATATGTTGGTATTGCCATAGTGGGTTTGCAAAAGTGTTGTATTTACTGTTTGTGTGGATAAATCCTGAAATGTTTATCCATGTATTGGTTGCCAAAATAGGTCATGTTTGAAGTAGTGTCTAGTGGTTGTCATTGGTATCAGTCTTTGAGTAGGAACCAAAACATTGTATGGGAATTTTATTAACCTGGCATTATCTGAACTTATCTGATAATTTTGGAGCACCTGAGCAGCAGTTCACGTGGCTTTCTATTCATGAAGTATTTCTGCTGTGAGTGATGAGGTTCAGATTATTTTTCAGATACTTCATTATTTTTCTAATGCTTGATGCAGCTGCTAATTGGCAAACATATTGTCAGTGCTCCATCAAATTGAGAGACAAGAAACAATCCATCGCAGTTGGGCATTTTGTATTGTGTGGCTCTTCTTATTAATTGCATGCTTTTGTATTGTGTTACTGTATTAATTAGTGGTCAGGGCGTAGTCTCTGCAGTGTCTCCAGACTATGCCATTAATGTGCTAATCTACAAGTGCTAATGACATTGAGACGAGCTGAGTGGAATGGTGATCTGCTGAAGACAGCAGCAGCAGCAGCCAGACTTGCATGTTATACCTTGAGGCCTGTTCTCTGGTTCTTGTTATACCTTGAGCCATGCAATGCCATGCATGCTGTCTGCATTTTCCTAGGGCCATGTGTGCAGACACCTCCGTGCATCCCGCGTTTCTGAGGCCAAGCAAGGAATACAACAAGGCTCAGTGTTGGTTTGTTCCAATAGCGATATGCTTTGTGTGCCTTTATCACGATGGCTCGGGAAATATTAATGAGCTTGCTAATGGTGTCTACTGCTAGACAAGGAGATGTCTGGATGATGGTGATGATGATGATGATGATGATGGTGATGATATTGCAACTTGTAAAACCTGGTGCATGTAATCAAGATGCCCCTGCAGTCTCAGCATCCATGATGTTCCCAGTTCACGGCCATCATCTACAATTGCCATGAGGCATGCGTATTGTTAATGAAGGATGAAGTCATCACCAGACAGTCTCATTTGGATACATCATTCAGCCACAGTATGTGTAATTTTCCAAGCTCTGCCTTGGGATGCAGTGAATGAAGTTTTATCCCAAAATTGCTAATGCCCCTAGCTATAATTAGGTGATACAGGTAAAACGGCCTACTTCTAAAACATTCTACTTATTGAAAGCTAAACAGAATAGGTGAATCCCGTGATTATTCTTTGTTCTATATCCTCCACCTGCATTTATTTAATGGTTGCAAAAGAAGTCTTCAAATGGGGAGGGTAATTAATTAACGGACGCGTGCACAGCTCAACATGGAGCATGGAATTGCGCACAGGGAGAAAGGCGGGGTGCACTTTGATCAGTTTCAAAAGAAAGTTCATCACGAGTATGAAAGGCCTGTATGAAAGGCGTGCATTGATATGCTGTCAGAATCAGGGGCAGAGATGGAATTAGCTGCAGTTAAGAGGGATCATTATCCCGACCAGATAGGAGCCATGCAGGGGGATGGAGTGTAGCTGTCCTTGAGCCCAATCCTCTTTAGAGCCTTTTTCATCCCACACGAATGTGTCTGCTACGAGATAAAGAGTCTTCCTAGCAAATGTGGGTGGACGGGATTGCGGGTGCGGGTGAATGTGGTTGGTGATCGTAAATGTGGGACAAGCAGGGATAGGATTTGCAAAGAATACTGCTAGGTCTCCTGAGTCTCTGACTAGAGATTGGCCTCTTAATTACACAGGGGAGGTTGCAATGTCTGACTTGGCCCACTCTGCTTCAATGTGTCGCTGTGTGTCTCTGTGTGTCGCTGTGTGTCTCTGTGTGTCTCTGTGTCTCTGTGAGCTAGGTGCGGCACTTTGAAAGGGCAATGTGCCTCCTTGCCGCTTGGCTGGTCACATTTGTTGCGCCTGTCTCCCTCCCCATCTGCACGCATCCCCCATCCTCCCCCACCCCCAGGCAACTTGTTGCTGCAGTGTGTTGCTGCTGCTGCTGTAGCATCTTATCTCATTGTCACTCGCATGTATTTGGGGAGCCCTCAAGTCCCACACACTACAATAGATGTGACTAACACGCTGACACCCTGGCCGCCTGCAGACCAGACCCTGTAATTTAGACATATTGAGTGAGACATATGCATCCACAATGGAGTGTAGAGTAGCCTGCTGCTGCATCAGCAACACTTACCTCGCTACATCTCGGCGAAATGTTCTTTGGAGCTATCTGGATGTCATTCTGCTACGATTTTTCGGTGCATAGTAAAAGACACCAGAAATGTCATTACCTGGTAACGATAATTATCTCTTTATTTGGGGTTGCACTCATTCGAGAAAATAGAGACGAGAATTGATAAAGTAGGTTGATTAATGTGGATTCGAATTCTACTGAGCTCCATCAAACCTTCATTTTCAAGAGCATCCCATTGCGTTTGGATATTCTGTATTTCCGATGAGGGATTCTTCGCAGTTGCTGCTGGTGTTATCTGGCTCAAAGGAGATTTCCTGTGATTAAGTAAGATAAAAAGGCCAAATATAGCAGCTCCCCACTATTAGGCAGGTCATGTTGCATAAGATGAAATTTAAATTGGCAGTAATGCGAGGAGCAATTTGAAAATTCTCCATTGATGTGGGGATGTGAGAATGGAGATGGCGAGATAGGGTACCTCTGTGTACTGTACATGTATTGCTTTGATTAAAGTGAAGTACTGGTGATAGAGCATGGCCCTGGGGCAAGCCATCAGCCCTTGCTTTGTACATAGAGCAGAGAGGTCTTTGAAACCAGAGCGCCTAACATGGCCGAGCCAGGCCTAAGGTGGCACAGGGTGAACATGCTGGGCAGCACCGGCAGCTCCGCCCTAATGGGGCTTCCTAGTGCGGGGCCCCCGCAGATCCCAAAACTCACGCCACATCAAAAGCACACGGCCTAATTGCTTGCGACTGGCCCATTACAAAAAGGTTTCAGCAGATGGTTTCGAAGGGATTACTCAGCCTGCCACATCCTCCAGCTTTTCTCTCCATCTGACTCCTGTTTAATCTCCAAAAAGACCCCTCTGCCTCTGGAAATACACACGAATGTAGTCCATGGGCGCTGTGGCCGCGAGTCTGTATTCCATACGTTCGTCATTCCATTAACCTGGGCATTTTGGTGAGCGGAGCACGCGTTCAACCACGATGCGTTTAGTTTCATTAGTTAAAGAAAAACATCCCTGAAGAAGGAGCGCGGGCTGGGCGTTCAACTATAAATTAAATCAGCGAGTCATTAAAATTTCATTGGGTTTTTAAAGAAGAAGATAATGCTTTTCCTGACAAACGGCAGATTGGATTGTTACAAGTCTGTGCTTTAGGGAGGTCGAGATTCATTTCGGACTAATTAAACAGCAGAAGCAATTGCTTGCGTAATTGGTTTACAACCTAGGAGACTACTGGCTGGTTAGAAGGGACGGGAATTACAAAGCTAATGAGGCAAGAATTGCACCCCCCCCCCAAGCCAGCAGCTTCTTGGCTGCCTGGCATTAGCCCGAGATTGTGTGCGACCTACGGTGCCACCCCCCTCCCCTCCCCTCCACTTTCTTCATGCTGCTATTACGACAGTCTGTGATCGCAATTATGGCTAACAAGCGGGTCACTGGAAGACAGTCTCACAACCCAAGACAGTCCTACAATCGACTCTTCTCTCTTGGACTGTTTCTATCTTATCTTGCGTTGTGTCTTTCTACCTGTCACAGGACAACACCTGCATTGGTGACGTCAACAGCGCTGTGACGTCATTCGCGTGACCTCGATTGCGGTGCACGCGTGGTAAGGTGACTACGATTCATGCTGATTCATGTCTTCGCTAAAAGCTGCTGTCCTGCTGTTCAGAACAGAAGGGTAGTGAAGTGCACTGTATATTGCAAATGCAGTACTCCTCAAGCATTTGTGCAGTATTATAGTGTGACAAACAAAAAGGTTTGAATGAACAACCAGGCATATTGACATAATAGAGAGCATAGTTACTGTAGTGCATAGTAGTGCATAGTGGTGCAGAGGTCTATAGTGTAGATAATATATAGAAGGGAGGCCATGATGTTGATAGAGCGGGTCATCCCTCTGCACCGAACATGATCCGCTTGTCTGATGGCGTGCTTCCGTGCTGTGCCCACATATGGGCTGCTGGAAATCTCTGGCCCAGATCTGCGCTAACCTTTCATGTGGCATCTTAAGCATGGTTGGCCTTTAGGAGCTGGCAAGGTGTTCTTTCACGCAGTCTTTATGGAATTGCAAGGATAACGAATGGGTCGTCAAAGCAAAGCATTGCTAGTCTGGGCAGAGAGTTCCCTCGGAGCTGCTTGCTGTGATGAGAAATGATGGCCCTCACTCCACTAGCACAGCACAGGAAAGCAAAGTAGAGTTAAGTAGGGAGGGAGGTAGGAGAACAGAATACGACCAAGGTGGAGACACCAACACTAGAACAGCACTGAGTAATAGGGATGGAAGTACAGTAAACAGCAATGCACTTGGTCGGGTGGGGGGGGGGGGGGGTTGCCCCAAAGACCTTCTTTGGAGGAGGGGGGGGGGGGATGCTGACAAGGGTGGCCCAGTGAACTGCAGCTCTGCCATTAGCCAGCCTGTGCTACGATGCTTGTGATCACCTGCATCCTGTCCCCTCACTGATGTCAGAGACAGTCTGCTAACAACCATGATCTAATGATGCTGATCTAGTCTGTGGAGCCATGCAGCATGGCCTGCCTCCTCCTCCCCATCATATGCTAGCCACGTCGCCCATTCGCCTCTAATTGATAACGTCCTCCAATAAATACTGATTCCGGCCACGATCAGCACGGACGCCCTGTAAATTCCTCGAATTCTTTCTCGCTTGATTAATTACAGCTTCAGATGAGAGCATGTCGCCCTCAATGCTTTGAAATGCGTTTGAAAAAGCTGAGGAATCTTAACATGGCTGTGGGCTGCATGCAGCGGCGCCTTCACAGGCAAGACAATGAATTGAGGAGGGGCCTTGTGAGGTTGCAGGACATATGCTGAGTGTAAGACGTGTTGCAGAAGGAGGTGATGAAGTGAGGCAATGATTGAGAGGGATGGGCAGGCTGCTGCTGCAGACAGGGTGATGGAGACATGCTGATGGAGCCAAGATGAGATCCATGGGAGTTGCAGGGTGACAGCTATGCTATTGATCAAGCAGTCCACACCCCTGCTCCCCTCAGAGCACCGTCGATATTTTACATTAGCAGTTGAGCTGACAGGGTGAAACAAAGACGAAGAGATTGTCAGAGGGCTGTAGCTCGTGCTCCCCTGGCCGCCCCATTGCCGCCCCAATGGGGTGGGTCTTGTCTTCACCCCTTTTTCTCCCTTTTTCCTGGCTCTGTCTTCACCCATGAGGCGAGTTCATGCCTAATGGGCCGGGCTGTGTAAAGTAGGCTGATTCAAAGAAGCCATGGCGGCCGTGCCGGGTGAGCCTTGCAGGGTGGGCCTCAAAGATGGATGGCTGGGCGGACGGGCGGCAATGAGCCCAATAAACGACGTCTTACCCTTTCAGCCCATAACGCCGCCCGGCCCCCGACGCCCGCTCCTCTCCTCCTCTATTGATGACGCACAACAGCTGCTGCACTTTCTCCCTCTCCTCTGTGTGTAAACTCCCTCCTAATGAGTCTAATCTAAGCTGCCGGCCTGCCCAGCTCATGCCCAGCCCATGCCCCTGCTATGCCAAGGTATTTGGTCGAGCCGTTGAAATGTTTTGCCAGGGCCCTGGAGGTCCGACCTTTCCTCTTTGCCCCTGCCTTGTATTTTCTGTTTTGTGCCTTAGTCTATGTTGTTGCAGGGTAGTTAAGGAGATTTACTATCCTGTATGATAGCTAGGAAACCTGCTTGTTTCTGAATCCCAGTTCCACTCAAAGATACTGTCCAATGAGACAAGTTGCACCGTGCAATGTGCTTGAGACCTTTTATAATGTACTCGATTTTAATGCATCTTTATGGCTAATGCATCTTTGGGGCGTGTGTCGTTGTTGCTTGTCTCACCACGCATGTTCTTGATGGACCTGTCATGAACAGGACAGGAGGTCATGTGACTGCACAAGGGTGGGGCCATCCCCTTCTGAAGGTCATGCAGGGGGTCAGGTGACAGGAAGTGGGGGTCATGATGCTGCATTAGACTGACATGACCAGGTCAAGCATGATCACCCCGCCATGTTGGCTGCCATTGTGCCCCACTGCTTCTGTGCGTCATTGTCTTTGCTTAATTGCTCAGGGAACATGCCTTGGGATACCTTTGGCTTACTCTACAAGTCCACCATACTTGTACTCTGATATTTATCGCCTTCTCTGTCGTGAAACCTCCTGAAAGGCAGACGATTCGCGTTTATTACAGTGCCATCTCTTGGTAGCAAAAAGACCACGTGACACCACGCGGAGCGTCTGCGACGTCCTCCTCTGCACGTCTCACGTCTTGGTGGTGAGGCTGCTGAAAATGCAACCTGCCTGACGTGCCTGGCCATATGAACATCATGCCTGACTCATAATTACCAGTCATACAGCTAATTTGTCACACACTGCCTGCTGCGGATTAACTTCATCGTGGTGTCTTTTGAGGAGACGCCATTAAGGCGACGTGGCCACAGACAAAGGGACGTTCCATTCAGTGTCTCCGCTGCAGGCATCCCTGCCCAGCCTCCAGAGCTGCGTCTTTCCTATGGTTTCCCTGCTTCCCTAATGCTACAGCCCCAATGCCCCCAGCCACTGCATTCCTAGGTCATCTTCGGGTCATTCTTTCTCGTCTCTGAAAAGATCTGCATTAGACTAAAAACCACGTGCATTCGGTATCCGAGTAGACCGTGGCGCCCTCTATGTTCGAATACCATTGCTTCTTTGTTGGAAGGGGGCAGCAGTAGTCTGTAGTGGAACCGTGATTTCAGCGTTTCTATTGACAGGTCTTTAATCATCAAAATCGTGGTCAGAAGTTTGCGACTTTTTTTTAGATGAACTCCTCCTGGAAGCTGGGAAGAAATCTTAGTGTATTTGTTTCTCCAAGAGTAAATATTTGATTGCTTTGGGCTCTGTTGTGATAATCAAAGAGAGCCAGGGGCTGATTATTTAATTGGGCGCTGTGATGGGGATTGATTGAAAGATCGAGGCTTCATGGATGAACTGGGGTGACCATATCTGTCCCTTGCTCACAACTGCTCACAGCTGCGCATCATGCAGGTGATGCATAGAGAAGAGCCGCAGAGACGCCGTACCTGTGCCGGCTGCCTGTGTTGCCTGTGCTGCCATGCTAGTCGATGAATTATGCATGAGCTCATGAATTATTCATGATGACGACAGCAGGGGCCCGGGTGGGAGAATGCCGTTCAAGGTCTCGTCTGCAATCACGGCCATGGAGCCATGTCAGACATCTGTGTCTCACTCCATTTAATGTGTATATGAGTTAGTCGGTGGTTGGTGGAGCATGACAGTCATATTGGACTCGGTTTTGTGATTCTAAGAGCCTTCTCACTTTCACTGACTTGCCGGGTGTGTTTGGCAACCAGCCCAACATATGGTACACAGTGGCAGCATGAGCCGCAAGCTGCAATGTGGGCCATCAGCAATAACAGGACTGGATGATCCGAGGAAAGGATCTAAGTTAGATACTTCTTTAGTCTGATCACCATGACAACCAGCAATGGCCTCCTAACTCACCAAGACAGCTTCTGTATCTTGGACAACCAGGAAGAGGTTGTCAATGGCAACCGATCTGTGTCTTTAGATGAAGATGCCTTCGTTCACATCAATGAGTGGTTCAACTACTTTGGAGTGAACCCTTGCAGCAAAACTGAGACTTTCTATTTACATTCTTACAGGAGTGAAGAGCCTGTCCAGTCCAACATGGATATCTCTACTGGTCACATTGTTTTGGTAAGTCCACATTTTCTCATATGCTCTAAATTAGAAGTTATGTCACTCTGAAACTGCTTTCTTCCTTGTTGTTGATAACATATCATTTGTACATATAAAAACGGTAGTATATCATGTATACATGAAAAATATTTGTCATATCAATATCAATAATTATCTAAATGTCAGTTAATTGTATCCTCAAGAGCATCCCATATGTTGTTGTTATGCTATTATCTAACCTAGTCAGCTGTTGCTATGAGACTTATCAATATAATAAAGCAGCTATACACACAATATGTACACACAGTCCAATATGCTGCCTTATATTGCAGTCTCAATATCTGGGTCAGCATTTTTCATGCAGGCAATCACCAGCCATATCTGGTGCTAAGTACCTTAGCATATCTGCAATTCCAAAACATTAATCACGATCCAGACCAATCCTCATGATCCAATTCTACCTAATTGCATTTTAATCCCTCCCCCCCCCCCCCCCATCACTTGCATCCTACATTAGAATCCTGTTCATGGGACTATACAACCAGCAGCTGAAATATGTATCAATATTGCTGCTGCAGCTGTTTTATCATCCCATTGTGTTGTCATTATATCAGATGAATTTGAGGTCAATAACACATATTGTTTTCATATTTCTCTTGGTGTTTAACTTACATGTAAAACTGTTCAGTGAACATGAATACCATGATATATGTTTAAATGATATTCTAAGAAAGTAGAGTCTCCCTTTCTTATAAATTTAATGCTTAGGGGCAGACTAAAAATAAGACTAAAATTTGATTACCAACATTGGGAAATACAATGTGGATTGATAAAGGTAATTATAATACTATTTTATAAATAGATGTATAGAGCTGCATCGAGATAAATGACCCAGAAACATTCCAGGAACTATATGCATGTCAATACAACGCAACCTACAGCCAGTCACCCGAAACACCATGATGGCACACATATATTACCAATAGCTTTGAACTTGCCAGAACTGAGTAGTCAAATCTAATACAAGGAATAGAACTTTAAGATTTATATTTGCATTGCCGCGAGAGCAATGTGTGAATATACATGAAGTCCGTACTATCTGTTATAACAGAACAATTTATAGTCAGAATCGTATTTACAAAACCACAGCTGTTACAAGTCATAAATACACATTGTTAAAAGTACCAATAATTAGAAGTGAAGCTTGTTTTGTATCTATACAGTGAACAATATCTGGATAAGTATTTCAGCATAACATAGTCATTTTCAGTACATGAGTCCCTCAGGTTATCTCTCCAGTGAAAATCAAGTTCCAAACAGATCTCACTGACAGATCTTCTGCTCCACAGGTGGTCCTTTCACAGCGGTCAATCAAAGCCAATCTGCTGTTTGAGCTAAACATGGGAGCCAGGCAGAAGGAACATCACATTGAGCAGCAAAGATTTTGTTGGCGTTCTTGACTGTACTTATGTTGTCTGAGACCTTTTCATCTGAGACGAAAGTCAGTCAGTCAGTCAGGCAGTCTGTCAGTCAGTCAGTCAGTCAGCTTAAAATGAACATTTGCTTGCTCGGCATTCATTCACTCCTTTCATTCATTTATCAAGTCGATTTGAAATAAATATTAATTAGTCATCATTCAAAAAATTTCAGATTCAAATTCAACCAGTCAAAAAATTGAGCAATCACTCATTCATTCTGTTATCCCTTTATCCCTTCATTTGTTCCCTCAATCACTAGCCCCACCCCTAATTTGAAGGCATCGCTTCTGAAGATAAGTGTGATAAACCAACGTCATATTTGGGTGTGACTTACAAGACTAGTATCTTGTTAGCTACTCTAGGCTTGATAGAGATTCATTTGGGAAGTAACAAGTTTTTTCTTCTTGCTCCAGTCGTACATGGAAGACCACCTGAAGAACAAGGACAGGTTGGATGAGGAATGGGAGAGCCTGGTTGCTTATGAACCAGACTTGAATGCCACGACTGCTGGCTCTGAGGCGTCCAACATGAGGAAGAACAGATACACTGACATCGTCCCTTGTAAGTATTGTGTACAAAATTGTCCTTATGATTCGTCAACTTTTTCTAAGATTGTATATTTCATATGAGATGTGCCTTAGTGACAAGCTCTAATATGATGGAATTTATAATACTATTGTGAAAAGAGGACCATATTTAGATCTTTTGGTGTTTAGAGTGACAGTTAAGCACTTGTGTGTTTAAATGGACTACATGTAGTAGCACTACACCTGTTCCTGAGAAAGTATCATCCGCAGTGGCATTCTTAAGAAATCTTACTGTCATCCTGAATGGTGTACATGTGGAAAGCTCATTATTATATACCACTGAGGATGGTAGTAAGATTTCTAAAGTTGACCATGCAGGTATATGATTAAATTACAATTATTGATTTACTGACCCTTTTGCTTTACTTCCAGATGACCACTCCAGAGTTGTCCTCAGCAGCTCCACTAATGTCTCTGGCTCCGACTTCATCAATGCAAGCACAATTGTAAGTTTTGCTGGTTGATGCCACTGGCTTTCATAAAACGTTGACTATCATTAGAAACTTCATGTATCATATTTGTCTCATATAGATGAAATAAAATGAGATTCTCTTCCTTTTTTCAGACTGACCATGACCCAAGGAACCCAGCCTACATCACCACCCAGGGCCCACTTCCACACACTGTGGCGGACTTCTGGCAGGTACGTTACATTTATGAGATTCAGTGGGAATGAAAAAATACTGTGTAGGAGCTGGATTATCAATATAATATGCTGATGCGTTTTCAGATGGTTTGGGAACAAGGGAGTGTGGTGATCGTGATGCTAACCAAGTTGACTGAAAACGGAGTTGCCATGTGTCACCGATACTGGCCTGAAGAAGGTTCTGATCTCTACCACATCTATGAGGTGTGTATATAAAATCTTGAACATTGGAGATGCTTCTATAGGAGTAAGAGGTGTGGTGTCAAACAAGGAGGCATTTCTTTCATCATTTTAGAGTAGTCTGTATAGTGTCTCCTCTTAGGGAGACTTAAGCCTCAGGCCAAGATGTGTAGTTGAGGGCTTGAACACCTGTAAGGGTACTGGAGTATTTCAAAGTGTACAGGTGACATGGTGATTCCCAAGAGCCATAGTGAGGGGGGACGGCAGTCTAAGAACACAGGAGGCCCCAAGGTGTGTGTGCCTTTGTGAATAATCAAAGGACAAAGGAGCCATCTTCTGTACTTCCCTGATTTCTAAGGCAAAGGCACCTGTGATCACATGGCAGGGATTAGTCTGTTTCTTTTGTCACTGCGCAAACATTGATTATGATCTTCTTCAACAGGTGCATCTCGTATCCGAACACATTTGGTGTGATGATTACCTGGTTCGAAGCTTCTACCTGAAGAACCTTCAAACGAACGAGACAAGGACCGTGACTCAGTTCCACTTCTTGACCTGGCCTGACCTCGGCATTCCCTCCTCCACCAAAGCCCTCCTGGACTTCCGAAGGTGAGACGCTGGTTGTGTGTTAAGTATGGGAAGCAAGGACCAGGCTGGTGGTCTCGGCTTAGACCACAGCTTCGTTCTTGCTTCTGTATGCATGTTCTCATCTCTTGTGATTAAGAACCGAGGTAACTCGAGACACCCAATTCCCTGTTGTCATGTAGTATGTGCCAGTGTCATTGTAAAGATATCATGGGAGGATAAGGAGCTGACTGTTGTAGAGATTGTGCAGTGCAGCCATGCGAAGGTAGCAGTGGTGCCCAGTGGGACAAGATCTCTCTGCATGGTGTCTTCTCTTCGTGAATGGCTGTGCCATCGATATCGCATTTTGCCCATGAGCACGTGGGCACATAGTGTCGTTTCGAGATATGTGCTCGTGCTTAGTTATTTGTGTAGTGGTGGAAAAGTTTGGTCTTACTGTTGTCACAGTACACTGTTGTCAGATTGTTTGGAAGTGGAGAATATATTACAGTGAAAAATGCTCACTTATGGGCTCATTGGGAACTGTACGTGTCAACCAAGTAGAATGTAGGAAGGGGGGTCTGTGCATGGGGTTACTGTCTCGCCCTCCCCGTCTCTTCTCACTTCATCTTCACGGCTATGGGCTTGCCTCTTGCTTTCTGCTAACACACCCGCCTCCCGACGAGCTTTTGTGATTTGCAATTGTATTGTGGACAAATTGCATAGTCACAAAAGTGATCGGGGAGCGGGACCAGGCTACTAACACTGCGAGACACCTGGTGGAGGATTCTCACGATCACGTCTCACTCCTGCTGCCCTCTAGTGGATAAGTTTGCATGGTCAGACAACTGCAGTCAGATAGGCCCCCTGGTCTCTCCTGTAACAACTAAGGTTTTCCTTGCAATAACGTGACTTGCAACACTGATATCGCATCAGATTTTACATTTGTTCATTGTTATTTTGAATTCCACCAGATATGTGGATCGATTAACTTACTCCCTTACACTTTATTTTGTAGGAAAGTGAACAAGTCTTACCGTGGGCGCTCCTGTCCAATCACAATCCACTGCAGGTGAGCAGTATAACTGGCTTGCTGATGAATTGATTGGTTAATAAGTATCTATCCAATGCTGCTTATAACATATAACTCGTTCCATTTCAGCGATGGTGTTGGCCGGACTGGAACTTACTGCCTGATTGACATGGTTCTCAACAGACTTAGCAAAGGTATGAGACATTTTTGTATCTTTACATACTTATGGGATCATTATATTGTGCCAATTAAATTGTGCAATTTATCAATCGCTGCGATGTTTATTTATTTACCAATTGGTGAAACTGTTGTTTATTTGTCTTTACAGGAGCAAAGGAAATAGACATTGCTGCGACACTGGAACACATTCGAGACCAAAGGATGAATATGGTGAAGACCAAGGTATAATACTTATTATGCTTTTCATTGACCTATTTACTGACCAACATGTTGATGTAGTCCTGTTCTGATCTTACTTTAATATACACAATATGTCCTGGTTATTTTTTAGGAACAATTTGAGTTTGCACTGGCTGCGGTGGCCGAGGAGGTCCATGCGATCCTGAAGGCACTACCCCAGTGAGGACCTGTCGCAGATCATCTGAAATTTGATGAACTAGTCATGAAAGTTATTGCACATGGCTGGAATGCATGGAGCCCTTGGTTCAATAAAAAAAAGAATCTTACGTATTATTCTTGCAGCAGCCAAAAAAGGAATCTTGAGCAAAGTGAACAACATTCATGTGCATTGACTTAACCTTGTTTTCATTTATTTAATGACAAAAGTGATAATTGTATATTGAGTCGGACTTAAGTTTGTGTGGGCCAAGTAACAAACATTCCACGGGCTGTTTTATAAGTTCATTTATAAAATTGGCTTGAGTTAGAGATTCGTTTTTCCTTATTTAACATTACACTGCCTAGCATCATTACATTATATATACTTATTGTTCATTTGTCATTATCTGCATTATTTATTCTAACTGTTTATTAAGTATATTAGTTATTTAAGATTCATTTCTTAATTTAGGTTTTAAGATGATTTTGTGTATCCAAGCTTCGTGATTGGAATGTTTCCTTTACTTGATTCATTTGTTGGTGAAGCTGGGAGGATGCGAGTACTGTTTTTTCTCAGGTGGGAAAATTTCCAAATTCCTGCATTGTCACAATGTGATAAATATCTCTTCTATTCCAGCACAGTTATCTTGAAAGTGTGACTAAGGTTTTACTCCCTCCAGTTTTAATGTGCTTTACACTACCTGAACATGTAACCTGGCAGTCAAAATGCAATGTGATCTCTGAAATAAATCTTCCAGTTAAAACGATTCAGACATTATAAAAGAACAATGCAGTCATGTGCAGTACTTCGCATCCTTTTTCCCCAAATCTCTTCCCTCTATTGAAATTTATACCCAAAATAGATCCAAAAAGTATTATTTATGTGAAAGTGATTTGGGGAAAATGAGTTTAACGGTAGGGGGCGCTAACGGTGAACAACGCCATCTAGGAGAATGGAGAGGAGACGCTTTCAGAATCTCTGAATGTAACTTGACATGGTCTTGACCTTTATGAAGTCATAATAATATATAATCCATATTTTCCATCGTCCGTCTCATGTCATTGTCTACCTTTGTAGTGATGTGTTTGTTGCGAAGTATCACATCGGTGTTTTTTCTGCAAATATATAGCATTTTATTCTACTGTTGCTTCACATTGAAATGAATGAAGAGCCAATCATTTGACCTGATAATTACTAATCGATTAGTCTGGTAAAAGTGAAGGACTGCTAGAACTCTTAATTAGTGAAGAAATGTATCAGGGATGTAACGGATCTGTTAAGACTTCTCGTGTTATGAAATGGTTATTATGACGAAAGTTAATGATAGTTCCAATAAAATTGTTAATAACTGTTGAACCCAAAAAGTATGTACTTCATCGTTACTTGAAACTGGTTCTTATCCACACTGATTCACTCGTTATATAATTCATGTGTTCACTGATTCTGTTAATTGAGGACTTACTGATTGCCTGCATTACATCTCTTGTAGTGGTTGTTAGATAAGACTCTTGTTGATGGTGAATAGCCTTGCAGATTTTTTTTTTCTGGCAGAGTGTGATGACTTTGGGATTCAGTGGTGGCCTAGTGATTCTTTCCTATTCCCTAGTATCTCTTCTTGTTGGTAAATGGTATCTGCTTCGATACACTCGACTCAAGATCACGAAGTCAAAATGCAAGTGTAAATATCATTGCCTCTGTGGTATTTACAGGATTTAATCGTATATTAAATATATTTATGTGTTACATGAGTAATCTCTAGATATATATTTTTTAGTTGTTCGATATGTCAAATAAACATAGCTATGATATGATTACCAAATAATGGACATAATACATATTTGTAATTATATTTATGTATTAGATTACATCACAAATCGGAAATTATCAACTGTAAATTCCAAAAATTGCTATAGTATAGCTATGTTCCCCTATATATTTTATGTCAATAAAGCCCTCGTGGCCTTGTGCAAACTTTGATCAGCTTGGTTTCTCTCTTCATTGCTTACAATTTTATCACATCCAAAAGTATAGCGCAGTTGAAGTATGTGGAAATGCTAAGTGCAAATAGCATGTGAATTTCATTCAAATGACAAACATTGGGCATGACAGTCTAGTTTATTAGTCCCCCTGGGTATGGGGCAGGATATTAATTGGCTAATATCTACGTGGTTTCAACGATAACACCTGGTACTTTTTGATACTTTAAGCAATCGTTGGGACTTGCATATGGCCCCAATGCCCCCGGATACGCCAGTGGTTAAAGAAATCTGCATAAGGGAATAGAACTAACCCGGAGTATGAACGTGGAGCATTCTATAAGTAATAATTATATCTAATAAGACCCACGGATATGAAAATGAGAAATATTAAACTTAATTGGCCAATGATGTCCAGCACCTGGTTTGGTGTAGAGGTCACACTGTGCCTTCTTGTTATGGTACAGTGCTATAACTGGCTAAAGCCAGCTGCTTTTGTCTACTCCTAGCTTATGATCAGCTTACATCTACCACCGCTGAAAAAATATAAATCTTGCATGCACTTATAGATCCGGCTTCGAGAAGCCAGCTATATTCAGACAGTTCAGTTTAGTGGCAGGTAGCATCATATAGCAGAAGTTGTCTAGCTTTGTCTAGGTTCAATTTGACAGGCTGTTTTTAAGGAAATTTAATGTACCACGTGCATTAATGTATTTTGAGGTATCGGGGTTTAATGTTCAAATGTATCTTCCTGATGACTAGAAAGTTTGAAGATTCAAATCCCCACAATGACATTGCAAGACTGGGAAGTTCTTGTCCTAATCAATACAGAGATCCTTCTGGGCAAATCTGTGTTTAACGTTTTGCGCAACAGAAAAGCAAGAATTACTCGAAATTAATAATCTGTCGAAATGATGAAATTCAAACTTTTAGCACTTGTATACCACCCGGTTTAATTTCAACTGTGTTTTTAACACAGCAGCGTTTTGGTATTGATTATAATTATCAAATTTTAATATCCTTAGATTGATCAAGAATAAATACAAAACATAGAATAAGGTCCAGAAGTCCATTTGTTACAGAGGTTTTACTGAACAACCTTTATAGTACATAGATTTATTATGCTTCTATAAGCAGCTTGTTCCCCTCATTTACCTCTTATATACTACACGGATATCTGTATGTTAAGGCAGCACCAAATGTCCAAACCGAAATGTTAACAATAAGTCACAACTTTTCAATAGATAATTAAAATGACACTTGTCGGTGATTGTAACCTCATTGTTTGGTACATTTTCGACACTTACTTTCTGTTGGGGTAATTACCCGGGTGAAATGCTATAACTTCAGTCTGAATTATTTTATCTTCACCAAATTTTTTTTTTTCACTCTAGTGGATGCTGCCATCATTTCAGAACCTTTTTAGTGACCCTTCAGGGTATTTACTCCCCTATGGGGTCATTGGCGTGAATAACTTCAGTCTAAATAATTGTTTCTTCACCAAACTTAGTTTATGTACTCTTTAGGGCCCTGCCATCATGTTGTAACACATTCAGTGACCTTATAGGGTAACCCCCCCCCCCCCCCCCGTATAGGGTAAAATACTATAACTTCAGTCTGATTGATCCTTCATGGTAATTATGAATATGCAAAGGGTTTCTGGGATTCTTTGAGCAGCGACATCGCATCAGTGTATTCACTCTGTGTCAAATAAATCCGAAAGGGGTAGAATGGCAAAACCTGATACCAAGCCGTGGGAATTTGACAATATGTGGGTTACAGGTAGTATTTCACCATTGGATTCCGAGATGGGTGACCTTGGGTCAAAGGTCAAGGTCACAGGTGACCTCAAAATTTGGTAATCGCCATAAAAGATATCAATTGTGGGCATAGGGAACATTACTGATGGGTGATTATGCTTCTCTGTTTCTTCGCGAGAGTGTGAATGGTTTATCATGGTGAAACCCTGTACTCGTGTCCCACGAGTGCAAGCAGTATATTATTCTCCATTGTTATTACTGCTGCTTTTTAAAAGAAAGCAAAAAATTATCATTGGAAAGATAAGAACTTTAAGTCAATTGGTAAATAGAGGGTTTTTATGGATTAGAAAATCAAACGTTTTATGTAGAATATGACTGAAAAACCAGTGTACATTAATGTTATGTTGCTATTGTTTTGTAACAAATCTTTATCGTAGCTGGAACCTAGTTTTATTCACTACTTTTCTATTATTCTTTAATTGTTATTGTATGTCATTTACTTGGTATTTTCTGTTTACATTGTGACACATATGTCATGAATGAGATGAAGCTGTCGAATAAAAGATATATATATTAATTATGGATCTTTCTAAATAATTTTGATAATATTGTCTATACTGTTAATTAATCAATGTCATCTTGAAATATGAGAGCCAGTATCTGCTGTACTTAACTGAATTCTGTCAATGAATCGTAGGCTCTAATTAGCATGATTAGAAAAAGAAAAGAAGAAAAAGATTGTTTAGAATTTTATCAGCGGGTTCAACAACATTACCCTTAAAACAATAAACTATTTACCTAACTGGAAGTCTTTCTAAAGAGAAAGTTAATTTTAAAAACAGTAACAATATCTTCACAATATCTGAATGGCACCCCGTTTTTCTTCTTTTTTTTTTTTTTTGTCGAACAAGGCCTTTGCCCAAAACACTGTAGTCAATATTGACCAAAGTGAACTAAAATGTTTTGATTAAATTGGCTGCAGAGCCAGTCATTCTGGAAGGGCAGCTGGGTGGCCTGATGGTTAAGGCATCCGCCAGTTCTACATTGGCCAGCTCTGCTGAAGGTCCTGGGTTTGATCATCGGCCCGGGCACTTTACATGACCTACATCTCAACTGGATGTCGTTCGTTGAGACATTAAATTGGTGGGTCCCTTGTACTAGGAGTCTATGCTGTGGCAAGTAAAAGATCCCACCCATGGGGTAAATGTGTAACATGGGTGGGCTCCTCCTCTCTCTCACCTCATCAATCAACCCTCGATAGCAGCAAGAACTTGCCTTATCTATCTATCTATCTATCTAGACACCGTCCAAATGTTAAGATCTCAGCGAAAAAATGTACCAACATGTATGAAAATTCAAAACACAGTCAATGCCACAGGGAGATGCTGTAAAACAGGTTATGCCTGGGTCAAGTTACCCTGCATAAATAAGTAAAAAAAAAAAAATATATATATATATATATAGATTTTTATTGACCTCAGAGCATCAAAGAGATACATGTGTCATAAAAAATAAAATACAAGGATAAAAAAATAAAAATATACATATATATAATGATTAAGTAAAATAAAAGAACAATCTACATGAACATAATTTAGTTACATATTAAAAGCATCTTTTGATAATTATGTACAACTATAAGCATATGAAAAAAACAAGGCACCATCAGGGTAATTAGCAGAAATATATGCACCATAGAAGATTAATACTGAATACAAATAAGCAGCAGGAGTGGGTATTTACATATGTACAGATTTTATATTGTCTATTTAGGAACTATATATAATAATAATAATGGTAAAAATAATTATATGTACAAATCCTTATTTGGAGCAGCAATAAATTAAATAAACAAGCCTATCAACATCCAAATATATTTACAAACAAACAATCAAGCATGCACCATGCAACCACAAATCAAACCATGCGAGTCCGCATGTCCAGTGCCTACAGCTACCCATGACCATGTGGTGAACTTTATGAATGAAAATGTACATTAAACAATATTATCAGTTTTTAGGACTATGTTTAAAAATTTACCTAATGCATAAATCATTTCTGAGTTTTTATTAATCATTATTTTTAAGAGTTGTTCTTTGGGGTGAAAGATAGTGAAGTCTTCAATATGTTTATAAGCTACTTGGCAGAGATCCATTCTAGCTGTTTCCCAATTTCTACAAATTATCAAACAATGAAACTCATCTTCAGTGTCATTTGTGTCGCATCTTTTACAAATGCGCTCTTCAGCTACTACATAAGATCTCTTGTGTCTTCCTAATTCTATATGGAGATTATGAGAAATCCGTCTAAATCTGGCTATACTACGATACAGATACTTAGGTAGGTTGTAATTTAAATAAGATTCTAGACATAGTTCCTTTTTGAAGAGTTTGTAAGTTCTAAGCTTAGGATTTTTTACATTGTCATTAATATCCGTTAACATCTTGCTTTGTGCCTGTTCATACAACTTAGTGATAATTGAAGCTGGGATTTCATCATCATTAATATTTAAGCTATCTGTAACCTGATGTATCCTAGTTAGCCAGCATGGCTGGTTGTTGCGATAAAGGGATACTTGAACGTCATAGCATTTGCGTAATAATAAGGGACAATTTTCAGATTTTAGCCTATTCCAGTATTTAATAGCAGAAGCTTGCTGTCTATATATCAATGGGAATCTGCCCGTATCTGCTAGTATATATATAAATGACGTGACATGTCATTATGTATGACTTATGACATACAGTTAGTTTCATTGAAAACGGCCTGTCAAATGAATCTAGACAAAGCTAATAACTTCTGCTATACGATGCTACCTGCCACTAAACGAAACTGTTTGGCTATAGTACATGCAGCACTTTTTGGTGTACACATTGAGAGTTATGCATATTCGCCATTCTTTGCTGAAAAGATGCATGTCTATTGCACATATACATATTTGCGATATACAGTGTATTAGATAAATTTCTTAAATTTATGAAAGTTAATTTTTTTTTCAGTGGTGGTAAGTGCAGGCCGACTATAAGCCAGGAGTAGACAGAAGCAGATGGCTTTAGCCAGTTGTAGCTACAACCAGAAATAGGTTGCTATAGCTGTCTAGAGTCGACCATATTTTATAATACCATGGAGTCACTAGAACTAACGGTACATGACATTGACTTGTAAGATGCGGCTGACAAACTGTTAAGTCAAATATAGCTATTTAGGTTAACCGTTCTGCTGTCATGTGATCTTTCACTGAAATCGCCACCAGTAACATCGTTGGTCCGAATAAAACTACCCCAGCTCATAAATTGCAATATCTCTCAAATATTAAGTAGTAAGGTTCATACACATTCGGAATTTGGACTTTTGCTCTAGTAATGAATGCACAATACCTAATTGCTAGGAGTGTGGCACTTCATCTCATTAATCATTTCATTCAAATCCTAAGTATTCCTGATCACAACAAATGTTGCTATTATTCCACAATTGTCTATCAATAAATTTGTACTTTTCAATGCATGTACGTGTGGCTATTGGCTGAAATAAAATTGTCTGCCTGTCTGTCAGGCTCTGTCAGGCACTGACGAAAACTACAGGCTGGCCACTGATTCAAAATTTGGATCTAAAACCGTTTACTTTGGCTGATCTATTGATCAGATTAACCGCTTTTGTTATTGATTACCTATTTGTTAGTTAGTAATATAAGATTGTTCTTTGACTATAGACGTATTTGCAAAAGCAATGAAGTCCCTCGAATAAAAGTTTTCATTAAAAATAATGCTGAATTCATCGTACAGCTGTATACATGTGTCAGAAATGTCTGTTGCTTCAAAGGTTAGAATATGAGTTGTAGACTCTAAGAGACTGCCAATAAAATCATTCTGGACTTGTCTTGGACTCTTTTTGAATTTATGATGTGACAGGTTTAGTATCTAAATTGACCCGCCCCTCCTTGTCTGTAAACAAAATAAGGTGCAGGGATGGCTACTAGTTCGGAGACCCCCAGGACAAAGTCGTGTCTGAATGTGCAGTTGACACGTACACATTTTGCATGTATACCCGATGTTTATTTTTTGTTAAACAATTTGTGCTTTGGCATTTTGAATTGTACTTTAGTTTCCGGAATGTAGCGCAGTTCACTTCCGGTCTTCATATATGTGTGCATTGTTTGGACTGGGCTGCATGACTGGCAAAGGTAGATGTAAACAGACGCCTCAGTGATGGATGGCCGCTATGTACGCCTGTCATGATTCATGTGGATCAGTGGCTGGGGTCAGGGCATATGTCCAGCAAGAGGGCATCGAGTCCATCCTATCATAAAAACGCATGATGTGCAATGAAGAAAAGAACGACAGCTGCGTGAGCTTGGATACATGCCCTCGCGCTGACACGTGGGATGGAATGTCACGTGATGCACCGCGAGATGGCGCTGCAAGCAGGCAACAAAATGGCGACCATGTCGACTTATTAGTTGGGTGATTGGCCACTAAGGACACACAGAACTTCTTCCCATCATGAGGTACTCTCTTGTGGCTCTGTTTAGCCTTGCCCTTGTGGCCCTGTCTTCTGCTGACTTCGGTGAGTAAAGGTCACTGGAACAGCAAGCTGACACTTTTACGCATATTTCTTGATTATGTTTTAAGAAATAATGATATATATTGTTATTCATGACAATACATTTTTGTAGCACTATCCAGATAACATACCACGTTGGCTCAACAATGTTTGCCCAGCTTTGTCTCTAAAGTGGCCCAATGTTGGCTCTCTTTGGCTGCATATATTCACATACATTATTTATTGTTCAGTTTCCATAAATATGCATTGCTTCTGTTGCAGGATCTCGTGAATTTCAGTTCAACTATGGCTCACCTCGATACTCTTCTTCTGAAGAGCACCGGGAATCCAGTGAAAAGTCTGATGAATCTGGGGAGAACAACTTGAACAGACATCCCTCGTTTTACAGCAAAGATGTTGTCCATGGAATGGGTCCCCAGCACTCTTTCCTCACCATCGACTTCCCCAAACCTAAGTTCCCTGAAACTTACAAGCCAGACTTCCAACAGCATTTCAGAGGCCCAGTCCAGCCAAAGGAAGAGCCAAGGTCACACGAATACCATGACAACTTCCCTCCCAGATATGATGCTCACAATGAGCAGTACAGGCAACCTTTTGCTCAGAAGGAAGATCCCAGGGCCCAAGTTTCTGTGGTGAACACCCGCGATGGGAAGAAGATCATGACGATGACCAAACCGGGCTACAAGATGGTGGTTGAAGAGATGGAAGGAAAGGGCGATGACAATGCCAAGATGATCGGTCGCACAGTCCAGGAGACAAAATCCACCAAAGATAAAGGAGATAACGGAGAGACCATGCACCAATCCCAAAGCTACCAATACCAAGTGGTTCAGTCCGAATCTAGTGATGACAAGAAGCCCCAGAGGACCCATGTCCGATCAGATGCCGATGCGAAAGGAATCGACTTCAGCCGGTTCGCTCAGCCCCAGAAGAACTACCGTTCGGAATTCCCTGCCCAGTATGGTTATCAGCAGCACCAAGAATTCGTCAAGGCTCACCAACAACAAAATCCTTTCGGTTTCCAAGTTCCCAAAGCTTTCGAAGGCATCCACATCCCTCCTGGTACTGGACGACATATTGGTTTCTAAGCGCTTGTAACATTTCACTATCACATTATCAGTATTATTCATTATCGATATCAAAGGCAGTTTACCCAGCATTACAAAATGCATCTGAAATCTCTTATAGATGGTTCAGTCTTTCTAAATTACATCGGTTTTTTTAGTATTGTTTGATCCTACCGAAGAATGGTGCATTTCAATACTGGGTGGGCTGTACATAGAACAAAACATATATATTCTGTTGTATATGCTTGTGGAGCTCAAAGAGCTTAGTAAACTGTCTCTTAACTCCCAGTTTAGTGGGTAACTTTGAAGCAGTCAGCTTTCATCATAGTGAGTTGTATAAAACGTTTTTTTTTAAATCAGATTGATAACTAACAGTTGAGCGTTTTTGCTTGTAGTTCACAATGTCCACTGAGAGGGGAGACAGGATAACTCAAACATCGCCATGTTCACCACATATTTATTTTTCTAAATAGTACGATGATTTAATGACTTCATAACGAGCCAAGCCTGATACATTATAAACGGCCAGCATGTCGCAATATGCACATAATGTTAATGTATGATGTAATAAAAATCAAGCTGTGTCAGAACAATATACGTGTGGTTTTGTGTTGCTCATTGTTTTTGAATCACTGTGTTAATGTCATAAGAGTGTGACCAGAGACAGGTGTAACACTCTGACGAGATGAAATGTTTCATGCCACAAATAAGATGGATTTATATAGAATGAAAAGAAAATCATAATATGTAAATTAGAACTGACTTCGTGATGTCACAAATCAGATCCGTGGATGTATAGGAATGAAAAGAAAATTCACAATTCGTGAGTAAGAACAGACTAATACTGTGGTTGAAAATGAGAGAAAGAGGGAATAAAGCATAGGGAAGAAAAACCTTGTTGAAGAACAAACGAGAGAAGCCACCACTCTATCTACCTCAAGTTACAGACGTGTGTCTTGTTTAGAAAGGATTAAATAATACAAAGAAAAAAACAACTAATTGAACAAAATTTTTCAATATGACACCGTGAGTTGTAGTAGTAGTAGTAGCAGCAGCAGCAGCAGCAGCAGCAGCAGTAGTAGTAGTAGTAGTAGTAGTAGTAGTAGTAGTAGCAGTAGCAGAAGAAGTATAAGTAGTAGCAGGAGTAGTGGTAGTAGTAGTAGTAGTAGTAGTAGTAGATGCAGAAGAAGTATAAGTAGTAGTAGTAGCAGTAGTAGTAGTAGTAGCAGAAGAAGTAGTAGTAGTAGTATTAGTATTAGTATAAGTATTAGTATTAGTAGTAGTAGTAGTAGTAGTAGTAGTAGTTAGTAGTAGTAGTAGTTAGTAGTAGTAGTAGTTAGTAGTATTAGTAGCAGTAGTAGTAGTAGTAGTAGTAGTATTAGTAGTGCAAGAAGTATAAGTATAAGTATAAGTAGTAGTAGTAGTCGTAGTAGTATTAGTAGTAGTAGTAGTAGTAGTAGTAGTAGTAGTAGTAGTAGTAGTAGTAGTAGAAGAAGTATAAGTAGTAGTAGTAGTATTAGTAGTAGAAGAAGTAGAAGTAGTAGTAGTAGTAGTAGTAGTAGTAGTTAGTAGTAGTAGTAGTTAGTAGTAGTAGTTAGTAGTATTAGTAGCAGTAGTAGTAGTAGTAGTTGTAGTCATAGTAGTAGTAATAGTAGCAGAAGTAGTAGCACTATAAGCAGTAGCACTAGATTGAAGCAGGTATATGGGACCATATGGAAAATTTTTGCTTTTACAAAGATGTGCATAATCAACGGAGTTTTTAGCATACAAGGCCCTCGTACTAGGTGTACGTGTCCTTGCGCTAGTTCCACGGCCCTAATTACAATGGTGTCCCTACGCAGACAATGAGGACTATTTTTGGTCACATGAGTTCTAAACAATAGAAGAGGAAACAATCCTCAATATATAAACGATTGTCAAGAGGAAGAATGCAACGACCGAGGCCTGAAACAATTGCCCCAGGGCAAAGAGACACTTTGACCTTTTCCCTGAATAATGGAACGCGCATGGAAGTCTAGGATACTTCTAAATAACCCCCATTGTTCTATGAATAAAATTAATAAAATAAGATCAGAAAAATCCAACTACAAAGTTATGACGGAAAAAATTTGGATCAAGGTTATTTTGATGTTGACCAGGCTCACAACAATGTGGCACTTCGGTATTTTGAAGGTCTGCAGTAGCATGACCTCGGTGCACTGGAAAAAACAATGGGAAGTATCTTTGGTGATTCAAGAGTTTCACACCAATGTTGGGAAAGCAGATGATGATTCTGTATTGGTGAAATGTATCTTGACAATGAAAGGAAATGCATATGCACTGACATGAAGTACATTACCTGACAACTGTGATTGCTGCACTAGAAAAGAACTTGTGCGCTTCCTGAAATAAAACAATTTAGTGACGTTATATGATTTAAATTTGGGCTAGAATTTAAACCCAGATGGTAATAGCATCAACAGAGAACAGACATAGAACTTTTTTATACATCAAGAAATAATGGACAGTCAGACTCTTCCAAAAGATGATCCATGGGTCAGACAGGAAAGAGGTCATTAGAGGCTAACCAGGAAACCAAATACTTGGCGACTCAACCTGTTTAGGCCCACTGCAAGATGGCAACATCTGCAGTGATAGTGGTGAAGAAGTCCATATTAAGAATTAAGTATGCAGTGCACGATTTTAGGCCACTTACAGATGTTACAAACCAATGAATGATTTGGCCTGAGTGTTTGTTTGATTCTAAAGACAATGTGCATGTGTAGAAACCATGCGTGTCATGTTGAGGGCATAAAAAGTCGTAAATCAAGTTTGGCAGGTGCTGATTGCATGAAAGTGAAGGCCTACAGCCGAAGGAATTCAGCCTATGGGACATAGCACCCATGACATCATGTGTCTACAACATCCCCGGTTGCTACAGCTGCTCCTGGTGCCTTTAGTGTGTGACGTCACAGTCATGGCGGAAAAGTACACGTCATGTGACCTGCTATATATAAAGCAGGGATGGCAAGAGAGGGCTACCAGTTTCAGTCTCCATCATGCGTTCCCTCATCCTCCTAGCCTGTGTGGCTTTCGCCTGTGCATCCTACATCCCCTACCAGGGTAAGTGTATTTAAGTGTATTCAAGTCACTCACTAGAAATACTCTCCTTTTGACAGTAAAATCACCTGTAATCATAGTATCATTTGCTAAAGTTAATAATAATCATGAACACAGCTCGTAAAATCATCTGTACAAATAGAAATGATGGATGCTCTGAATTACATAGTATCTTCATCTCATTCCAAAATACATTTATTTGCACATGAATATACTACAAAAACGACCACAACAGCGACAAAACAAGTCTACTTTTTTGGGTTCATGTGTCAAAAAAGATGGATAAAAAACTGCCCCTTTTTTCTAGAGAATACATGAATATTACAGAATGGGAAAAAAAACTATTGAAAAAAACTTAGGTACACTGTATATATGTACAGCACCTGTGAAAAACCATCAGAAAAAAAGTTAACAGTTGAAATTCGAGAAGCACGTGCTATAGCAAAGGCATCAAGGACAATGGGACAGGGATGAACAATGCCCAAGGTCAGAGATGAACTCACAGTGGACAGCTCCACTCCCACTACATACACGGAGGGTCACTCTTGTCTGGGCTGGACATTAGAGTCATTCCTGTAAGGTTAAATTGATACATGGGCAGCTAGGAAAAAACTAGACAGTCAGGCAGGAAGTGGATTTAAAAAAAAAGGATCAGCTACTTTAACAGCTGGCGTTAGTGCTAGTTGAGGATGCCATAACAAAATGTAAATATTTTGTATCATCAACAAACTATGGTCTAAATAATGGCTCTAAGGACGATAAACATGTGGATAGAAAGTACTTCATGAAGAAAGTATGGTTTTTTAAATTCATCATTCATGATTACTTTTACACATGTTGCCTCGCTATTGCACCAGTCTGCATAAAATAAGCCAGTCCTCTCATTTCACAGCCATCATTAATTAGAATATTTAGCCAGTTTCTGGTGCACATGTTTAATACAACTTCTTTATTTCAGGGTACAACCAGTACGACCAAAAATATGGGGATGCCTCAGCTGCCAATCAAGCCTTCCAATATGGCAACTATGGCCAGTACGGCAACACAGCCAAGGACAACAAGTATGGCTACGTAAAGGGAGCCACCAATGCGCAGCATGAGGAGTACCACACAGCCACCAAACACAAGATTGATGAGTCAAAGCATGAGATCACCCACAAAGCTAACAACAAGTTGGTAAGAAAGTTTTTTTGCAATTATGTATCTATATACCAATTTATATTTAAATGTGTACTAATAAGTACGAATAAAGATGGTAATAATAATCATTTATATCTAAAATTGTGTGACTTTAATGGCATGAATCTAATGAGAAAATTGCAATGCTTCATGTAGATTTAGTAGCTTGCATGTTGACAGAAAAGTGATTGAGATTTGGATGGTATGACCAATGCTACAAAATTTGCGAATCTCTATATTAGGTGTTTCATTCCAGGCAGGTGCCTCCCACAACGATTATGCCAACCAGCATGGAAACTCCTATCATGCTGGAGCCCACCAGCAGTATGCTGACAAGGGTGCCTCTGGAAAGGATGTCGCCCACTCCTCCGCCAGCAACCATGGTGCTAACGGCTATGGTGCTCACGGCGCCAACAAGGTTGCTGACAAGCATGCTGCCTCCAACCATGCTTCATATGCTAACCATGGTGCTGCCGCTGACAACAAACATGGCGCCCACGGTGCCCACTCTGCTGCATCTGCCGATCAGGCCCACAAGAAATCAGACTTTGTGAACCACTACGAGCTCCACGCCAAGAAAAATGAGGACTACGCACACAAAGAGGCTTCCCACAAGAGCAAGAAGAACAACCAGTTCCAACATGTAAGTAATTGTTTCATCAGGACAATCATGGTATTTTTAATGTTGTCTCTCTTCTGGTCACAATTACTAGTCTTTTGTTTGTTTATGCTAAGTTCTTCTTTTTCAATATTTCAGGGCTACAATGCTCACAATGCCAATGGCGCTGGCCAACACCACTCCAACTATGCTGCCGGACACAACAGCAAGGACCAGAATGCTTACGGCTACCAGAACAACCATCCTGGCCATTACGGTGGCAGCCAGAGCAATGCTGCTAGTGCTGCTGGAGCTGGTCATTATGACCACAATGCTCAACAAGGTGCTTACAACTACCACCAAACTGGAGCCGGGCAGTTCCATGGTGGTGACCAGAAGAACCATGCTGATGAGAAGAACACTTTCAAGAGCGTGGTCCGCAAGGTCAACAAAGAGGAGCATGAGGTGAAACACGACGACGGCAAGGACCAAAATGCTTATGGCAATCAGTACGCCCAGCAGGCCCACAACAACTATGATGCCGCCCACAAGGCTGCCAACCATGGTGCTCTGAAGGATTCTGCTTACAATAAGCATGACTCCCACTATGCTGCTGCCCACCATCAGCCTGCTGCCTACTACCACCCTCATTATTAACTCATCATAACCATTCCAATTTTCACTATGCATCTGTACCACAGAAGCAATTTAAGTCTGGAACATCAATTAGTCCTAAACTTCTTTCATCTTACGCCGTATATTTGTTTTCCTTTTGTAGTATGTACCTCCTATTGTAGCCAACATATATGTTTCTGTAAATAAAATTCGAAAACTACACTTCCGTTGTATTTTATGAGCCACATGACATTAAAAGAGTGAAACAAACATTTTATGTCGGTCTACAAGATGTAAGCAAAAATCTAATGGTATGGAAATTGGGTGCTTTCTAAATAAAGGTGTTCAAAATTATTCGTTTCTTGAATCAGTTTTTCATGAGCATGTTTTCATATAGCACAGAACATGAGCAAGAGACAGCAAAACTGAAGGAAGTTCAGTTTAATTTGTTTTCACGAACCATGACATAAAGTGGTAATATTACCATAACAGTAAATACTAACCAAAAAAATAAATAAATAAGAAAAAAAATAATAAAATAAATGAAAAACGTGAATAATAGGCTCACACAGATCTCACAATGGTGACCCCAGTTGAAAAACGGTCCTTCCCAGATACTCAGTGTCTACATGGGGTAAATGTTTAACATGGTGTCGAGACTGTGGACGCCAAGCCTTATCATCTCATCATTCCTTATGTCTGAAAACACACACTGTGACACCCTATTTGCATGTCTAATATGTCTGAAGCCATCTTCACATTATCAAGGTGTCTCTTATACTGTCGCTGGGGCGGGCCTCACATGAAAAATTTAAGACTGCAGCCGTCATAACCTAACTTGAGTTTCCGGTTTGACACAAAGAGGATATTCGAGAACTTTCAATGTTATTCTAAAAGACTTCTTTTTTTTAAACATTACCTGAATGTTCAGCTGTTAACAAGTTTGAGTTAATTATCCTGGACTATGTGCCACCAATGGACGTTAGTTAATCTCTTTCGCAGTCTCCAGTTATAAAATGACACAAAACAAGTCTCCAAATCAATGGCCATTTTGTCGACCATTTGAAAATCAACCAAAATCAGCTGGACTAGTTGATGTCGATGATTTGAGAATTCGACTTGTTGACCACACCCCATAACACAGTGTGCCTGAAATGTTGGGGTACACAAAACAGCACACAGGAAATGGATGTTTCCACTATGCATAACATGCACATGCCAGCAATGCATCGCAAGTACACACCCCTCCATCAAAACATGGATCCAGATGGGGTCATATAAAATTAGCAAACAATGGCTTGGTGAATACAAAGGAACCCCTTCTGTTTTATGCTTGTTTTGCTGCATACAATGGTAATTACAAAGAATGAATAGCACTGAAAAGTCAAACCAAAAAAATCTGTTCTTGTATATATATGAAGGCATGAACAAGACCCAATGCATATGCAGATGGGTTGAGATGGCATATACAACATGTATACTGACATTGTTATTGTGGCCAACCACCGACCCTTTAAAATGTGGACAATTATTTGCCTGCATTAAAATCACCCATAACTCAGGAACTCATGAAATTCAAGATATACCTTCTCCAAAAATATAAGACCACTGTGAGCACTGTGTACTATGCAAGTCTGGATGTCGGTGTACGAGTTGCAGCGAATTAAAAAAAAAGTCCCAAATTTAGTACTTTGGATACAATTTTTAATCACAGAATAAAGAAGTAACGCCCAGGAGTCGCAGACATAGTATTAAGTTGCACGTCAGATCTTGTCTTACTTTGTTGCTTCTTTACCTCATGTGTGGAATTTTTACTTGTCTCAGCAGAGAAACTGAGGACCAAGCGTTTCCTGCGAAAGACATCCATTCAAATATAACTCATAGATAGTGTCCTGGTTATGGAGTCGAATTCTAACTTGGGGCCTACGATTGACCAAGCTGTGTTGTACACACTGTAACATTAATATACAGTTAGTTTTATAAAAATAGTCTGTCAAATTGAACCTAGACAAAGCTAAATAACTTCTGCTATACGATGGCTACCTGCCCCTGAACAAAATTGTTTGGCTATAGCTGGCTACTCAAAGCCAGATCTAATAGTGCATGCAGCACAATTTGGTGCATAAGTAAGCATATTTGTCATTCTTTGTTGAAAATATGCATGTCTATTGCGCATGCATATTTGCGATATATTAGATATATTTCTTACATTTATAAAAGGTTTATATATTTTCTGTGGTGGTAGGTGTTAGCTGACTATAAGCCAGCAGTGGGAATGATTCAGATTCAGTTTCTTTTTATTTTGCCAAACAAAAAAATATTTACAATTTATTTTATCGCTAGCGTGAGGCCACCTGGAGAGATCTATTAATATTACATAGTGAACATTAAATCAAATTTAATGGGTCGCTACAGCTGTCTAGAGTCAACCATATTTTATGAAACTAACTGTACATGCCTAAACACATTAATATTAATCTTTAAACATTCTATATTAAGAAAAAAATCACATTGAATTTAATCAAAGCATCTAACTATTTTGTCTTTACATTTGATTAACTTCTAGACATTTGCCACCATGTCTAGATCGACTGACCTCCTAGCCGTTTTAACTAACAGTTTAGTAATTTTTAGTAATATCATGTATGTCATTACTAATTATGGCTTACTTCTAAGTCAGTCACCCTTATTCATCTTCGTGTCACTTGTAAGATTATACTTGCCCATTTACCAGTCAAAGTGACTCCGGGGAGTTTATAATTCTGGACGATATTGTGTTGATTTGCATTTTTCAACAGCATACACAGTAAAGTCATAATGATAATTATTGTACAATAGGAATGTAACCGATAGATGTGAAAATTAATATGGTTTTTCAACAGCATACACAGTAAAGTCATAATGATAATTATTGTACAATAGGAATGTAACCGATAGATGTGAAAATTAATATGGTAATAATTTATCACCATCCTGTGTTTATTACTAATCAACATAAGACTACATTGAATGCCTTTGGAAGGCACCTCGACCTTCTTCCGTTTATTCATGATTGCTGAAATATGCGATATGCTCAACAACCTCAGCAACCCACATGAAATCTCGACCTGACATATTAATATCCCAGAGAGACATGTCCATAAGGAGTATAGGAAAACCTCCATTGTGTGAAATTCTCCCAAAAACAATAGAGAACAGTAAGACATGTCATCGGTATTCTTGTAGAGGTCATCACTTCTGGGTCTCATTGTTTCCCTGCCTCTGTGCATGAGGACATTCCTTGACCTCTGGAACCTGGAGGTAGGGCCACGATGCCTCTATGAGGAACTTAGCAGTGCAAAGAGGTATCCTGATTAAGACATGTAATATTTACTAATAGAAATGGCAATAACAGGGAAAAAATAATTATTTCCACAAACAAATTTAGTGACATTATTTTTCTTCCGAAAGATAATTTATCATATATCTGCAGGCTTCCTTGGGTCCTACTTTTTGGCAATTTTTTCTGGGGGGGGGGGGGGTAGGGGTTGTTTTAGTTATTGCAAGATTTTTTGGGATCCAATGCTAATAGAAAGATATCGTTACTGATTCTTCAATAGCAGTGAATGCTAGGTATTCTAGTCACCCTGATATATATTGTACCTCCAGTTCAGAAACTCGGTAAAACATTGTTTCTGAATAAGTAACTAAATTTGTCAAATTTTGAACTTATACATTGCAGGAATTACCTAAAGATGAAACAGCATCACGTCCTTCCTTTCATAAAGACCTAAATCATTTTAATGAATTGATTGTTTGTCTTTGTACTTGACGGGGAGATGATGGTTTTGTATATGTCAAACTTGTTCGAGTGAAATAAAAGAAACAGAATCTATCAGGGGTTTGCGTGACTCTAGCCGATATATGATTGTAGATACAACCACTGAGGTACACAGCAGTTCTCCAGGATAAAGAGGGACCTGTTGGACCATACCATCATAAATTGCCAAAAGCTGTTTGTTCACAGGAAATTTTGACTTCCCTGCAAGCCATGATCAATTAAATCTCAACACCTGACATCTTGTTAAGGCCATGAGATGGATGAGCCTACGTGGTTGTCAGGAAACTCGAGTCGGAATTGCAGCAATGCTGTGAAACTAGCATCATATAGTGCACTCGAGGACCCGTGACGTCACAAGCCATATAAAAACTGAGCGCATGAAAGTGACCAGAGAATCACTCTGACATCAGGATGCAAGCTCTGGTCCTCTTGGTTTGCGCTGCTGCTGCAGCAGCTTCATACATCCCAGGTAAGTCGAATGCTTTGTTAAATCTACAAACCTTAAAATGATAGTGCTGGAATGCTTTACTAAAATGTGCTATTCAAATTGATTGTCATTTCCTATAGTTTGTAACACTTATAGTAAGCAATGATTAGGAGAATTGGAAATACAATTGAACCTGGTTAAACTTGTTTCCAGCCTGACTGGGATTCATAATGTGAAGGCAGTAGTTAGAAAAGTCTAAAATTATTTCACGCATTCATATAAATATGAGAGTTGGAGATTAGTGTAGTCACTGAAAGTTAAGAAAGATCTAAATTCTACTTGCTGGGGGAAAAAAATACTGTTCCTAGAAGTGACATTCTAGTGATGCAAAACATCCAACCTACATGATTCAAAAGCTGATCAGTCCATTCTAGAACTTTCTCTCTGTTACTAGTACAGCTGTATATATATTACGTGCTATGAGACATTAGAATGACACACCTGAGAACTCCAATCATTATTAGCTCGGTACATGCATGCGACTTTTAATGGGCAATAATTGACACATAACATTCAGTTTACTTAAGACATTCGAGTGCTTGAATCTAGGCTATAATGTAACATGGTGTTCAAATGGCCTGGGGGCTCACGTGTCATTTCTTGCGCTCAAATGTTTCAGCTGATTATGGTTATGGACAAAACGAAGCATACAAAAATTACTACGATGACCATAGTGCAAAGAATTCTTATAACAAGGGAGACTATGGCAATGATGCTTCTGCTTACAAGGACAGCTCCTCTGGCCAGGTCCAAGGAGCCCACAACCTCTATCATCAGGACCACTACACATCTCTGAAACACAACGTTGACAAGGACAAGAAAGTCATCAAACACAAGGCTGATGACCACAAGGTAGGGCTTGGTTCGGTCTGTTGGTTTGGCAAACCATCCACATTTCCTGTGTTTACCATATGTGTACCAAGGTCACGATTTGTCTGAATATGAATGATCTGGAGCGATGTGATGATGTTATGTAATGTTGGGAGTCTATAATTAGTATATTTAGGTACTGTTAATCCCAAGGATGATGACGTCTTTTATATACCCTATTGTTACAGTAAGCAATGGTACACTTCATTTCTCATCTGATAGGATAGGGCGGGGGCCTAGCTCAGAGGTAGCGCTCTGGGCTTCCAACCGCTGGGTCCCGGGTTTGATTCCCGGTCGAGCAAAAGTTGGATGGCTGTTTCATCCTTCGTTTCATTTTGATAATCTCTGCCTGTCCTAATTAGCCCAACTGGTGCAGAAATACAGGACGTAAAGCCCTAATCACACACACACACACACTCATCTGATAGGACAGGGTTTGAGATTGATTAGGCTTAGAGCCGTACAGCCCTCTATAAGGCAAGTACTTGCCGCTTACTAGGGTTGATTGACAAGATGAGACAAGAGAAGCCCACTCCAATTACCCCAAGTGTGGGATTTTTACCTGCCTCAGCATAGCCACAGAGTACTTTATCGTCCCATGCAATACAGGTAACATCCAGTTAAAATGTAGCTGATGTAAAGTGCCTGGTCAGGATCTTCAGCCAATGCATTCACAGTCCAATTACTTAGATACAGATTTAGCTCATAAACAGTGCAGGGAGAATGATTCGAACCCGAAGGCCAAGAGTCATTGTAATAGAAGCCACCCAAGCTCCTCTCTGCAAGGTTGCATGACTGATTGGTTACCTGTTGTCATATTTATTTTCAAATTTTCATTCTTTATCTTTTTCTCCCGTTTTATCCGTTTATTTCACCTACACTTCGCTCACTGCTAGTGCTTAGCTTATTTTTTTTCACTATATTTCTTGAATTGGTGCCATAGATATCATCATAAAGGTCAATTTCTTAATGGGAATGCGTTAATATTCATTTGTTTCTAAAATTTGGCACATTGTTGGAGGGTCGTTGGCATCGAATATAATTTTGGATGTAAGACCACTTTATGACCTCGATTGTCAAGCAGACAATTCCAAAGGGCATTCAAGGTCAACCAGGAAATTCCGATGGTGTCAGCTCTTTTGGCAAACACATCCCTATTGTAATTTGGTTCAAAGCTGCCAAAAGACAATAATAATATGGCAAGGAAGCCAAAATGATAGCTGGACTGCTGCAGCTGGGGTGTCCACCTGTTGCACCCCAGGTTTAATGACCCCACGCCGCACTGTTGCCTACGTGTATGTAACAGGAAAAGTTAGTTGGAATGTTGAAAAAGTGACATATATATTTTTTGCAACAATGTAAAAAAGTCCAGAATGAGTGGGCAGTGTTAGGCATCACATCTGTCAACGACAGTTGCCATCTGATGAAGGCATTTTAGTAACAGAAGTACTTTATCATATTCTAGGAACTGATGCTGCATCAATAGAACATTTTCCACTCTTAACCTGTTAAGCATTTTATTCCAGTAGCTACTAGAATTAAAATTTCAGGACATGGGCCACTTGAACAGATATCTTTTAATGGGTTTTGCGAATTAACGAGGAAACTTAACTTGTCATTTCTAAGGTCCAATGAAAGCACACAGTTCATATCACGTGCATGTAATTGAAATATAATAACGTCAATGACAATAAAATAGCCACTTTAATGCATTCTTCTTCTGCTTCAGTCCGGTGCCAATGCTTACCAGTATGGTCAGACAGCAGGTGGAGCTTACCAGTCAGGAGGCCACCAACAGCATTCTGACAAAGGCCACGATGGTAAGTATGTGTCCGACATTGCCAACCAGGGTGCTTATGGCTATGGCTATGGTCAGAATGCTCATAATGCCCACAATGCTGGTCATAACAATGCTTATGCCAACTATGGCATTACTGGCAACAGCAAGTATGGTGCCCACCATGACCATGTGGCTGGTGCCGCTGCCCAAGGACACAACCAGAAGTCTTACGTTGACCATGAGGAGACCATTGCCAAAGAGAACGAAGACTATGCTTTCAAAGATGTCAAGCACCTGAAGGATCTTCACACTGACTACCAAAAGGTAATATCATACATAAAATACATGCAAAGGCGTTATATTTTTAGAGGGTTGTATCCATACACAAATATGTACAAATACATTTACATACATCTTTAGAAAGAATGATTCAGCTTTTTCAGCTTCTTCAGCTAAAATTACTTGGTGATATTCACTGCAAAAGGTTATAGAAACAGAATAAAAGTAACAATTCATGATTTAGGTGAAATACAATTGTAAGCGTTCTAAGGCATGTCCTAATCACACAAAAGCATATTTATTTGAAGTATACGAAATTAATCATTTATTTTTTTTTGTTCATTCCAGGCTCACTCAGCTGCTGCCGACCATGGTCACTCCAACAGCAACTACGACCACGCAGCTGGTCATGACAGCAAGCACCAAACTGCCAAGGGTTATGACAGCAGTGCTGCCCATGGAGCTGGCAAGGGTGCCCATGGCCAGGTGCATAGCAACGCACACTATGCTGCCGGACAGGCCCACCAGGATCATGCTGCCCAAAATGGCGCCCAGCATCTCAACTATGACAATGCTCACAAGCAGCAAGGCTCAGCTTACAATGTCAACGATAAGGAGAGAAACTCCTACCACATCAAGACAAGGAAGGTGCAGAAGTTGGAACATGAGATTAACCATAAAGATGGCAAGAGCCAGGACAACTACTGGCAGAACCATAATCTCCAGAACCATTATGGCCACCAGGGGGCTCACAACAATGCTGCTTACGGCGCCTCTCGTGACAATGCTTATACCCACAACAACGTCCACCAGGCGGCCTACCAGCACCAGCCTTACTACCCCCATGCCATCTATTAGACTTTCGTTCCTTCCATTTTTGTCTTAATGTTAAATTCTTTGGGTAATAAAAGTGTGAAAACAGTGAAATTCTTTTATATTAGAAGCCTCTACCATGACTTGAATCTCAATAAAGTCAATGTTTTTACTACAGCGATTCTTGTCCACTTATGCGTACCATACATTCATGTTGATCCACAACAATATAATGATGAACTGAAAAGATTATGAGTTCACACCATGAGGGACTTGCACTGCCAAAAATATCTTTCGTGAAAGATAAACAAAAGGAGAACAAAACCTGATGTGAAATATCTTGGGAGTTGGGCTAGAAAAATAAAAGCAATTAATATTTTCCTTTCAATTTTAACAACAATAGTAATGTATTGATACTAAATAAAATAGATTCTTATTCTAATCATGTTCCTTTCAAACAGATATAGGCCTATCCAGAGGAATTCAGGTGAATCCGGAACTCCCATTGGATAAGGCAGTCCCTCGGCCAATGGGAGTCCTGGATTCCTCTGGAGTCTAGTTTCCAAGTCTATGTAACAAAAAAGAAAATTCTAGTCCTTACCTTAAGTAATAATTACGTGTTTCAAAATAGAAATTGAGAACATATTAATTAATCAAGTGAGAAATGGGTGGGGTTGTGGTTAACGTTTTGACCAGCTGGCCTACTCCGACGGTCATCGGTTAGAATCGTGACATTTGTACCCAATTCTTCAGGTTAAATAGATGATGACATGATGTTCATTCCAAGCATTATCATATCATCACCACGCTCCACGCAGCTGGTCATATCAAGTGACTGCAGTAGAACTGATAGTGCTACAATCCAATCCAATCCAATACAATAAAATACTATAAAATACTATAAAATGCACAATACAAGACAATATAATACAATACAACCAGATCGTGAGTGTTGAAATGAAACATCGTGAGTGTTGAAATGAAACAGAGCTTCTTGTCACAAAATGTTATACATTATTACAAATTATCCAACAAAGCATACGAAATAAAATTTCATAGTAATTTTCTACATGCATTTCTGCTATATAGGCCTACATAAGAGATTTTGTATTGAGTTCTTCACCCTCTTAACACTTTCACCTATATACTACTTTAATAGCATAAAGAATTCGGTGAACCAAAGTACCATCCTTCATAAACTAAAGTAAAATCCTCGAAGAAATCAAGTATTATACTTATGAAATTTAGTACCATCCTAAATGAAACTAAGTATAATCCTAAATGAAATCAAGTGTCATCCTAAATCATATACAATTCAGCTGAGTAAGGCATTTTACAATCCTGACCACAGAGCAAGAGAGAAACTGATGCTATAGTTGGACTCAGCGCAATTTTCCTGGAATGCTACACACATGAATTGCAGATATCGAGCCAAAATGAAGCGAGGTAATATTGCTTCTAGCCCCCAGTGAGGATCGAACTCACGACCCCTGGTTTACAAGACCAGTGCTCTAACCACTGAGCTATGGAGGCTCACATTTGCACTTGCAGGTAAGTATGCTATAAATGGCCAGGTATCGATCACTTGCACTGCTGGTTGAACTGCAGCGCCGCATCGTGTATTAAACACGAAGCTTTGAAGAGAGAGTTCGTGCAAATGCTTCGAATGGTCGCACCGACATTACACCCATTTTAAAAGACAACTACTGTATTTAGAAGAGTTGATCGGGTAGGTCCTAACTTTGTTGTACAACACTTGGCCATAGTGGGATGGGGTAAAGTTGCAGTTATCAAGTCAACTTAGCCTAAGGGATAACTGCCTGTATACGATTTACGTTACAGCAAATTTGACTTGGAAATCAATCTCATAAACTTGGAAGCTTAACTCCAGAAGGCGTCATTAGGCCTAGGCCTATATGAACCCAGAACTCCCATGGGACTGGCCAAGGCAATCCCTCAAACCTGGATTCACATGAGGTCATCTGGAGTTTAGATTCCACGTCTCTGAAATTAGTTTCCAAGTCAGTGAATTTGGCTGCAATGTGAATTCTAGATGACGGAAACTTGTAGAATTTACTTGGGCCAAGCAGCACAGCCAAGTTGCTCGATCCCTACAGTTACCTGATCCATAGTGGCAATGTGCATCTCAGCTGAATTTACGTTAATTTCTCTAGGTATACACCTCAGCCAATGCTCTTTGTTTTTTAGTTGGTTTCTTTGGAAGATCTATATTAGGCTTACTTGCTTCAAATCAAATCAAATCAAATAGAGCACCTCACCAGAAAAAGCTCTGCATTTGATGCTGGAGTGAAGCGAAACAGTGCCAGTCAAGATAGGGCACCTTTTTTTAATTTTTTTTTCTTCAAACTACAGATTCCACATAAATAAATTACCCGATCCGGTCTCCGACTTTTCTCCAAATCTAGTGGCTGCAAAAAGACAAATGTACCGATGTGATTAAATGAGTGTATCAATAGAAATAATAAAGTAGAAAGCAATACTAGCTAGCTGTATTATAATCAGCCTGGAAAGGAGTTGATTGAAATAGTGTCAGCTATTTTGTGATCATTTTATCCCAGTGCAAATTGACGTCTCGAATACAGAATCTGACAACTGTGTACAAATTAAGTGATGCAATATAGTTTGCAGTGCTAACATCATAACAAACAGAATGCAGTAAAATTCGACAACATTACCATCAAATGTGCAAGTCAAAGTCTAGTCAGTCCTTTATGTCCATCACATAACTACGTATCACCAGTTAGAGGACATTCCCTGTTGGAATAAGTACTTTTGCAATTGTTTTAATAAACCAAGTTTCCTGTCAGTTCAGTCAAGCAAGGTGTGAACTAATCAAACAGAACGTCATCAAATATTTCATAAATTTTGGCGTTTGTTATGACTTGCATACATTGACAATGTAGGGCGGGAATTTAATTGGGCAGACAACGAATGGGAAGGAGCTGGGCGCGCAGCCCACTACGTTCGGACGGGCCCTTAGAGCGCCCTGGGGCGACGTAGGACGCACGACGCGCGCTTTATGACCTTCTTTAGGTCATAGGTTACGTGGTTGCCATATAAGCACGTGCAGTCCTCGTTCTGGTCATACATATGATTGGACAGGATTACCGAATTAACATGAAAGTTTTACTGCTCCTGACAACTGTCATTGCGTCCGCTTGGGCCAACTTTGTTCCCCTACACGGTAAGTGCAAAATAAGCGTCTGTAGGACCTTCAATTATTCATATGACAATGAACTCAAATTAGAAATGTGAAATATAGTATCATCGCCCTGATTAAAAAATAATTATTTTTGTACAATCACGGTGGTAAATAATTCTAACGGATTTTATCAAATAAACAGAATGAGGTCCTGTCGACTTTCATGTAATTGCATGCTGCCAAGAAATCATGATCATGAAACTAAATTTAGCACTGAATACGTAACTTTCTAAAGAACCTTTAATCTTATACAACATTCATATAGATATCTACAACTGTACATTTTTAATCTAAACAGCACTATGATACATGTAACCTTTGTTGAACTGATGTCATAGAGTGCAATCAATCAATCATATGACCAGCACCATACCCTTTAAGCCACTTTATTTCACATCTTGCAGCATATTTTGGCCATCCTGGACTAGGTGGCTATCAGCAGGGTGCATATGGGACACTTCTTGGTCACAACCATGCATTTGGTCACCTAGGCAACGGCCATCATGGCGGACTACACCACAGTCACAATTTCGCCCGTGCACGTGGTGGCGCTAATGTGCACCACGAGGAGTACCACACGGCGACACACCACAAGTACAACAAGGAACACCACGAGATCAAACACAAGTCTGACAAGGGGGTTGTGAGTAAATCGTGTATAAGATTAAATTTGTGAATTATGACTAATTTCAATGCAACGAAAAAATGCTTATAGATAATTTCAATAAATAATCAAAGTAGAAATGCAAACTATGTACAGTAAAGGAAAATATGCTTAAAGGTTATTTCAATCGGTATGAACAATAAAGGAAAATAATTTAGAAACTGAAAACTGTACAATAATGCTGTATAAATGCAAAGTATGCAAATTTTAAGATATGTACACGAACCAAAATATTCCCGGATAACTACATATACTCCGATATCATTTTTAAAGTACACAATTTCCATGTTGTTTGTAGCTGTACATGGCTACTTAAAATTGACATGAAGAAACACTGTATTAGGATTATTTACTTTTAAATTTTTATTCATTTAATTTTTTTGATTTAAGGAGGCCAAAGCACACTCCCATTATGCTGACGCCCATGGAGGAGCCAAGAACGAGGGTGGCCACCAACAGTACTCGGACAAGGGCAGTGACGGCAAAGCTGTGGGACATGCATCTACCCATGACGCCCTTGGATATGGCCATGGTGCTCACGATGGCAAGCATTCAAGTCACCACAATGCTTATTCCAAACATGGACACGCTGGGAACACCCTGCAAGCTGCCCATGGAGCCCACAAATCTGGTCAGTATGATGGAGTTCACAAAGATGGAGCTTTCGTTAACCACCATGAAGTAATCAACAAAGAGTATGAGGATTATGATCACCATGAAGGCAAGAAACAGTTCGACAAGAAGCACAAGTTTGATACTGTAAGTTATTGATGAATTTTATGAACACTTTCTGTATTTATGTTATTTCAAATAACTTGACTTTATTTTTAACAAAGCCAACTATCTAACTACTAAATCAGAATAATTTCTGCACCTCATATGTCCTTTCCTGTAATATGCCATGTGTGAGCTTGTATTTTATGTCATTTTGATGTATATGGAGTTTTTTGTGTTCCAATACAGGTCTAATAACTTAGCAAACACATATACCATTTCTTTTCAGGGCCATGGAGGCAGTGCTGCAAAGGGAAATGGTTATGGAGCTTATGGACAAAATGCAGGAGGAGTTCTGACCCACTCAGATAAACATGGCTACAACAATCCTTATGGGTATGGTGCTCATGCTGCTGGTCAGTTGCACGCCGCCCATCAAGGCAAACATGGTGACTTTGCAGGGCATCACAATAATGCCCTTGGACACCACGGTACTGCAAACAAGGGCAAAGCCGATGAGAATAACTACTACCACAGCGTTAAGCGAAGGTTGCGGAAGGAAGAACATGAAGTGAAACACGAAGATGGAAAGAAAAATGATGACTTTGGAGGCCACTTCCTGTTGGCTGGTCACCATGACCATAAAGATGCTAAACACCAGGCGGCAGCAGCATCTGTCAAAGACAATGCATATCAACAGGCCTCTAAGCAACACCCTAACGTACATTATAAATATCCCTATCATCATTTGCTTACATAATCTGTATCCATTAAAGGCACATTTTGTACATTGCGATTTTACTTCCACATTCGATTGAACTTACGTTCATTTAATACAGTATTGCTAAATAACCCTGTATTTTATTATTTTCGCAAATAAAGTTATACATTGTATATTATACCAGTGTGGTCTGTGTGTTATTGACATTTCTATTAATTGTTTACGAAGCAGAATAACATTTGTTAAAAGTACAATGAAGACTTAGTGGTCATAGGGATGGCATTTGCAACCAGTAAATGTGTCAAAAGGATTGACAGTCATTGTTTTGCATGGACCACATTTTTATGACCTGTATAGGGAAGACGACTAATTAATGCACATAAATCAGGTGCAGTTACACAGTATGTCATGAACACGTTATTGTTTGGGGGGGGGGGAGGATGGTCTGAATGTGACCTTGGGCTCCACTTCTCAATTCAAAAGGAAGGAATTGACTTATGAGAGGTTTTTAGGGTTATGTATGTATTGGGAGGGCCAAAAGTATCAAGATAAGTTATGCCAATTAGTCTTGTTAGGGGTATTGTGGACCTGTACTGAAAAATACCTTTGAGTAAGGTACACGTAAAGAGACTAGGCCTAACTCATAATTTGTCTGTTTTATCTCTTAAAAAGTTAGTCAGCTTTGGTGAGTAAACTTCTTTACATGACGTTGACGAAAGCTGTTTAAGTTATAATTATCAAAATATAAACATAGGCTGTGCTGCAGCAAAACCCTCGGCGAATCACACATAACACATAGGCATAATTAAAATTGCATAGTGTCCAACAGGCAGGAGGGCGGCGTAACACTTTCGTTTCCAGAGCACTACCCAAAATTGGAAAAAAAATTGGAAACAGCAGAACTCGGACACTGAGTGTTTGAAATAAGCTGTACCCAGTTGTCTTCTGAGACAACTGTTTTCGTCTACATACCAATTATATAACCCCAGTAGTAGGGGAGAGTGGGGCACCATGAGCTACGGGGCACCTTGATCCATTGGCTCTGTAGACCAGTTGGTTTGTTATTAACCTTGTAAATGGCAATGATTTTGTGCCCATTAGGATAAAGAATTAGGTCACTTAAATGTACTCTTTGAGTTTTCTATCAGGACAATGTGTCAATTCAGAATTTACACATTTCACTACCACAGAGTAATAAAACCAGGCAAGATTGTTATCTTTATAATATCTTCATTACTTGTAGAATCCAACAGCTATGGAATTTGCATGTGGGGTACCTTGAGCCAGCTTAAACGGGGCATCTTGAGCCTGACCATGAAAGAACAATAAAACTGTTATAAGCATACTGTTGCATTTATAAACCTTTAATAATATTATAAACATGAATTTAACTGGCCATATCATAGCAGTGCATTTATAAATCTGTAATCCTCCAATTATTACTTACGCAAGACACACTTTTCTTGCCTTGGAAATTCCAATTATTATTATTTAATTACATATTTTGTATTAAATACTAGCATACTTCATAAAAAAATTATTTTTTCTAAATATTAAACCTATTTGAGAATGTAAAACTGTCTACTACTGGGAAGTTCACCCAAACGCAGCCAGTTCCATGCCTGACAAATTGACAAATTTCATGGCCAATTCAAGAAAGTTGACATTTCTGTAAACATTTTGACATATGAAAACTTGCTGATGTACGTCAATGTACTTGGGTGAGGGGTAACTTGTTAACATTGCACTATTTGGCCTTCTGTTGCTCTACTAATAGGAGTACATGAGAATATTATTTTGAGTATCTGTGTTTCACCATGATACCATATGAAATAGCCGTAATTTTAGCTACTTTTATCAAATACATTTAAATTAAGTATGACATGCTTGTTAAAGATAAAATTAGAATAAATTCCTATTTGGAACCAGATTCTGACCAATTCAAAGCAAAAATATTTACATGTATGATCAAAACAGTTGTCATGCTAACCAATGTTTATAAATTCATAATTTTAGAAATTGAACTTACTTCTCAAATCACATAGAGTAATTTCTGTCCATATCTGATTATTTTACCCTAAATCAATTCCAAAAAGAGGTCTTAACATTATAAAATACCACAATTTTCTCAACGTCATGTTATTATAGGGTGTTATCAATATAATAATACATTATTTACGAGAAAACAACAGACGAAATACCATGCAGCTTCTAATTCTGTATAATTCAAGCAGTTTATTTTATATGTTTGGTTTCTATGGCAATTCTAATCACTTCCTGTTGGTAGAGGGCAACAAGTATGGTATCAATTTAAAGCGGAGACTAATGCCAATGTGTTCTGTTCAGTTTTAGTGAATATTCTCCATAAGGGAACATGCCATGAAAAACTATTAAAAGTCATGTTCGAAAATATCAAATAAATTTGTTTGAAAACATTCCATATGCAAATGAAGTTTACCCCATATCTAAAAATAGGCCATTCATTTAAAAGGCCAAGCATAATAACATATGAATCGACACTTATTTCATTCTTATATAATAAGTAGTTCAGATTATACCAAGTTTTGTAATTTCTTTTAGTTTCATTTTTTATCAATTTTGTTGCTATGGAAACAGAGCTGGAAAATTTTCCCCGAGGTGGCCATTAAAAAAATGGTCATGCTGTGAAACTACAAAATCCGGTCTATCATTTGATGGTATAAAATGGCTGTTATGACTTAGGCCAGGGTGTTCGTCCATGTATGTATGTATGTATGTATGTAGGTGCAGTAGTGTCAGAGTTCTGCTCAGGAAACGAAAGTGTTACAAAGCCCACTCGTCGGACGGACATTGATGATAACAATAACCCTCTTAGAACTGTGTTTGCTGAGGGTTAAAAAATAATCTTCAAAGTCAACTGTGGCAATGTCGATGAGTATGCAGATGTTGTGTCCAGCTACATTAAGTTTTGTGAAGAAGCCTGCTTGCCCGAAAAGACTGTCATCAGCTATCAAGAAATGAGAATAGTTTGCTTAACATTTTGGTTGATGATAGTGATATTACACACGTTAATTCAATGAAATACTTAGGTTTGGAAATAATGACACTCTAACATGGAACAAGTATGTAAAACCTCCAAATTAGCTAAATTAAGTAAGCCACTTTCAAGAGAAATATTAATCAAAATTTATCATTCAGCAATATAACCTAATATAGATTATGTCATTTCAGTTTGGGGTTGTACTAACCAAACAAATATCAATAAAATACAAAGAATGCAAAATTGTTGCGCTAGGATAATAGAAAAGAAGTTTGATTATGTACAGCATAGAGGTATTAACTTAGTTAGAAATTTAGGATGGATGAATGTCCGACAACGACTTTTCTATTTCCAAACCTTACTTATATTCAAATGTATTCATGGACTGGCTCCTCAGTATTTAACAAATAATATAGTTTTAGATATTGAAATTAAAGATAAAAGAACAAGACAACATGATAGGAATTTATACTTGTCAATTCCTGAAATTGAATTTCACAAGAACATTTTTTCTATAGAGGAGCTTTAAAATACGGCAAGAATGTAGCCCATGAGTGAACAATACAGTGTTGGTGCTATAACTTTTATTTTTTATTGTTTGTGTATTTTATTGTTTATGTATTTTGTAGTTAGTGTATTTATTGTTAATGGTTTTTAAGTTGTCAATATCTATGGATTTTATTAGTTTATTGTTTTTTTACTGATGTAAAGAGCCCGGGTGTAAAACAACTTCAGCTGATCTGGCTACCCTTTTAAAATATAGTAAAAAAAATATATAGCATCTCAATGTCAAGCCTTGGTTTGACGACTCACTGCGTGTTACAAACGATGACCAACTGACCTGATCACAAACAAGAAAACCAAACTGGAATTACAGAAAGGAATAAAGGCTGCAAAGCTCAGATACAAACTTCGTATGGAAGAAAATCTCAGCAGCAACAACTCGAGTGAACTGGGGGGCTAGTGTTGGAAACATCACAACTACAAGCAACCCGTCCCTCGGATCGATACAAGAGATGAGAACTCTCCTTAAATACTCCATCACCCAGAGAAGTGGCTAATAAGACTTTGTCGCTTCTGAACATTTGGAAGGCTGCCGATCCAGATCATATCTCATCATGATTGCTGCGAACGTGCTCGTGGCAACTAGCAGATGTTTTAAGTGACACATTTACAGAATCATTGAGGGCTTGTTTAGTGCCAAAATGCTACAAGAGTCTATAATCATCCCGGTCCCAAAGAAGAAGCCAACAGCATCACTAAATGACTATCGTCCAGTGGCATTAACATTTTAGATAATGAAATGATTGATTTCAATTCGCTGTATATTATTGTCTTCATTTTGCTCGTATTTATTTGTTGACTACTCACCGCACTTAATTCCATTGTACCTAGTAAATTGTATAGAGAGTTAGTAGACCTAGGTCTACCAAACATGACATGCAACTGGTTACTAGATTTCCTACTAAACAGAAAACTAACTGTGAGAATTGGTTCCATACTGTCAAAACCACTTTTTCTCAATATTGGTACCCCACAAGGTTGTTGTTTATCTCCAATGCTGTTCAGCTTAGTAACTCATGGATGAGTCTTGTTATAGAAATGAAGTACTGATGTTTGTTGACTGGTGTAAGAACAACTTATGTCCGAATGCTGACAAAATAAAAGAGAGGATAATTTACTTCAGAAGATCAAAGTGTGAAATAGCCCTTTAGAAATAGATGGAAAGTGTTTAGAAATTGTATATTGTTTTACATACTTGGGCATTCACTTAACTGAAACCCTTAATTGGGATGTACAATCTTTCCACATTGATGAAGTCACCATGTAAACATTTTACAGCTCTGTCATTGAATCTTGCTTAACTTGTTTTATGCTTATTTAGTGCAAAGGCACACCTATAAAAGAGACTAGTAAACTGACACGGGTGGTCAAAACTGCATCCTACATCAGAATTATACCAGAAGCGAATGCATGTACAACATAAGAAAATTTTTAATGGTACCCCCTAATCAATGACTATTTTGATCTAATTCCTTCTTGAAAGAGACTCCGATCAATTAGAGCTTCAACAAACAGGATGCTATATAGTTTTGTCCTGACAGCAGTGCGCACTTATAATTCACAGTGAAACAGTCCAATATTTTATGATCGTTATTCTTAAACATTGCTTTATTTACATTGTATGGGTTGACAAAACAAATTCCTTGTGTTATCACTTGGCTGAATAAACTCTTATTTTATCTTATCTTATCTCATCCCACTGTTTTCTTTAAATAGGGAAGTCACTGAACCCTGGGAAAAGATCATTATTTTCAGTTGTCTTCAATACATAGTTATGCTAGAGTGCCTGGTATAAGTATAACCTAGAAGATATATTGAGGTTGCACAAGAAATTGATGAAGTGTTCCTGGTGCATAAGGGTTGGAGACTAATGTCAGGTCAGCAAACAATGTTGTCATTATTGATTAGATTCATTAAATATGGATAAAAATGTGTCACAGAGGCATAGGTCACATGTGGACATTGCATGGAGGTGTCACTGAAATAGAAGATCCGATGTAAACAAATATGTATTTGATGAGGTGTGAATATTATTGACTGCATTCAATGGCATGATCAGATAATTAATTTCTTGTTGTTGCAAAAATAGAAAATATGCACAAACACAGAGGATGAATTTGTAGCTTTATTGCTTGTCTAAACATAATCATAAAAGTCAATCGTTTTGGATGCAAATATGTAATTTTAACGAGGTTCATAAAAAGTTTAGAGATTTTCAACAACTCCAGCAGCTAGATAACATTGCTTAAAACTGTTAGACTGGTTATAAGCACTCATCAAACCAAAAAATGTATTTGCCACTCTAGGCTGGTAAAATATATTATGTATTGATTAGCAGGCATTCTTCAAAGGTGCAAATATATACATTAAAATATATTATATGTACATAAGTCAGTCATGATCATTGCAATATCACAGATATTTCTTCAAAAAAAATCAATCAATCAAATCAAGTTTTTCTTTTAATTATTATAGTTTTTTAAGAAAAACAATAATGATCATTGAAATATCACAGCTAGTCTTTCAATAGCCCTAGACATTTTCCAGGAAACCTTTCAGTCACTTGCATAGCGAGTATACAGAAATAATCTAAGCCAAAAAGATCTTCTATAGGCATTGTATATGAGCTCCTATATTCTCCAATAGAGTGTTGAGCAGTGAGTGTATAAATGTCACAGACCCATCTTTGTATGTGCCATGAATAGAACACGCATGAAGGGCCATTTTTTGTTTCATTATTATAATAGTCACAGCACTATGTGCCAACATTCAAGACTAGACTGAGAAAGTATACAGATTACTATGAACAGTAGACACACAAAACTAAAACTTAGCTTACATACTCCTACGCCAATGAAGCTGACTATGCCGTTTTTCAGCTTTTTCTCTTTTCTTTTAATGCTCAAAGAAAAGACCCTGTACAATAAATAACAGGCCTCACCCTCGCTATCTCATCATGCTCATGAATCAAATATACCTCTCTCAGTAATGGTCCTCCTGACCATACTTCAAACTTGCCGCCATTTTATAGGCACATGCAGTGCTGCCATCTCGTGGTTATTACCATAACTTCTACAATATCCTTATGGATTTCTCATTATCTGAGCTACCTTTGACAAAATGAAAGAAGATTTCGTTTGAAAATCTCCCACTGTAATGGCCATGAGATTGCATCTACAACAACTACAGCTAGGACGCCTGTGATTACTAATGCGATGGCGACTTGACCAATGCTCCTGGACCCAGTGGCTTCCTTTGTTTGAGGAGTTACCTTTGGCTTTGGCATAACTGTGAAAACAAAAAACAAAACTTAGCTGACAGTTTTGGAAGCTTGAATTACAAAATAGTCTATTATCATAACACGAACAAAAATGTTCTAACCTGGCATGCTATTAGTTCTTTAGCAATTCACTGAAAATTTAGGATGCAAGGGCATATTTACTTTATTATCTCAGTAATAATTACGAAGAATTCCAATTGAAATTTTGCACAGAGCCAGAAGATGACATCACTTCAAGTCTTGTTTGCTAATCCTATTTTAATACCTGTACATGGCTTGAAAAATGTCAGCAGTCAACTGAGAGCAAAAAAAAAAAAAAAAAAAAAAAACTTCCATTCACGTAATTATTACGGGGATAGTAAATGGTCAGCAATTTTAGCAGTGATTAACATTCGTAATAAGCGTAATCATACTTCATACAGCAATTACAGTCAACTAAATAAGTCAACCACTCTCTCTACTTGGCTCATGTAAGGACGGATTGGCCCACTTCACCATGAATGAAGCTTGAGGTGGTATTGTACAAACGATTTTAAAATGTGTACCTTGGCATGGGATTATCTCGGGCATCCACTTGGCTTCAGCTGTGCAATAAGAAGTATGCCACGAGGCATTTGTACTCTGGAACTGGTAACCAAGGGAACACGAGTAGTTGACAAATGTCGTAAAAGATCTTTCGGACGTATTGCTTTCCATAGAACCATCGAATGTAGGAAGAGCTTTGCATTCAACAGCTGTTTGATACGACAGGGAAAAAAAGGTCACTTTTAGAGATGGGTGTGATAACATGCCAGAATGGCTAGACGATTTTTACAATATATACATTGTATCAATAATAGGAATAAAAAAAAAATACATAAAAATACGATATTTATATAAGTAATAAACTGTCACCAAGAAGATACCACCTGAAATTATCAGTGCTGCATTTTGCTCTAATGTTTAACTACAGGCTTTTACATTGATCTCGTACGGCCAACCCAGGTAACATTCCAATTCGTTTCTGACAGTGGCCTATATGGAAACGAGGCTGGACCGATTTGGAATGCTATCTGGGTCATTTCAAGTAATTTGAGCACAAACTGCAAGTCAATCAGGACCATCAAACATAGTGTCTCAGTAATTACGTGCTTCTATAAGTTATCGAACTCTTTTTAAAAGCATTTTAAACTTACCTCTGCAAGGTTGGACTGTGCCTGACCATTTGCCAGTCTCTGTACATGTAACATGATTGGTTCGGACCCCAGACCCAAAGTGCCAACCTTTAGGACACACATATCTGACCATTGACTCATAGGTCAATGCATTTACAAAAATATAAGTGTTGCCCAAAATCTCTGGGGCAGAACATTTCACAGCTGAAGAAAAAGTAAAAAAATACATAATTTATACATTGCAAATAAAATGAAACAGTTTAATAAATACATGCCACTTCCTGTTGGCTTGTGTGAGTCGGGTATATTCCAAGAAAGCTCAACTGAGTTATTTACGGATAGTGATATGATTATGACATATATAATGTAAGTCTTGTTCAAAATACTTTTCAGTGGAGTGTCCATCGTTTTCTAGAGTGTGGTATTTGATCTTTTATTATTATTTTAATGAGCCATCTGTTAAGCAGCTGCGCTGAAGATGCTTACTGAGTGACAGATTCAATGATTTTGAGGGAATATGATTGGCTGGAGATATTCTGTATATCGGGCACCCGGATCGCATTCCAAATCTTTTCAATGTCGACACGATGTCGGCGATGTCAAAACGGTTGTAACAACAGCAGCCGTATAGAAACGATGCTGGTAAGATTTGGAATGCTATCTGGGCAGTGGCCCAAAATCCCCCAGCCGGAAACCAGGGTCTTCCTAGTGTCACAGTAAGAGTCTACTGGTTGTAATATCTCTGTACTAGGAGGTGTTACAGAAATACTGATTTCATCAATAAGGTATAAATAAGGTATAAAGTATGCTCAAAGGTGCTGCCTCAAATGCTTTCACTAATCACGTACACAGACCTTTCTTCACTTACATTCAGGTTTATACGTAATTAGAGTAATTGGTGGAGAACACTTGTGTATGTCAGGTAGGTGAATTTGCGTAAGTGGTCATGTTTGATGACTTGTTTGATACCTCATCAACATAAACCAGCTCACTGAAATGGAACCAGACATCTAAAAGGGCATGACCAGGTCAATTAGACTGAAATTAAATTATCTTGTGTGTACGTCACAGTACGTGGTTAGTGAAATGAGTAGGGCTTATGGCAATGGGAAAGTTTCTTCCTCGCTGTTTTGGTATTACCATGGAGACAAGAGTAGTCTTGTCTCCATGGTATTACAGAGAATATCTCATTGAGTAGGTATAATCGAATATATTCATCATGAGCGCATACCATAACATGAGAGTTGATCCAAATTGGTGGTCCACTGCTTAGACGCACTGCAAGTCACAACCTTCCAATGGCCGCCATCTTTGAACACGTGACCCTTGATGCACGACACATTGACGCTAGTTCCAAATATTACGCCAGTTGTATTAATTAAGGCGTTGCTGGCGTTGTGTAATGAAGGACATTGAACAGCTGCAAAATGAAAGTAATTTTTTTTTTATCCTAAGCATCGATACTACACACCTTACAGCAAATTCAATTCACGAACGTCAATACAAAGTAGGGATGATTTATTTTGTAGTTTATGACCTACTATATGTAAAAACAATTCAAAACAATCGTTGGCAATCAATGCTATGCATTATCGCATATTATGAATTAGTTCATAGAAGAGTTTGCATGTGAAAGGACATTTACTACTCTGAAATGACAATATTGCATAATTTACCATTTACCAAAAATACACTATTTTATGCTTGAATGCCAAATTGACAATAAAGCAGCAAAACTAAATTATGATGTAAAAGACAATATTCGATTGTATATGTGTTAGTTTCATTGATCATAACAATGTAATACTTCTGCACATGACATATAGGGCCAGAGTCATTGTAGCGAGTAACTAAAATGCTGGAGAAAGTGGGGAACCTTGAGTCACTCTGCAGACCAGTACCAAAGATACACTTTTTACTTGCTCTGGACAGCCGGACAGGTTATTAACATTTAGTTATATTATAAGCCTATCAATAAATTTAATATGCCAAAAGCAGGCATAGCTTGTACATACTTCAGGGCTTGACATTATTTCTTAATTTCTGGCTCGGTAATTTTCAAGCATAAAATAATGTATTTTATGAATACAGCTATATGTAACTCTACCCAAGACATCTTTACTTGCACTGGACGGCCAGACAGACAGACAGACAGACAAATGACTTTATTTGGAATATAGCTAATTAGCATACATACCTGGGGGCCCCTCTAAGGTATTTCACCGCTTTCGAGGTGGTCCCCCAACAATATTACATTGATTTTATACAAAAAATTTTAGTAGCTAGCAGGTAGATGTTTAAGAAACAATAACATAAATAAGATAATAATAATAATAATAATAATAATAATGAAAAGATTACGTATATATAAATAGATAACAGAGTTGTGAACTGTGTGTGATGCAATGCAGGTAACTTCCATGGAAACCACTTATAATCTTAAGAAGTAAATAAATAAATTGATAGAAAAAAAAGGAGTATGTTAGTTAGCTTGAGTCTCTATTTCTGAAGTCTGCTCAGGTATTTGTCTGCAAACATAACAGCGTGGGTCCTGACAAGTATTATCATAATCATTTAGAATTGATATTTTAATATAGTCTGAGTACCCTTTTAAGCTATGTGTATAGAGAAGAATTGAGGTCTGCCCGTTCTACATGGACTTCATAAGTATTTCTTAAATCAACTTATGACAACATGCCCTTGATAAGAAATGTGAATATTTCTCAACACATTTCTTTACTGATCGGGCTTTTACTGGTTCATAATTAATTGCTGATTGCTCTTAGTCTTTGGCAATCCAAGTTAGTGCCACTATTGAAGCAGGCTAAAGCCTCCTTGGGCAACACCCAGGTGTTTGTTCTATTAATTTGGCTACCGCTGGATCGGCACACCAAGAGCAACTTGACCACAATTTATAAAGAAAGCTATTCCCCCTCTTATAAACAATGCATACATTCAACACTTCAAAATAACAGACTTATGATGTTAAACTATAGTAAGATGAATGCAGTAAGACAATAAAATTGCCATATCATGCGAACAGTAAAACGTTGCTCATGGTGCCCACTTTCCCTATATTACTAATACACCGTATACATTAAAAAAAATCATGGTTGGATTAGAACGAGTTTGGTGAATTTATAGAAACATATTGACTAATCCATTTTTGATCCATTTTTGTACATTTGGCAGAGCTGACCAATATCAATTACCAAAATCAGTATTATTGTACTCACATGGTTTTCCATGTTCATATTGAAGGCTGTTGCAATTTAGGTGTAGAATAAAATAATCATTCACTCAAAGCATGGCTTTATGCTTTCAGCGTTAATAGTATACGCTACTATGTCACAAAAAGTGGCTTGCTTGACAAGTCATAGGCACTGCACAATCTTGTAGTTTTCGGAATCCTCAGAAGTAACTCTATCAAGCTACGGGGGATGCCATTTTTTCCCATGGCAACATAGCTTGAAATATGTTGCCATAGCAACGAACCCAGGTTTTCAGGAAATTTTAGTTTTCTTTAAATTTCTTTACCACTAGCACTGACAGACTCCATCAAAGTTACATAATCAAATCTTTTAACTACATGCTTTATGTTGGTTATGTGACCTTTAAGATCAAAGGTCATTGTCATAGTGAGAATGGTGGTTAAATGTACAAATTTGGCCCTTTTTCACAAGAACTATTTTTTAGATTCATTATGCGTATCACTTTATACCTGTTTCCATGCAAACAGTTATCCATCAGTAACTTGACATAGTCTAAATTTGTTCTGGATATTTAGGTTGTATTGGTATCCATGACAACCAGGTTCAAATGATCCTAAACGAATTGATGTCCTTTACAACACAGACAAATGGGAAATCCCAAAAAGCAAGATATGATTTTCCACTGTTCCTACAGCTTTCTGTGATTTGTAATTTTTAATATGACCTACTTGCAGACTTTTTTTTTATTTCGGGTGACCTTTAAGGTCAAAGGTCAAGATCATGATAAAAGTGAGGCTAAAGGCAAAAATCTGGTAAATTTTTGCAGTAAAAGAAGACATTATCCTACCTAATGCTACATTGATTGGCGGTTTTGACATTGGTTCATGAGAAATGTAATGTAGTCCTAGCTTGTTTTACAAATATAGTTTGAATTGGTAACCATGGCAACCAGGCTAGAATCGTCACAAACAAAATCAAGATGAATGACAATTTGGAGAGATTTTGGTGGCTGATAAGTAGTTTTTACAGGGCCAGCATGGTCTTAAATTTTGTAATATATTTGTTTTTTATATCAAGGAATATTTCAATCATGTGACCATCAAAGTCAAAGGTCAAAGTCATGATGACAACTAAGGTCAATGACCCATGAGCCACCATTTTGTGCCCTACAGGAGTGAATATAATCTAATGCTGTCTGATACTTGCTCCACATATATAATTTAAACTGGTATTCATTGCAACCAGACTGGATTCATCGTAAACAAAACTAAAGAAAATGACGATGTTCTCACTTTTGCGAGATTTTGCAGCCTGTTATGCAATTTCACAAGGCCAATATAGCTGTAAGCTTTCATATTTCTGTATTTGGTGTATACATGGAATTATTTTAGTCATGTGACTGTGGTGTCGAAGGTCTAGGTCATGGTAAAAACTAAATCAGACCATTTTCAATATGGAAGTGAGTATAATCTCATTTTATTCTGGACTTGTAATTTATGTAGATATGTTAACATGAGCAATGCTCTCATAATATACCATGGGTATATAATGTCAAGTGGTATCCATGGCTGGTTTTTTTTCATAAAGAAAACTAAGAAAACTACCTGCTTGTTGATAGTTATGCATATTTGCAGGGCCAGTATACTCATCAAATTTTTTTTAAAGTGACAAGTGTGTTGCAAATATAAAAACAAATCCGCTGCTATTAAGTCATATTACGCACAAGTTATATTACGCACAAGAAACGCACAAGTTATATTTTGCTGCCTGTTATGCATTTCTACAGGACCGGCATAGGTCTAAGCTTTCACATTTCTGTATTAAGCATATACACACGTCCACGGGAATATTTCAGTCATGTGATTAGGGGGTAATGGTAAAAACTAAGGTCAGTGACCATAATCAGTCAATTTTGCACAATAAAACTGAACATTATTTCATTGTGTTCTATTCAGTAGGTTAATTCAAGCATGAGGCGCAGTAAATACATAATAATAATAATTCTGTATGATATGTATTACTGGAATACATGGCAAGCAGGTTGGAATCATAAAAACAAGTCCCTGCATGGATTCCTCGCTAGTTTTGGTATATTTTCAACAGTCTGAGAAAGCATATTTTCAGGTTTCTGAATTTGTCTGTGTCATGGAACTACCGATGTTGCCACAACAACCAGTTCTAAATTGTTGCCATGGCAATAAATCAATTATTGATGTATAAAAATTTTCAGTTTTACCTATGTGAAGATCAGCCATTGACTAATTCCTTATCTTCTCATGAAACCATCAATTATTTGCAGTTCACAGCATGAAATGTTTGATTAGCAATACCATAATTAAGGACAGCCTCCTTTTGTCGGTCAACAATTAAATCTTCAGTAATACTTAATAATTAGGTGCCATTTTCAGTGTTTTTGGACCTGCTGATTTCAAATCTTGCTGTTGCCAAGCTAAATTTTTAGTCCTTCACCCCTTAATTTACATATGAAACTGGCCACCCATATTTTACTTTGTGATAAATTTTTTTTCAAGTTTCAACCTATAGATTTTGTGTGGTTCATTAAAGTATCATGATTAGTAATTGAAAACACTACTAGAACCCTTTTTGTCCACTTTTCTTCATTATTAGATGAAAAATGTATCTATAATATGCAAATTAGGGACGCCATTAATAGAAATACTTATTTTTTTCAAATCTCGCCAACAAATAAAGATAATACCATGAATTTGGTGTCTACATGTGGGTTTTCATGGTCAAGGAATACAAAAAAAAGGGCAGTGAAACCCTTCTATTTTGAGTATTTACCAACATAACTAAGAGTAAAGACTCATTAAAGATGTTTCCATTATGTTTCTTGTAATCGCCACCAAAGGAGAACAATTTCTTACATATACTTGAAACAATAGAGGATAATCCCACAAATATGATGCCCAGACCTACACTTCCATAGTCAAAAAACTTGAAAAACAATTGACCGAAAACTTGCCATGAACAAAAAGTATAAGGAGTAATAAGGACATAAGGTGATCTCCCATATATTGCAAGCAGCTGACCTAATGACTTGGTGCACAACGTGAAATGCAAAGAAGCATGACTATAGCCAATCACTGACGGAAGATCAAGGGCTTTCAACGGTATTATTCAAACACAAACAGTAAATCTGATTGGCCAGTCAGATCATTAATTAACTTTAAACTACCTGGTGTCATGTGAATACTGTCATCAGTCTCCACTCTTAGGATGGTTCCAGGTCAATTAGATGAGCAATAACTTCTGTTGATGTTTTATTTATCTAATGGAAACTTACGAGTGCATGGTTGAATGCTGCCCACCCACTTGAGATCAGAGGAACAAACTATCGAGTTTTCCAAATAGTTCTTTCTCGAGTAACCAGGCAGACAATGGTAAAGGACTTCAACACCAGAGGTCGTGTTTGTTGTTGCCGGAAGTGTGTTTGCAACTTTTAAAACAGGTTCACATCGGTTTTCTGCAAAATGTATGTACAGCTGTTACTATTGCAATTTTGCAACTATGGTAATTTTTGTTATGAAAGTGCTTTGGCAACGACCTTTGAATCAGAATAAATTAATGAAACCGTAGAGGTTTTTACGGAATATTCACACTTAGCTACAATTGCATTGAGTAATATATGGACTTTAAATGCCATTCCCTCTTGTAAAAAAAACCAGTCTATATGTCATATTAAACATTGCTTGGAAATTGTGGCTCATTCTACACTGCGGCGCATACTTTTAATGGCAGCTCATCGATGAAGTATACATTAACTATGGCTGGATAACTGTAGTAAGATGCAAAATTAATGTTACTGTTTGTTCTCCTTTCAACGTTAGGGCAATTTTTTAGACTACTGTTACGGGGGAAATACTTTCATCAATCACGATTTGACTAATTGCTGAACCTTCTCTCCATTTTGTGTTATTCCATGACCGAAAAAAGGATAATGACTTTCAATCTGAATCATATTTGTCTCCACTAAGTGGTTTACAATTAGTTATTGGGACAAATGTGTTTGGCCACAATTAGTGAATCGATTGATTAAAACACCACTTTCATATATTTAGGTCAACAGTTTGCCCTGCTTTCTGTAAACCATAAGCCCACCTACCCGCACAATCACTGTTGAGTGGACTCCATTGCTCATTGTTTTGGCAAGTGACCTTGACCTTGCTGCGTCCATCGATGAAACGTTTGCCAGCATCACACGAGTAAGTGGCCTCATCGGAAGGGCGTCTGCTTCCAGAAAAACTCACAGAGGCGGATGGGATGACCACAGGTGGGGGACAAACAATCTCTACGTTTAAAAAAAAGACCAAATGTCTAAGTGAGTTTTTTCTTAACACCTATAGTGTTCCCAAGTCTGCCCTTGTAGGCAATGCTACATACATAATTGCTGGTTCTAACTACTACACTGAAATAAAGCAAAATACTTAAAAAATGAAATTTCACAGACCCACAAGTTTCGAAAAACTAATAGCCAATAAAAAGACAGCAAGATCATTAAGATGTGCGTATACATATCATGGAAATGAAATGGCTTGATAAATGTATGAAAGTCTTACCTTGACAATCTGGAACAGAGGCATTCCATTGTGCATTACTCATGCATTCCACCATTTTAACGTCAGCAAAATCAGGAAAACGGTATCCTTGGTTACAGCGGAATGCCACCAAGGTGCCGTAAAGAGCTATGTTTGTGCTTGCTGTGGCATTCCTCACATCTTGCACACGCGGACAAGTAACGACTGAAAATGTTATATGCCTGGTCAGTTGTTGGATAACATTATTTGACGTTTGGGCTGTATCAGGGAAAATTTTAGGGAGAGGTCTCATTAGTGGAGGCTCTGAAGGCCAAAAAATTGTAATATAGTGACACGCTGGACAAAGGTGTGAAACTTTCCAAGATTGAACCTAAGAGGATAAGCTTTAAAAATTCATAAACTCCAAAACAATATGTATGTGGAACACGTTAAAAAACAGGTTTCCATGGCAACAAGTAAGCCTCTTCTGGTTTGTTTTTAAAACAACTTTCTTCTAAACTGGCAATCATGTAAATTCAGCTAGAGTAATGATTTTTGATGTGGCATAAGGCCAAATACATCGAACTACACATCAAATTATGGTTCATTCCATGGAAACGAGAATATGTGTTAAAAATTGAAATTTTTAAAGAAATGTATATTTTAAACTCCACCAAGGTCAGTGTAGCATATGCATATTTTGAAACTCTTAATATAAACACCTTATTTGTAAAACATCTTACTGCTTGAATTACAACTATAGACTGAGTCGTAAAAAATTGCATGTAGGTATTTCCATCAAAAATCCATGAAAAGTATTCTGAATCATAACCCTACATAAATTCATGAGTTCAGAAAAGTATAGAATCGCGGTGTTTTATCAATTGTATTTTTTTTTAATTTTGAAACCGGTCTTTGGTTACTTGCAAAGAACCAAAATTTTCGCTGAGAATAAATTTGTAAAATCTGTTTCTATGGCAACAAGTAAGTCCTACCAGTCCCATTTGAAAGTTGCAATTTGTTTAACAACATGGAAACGGCTATGGAGTTTCAATTGAAACATTTTATATTTTGTACTTCCATAAAATATCCACAAAATGGATAGAAGTGCTCGCTTAAACTGGGTTGCCATGGTAACCTGCAATTAGTGCAATACAAAATAAATAATTTGAATAAAATGTTTGAATGCTTAATTTGTCTATGAAATAAGCAACTTAAAAGTTACAAAAGTAAGTGTAAACAAATAACCCAAGCAGCTGCTGATCCTCCCTTTCCAGGCTCCTTTTTCACACACAAGGCCTTTTGTGTCATGTCCATCTTCAAAACGATGTCCAAAGATGCAACGGTATTTGGAAACTCCTGCCTCATCAACAGAGTAGGGGAACTCCAATGTTGAGTTAGTATAGTAAGGAGGGGGAGGGCAGCGGTTACCTAAAAATACAGATATAAGAGCGCTGCAAATATAAGTAATTTCAAAAACGAAATTGGAAGGTAACCCAGATAACAAGCCAAATTGGGCCTGCGTTGTTAAAATTTTGGCCACCGTCGGTACATCATAACGACGTCGCTGACGTTGCGCCGATGTCGTTTGAATTAGGAATGTTATCTGGGTAATACCAATATAATAAATTCGTCATACAAAAAAATAATAAAAAATACCAAAATATTAAATAAATGAGTAAAGGCCTATCACAATTTAAAATTTAGACTGACTTTTTATAATACACAAACTTTTGGGAAAATCTCGAATGATTGATCCCCATATTTAGCATTTCTTTTTAGGAACAAATTGCTCAGCTCTCCTAAAAGACCCCGTCATAATAATTTTCAAAATATCAAAATAATTTTATAAATATTGAATTCATCAGCGTGGCCACAAATAATGACAAATCTTGATGAGAGAAGAAAAAGGGCTAAAACAGATAAATATGATCACAATCAGCCACCATGCAAGGTTTATGTCACTTACCTTTGCAGGAGGATGCATAAGTAGAACGACGTGACGCTGCACATACAGACGTGACGTCGTGACGGCCGTCATCAAGTCTTTCGCCAACGTCACAAGTTGATTGCGACGTCATCCCGTAACTGAGTGTCAATGAGGTCATTGACTGTGGGCAGGTCATGGCTGTAACAAGGTACAAAGGCATTTGCCTTAGATATTTATAATAGAGATACAGCTGTTTCAAGTCACAACTTACTGTTGATTGAAAAATATCATGATTTGATATCAAATAAAAGTGTACGGTGGCTGGGAGGGGACATGGACTTTTTTTTATATCTCGTTCCAACGACATAATATCTCGTTCAAACGAGAAAGTAAATCGTTCTATCAAGATACCATCTCATTCCAACGAGATATTATCTCATTTTAATGAGAAACTATCTGGTTAAAATGACATACTATCTCGTTTGAACAAAATCATATCTCGTTCTAACGAAATAATATCTTGTTCCAACGATAAAGTATCTTGTCCTAATGAAAACTAAGTTGTTCTCGTTTGGACAATATAGTTTTTCGTTGAGACAAGATATTGTCTCGTTGGAACGATATATGTCGATATATATATATATGTCCCCTCCCAGCCACCGTAAAAGCGTAATCACACCAGAAAAATTAAAATAAAAAATAAAATTATGAGAAAAAAAAAAGAAACAAGAAGACAATATCAGTTTTCTCCAGATGATGGAATGACTGTGACAATAATTATACGTCGTTAAACACAGTGATTGAGGCCTTTCCATCTATTGACCCTGACCAAATACCTGGTCTGTCGTGTATTGAACAGATCAGCAAACCGGTTCGCTTACTTGTAATATTGAACTTGGCAGCTGTCCCAAGTTTCATTTTTAACTGGTTTTAAATATAGTTGTTATGTGAATGCTTTGAGTTAAATGCCACGCTGAACATATTATCACAAACATTTTTATTTGGTGGATGCGGAATGGAGATGCTCAGGTGCAGCTTAATTGAACCTAGCAACTGGGACGCACTAGTAAGCATTCTTGAAAGGTGTGACGCTCGAACTTAAAATAGCTCAGCAATTGCCAGGGCTCACTTGGAATCAATAAGGCCACGAAAGGAAATATATTAACTTAAACAAACTGTTCTCTTTGTGTATTCTTGCTTAGTAATTTCCGTTGAACTTTGAGGTCAAGCGTTCTAGAATCAAATATAAAGGAAAAAGGAAGTAGGCTATGTAAGTGCTTTCCACTAGCGTCATTTCCAAGTTGTCAAGTGGCGAACATTATTTAATGAATGCTGTCGTAGTTATTAGACTGTCTCCGAGAAAACCATTCAGAGGCCTGTTTAGCCAAAACACGACCATTTCCCATATCTAGTCTAACAACTCCTCAAATGGATTGAATAGATAAGATTAGGTTAGAATTTGCCAAAAATTAATTGTTTTGAGGCTATATCGGCTCTCTTTTAAAATGAAAACTTTAAAAATATGAAAATTAAAAAGTAGAGAACGTTGGATTGCACCAGTCAGAAATGAAAGTGACAGCATCAGTTTTGATACAGCATCAGCTATATTAAAAATAAGGCTATATATATATATACACAGGGTGCGGCATAAATACTTGCACCAGCAGCTACTGCTACCTCTTTTGTTATTGCCTCAATTAACAGTGATCAAATGCAGCTGCAATCATACACACGAAAGTAATAACAGTCCTTAATTATCTTTATAAATATATTTTCTTGTTTCTCCAAGAATTATAGATAATATTGATCTAAATATAGCACATGCACATTTATCACACCTTCGGGTGATTTTCACCTTGGCTTTTGCAATACAAGCATTAGATTATGTCACTGATCATACAGATGTGTTATAGACACCTTTCTTGACCTTTGCCACCAAAAATAGGGCAAGTAGATTCATTTTTAATAAGAAGGTAGAGCATCTACACCTTTGAGGCGAAAAGTGCCATTTTGGACTTTGGTCAATTTTCTGTCTTTTCTGTTTAATTAACTGGTCAATCCTCCTGAAAATCATGTGATTATTTCCAGATTATTTGCAGATTCAAACTTTCTCTCTGGAATGCCATTATATTTCTCCATTTTAATTTCATGACCTTGTTGAAGCAAAACTGGAACCAACCTTATTATCATCTAATACCATGATATATATATGCACATATAAAAAACATTGAAGGAGGATTCTGCGTCAATATTATATTTTCTGTGGCAACTAGGAAATCTCTAATTTGTAAACTTTCTGCATCTGGAGACACCATGCAAGCAGTTAGAAATTTGACTTTTGTGATGTGTGTCACTCAGAACAAGCCCTGCAGCATGAACCCTCTCAATAATTCAAACATTATAAGATCAAAAATATCACAATGCCCAATTGCTTATACCCCTAACTAAATGTGGCTTTGAAAGACTTCATAAGCATTTGAGTAATCTAGAGCTATCCCGAAAGAGGAGATGCATTGTGCAAGTTTACATACACCATGTTAACCTTTTTTTGAATGCAACTAAATTTATTAACAACTTCTTGTCTCTAGATGATATAACTAAGTTTACAGCAATAATGACAAACAAGGAACCTGAGTTATTAAATAGTTTAGGAAAGTTTCTCCTTCAAGCCGATGTGTAGAGAAAACCATCTCCTGTATCCACACAGTTATTAATTTAGTTTATTAGTTTATTAGTTATGATGTGCTTGTCATGTTTTGGACTTTAAGAGTGAAATGTTTTTATTAGCGGCTTGTATTTTTTTTTTTTCTATTGTGTATGTGGATTTTAAACACGTATTATAAGTTAACTTGGTGGCTGGAACCTTGATTATTGAAATTTTATTGCTTTCTGTATTTACATTAATGTCTCTTTCATGTTATCTTTTAACTGAATGACATATGTATCACTTATGATATTTTACATGTCAATAAAATCTATATATATATATCTATGAGGTGCAACATTCACTAATTTAGCAACCATAAATTTGTTAGGTTTCTCCCAAATTAATTCTGTTTGAATATAAGAAACGAAATTACATACTGCATTTTTCTATATGGCCTAGTTGTGCCTTTTGATAGTCATATTGACCTATTAAGATTTTCGAAGCAGTCAAGCAGAACTCCGACACTACTGCACCTAATTAATTTTTAAGACTTAGGGCATACAAGTTTTGCCATAATATGTCTAAAATAATGCAGTGGTGTCTTTGTGTCTCATGGCCATAAACGAAATAATTTTAATAATAAGGGGAAAATGTTAAAAATATATATATTTAAATTATAATGCTTTCACTTTATAACTCGGTTTTTGGCATCCATCATCATAATGATAGAAAACAAAAAATTATGTTTTTTCCTACATTCCCACACTTTGCAAGTTAGAATCCCATTACTTTACAATGGCAGCCATAAACTGTTTTAGAATTCAAGTTCATATAACTGAATTGGAACCAAACATTGTTGAATAACATCAGCAAATAAAGGTTGAGCAGAAGTAAAGACAAATTTACATCTTTCAAAAAGCTCAAAATATGCAACAATATGTATGATTGATGCATCTGAAAACTTTCTGATGAATATTATGCTATTGCTCGCATTCACTCCAAAAGAGAAACTGCTAAGAGGTTTATTCGCAAACTGTAGTGTCCGTACCGTTGCTATTTTCCTAGATGGAATAAGCTCAAATACATAATTTGTATTGATTCTCTTAATGTTTAGGAGTTCTTCACCTGTGTGTTTTTCTTTTATAAAATTTGAATTTTGTCGAAAAATTGCTCCAAATGAAGACAAATTTCATAACAATATGAGCGATACAAAGGCACTAATTTCACATATATTTCAGTTTGTAATCCATCTTAAGAGAAATATATGATAAAATTGTTTGAAAAATATCAGAACTGCCATGTCGAATTGGCAGGGCTAACCCCATGCAATAGCCTTCAAAAGAAAGCATACATCTATTAGGAATTGGAAAAAATAATATATTAAATAATTTCCTCTCAAATATATAAAAAAACGATGCACACAAAATGCATTTGTTGATTTGGCCGAACATAACGCTAAAATAATTTTATGTTTGTGATCATAATTTACCTTTTACAGGTAACGTACCCACTTGAACCCACAATAATGCATTGTATTATCAAATTAGCGTACCCTGTGCTACGAATAAGCAAAAGATGTTCACATTCATGTGTAGTGCAATATAATTGAGTATAACACTGCACGCTGATTGTGACCAGGCCCAAAAATTTCATTGCAAAATTAAAGTGAAACAAACTTGCAGAAAAGTAATTACATTGACAAACGATGCAAACTTTTCAGCCTTTCAAAGTGCTCCTGCCACGAAACATTATTTGTTATTGTTAATAGGTTTAAGCAGTCACAGCGTAACCACTAATACTCTAGGCACTCTAAGCCATGTGTACGTGGTTAGTGAAACAGGTGATTTGGTATTTTTGTACTTTGGGACCTGAGAACTATGCAACCCACCTGAAGGCCTCTTTAAATTTCAGACTTTTGTTTGGCCAAATGGTAATACATATAGATCTAGTAAGATTTTACTGTACTAAGGTTTTACTGTACTAAGGTGCTACATACGCGTGCAGTCCACGAATGAGGGAGACCAGGCTGGTGGATGAACACACCGGAAAGAGCGACTAGTGCTGCCATCTGGGTAGGAATGGCCGATGTAGCAGGTCACTGTCACAATTGTGTCATATGCCACAGACGCCGTGTCAGTATTTGCGTGTCGTAGTGTTGGTATGGACGAGCAGTTTGTAGCTGAAAATAAACAAACCTGGGTAAGCTCATGTTACATAGAAACGTGATCAATAAATAGGCGAATAATACTTCAACCAGCCTGACGACATGATGGTGACGGAGAAATAAGGAACAAAATTATCATAGGAATGATAGAAGACATTAAGATGATTACATCAAAGTCTTCATTTAATAAAATTAAAACTTTGGGGTGATGGCTGAAGAGTAAATCACCATATTTTGAAGCTGACAGGATGTCTTTTATTTATGACCATAATTCATCTATATATGTATTTATGGGGATCAATGCGTTTATTTCTATGCTTATTTGTAACCATTTTGGCTTAACCATTAAGAAAAAGCTCTGTACTTCACAGTAGCCATGTGTTCTTAACAAAATTTTTAATATTTAAAGAAGGCTCTAAAAAGTTTCGCCCTTATTGGAAGACCATGAAATTGATATAAATGACAAAAGAGTCATTATTTTAGTTTTTTGTGATCCATCACTACTGTCTCAAAAAAGGAAGAAAAAAAGGAGTTGCTGGTTACAAATGATACAAAATGAAGTAATTTCAATATACTACATTATTACTGAACTGATGATATACAAAGCTTATAAGCAAGCTCTCAGGTAGTAGAATGAAATTTGCTTGACCAAATGTTGAATCGGATAAAGCTTGAGTCCGGGATGTGTACTGTGTCAATAAGTCAACCATTTGAACCAAAACTATCCTTTTAATTTTAAAATTATATTTGACACATGTTTTTTCCTTACGAAGCTTATGTACTCTTAATACGTTGCAATTTGTGTTCAAGTATATACAATTGTATGTAGCAAACCTAGGCAATCAATTGAACCAAACTTACCATTCTTTATAATTTTTTAAAATAATATTTGTCAGTAAATTAATCAATCAAATAAGTCTACAATGAAGTCTAGTGATAGAAAGAAAGCATACCCAGGCAGTCTTGCACAGGAGGGCTCCATCGACCAAGACCCACGCACTGAAACTTCTGAGTGATGAGTCCATCAGGGAAAACATGTCCAGTGTGACAACTGACCGTCACGACAATGCCCTCCAAGGTGTCCTCGTAATAAGCAGTGGAGTGGCTCACTTTGGGTGCAAAAGGGCAGGCGGATCCTTAATAAAAAATTGTATATTTTACGAATTTGATAATCTAATATTAATAGACGTAAAATAACATTTTTCTTATTTCCTTAATCAAAGGTCATTCCATTTTCAGTAACACCGTCATACGTTTGGGCATACCTCTAATTACTGTTTGTGAACTGTCTTTGATCAGAATAGCATCTTCAGGTAACTGAACTGAACCTGTGTCTGTTTGAGCTGTGGCAATGGAATCTGAAATAACAAGTTCTGTTTCTGAATATCATTTGCAGCTTTGTTATTCTAAACCAGAAATAACATATTTAATGAATTTTTCACCTGTTGACAGCATATTTGGTGATGTAATAGGTGGAGATATTGATGCTGTGGTATGTATTTCGTCTGGATCTGATGTTGTCACAGGTGCGGCTGTGATTGTAATTGATGTCACGGAATTCATTGCAGAAGTCAGAGTTCCAGGACGAGAATTTGGATATGTTGTCATTGTTGCAGGATTTATTGTCGCAGAAGATGCAACTGTTGGGTTTGTTGTCATGGTTTTAATAGTAGATTCTGTTGTAGTTGCAGAAGATGTTGTGGAAATACCTTCAGCTGATATTGGAGCAGACGTTGTTGTGACAGTTGTTGTAGTGGGAGATGCTGTTGTTGTTGGGGAAGAGGTTGTTGTTTCCTGTATTAGTATAGTGAAGTCAATGATCTCGTTCGGATTATTGGTAGGGCCTGAAAGTTAAGTTGTATAGGTATTAGAATCTCCATTAGTTAAGTTATTGGTAATTGGTCCGAATCATTTCATCGAGAATGATTGCATCTCTACACTTCAAATCCATTAAAAAGGTTTGAACTTACTTCCACATACAGGAACATTTGAATCTGGTTTCTCACAAAGATAACCAGCCATTTCATTCTTCCCTGCTGCATTTTTCCATTTGTGAGTTGATCCCTCGAGGAAACCATACCATTTATCCTTGCCAGGATTATTGCCAGTTTCCAGTGTGGATGAAACAGCCTGACTCTTCACATCTGCTGCAATTTCCCCACAATTGCGCGGCCAGTTAAAGATATTGGGTGATTGATGATTATTACCATTCAGAGAAATCCAATATTTTGGATTTGCATCCCTGAATGAAAAAAGGCAAAATGGAACTACATATTTCAAGCATAATTTAAAGGATAAAACCGTACTTTGTTTAATATACCACCATATATTGTTTTAAAATATAAAAAAAGTTTCAATTCTGAAAGCTTTATCACCCTGGGCCACATTGCTCCACGACCAAAAGGAAAATCCATTATTTCTATGTTAATACCACAATTACCTGGGCCCAATATCTTTGGTCTTAGCAATTTGAAAGTATGTGTATTATTGCTTTTTGTTTGTTAAAAAAAAAAATCTAATTCGACACGGGTCTCCCAGTAGATTTAAATTTCTGAAGATGAAACAAGGCTCAAGATTGACATGACTATTATTAGAGGAAAAAACAAAAAAAAAAGAAATGCTAGGATATCAGCACGCAATGCTTGTGTTTCGGTGCGAACAGAACTGTGTTTGGAATGAACGGATTCCATGGAAAACAAATCAATCAGCATGAAAACTCACCATATAGTGAGGAAACTGAGAACATTGTATTCATTCAAGTTGTCCAAGATGGCGATGTGACCATAATCTATTCCTGTGCAGAGAGTATCACTGTAAGAGACTTTGGTTGCCACATAGCAGTATGAAGTTCGAAGCTCCGGAACGTATTGTTCACCTGTACAGGGACTGGTGGCTGTGCAGTGTGAGAGAGATTATTTTGTTAACGAGGACGGCATTTGTAAAGCAAATGCTACAAAATGACCATCCATTTGTTTCAGCAGTAAATATTGCAAATGCCTATTTGAGTTACAGTGATATTTGATAAACATTTACAGCATTCTGAAAGTTTTACCTTACCAGCACAGAATTGATAAGGCTTCGAGATAAAAAGTCTATCCATTTTGATCTATGCATAACACTGCATAGATATGAGGTTCAGTAAAACTATAGAAATACATCGCCCTTTTAAGTTTGTGGAACACTTGTATAAGACTATAAAATTGTCTTGCTTCAAAAAGATCTTCAATTTGAGGTACAACGAAGTATTCATAATGTGGTAGCCTATAATAAAACAATTTAATAAACAATTTAAAAAAATACGAAGAGTTGTACTGTTACCTTGTATTGGTTGCAAGAGCCACTGGCAAATCGAGATGAACAATAATGCTTTCACTCCCATGATGCATACTTTAAACTGTGTGTGGAAGTTTAAGTTAACACCTGTTATGTATTTTATCCATTGTTTCCCTCTGAGGTGTCACAGTGGGATTTTCATCCAAACGTTCCCTATGATTATTTGCACGTATTGTGGATGCTAGCAAAAAAGGATGAAGAGCTCCTAGAAATTGGAGAATTGGCCAGCGAACAGCAGAGACATCTAGTGTGCAGCTGACGCGAGTGAATCACGAGTAACTGAGGAGGAGGAGGAGGAGGAGGAGGAGGAGGAGGAGGAGGAGGAGGAGGAGGAGAGGTGGTGGTGGTGGTGGTGGTGGTGGTGGTGGTGGTAGAGAAGGTGGTGGAGGAGATATCCCTGGTCCTAAACTGTTACAGTAGTAGTCTCAATTGTCTCAAAATGTTCCAGTGGGGTTATTATGTAGCTTTTACTTGCTGTATCTGATGGAGGTTTAAAATATATATATATATATATATATATATATATATATATATATATATATATATATATATATATATATATATATATATATATATATATATTTTAAACTGTAAATGTTTTATATATATATTGCAAAAAAATAACTAACAAATCATACGTTATATATTGTAAATGTTTTATATATATATTGCAAAAAAATAACTAACAAATCATACGTTACATGCCAACTCTGGTAAAAAAACAAAACAATAAGACCATATTTTACGAAAGCTAGAAGCGCAACAGAAGCTACAGGGCTACTTACTGTTGCATTTTTCAATTTTAAGGAATGCTCCACTGTTGCATGGTTGACAACGGCACCAGTTATGCATTGTTGCGATCAATCAACCGTTTTTGGAAATTAATGCATTCCCAGCATTCTACAAATATGCATATACGATTTTTTTTTTTTTTATTGCCAATTAGCACACATGGCAATTTGCATTTGAACTTTTTTGTAATGACGTAGTGCATGACATAGTAAGGGAGGGCAGGGCAAAATGAGCCCGTTAACTTTGAAGCAATATAGCTTGGAGGGATTTAATCTTAAAACAAATTGTTTAGGTGGGTGTAGGATATTTATTTAAGAATTCTGCTCATGCCATGAGCCAAAAAGTTAAGTGGCCAATACTTCTGGATTGGGCTGCCAAGAATATAGTCCCAAATGTATACTATAGTCAATAAAGGCTATACATATTATGTAGTGGTAAAACATTGGTTACGTCTCATTGTAATTTCTTTTTTTGTTATTTAATTAATTTCACCATGATGCAGTTTCAATAACAAAAACAAGCTCAGTGATTCATGGTTTAAAAAAGGAAAGTGGGGCAAAATGGGGACACTAGCCAATGGTATCTGGACGACCCCATTTTGCCCCATCAATTCTGTCCCATTTTGCCCCATATGGACTTAATTAATGAAGTTAATCAACAATAACAAATTATGTCCATTTCACTCAAAATATATCGCTGAAAATCAACTACAGTATTTGCTCTACAGAGTGTATGTCGTACAATAATGAGTCACGTCCATTAACCTATTAATAACAATTTCCATAAAAAGGTAAATATTTTAAGAAAAATGGGAAAGATCTATTTTTCATGACATGGTAACACAAAGTGACAGCATCATCCAAAATGACTGTCATGGAGGTCTTTGTGATGCTATTAGTTAATTTATACTATTTACACCCGAAGGCAGTGCCAATAAAAAACAGAAGGGAATTGTTAATGCCCCATTTTGCCCCGCCTTCCCCTAATGTCAATATCTTTTAAAACTGCGATATGAAAACCTCAAGCTATTAAGAGTTTAATAAGCCACATCGTCCCGGCGTCGGTCGATAAAAGCTGAGAATTAAATAAAGTTTTTATGTATGTTAAACTGTAAGTTACACATATTCATGGATCACTCATCGTTTAATTTTCAGAACAAAGCAATTATCTATTTCGAAACAAGAAAAGCAATAAAAAAATAATCAGAAAATACTTCATCAGCGGTAACATATAACACAACGCCAAAAACCTTCACTTTTTTTGTAATAATTCCAAATTAATTCTGTAAAAGCTACCAGCCTGATAAGCTACTAATAAGTAATTGTATTGTCCATCAGTTAGTTTGTCATCAGCAAAGTTTCCCAGGTCAAGTGTGCTTAATCAAAACCCCAACAAGGAGGATTAACTATTGTATTGTAAATCGTTTCCACTAAAGTCTTATACAAAATAACTGTCTTTATTCACAATTTTGAGGTCTAAGCATTTTTAAATTGCAAAATTGAAGTCGTTGTCAATATAGAACATGTAGTAAAGCCTCTAAGGCAAATATGACTGAGTGCCAACTGCACTTAATACGTTTATCATGCAAAATATTGCCGTCAAAAATTGATGAAGCAATGAATTTGTGGGCCTGAGTGCCAGCTGCACTTAATATTTTGATCATCAAAAATATTATATTGCCAAAAAAAATTTATGAAACACCGCACTCGTAAAGAAGAGTGAGCTGGGCCTCTACATTTTGTTTTACATGACTAAGTTTAGATAGGCGTAAATATTGCTGTAAATGGTCAACACGGTTGAAAACAATTACATGCTGTACATCAGATGTTTTGAGTAGATATTGTTTTGAGTGGATAACCCATCCCAAAGACATAATTTATGCCGCTGTAGGGATGAGGGTGATTACAGAACAAAATGTACGAACAAAATCAAGCATAAATATAGTGGATGCAGAAAGTCAGCCGATGTTGCATAATAACTCGGAATTTTAATTACACACAGGTCTCGCAATTGTTCAATGACGTCATCAACAAAAGGTCAATCAGTGCATTTGATGACGTTATAATTGGATGACGTCATTAAACAATAGCAAGACCGGTGTGGTCGTAGCTCCATCTCTCGACAGGACAGAACGCCATTAAGGGGGACATGCAACACAAAACACCACCTCATTCATAGGTCTACTGAGGCAATTAAACGACCCCATGTGTATACCAACGACCCCACTCATGGGATAAATGTGTATACCATAGCGAGGACTCCAAGCCTTATAATCTCATCATTACGTCTGCCTCTGGCAGCTGGTCAAATAAGCTGACTTAGCTTCAGGGTCAGACCCAGTAGTATTGAGACACTGAACATTTGAACATATATTGCAAGTTCCCTGCAGCAATGTTAAGATACATTTTGCACATGCAATGTTCACATAAATGTTATTTAAACAAAATTTAAAGGCAATGATGTGATCAAATACTGAAAGATGTGCGGCGTGACCTGTACCTAAAAATTACATAAAGCTGACTTGTATACATAAGGCCTACATGTCTGATATGGACATCTTCGAACAAAGACAATGGGTTTGGCTCATCAAATAATACTGAACCAGACACGTGTAACGAGTATTTTAAGCATTACTTCCTACATGGCCAAATGTGCCACGTGCGTTTTCCATGAGAAGGATAAACGCATCGAAAACGCATGGTTTTTAGCTAATTGTAATTAATGTAACTAATTGTAATTAGGCAAAAACCATGCGTTTTCCATGCGTTTATCCAAACGCATGGAAAACGCACATGGAACATTTGGCCATTTAGATAAATGATATCAAGTTATATAAAAAGAATGATTGTTATCGTGCAGACAATAATTAAGGTTGTAGGTTCGATTTCCCACCAAGTACCACAAATAAATTCACGAGATTTCAAGAAGAAGAAAAAACTTGCCAGTCATCTACTGAATAAAGAAAGTTAATAACTTCGTTTTTTATGAGTAAAAAAAGTTTCAGCCAATTTGATGCACGTGTTTCATTGAGGTCGATTACTCGGTCGATAAGAAAGCGAAGGAGCATAAAATGAAATTAAAACTATCATTAATTTGGTTTTTAAATGTGATACGATGAAATTAATGATTCATTCGAGCGGTTCATCACTTTATTTCAATGATTTAATATTTAACAACTATCACGGTGGAGCTACTTCACCATAAAATGATGCGATCAACTAATGCAATAATTGATTTTAAGTCATGCACAGCAAACGGATGCGAATGCAGAAATGGCTCAGCACAAAAGGAAACGGCTCAAAGGAACAGGTGAACTTGCCACAGAATGTTTGACAACACACACGTGCCAAATTGGCGGAAAAAGAATAGAAAAGAAATGGAAAGGTCATAACATTTGCGCCATTTTTTAATGAGCAATATTGCTGATCTGCATAATTTTTTTTTTTACGCATCTTATATTTGATCGAATTTATCACGATAAGCATGGTAATATATGACTATCAAAACACCAAATATTGATAATTGTAAGAGCGTCACTCAATGTCATGCCTTGTCTTATCATGTCGATAAGTCACTAAGCACAAGACACGATATATATGTAACGTATGAAAGAAGATAATTCATTTTGCAGTCTTATATCCTAATACACGATGTTCTTATAGGTAAATAAACTTCTTTGACTGACGCTGGTTATCTTTGTTGATGATAAGATGTTGACCATTTTTGTGTTATCCTATTAATATTGGAGTTCAAACTTATATAAACTTCTAAACATTGCACATCTTGCAAGATAAACGCTCTTTAAAAAAATAAAAAAAGGTTTTTGGGCTACACGTACTGTACCTTTCATGGGTAAATATTTATTGCAGACATGGATATGACTTACTGACCACATCCACTAAAGTACCCTTTTGCCCAAAACCTTAATGTAACTGCTTTAAATTATGCTCATATGTATGAATGTCACACAAACAAGGATTTGTTCAGAGGCTGCTCCAGCCTGCTACTGGAATTTTCTTATAACTAATATTACAGAATTTTAGCGATTATGCGGTTTGCAATATTTTGGCAGTGGGAAGTGATATGAAAGTATTAAGCTTAATATGAATACCAACACGAAAGTTGTAGACACTGCTCTCCTATTAGGCTACAGTCAGCAAAAGTTATAATGCATCTGTCAGATTTACAGCAAACTCTTGGCTTTACACTTAACATTAAATTGATTGTAATATAGATAAATAGATAGATAGATATGGGAAATGCAGCTCTCTAAGGCAAGTTCTTGCCACTATCGAGGGTTGATTGATGAGGTGAGAGAGAGGAGGAGTCCACTCATGTTACACATGTACCTCATGGGTGGGATGTTTTACTTGCCTGATGTTTACTTGCCTCAGCATAGACACTGAGTACAAGGGACCGCCAATTTAATGTCTCAGAGGAGTAGGCGAGCGTCTTACCAATAGACCACCCATAATGGTGAGTTATGAACGCATCGGCTAGCAATTCTCAGCAGATATAGTAGATTCATACGCCAAGATCAATATGAAATGGCTATTAAAATGTAGGAGAGCCTGGCCTGTTTGTTCCTTTACGGATAATATTGGCCGGCCAGTTTTGCAGAAGCAGAATTATTTAATAGATACACTGCCCCATACACTTATACTTTTTGAATTACGTCTAAGGTGGAATTATTTCACAGCATAAATATTACAAGATTTTGATTACGTATGACTAAATGTCAGAACCTAATCTAGTCACAGGCTGAAGATGATTCTGACTCTGCATTAAACGTTTACATTTTGAGTTTTTCTTTGCACTATACCCGCGAAACTATTTAAATATTCAGTTTCCTTTGAATGTAGATGAACAATTTGGGTGAATTAAACTCGCATTATTTGAAGAGGGTTAAGTTCATGAAGGAAGTAATTCAATTATCAAAGATAGCATTTTTAAATGGTACGGTTGCAGTACCTAATCATTTGAAAAGCTATTATGGTTAATATAATATATGTTTTGTTTCAAAACCACATAACTAAGACTGGACAGGTAAGGTTTGGTATCTAAGTATATCACAATTCATCATCTCAATGAATTATATAGATGATACCTGGTATATTTGAAGTTTTTGGAAAAGTTTCTTGGTCATACCTACTGCTTATTTATTCATCTTCTATATATTTATCAAGTATTTTATGATGAAAATGAAATTTTTTTTTGATACAATGGCTACCTGATGGCTTTTCTTTTATGTCAATTGGGACTCTGTCTATCACATATGGCTTTTGATCACAGTAAATTGCATCCATGAAGTTAATTGGGCACTTCTACCCAACACTTATCTAAAAAAGTGAAACACTAGTGGTTTGGCAGCCATTGTGAATGGGGTGAACAGAAGGCAAAATATTTCAACTGCCCTTTTTGAGGCAAATAAAATCAGTATCAATACAAACTCTACTGTATAGTAGTATACTGCATAATATTCATGTCATGTCATTTTTAGTATCACTTTATGTTTAGTATCAATTTATGCAGCCCTGCACAACGTTGGAAAGCCACTACAAGTCAAAATTACTGACAAACATACTTTCGTTGGCCCAAATGAAATTCTTTATACTGATTGCAATATAGCTTTATAGAAAAGAGAGAAGAAACTATAAACCAGATAAGAAGATATAGATTTTGGCCATTGGAATATGAGCCCAAGGGCTACATGTGAAGCCTGATTCAGTTATTAATCTAAAAATAAAAGCAATGACCTTCAGCAGTCTCTGTACCTCATAATCATGTTTCCAACACTGCTGATACATGAACTTTTATCCAATAAACCGAATAATGTGGATCGATTTAATCATACAATAGTACAAATATATCCCACATTTTGGTACTCATTTAAAAGCTCTTAACATGAATAATTTAACCATGGAGACTCTTGTCTCCATGATTTAACCATGCATCACACATAGCCATACCATGAACATATCATCCAGGAGCAGGAAATGCTGCAAAAAAAAACATTTCAATGCCTGATTCTTGATTCTGGTGCATATGTTGTTTGTTACACCATGGAGACAATACTCTTGTATCCATGGTTACACCATGGTTTTGCATTTTGTGCCCCCCCCCCCTCCCCCCTACCATGATGATCCACGCTCGTGGATGTGCATGGACGCGCACGCGCTAATCGTGAATGTGCAATATTGGATTAAAGCCCATTGCACACAGGAATCACATATGATGGCATCACATGTGATGGCATCACAACCCCTTCTTGTGATGTCAGCATAATGTGCTGCACACGGAGATGGACCCCATGACAGTCACAACCCCTCACTAGCCATTATGGAGCTTTTACAAACTAGGGTTGCTGTATTCTAGGTCAAGTCAAAACCCCTCGCATCTGATTGGCTATTAGCAGGCCAGCTCCCTGTGATCACGGCATAAACTGCTGCACACGGGGTTTGCATCATGGAAAGTCTCTGATTTTATCATGGATTATCTAGCAGTGCTAGATACCCATGATCTCGTCACAAGTCATATGTGACGCGATAATAGTCTGCTGCACACAGGAAAATTTGGTCATGAGAAGGGAATATGACCAAATCATATGTGAATGTTATTTATTTTTATATTGTACATTTTGTGTTAAAAAAAAAACAAGATATTCAAGTAGTACTTGACCATATGACTTTTTAACCAGAGCTCGAACACTAATGCACTTACCCGAACAAAATTTCATACAGTAATACGTCACATTGACATGTCACGGCTATGTTTTACAAAATCTGGAAAACGTAGGAATTTTTTTTTTATTTCGTTTCTAGAGCAGACCTCTCACACTATTGCACCTAGATGCCTGAAATTTTGCCAGAATATGTCTAAAGTAGTGTAGTTGTGCTTTTTGGGTCTAAATATATGTCTAAATTATAGTTCTTTCACATTATGAACTTCATTTTGACATCCATATTATTCTTTTCTTACATATATTATATGGCCTATAGTGACATCCATCTATAATATTTAGCTGTCAATGCCAGGAGTGAGCGAAGCTATATATATACTGTGTCTCCAGATTTAGCACATTCAAGTAATTATATATATACCAATGCTGCCTTCTTGTCTCATGACAACTTTACATGCCTGCTTTTGCACAACAATAAATAATTTAAGTATTAGTTTTTCTTGCAATCATACCCAGTGTGTTATGTAAGATTTATTTTTAGTAATAATGTCTGATAAAATCATTAGTTAACACAAATTTGGTATGCCCTGAATATTTCTGGTGGGGAATTTTGCATCCAACAGAAATGTTGGCCCATTAGTTATTTTCAACTATTTAATGAGTCTTAGCAAATTGCAAATTTGACAGACAGTGCAGCTTTAAATGTTACAATCTCTCATCTTTTAATTAGACTTCATGTAGGTTTTAAAATTTTCAAAATCGGACAATAGATAACAATTAAAGAGGCAAAAGAAGTCAGATAATTGTAATGTGTTTCTCAGCTGCCAGGGGCGCTGCGATCGCTTACAACTGCCCCCTGGTGTGGTAAAACGTTATCGCAAATGTTTAGATTTTTGAAAGCTAACGCTAACGTTTTCATCAAATTATTTTTGAACCATGCAATTGCTAAAGCTGGTGGGTTCCTCTTCAACAGAAACACTATTTCTAGAATTGTTATTGTCATACAAACAATTTTCTCCAAGTTTGATGCTGGGTGTGTATTCGTTACGAAATTATGGACATCACAATTGTTGAACCGACGACATTGTTTTAACGTGATGACATAGTCTCGTTCTGGCCCATCGGTCAAAAAGCGATAATATGTGGTCAAAAAGCGATAATATGTAGCTGTCAATGCCAGGAGTGAGCAAAGCTATACATGTATATTTATGAAAACTTGAAGTTGCTGTGTCTCCAGATTTAGAACATTCAAGTAATTATATAAACCAATGCTGCCTTCTTGTCTCATGATAGTTTTCACCATTACACATGCCCACTTTTGCACAACAATTTAGTCTTAATTTACAATAAATAATTTAAATATTAGTTTTTCATGCCATTAAAACGCAGTATGTAAACATACCCAGTGTGTTTCCAATGTTTTAGTCTGGATTTTCTCTCAATGTTTGATTTATTTTTAGTAATTAATGTCTGACAAAATCATTAGTTAACACACAAATTTGGTATGCCCTGAAAAATAAAGGTTTATTTCCAACTATTTGATTAGTCTTAGCAAATTGCACTTTGACAGACAGTGCAGCTACACATGTTACAATATTTTAATTAGACTCCATGTAGGTTTTTAAATTTTCAAAATCGGACAATAGATAACAATTTTAGAGGCAAAAGAAGTCAGAGAATTGTAATGCGTTTCTCAGCCGCCAGGGGCGCTGCGATCGCTTACAACTGCCCCCTGGTGTGATAAAACATCATCGCGAAAATGTTTGGAGTGGCTCGCGCGAATGTCATCGATTCAAGAATTTGTCGTAAGAGAAACAAGTTTTCAGTTTGAAGCTGGATGTGTACTCGTGACGAAATTATGGACATCGCAACTGTTGAACCGAAGTCGTTGTTATGACGTGATGACGTAGTCTCGTTCTGAATAACTAAATTGAGTGTAACAGGCGCTGTGATTGGCCCATAAGATGCGATAAAAACGTCGATAATAGGTGAAATCAAAGTAACGGGCGCTTTGATTGGCCAATGATGCGATGAAAACGATGATAATAGGTGAAATTAATTTTAATCCAGTTCCGGTTGGCTTGTCCACTGTGTAGCCACTCGTCTACGGGAAGTGAGCTTCACTCATATTAAGTTGATCTTCCATAGGATTACATGTATTTTGATAGTTTTTGGGACACTTCAAGTTCGGCATGACCACTGTGTAGCCTCTTTTTGGGACCTCTCTCTACGGGAAGTGAGCTTCGCTCATATAAATGTGTAAGCCCAGATTTGTGCGTCAATGGCCGCCATAACCTACGCAATACTTAAGAGGCAGAGCTGTTCTCTGAGTAGCGAGACAAATGACGGCTCATTTTGCTCCTTAACTCAATTCTGAACGGCTCAAATAACCTCATACTGGTCTTTCTTGTTGATATACCCACAATATATATCCGCGTTTACAAAGTAAAAAAATAAAATAAATGAGATAATATAAAAAGAGTTTTTTTGTTTTTGTTTCTGGAGCAGAACTGGAAAACGTATGCACCAAAATTATGTTAATTTGTTCAATACAAAAACATACTTGTTGCCATGGATACCAGAAAAAAACATCTCTGGTCCAAGAAACTGACAAAACGAGTACCGATTACAAAAAAATACAGAAAATATCCTATTCGATGATACCAAATTTGAGGAGGTGTGGATCAGTGCAAACAAAGTGCCCTTTTTATTCACTTTTTCTGGCCTTGGCCCCCTGACTAAAAAGGTATACGAGTGTGCGGAGGCAGGAGCCCCTGTGATGTTGTTGCAACCCCCCTATAAATAAAATAACTATATGCAGAATGACCTCATTGTCCAATGTATTTGTAATAAATTATTTTATTAAAATGCAGACATATTTTGACTTTATTATTGACCTGTAAACTTGCAATTCTATACAAACATATTCTTAACCCTCATTGAAAACAGGGCAGCTAAGTCAAGAATGAAAATTTAGGGTTGAGGGCCACAGGCCAGAATGAAATTAGGCTATACATATATATATATATATATACAAGTACAAAAGATAAAAAGAAATAAAAGCAATCAGAAAATAATTTTAAAAAAAAGGGAATACAACAAAGATTATAGTTACAGATGGTTCCAGCCACCAAATTAAAGTATTTTACATAGAAGTTAACATTAGTTTAGCTTTTTATCCACTCCTTATAAAATCCAATCAGAATATTTCATACATACAGCTTGTATCATAAACAGTTACAGGGTAGGGAGGCAAAACATTTTCAGAAATTGTTGCACCTCCGAAACTAGCTTATTATGCATGAATGGGCCAATTGACTGAAAAAGGATATTAACTAGCAGGCAGATAAGACCAAATTTTTTTTTTTATTATTCAATACGGCCTTAATTATTTGCAATTAGATTTAACATGGCCCCAAAACAGTTGCGCAACTCTTTACATAAAGTCCTTGGACATCTTGATCTACCCCTTTTTGATGGCAGCCTTGATGGAGCCAACACTTGGGTGGGAGGTCTTGTTGGTGGCCTGCTCTTAAATGTCCCACACAGCATAGTCCAGCGGGTTCAGGTCCGGGGTGGAGGAGGGCCAGAAATCTGCCAGCTTGAAGTCAGGAAAGTCTGCCTGGCAGAATTACTGCACCTTCTTGGTCGTGTGGCAGGGAGCCCCATCCTGGATACCCACATAGTTACTCTCTGGGCAATTGGCCTTCAGCCATGAAAAGACGTGGTACCTCAGGACCTTGCAATAAGCATCTGCACCAACTCCTTCTCCAGGCTTGAAGAAGAAGGGCAGCATCTTCTTGCCGTCAGAGGCCACTACACCCAAGACCATGACCTGGGCTGGATGACTGGTCCTGAATGTGTCCTTAACATCAGCTGTCAACTGTGCAAGGAATCAGTCATTTTGGTAGTTCAAAACAGCATCTACTGTTGTTGGGAATGCTTTTAGGATTTAATTTAGCACGGAACAAGTTTGCCACCCTTTGTCTTTTGTTCATCTGAGTGGCAATTTTACGCTCTAGGTCCATAACATTGACTCATTTTACAGCTGACTGGCTACAGTTTGTTATAATATTAGTTTCACAACATTTTGTCAAGTGGTTGTTGGTTTATTTGACTTAGGTTCATTGCAAGTTTCGCCTCCCCACCCTGTATATTTTACATATAATATACAATACATATTAACATGTTCGACAAAATACATTCCTTATATAATGTGTACAATATAACTATTTACAGAATGATTTTACTTCAAAATACAGCAAAATATATATTAACTAACAGGAAGTATATATGTATATATTTACAGAGATTATCTGACTGCACTTCTAGAAAACAAAATCACAAAGAGTTTTCATCATGGCAGTTCATGTAGGCAGTTTTAAAGTACAAGATATATATGACTGCGCAATTTTTGGAGATGGATGAAGGCATTGTTTAAACATAAGCTTGTAAAAGAAATTTTCCTAGGTTTATCAGCACCTCAGGCTCCTTGGATGTCATAATGGCTTTAAATTTTCCCATGTTGCTTAGTGTATTATAGTAACCAATATATTTCCTTGCTATCGTATTTAGATTTTCTCGAAATGAAGAGTAGCAATATACAGTAGGCTATTATTCATACACCTGCATATATTTCTATAGTAATTTGTATGATTATTAAATTGTATTCATAATTGTAAATTGATAAAATAAAATGAAAAAGTTTTTTCTTTAAATAGCATAAAAGCAATATGTCCAGGGGGAGAACTGGGCCATTTTTTTCTGAAATATAATATATGATACCAGTGACACAATATTTCGCGCAAGAGGAGGAACAAATATCAGACAAATTTACAGGCAGGCGTATAACCATTGTTTTGTTGTATGCATATCCTGCCTGCATTATCTTTATACAAATACATTTTTATGTATAGAACAACATTGTCGATGGCTCCTTATTGATCAATATTCAGACTTCGACCTCCTTCCAAACATTTGGTCCACATTTCGATGAACCCAAAGATTAGAATCGTTTCACAATAACTTGGACCATGACAGTGGCATAACTACATAATTGTTCTGAGAGTCAAAAGGGGAGAGTCAGACATTATACTTACAACGGGGAACAATCTATATACCAGTCATGAAAATCTTAACTGTCATGAAGAGTGCAATGAGATGCACTTAATTCTGATTGGATTATAATAAGGACGTATTTAATAGAGTTAACAAACAATCATGGAGAGACCACGCAGTTCACGTCCTCGTCGTGAGGGAAGGTCACAGCCAAACGTCATAATGGCTAAACGACCTCGTATTTGGATTGCCCTAATTCTTCAAATAGCAGGATTAGCATCACTGACAGCTTCTGTCGCAAAATTAACGTGGACAATCGTCAAAGTTGAAGGAGCCCCTGTGGCTGAGACAGGCCCATGGCGACGCTGTGTGCTTGTAACACCGTCTAACAATCGACCTTGTTTTGATGTTTTTGCGTCTTCAAACGTTTCTCCCCTCATTTATGCTGCCCAATCGGGTATTTTCCTCACTTACGTCTTCATTGTGATAGCTATTGTTTATTCTGTTGCATGTATGCGCCTAAAACCCTCCAGTAAGCTAACTAAGCGCGCCACCTACCTGACTCTGTCCAATTTATTCGCTCTGGTGACGTCAATAGCCATGGTCGTCTGTTACGCCATAGGAGACCGTGCTGACATCACTTTCCTTTTGTCCAACGAAGACATTAGTTCCTTCCGGTATGACGTCACTGATTCTTTCTGGCTTGCAGGAATGGTGGCAATTATGACTCTACTCAGTTTTATTATTGTTTCCATAGAATTTGCCAACAGAGACACCATGAGGATCATTCTGCTGACTATGTAAATCTTAACGTTTTATTGAAATGGCTACTGTCAATGTATATGAATTTATGCTCTTTGGGAGCAACTATCTGGTACTGATCAAACAACAATCTAGTCATGAAAGTAGGAGTAAGTTTAGTGTACTTGATAGGCTGTTGTTAAAAAAAAAATAATAATAATAAGGTCAGTTGAACAAATGGATTTACTTCTCATTCATGTGATATAATATTGAGCTGTATGTGATATATCTTGTAATACATAATCTACCTTTTATATATACATATATATAATGTACAATACTGCAGATTTAAGTGGCATTGAGACTCATTGTAGCAAATAATATTTGTAATGAAAACCGAAGTGTGTGATATAGAATTTACTAGAAATTCATTTGATTGGTTAAGCGGGCAGCAAGAACTGTTCATTAGGCCATATATCTCATGTCTTTGTTGTTCTAATTAAACTTTTTATTTTTATTTTACTCACATAATTTGGCGTGCGCCACCATATATCTCAATTTAATAGAGGTCATGCTCCACTCCAATACTTTTATTGCATATGAATTTTACTATATAAAAACATCATTTATATAGGTATTCAAATTTTACTGCATATATGAATGTTTTTGTAGCATTTATCTTTATTAGGCCTAATCATATTTTATTTGAAAAAATGGATATAACATTTGACAATTCCTTATAGTGGGAAGCTTAATAAAATATCATAGCAGTGATTGGGACTGTACTCTATTCATTTGGCAAACTAATTATGCTATATTGTCTACCATATTTTGTCCGATCGAATGCATACATGTACATTGCTTAAATTTTACATAAATTCTATTAACTTCCTCTTTTGCAAAAAAAAACTAAATGTTCTTTTTCCTTTATCATTTTGCTCAAGCACTTTTTGCTGGTGGTACAGTTAATTTAATCTTCTGCATTTAATCAGGGAGTTCAACTACTTTGACCAAAGACAATCATGTATTTTCCTAAATGTAAACCTTGATGCCATTCAGAAAATTATCAAGTTACTGGAAGACATGCTCATCAGCACATCACCGTCAAATTTGTTGACTCAAAAGTGAAGATTAGTTCAATGTTCTCAAATAACGCCAAATACACATGTACACATATGAACTCCCACACATGCCATTTTTGAGTAGTGGGTTGCTATGGTCTGTGGACTTATTGCAATTGTTAAATCCAGCTTCCTTTTCATCCAGACATTCTTATCTAGTCATAACCTGGTTATTTATGATGAAAATATTGCCATATCGTTGACTTTTAAAATTAAAGCAACTGTAACACAGAATACCATTTTATAAAAAGGGCAATTTTTTGCCTCTTCTGATTAAACTAAAATTTTAAATGTATGTTTGGAAACTTTCACTTATGATTTTTGTTATTGACAAAGAAATAAGCAAAATGATTTTGAATAGCTTCAACGTTTGCAAAACATAGTGAATTATCACTTCTAAGAAAAATTGTGATGATGGCATGTGTCATTTATGTCGTGCGCATTATTGTAGTTGACATATTTTGGTGAAAATTACAGGGAGGTGAAATAACTCTACTGCAAACTTTAGTATGTTGTCACAATGCAGTGGCCATCTAGGATTATACAAAATGTCACTCTCTGTAATTTCCATATACACAAGCAAGTTCATATAACAAAGCAAGTAAGGCAATAACAATGCCAACTACAAGAACCAAAACAGCACCAAAAATATCCACCAAGTTAGCACTCCGAGCTTGAGTGGATGACTTGCTACATATCGGTTCCTTGTGGAAATACTTTGATCTCCATTTGTTCATGAGACCAGATTCAATCATTTGAAATATTCTGCAAATAAAATCAGTATACACAGTTTCAGAGAAAAGAAACCACAAAATTTCTTTGTATTTGACGATATTGATGCATGGAGCTCTATAGGCATGTAACTGAACTGTAATACCTAGAATGTTGTGGTCATTATTTATCTGCTTATCATACTAGTTGATTGTGGCTGAGTGGTCAGACTTACTTTTGATTGAAGTGCTTCTTATACGGAAACGAATTCCTCACAGGAAAAGCGATGTTTTGTATGAAAAATTTATCCTTTCCCAAAGCCAAGTTGCAAGCATCAGGACTTTGTGCTCGAAGTTCTTTAAGAACATTCCCGTCACCAAGTAAGATCTGTCCTCTCTGGATGACATTATTGTCAAGCAAAGCTTCATAACTAGTACCACGAAACCACTCATCTATATTGTGATAGAGTTTCTTATATATTGGGATATCTGTTGTCTGAAAAATGGGTGAACGTTAGCACACATCTGTCTCATATAACAATTAGTGGTCAGAGCGGAAGGGGGGTGATGGTAACCAGTTGGTTACACTGGAACAACTGAAGAGGCTGTGGTTCAGAGCATTTCTTAAGGGGGAGACTGTGAAATGCTCCCCCCCCCCCTCTGGCAGTGGAGGATGGATTATCAAGGGGATGGGAACAGCCTGGTCAGAACCTTGAAGGCCTGCTTTCCACAATTTCAACAAATCCAGCAAGATTAATAGTAACACACTGAAATGTTTAACAAAACCAAGAACCTCACCTCAAGCATACCGGCCACAGCATTTCCAGCTTCTGCAAAAATTTTGGTGTGGGTCTCGGTCGACAGTTCCTTTAAAGATCCGACAGGAACATTGTCAACCACAACTGACATCATGGCCACAAGATTAGCAGAGTAAGCAACAGAAATGATGAGACTGCACAACCACCAGGTAGCTAGCAATATTCGCATTGAGCCTCTCTTTGGGTCATACGTCAATGCTGTAAAATATAGATATCATCAAATCATAGTATTCCATAGAAGTTGCTTAAAATATACTATAATTTACAAAATATTCAAATCCAATAACATTGAAAAACAAAAATAGCATACACTGTTTTAAAGCAGCTGTTGTTATCATTAAGAAGTACAACCCATAATTTCTCAGTATGTAGCTTAATTTTGGAGGTGTGGTGGACCATGGCATGTTCAAGATGCAGTAAATAAGGGACAATAGTGCTACAGAAGCCAGGCACAAAACCCAAACTTGAATCTAGAATAAATAGAAGAAAAGGCAAACTGCAAAATTTGTATGCAGGATTAATGATTTGCCATGTCGATCTTTTGCCATTTGTGTCATATATGCAAACATGATCACACTGTATTAATAAAGTAGCTTCAATCAACAAATAGTTTGACTTATGAAATTAATGTTGTTGACTGAAGATATTCACATCTCTGCAGCAGGATTACAATATAGGAATGTTTTAAAAGAGACAATTGATAGTAAAGCTGACCGATATTGGTTTGAAACTGTTATCGATTGTGGACCTTGGGTTTTTCCTCATAATATAAGCAACATTTTCCTCCCACCAGGGCTGAAGAAAGTCAACAACACGGCGTCTGTCAGGTGTTATGGTAAAACCACCAATGCCCACATCAGCCTCCTGAGAAACAAATTTTTCAAATTTTACTTAGGCATTACTTCCGATTTTATTTCAATTTCTTCAAAGTCTACAGTCATGCCTAGTTTATACTTGAGTAAATGAATATGATTTTAATTGAAATTTAACATGCATACATAAACAAATACAATATGTCACAGTGGTAAACTATTGAATAGAACTATATAGTCAATGACTTTATTGACACACTAAAATTACCATACTAACGAAAAACGGCTGCAGTAGTACATGTAACAGTTTTTAATTTGTCTGCCATATAATGCTTCAAAGATTAGGGTTATTGCAAAAACATGAAGAACTTTCCTTGTTGACAAAATAGAGCTTATTACACGCATTTTTGTACTTTGCTGAATAACCGGAACTATTAGAATCCCTGGCACTTCAAGTTGATGATATTTTCAGACTATGTCATTTGAAAATTTTTACGTTTGCGCCGAAGCAAGTTCAAAGAGTTACAGGAAGTGGTTGGATTTTGCTAATTAGCAATTAACATAAAAAAAGTATTTGTTTGAGTAGGAACATCTGTCAGGTGGTTGAAAAATATCATTAGAGATGTTAAATTCTACATACTAGATAATAATATTCAGTTTTGTTTTACAATTTATTATGGGTACACTTGGCAACAACAACAACTTGCACAAACATTTTTTTTTTTTATATACTGGCATCGTAAACAAAACATCAGCAGGCTGGTCTGCATTTGTGCTCAAATAACTGGCTTGGAAAGTTATTGTTTTCAAGGTAACCATTCATCTACCTGAATTATGTGGTGAGCGCCTACATGTATATAAGACTTTACTCTTAAGTTTCAGTTAGGTTTAATGGTTTGAGAATGCTTGTTATCAACACTGATTTGGATAGTGAATCTGAGTGATGGTTGTTTCTGAAAATATAATGTTCCCTTGGTTACAATTCTTCATCGTACCTGCTGGTGTCTGGTGTGGTCTTATAGTATTCTTAATTACCTCTCTCATTTTACAATCCACTAATCCAGATGGGACGGCTGGGTAATTCTAGGTTTAACCATCATTACCTTACACAATAACAGCCTGACAAAGCCTTATGGCTTGTGATATGTCATGAAAGTATGGTGGCCGAGGAGTTCACATCCTGGTGCGAAGGTTCGCCCCCCGACAATTGCCCCGACAGTAGAGGTTTCGCCCCCCGACAGTTGAACCTGTTGGACCTACTAAGTTGAGCTGTCGGACCTACTTTCGCACCACGACACAATTTCGAAAATAATAGAGCTATTAAATTATCGACCCCCGACAGTGTAGGTTTCGCACCACGAAAGTGTAGGCTAATTCAGTTAACTCCAGGTATGCAACTTCATAAGAGAGCAAAATTTTCCCCTCCTCTCCCTCCTCCTCCCCCTCCTGATTTCCTCATTTCCCATTCTTTACGAGCACACAGACTAGTCTGATCTTACCTCTCTTGATATCATTCCAATCATACCAGTGAATGAGCCATTTTTCAACTCCACTCCCCACTGTCCGTCAGGAGGTTCACTTACTTTGAAGCTGCATATATGAAAATGTGCATATTTATAAATCCGATTAGAATGCAGTTTAATATGAAATATAACTTACAACAGGTCTCAAAAGTCATTACAAAGTACTTGCCTGAAACCCAGTTCACTTGAAAAAATATGCAGTGCCTCAAAGAATAATCCTGAGTAGGTGGTCACATTTGTTTTAGGATTAATAGTCTTCACAGAAAAGGGTGGGTACTGTACAAAAAAATCCGTTGCATTTTCAGTGTAACAATTCCAGAGTTCTTAAATTAAATTGCATTATTCAGTTTGTAATTTACTTATAATTAAATGTGATAAAAATAGCACCACATGGAGTGACAATGCTTGTCGGTTTGATTTTCATGTAAACTGTAAATCAAAACTAACAATGTTTTTCATGCAAAAATACGATAGACCTTTTGCACAGTTTTTTGGGTGGAGTAGAGCAATAAATATTCCCTTGTAGTTATTTTTTTTTGGATAAAATTTGAATAAAAGTTTAATGGTGAAAAGGTAACACCAGATGTATACTTACAAAGATGGTTACAAAAGTGAGTGTTATGTTCTTTAAGTAGACTTGCTGCATGTTGCCCAATCAATGCAAACCAGAGTGCTTCTTCTCACTGAGGCTGCAAAATATCGATAGGACCTGTATCACACATGAACCTCTGTTGGAGTTGTACAGGAAAGATGACAATGACATCCTTTATTATAATGTATCGGTAGTATATCGGTGAATATACAAGCACAAATAACAAATATAAGTACGGGTAATAAATCAGTAATAATCCATGTATATATATATGTATTAAAGCATTAAATCCTTACGATTAGTGATGTGCAGTTTCAATACTTATGCATAGCATATATCAAAGTTTCATTAAAGAGATTATCACAAATATTTGCAATAAATTATAAACCATACAAACCACTAATGTAATGTTAAATTAGATAAATCTTTTTTATCCAGTTGTCCAATGTGATATTCGTTGACTATGCTACATAGTCAACGAATATCACATTGGACAACTGGATAAAAAAGATTTCCAAACTCACAAAGCTGTATGTCATCAGATTCCAATGACCTGACAAAGAGTAAAAATTAACAATGACAGAAGTGAACGCTATTGACGAAGCCATGGATGTACAAAGCCATGGATTGATTGCAATGAAATAATAATGAGTAAGTAATACTAAGTATGAAACTATTTGGCAGAATTATTTATGATTAATTACAAGAACAAAATTGTCAGAGATATTGAAATTTCATATATGCATAATCACAAGATATGTGAATAAATACTCGTATCTACATTTAATTAGCACACAATGGTTAATACATTTTTAACAAAAAATAGAAGAATAACTATATTGAAGAACTACAAAATATTAACATACCTTGAAGCAATAGACAAAATGGGAGGAAGACCCCTCAACATTAGCCTTCAATGGCTGTTAGCAAAATGGAAATGAAGTATTACAACAGGTAAAAGTTTGTTAATCCACTAAGTGTTTGTCATGGATCACACACTTTGTGCACAATATACATTGAAGTGAAGACGCCTAGTGGCAGCAATATAAACTATCATTACTCATGTACATGGTCACCTTAGCCTACATATAAATAACAGAAACTCGAACTGTCACAACCTCAGAGAATCAGGCACAAATGTGACCTCATATTCCGTCAATACAGTTAAAGACAAATGCATAGATCCGGGATTAGGGGGTATCAATAATTAATCCTTTACTCTTCGTGTTCAAATAATGCTAATGGCACCAATATGAAATCTGTGTGCGGACAGTTACTAAATATTTCATTGAGCTATCAGTTATCCAGGTACTTATGTTACAATGATTCTCAGTGTGGAATTATTTTTACCCATCACCGTTTAGACTGAACAAATTTGTCAGTTCTGTAAAAGTATTCAGTATTAAGATGATATGTCTTTTGACTAAGGAGTACATATTATGATTAACAACATCTCAGACATTGGCTCAATGTCTGCTCAACATTGTCATATGGACGCCTATGTGCCGCCTATGTGCCGCCTATGTGCCGCCTATGTGCCGCCTATGTGCCGCCTATGCGCCGCCTATGCGCCGCCTATGCGCCGCCTATGCGCCGCCTACGCGCCGCCTACGCGCCGCCTACGCGCCGCCTACGCGCCGCCTACGCGCCGCCTACGCGCCGCCTACGCGCCGCCTACGCGCCGCCTACGCGCCGCCTACGCGCCGCCTACGCGCCGCCTACGCGCCGCCTACGCGCCGCCTACGCGCCGCCTACGCGCCGCCTACGCGCCGCCTACGCGCCGCCTACGCGCCGCCTACGCGCCGCCTACGCGCCGCCTACGCGCCGCCTACGCGCCGCCTACGCGCCGCCTACGGTGTTGGGGGGAGGAGGGTCGTCATTCCAGAACTTATTGAAATATTTACCAGCCTCTAGGTTATATCTCAGATCATTAAGAAACGAAAGAAATAAAGGAAACCATTCTGTCATATTATAACCTGCTATCCAGTAAATAAATAAATAAATAAATAACTAACATTCCATAAAATTATGATATGTAAAATCAATGCTGCACTCCTTTAGTCTGTCTAAATAACTAAAATAAAATAAAGAGAAAAATTAAACAAGCCAATAAATGTCTAAAAATAAAAGAGAAATGGATAAAACAGTAACTGTAGACCGCTGGTAAAGGTACCGGATTGCTTTTGCGCTGTTCTTGCCTGTCGGCACTACACAATCTGTTTCAATATTTTTATTGATATGTAAACTTGTAATATGTGTGTTTTTTATTGATATGTATATGTGGTTTTTTTCCCCCTGTATCTTTCATGTATTTTGATTCTTATATTTATTACTGTTATATGACAAATAGGTCAAATTTGACCTAAAAAAGTGTCAATACAATTTATCTATCTACCTATCTGTAATATATGTATTCAGCTGCCTCAAAGGTGACAGTTATTTCAGAAACACGTACACAAAAACACGTACACAAAAACTAAGAGAAAATGCTCAACAATACTTGGCAGAAAGTTGGAGGATATGATATGCCACACAACTGTTATAAATACAAAGTGATTTGTAAGGGTAAAAAAAGATTGACCCCTATGTCCATCCTGGGTACAGGTTTATTGTGACCACGGCATAAGTCAATCTTTTGCATATTATTAACTCCCCTTTTGCTGTCAGGGTGTTTAACTAGTTAATAACTGTGATAGAAATAGAAGCTGTATAATATTTTGAAGAGTCTAAAAATGTGAGGAACATGGGATGTTTGGAAAAAATCGTTTGTTGACTCTGGGTGTTGTTTATGCTATCTCATATGCTTTGCAACAAGCAAAAAGGAGAGTATTGTCTGCTGTTCTTTGGCACAGATTCTTTTGAAATATAAGGAGCTGGTAAAGGAAAAAACAATGTTCATCATAAAACAGATCACCCGCCTTTTGGTATTTTGTCTTATATTTACCTTATTTACCTAAAAACAATATATCAGCAAAAAGAGTTATTCCAAATTAATATTGATGACTTATTACAAGCATTACAGAATCGCGCCAATGATATCAAGACATATAGCAGAACTATGGCATTTGCAGCATATGTAGGGTGATATAAGATTACCAGCTAGGGTTGTTGACATAAAGTACTAAGAAAAAATTGAACTTTAAGTTTATTTTAAAGAATTGTGAAGTTATGAGTTTTGGAAAGAATATTATAGAAAATAGAAGTACGAAAAAAATGTTACACAATAATATTTAATTTGGCACAATAACTTTTAGTAAAAGGTCAATGAAAACAAATTTATGGAGTATAAAATCAAAGATGCATATAATAAGTTATTGGATAGGTCAATCCCCTGACATTTTCTCGTGGTCTTTGGGGCAATTGTCGTCGCTAGCCCGATGTTCCAACGTCTGTTACAGTCTATTTACAAAAAGGTGTTTTTATATATTTTGTTTGAAGCGTTGATTCTTATCAAAGAGAAATAGTTCAGAAACTTTGGTCGTTGCCTTCTCGGGAAGTTACTCAATGTTGTGACTTGTTGTGCAAGAGATCAGAACACCTAAAAGAAATAGACAAGTGGTGTGAAGATATGATTGATTGTTGTCGTGATGCTGATCATGTTTTTCCCAGAACTAGAAACTGTAAACGGATTAAGTCTGGTTGGACAGCTTATGTGAAACCTTATAGATAGGAGTGTTTGTTTTGGTATAATGTCTGGAAGGAGTCTGACAAACAAGTGCAGGCGATATATACGACAACACGAGGTAGTCCAAGAGACAGTATTGTTATGCTGTGAGAAGGATTAAGAGAAGAGAAAAATTATCGCCTCACTAGAATGAGTGAAAACAAAACAAGGGATTTCTTCTAGAAAAAATGTACCCAAAAGCAAGCAGTCCTCCATGCATAAACTCTTTCAAAGGCCCGTCTGACATTGCTGAATGCTTTGCAAATAAATACAAGGCATTGGACAATTGTAAACAGCGTAGTAACTATAGTATGCAGCCTGTGTATGATAGAAAGCAGATTGGATCAAACAAAGGTTGACTCGAGACTAAAGTCAGAGTGGATACTGTGATTTTTTTCACAGCCATGTAAGGATTAAAGAAAGATAAAAGTGGATGAAGACAGGATAATGTTCCAGTTAACAGCTATGTTCGATGCTAGTTCATGGCCTCAAGCCCCTAAGGATAATAAAGGAAACTTATACTCAGATACCAATTCCAGTGGCATCACATTAAATTCTGCTATTTTCAAAAACACTGATAAATTGCATACAGTGTATTAAAAATTTACTGTTCGCTCGCATAGAGAGACTGAGTACAACTAAGTGTACATCGACACTAAAAGAAATTGTGAAATACTGTTTAGAGAATCAAAGCAATGTGTATTATATGACTGCTTTATAGACGCAACAAAAGCCTTTGACATGATTCATCATGACAAACTTCTTCATGCACTCATGAAGATAGGATATCAGCAGTATAGTGTACATATGAGACCTCTTGTCAATTTGTATGACAGACAACTGATCAGTGCCACTTGGACAGGATGCCATTCTGAGAGTTTCTGCTACTCCTTTGTTGTCATGTTGATGTGTTGAGAAACAGATTCAGATTTGGGTAGGTAGGTAGAGAGTGTTATTGTTTAACACCTCATCAGCACCTGAGTGGGCTATGTAGAGGCTCTCTAGGGTAAGATTGATCATCCATAGTTGGTAGTAGAAACCAGAAGCATGCAAAAAATCAATAAGTGTCTGCGTTGGATAGCTGGAGCAGCTTGTGCAATGCGCACTGTCCTGTTTTAGCCACTGGAGATAGAGGACTTCACCCCAAGTGTTTCCACCCTCGCTGCGTGGAGGCCCAGGACCTTCGAGGGCAATTCAGATTTGGGAAGAATATGCCAAGAGTTTGTGTATGCGCTACAACCATGTAAAATAATTTCTTGTACTTTTTGGTAAAAGCCACAAAATGCCTTTAAAGAGATGTATATATGATTAATTACAACGAAACGGATCAGTTTTTATCCTGTTTAATCAAAAGGACAGGACACTCATGCCAAACACTTGGGCAATTAAATTGCATCAGATTTAAGTAAAGCGAAAGAGAAGGCATATAAGAGGTGGGACCTTGTAGGCAGAGTGAATACACTGATGGGCAAATTAGGTGTTAACACCAGACGTCATTCTTGAAGGGTTTCGGAGTAAAAGTTGCCACTACTATGGCTGCCAAGCATGGCAGTTTGATCAAGGAACCGTGGGAGAATTTGGCACCATGTGGAACAGGTGTTTTCCTCATTTACTGTCTCCCAGGAAGACTAATACAAGACACCTGACATCACAACCGAAATGGTATCTGCAGTAGTGAACATTACAAAGATGTTTATGAAGAGTGTTGTAATGATGGAAAACAGCACAAATGACTTTGTAAGATACTTGGCAAAAATATTGCATGTGTATATGAACACTGTAATTGCATGCAATAGAACTATTATCAAAAGATATGATGGCAATGCGAAATACCATTTGAATGACAATGTAGAATACTTCCAAATGTTAAATTATCTATGTTCATGTTGATATTATTCATAATCGTTTTTGCACAAAAGAAATATGTAATCTACATGTACATATGAAAAATTTCATGGTCTGGTTCACCTTTGTTGCATGTTTTTGGTGCCCCTTTGTCTTACCTGTTTCACCTGAGGCAGAGTCTGGTATAGTCGACATCATTTAATAATCAATGAGGCCCCAAGTAAATGTTTCACTAGTCAATAGACTATTTGCATGGACTACCTGCAGAAGATATTTGACCAATGCTTTTGGCCATCAATTTTGAATTAGTATTAAATAAGCAATATTCCACCATATTTTGTGTTTATATCATTGCAAATAAATATGTAGAAACTGGACAACCACTGCATCATTACTCTTCACAAACATCTTTTTTGACAACGCCCAACACAAAAATGAAACGCCCAATGCAACACAAATATTTTTTAATTTTATTATTATTGGCAAATATTGGATCCTATGTTCATCTGTTTGTTCTCAAATTTCTTAACGTTCTTTTGAGGCTATCGCTAAAAGTTTTTATGATTACTCTTGATCTGAAAATGGGATCAAATGTTTCGCACTTAGGCACACACCTGTTCACCCACTAAATAATTCATTGGTTTGGTTTGCCAAATCTATCACAGTAATTGAGACAAACTGAGTGCCATTATATCATAGTTACTTCACTGATTTGGAAACTAATCTCATAGAATTGGAAGCTAAATATAACCAAGCCGGGGATCATGTGCCCATGGATACTGGATGTTACTTTCAAAACATTGCGATTAAATTAAGATCACTGTGTTTTAAAATCGTATCCATCATCACCTTTCCCAGATGATTGAGTTTGCGTACAGCAGCATGTATAAGCCAAAACTGACAAAAAATCTACCACAATGTGTTATCTAATCTTGAGTTTTCTCTGCATTAAACTTGCACAGCATATTCCTACAGTTAGTTTCATTAAAAACGGCTCGTCAAATTGAACCTTGCCAAAGCTGTCATTGCTGGCTACTCAAAACCGGATCTAAAAGTAAATGTTTATGATATATTACATTAATGTCCTTACATTTGCCAATGTTTACACTTTTCTGGTGATAAATGTAAGCCGATTATTAGCTATAGAAGTGGACAGAAGTAGCTGGCTTTAGCATGTTTAGATCACAGTCAAGTATAGGTCGCTACGAAACTAACTGTAACGCCAATGAGGGCCATGCTTGCTTGGCTAGCATATTCCCCATGTTGAGATCCAGCTGTATAAATCTAAGAGGATATCAAACACAAGTACTTGAAATATATGTGTGCCTGCTTTATTAGATGAAAACTCTTCATGCAGTGCAATGATATGCCCCTGAGTATATTTATTATGATGTGTATGACAAGACACATCATAGTCCCTCGCATCGTAATCATTGATTTCCATACATACATTATTACTGTACATGACTATATTAATAGATCATGTATTCAAAGGAACAACATGCATTCAATATATGTTACCTTATTGTACAGGGTGCAGCCTAAAAACTTGCACCAGGCATCTCCTCTTTCGGGATAGCTCTAGGTTACTCTCATGCTAATGAAGTCTTTTAAAGTTTTGCCACATTTAGTTAGGGATGTAAGCAATTGGTCATTGTGATATTTTTGATCTTATAATGTCAGACAATATCAGTATCTGAATTATTGAGAGGGTTCATGCTGCTGGGCTTGTTCTGAGTGGCACACATCACAGAAGTCAAATTTCTGTCTGCTTGCATGGTGTCTCTAGTTGCAGAAAGTTTACAAATTAGAGATTTCCTAGTTACTACACCTCTGAAGCCACAGAAATTATAATATTTGCACAGAATCCTCCTTTAATGTTTTTTATATGTGCATATATATATCATGGTATTAGATGATAAGAAGGTTGGTTCCAGTTTTGAATCAGCAAAGTCATGAAATTAAAATGGAGAAATATAATGGCATTCCAGATGGACTTTTTGAATCTACAACTAATCTGGAAATAATCACATGATTTTCAGGAGGATTGGCCAGTTAATTAAACAGAAAAGACAGAAAATTGACCAAAATCCAAAAGGGCACTTTCCGCCTCAAAGGTGTAAATGCTCTACCTTCTTATTAAAAATGAATCAACTTGCAGTATTTTTGGTGGCAAAGGTCAAGAAAGGTGTCTGTAACACACCTGTATGATCAGTCACATAATCTTATGCTTGTATTGCAAAAGCCGAAGTGAAAATCACCCGAAGGTGTGATAAATGTGCATGTGCTATATTTAGATCCATATTATCTATAATTCTTGAGGAAACAAGAAAATATATTTATAAAGATAATTTAGGACTATTATTACTTTCGTGTGTATAATTGCAGCTGCATGCGATCACTGTCAATTAAGGCAATAATAAAAGAGGTAGCAGTAGCTGCTGGTGCAAGTTTTTATGCTGCAGCCAGTACCTTGGTATTACAGGTGAACAGGATATCACATGAAACACTAAAACGGATCAGTTTTGAAGTCTTTATTAATTTTCATGAAACATGCTAACACACATTAACACATGCAAAACCAATATATGGGTTCTGTTCAGTAAAAGGATCTACAGAATTAGTAGTAATTCTTGAAAATTTCAACAGGGCATAATCAAATTAATTGACTTAAAAAGAAAAAAGAAAATCATTAGATATTCCTTTAAAGTCTGATACAGTATGTTGCCAGAATACAATGGCAGTCTAGAATTATACAAAATGTTTTGTCTGAGTATGAGTCTCTCCAATTATTATTCCACTGGATTTTGCAAAATATTAAACTATAGGAGACATATATATTGTCATGTATTCATATTTAGAATTAAAAAGAAACTACAGTTATCTAAATATGTAAGGAAGCTTAAGACCAAGTTTAAGGTTAAAAGAATTTAAGAGATGTATTGTTAACAAAAAGGGGCTGAACCAGAACATGGGGAAGCCAAGCATAAATAAGGGGCTGTGTCCACCTTAAGGGAACCAGCCAGTTAGAATGAAGTTGGTCAAGGTTTATTGTATGAGCCAAGAAACAAGCCAGAACCTGGCAGTTATTTCCTGGATTAAAAAGTCACACTCTCTCAGCAAAGCAAAACCTTGTGTTTGTATTTCTCACTATATCCCACAATATATTAAATAACATACAAGGTTTAGTGAGGGAACATCATTATCAATGACAATTTAGTCTTTGCTTAATGACTAAAATGTACTCTTTGTTGCTCGAGTCATGCTTTGCACGTCTCACCAAGGCATTGGTCAAGGGCAATTGTCCTTTTAATGTGCACAACATGTGGAGTTTGGAGAACATTCCCAAGCACTCATTTTGGCCCAGCTTCATTGTTAAATAGTATATCACGATGGTGACGGAGTCATTTGTCTAATTTTTTCTGTTTATTTTCTATAATCACCAAATTTACAGCATAACAAAAATCCAGAATGCTAGTAGCACCACTGCTGGATAGTAGCAACTAATAATTGTTGTCCCCATATTATTCCTAAAATCATTATTAACTAAGCATTCAGGGACAGTTGCAATCAAATGTCAAGTATATCCAATAAAAATAAAAAGGACACACATTTTCGAAATGTTGGTCTGTTTCCAAGCAAAGTGTCCTCTGTAATGTTTCAGGAATTTAGAAATTCCAAATGCTCACGGCTCAAGCTATAAGTGCCTTGAAATGTAATGTCACCAAAGAGCACATTTGGGACCGCCACACTTTCAGATGTTTGTCCTCAATGTAAAATGATTCATTACAATTTTAGATGAGATGATTGTTTCACTGCATATTCATATAACAAAGTAAGAACGGCAATACCGATTCCCACTATAAGAACCAAAATAGCACCAAAAATATCCACCAAGGTCACACTCCGAGCATGACTGGATGACTTGCTGCACATTGGTTCCTTGTGGAAGTACTTCGATCTCCATTTGTTCATGAGACCAGACTCAATCAATTGGAATATTCTACAAATCAAATCAGAAAGAAAGTGCATCCTCTTCTTTTTTATTATACATAAATATATAATTTCACAGAAAAGAAAAGACAACATTTCTTTGTAATTGATGATATTAATGCATGGAAAGGCAGGCAACTGAACTGTACATATTCTAGTCATTTGTTGACCTATCATACCATGAAAGAACCGTTGATTATGGGTTCAGTGATCAGACTTACTTTTGATTGAATTGCTTCTTGTACGGAAACGAATTCCTCACAGGAAAAGCGATGTTTTGTATGAAAAATGCATCCCTTCCCAAAGCTAAGTTGCAAGCACCAGAACTTCTTTGAATTTCTTTGAGATTGCTCTTTTCACCAAGGATGATATTGCCTCTCTTTATGACATAATTGTCAAGTGAAGCTTCAAGTCCAACACCATTTAACCACTCATCCATATTGTGATAGAGTTTCTTATACATTGGGATATCCGTCGTCTGAAAAATGGGTGAACACTAGTGTTAGCATGTCATACAGTTGTAAAGGATACAATCTTTTTGTCCTTTCCCACTCTGGAAACCAGATGCTCATTTACCATTAGATGTTAGGTTTGGAGCATTTGTTAAGTGGGATGGGAAATTTTCAAAACACTTTATCTGGCAATGGAAGCTTGATTTATCAAGGGACTGAACAGCCTGATCAGATCCTTAAAACCTTAAAAGTTTGTATTCTTCAATACTGCAACAAATGAATGGTGATGTCTAACAAACCGAGAACCTCACCTCAAGCATGTCTGCCAAGGCAGTTCCAGCTGATGTAACAAGTTTGGTGTGGGTCTGGGTTGATAATTCCTCTAGAGATCTGACAGGAACACTTTCAACCACAACCGACATCATGGCCACAAGATTAGCAGAGTAAGCAACGCCAATGATGAGACTGCACAACCACCATGTAGCTAGCAATATTCGCATTGAGCCTCTCTCTAGATGACTAGTCATTGCTGTAAAATGAATTTATATCTACGTACTTAGAAAATTGTAGAGTCTACAACATATTTAAAGTGAGAAAAATCAGGAAAAGCAGCATACTCTGTTTTAAAGCAGTTGTTGTTATCATGAAGAAGTGCAATCCAATGTATCTCAGTGTGTAGCTAAAATTTAGAGGTGTGGTGGACCATGGCAAGTTCAAAATCCAATAAATAAGTGACAATAGTGCTACACATGCCAAGCACAGAAACCAAACTTGAATCTAGAATCAAACAAAATAAGCAAAATGTGAAAATATCACACATGTATTTTATAAAATGATTTGTCAAATCTGTATATTGTTATTTGTCTCAAGATTCTGGAGTGAGGATAGTGACAAAGTTGTTTCATAAGGTAGCTACCATTAAAAATAACTTTCACTAATGATATTAAGTTTTTGACTGAAGATAATCATACCCTTTAACAGATTACAATGTTGGATTGTTTTAAAAAGAATACAGTTAGTAGTGAAGGCTGACCGATATTGGTTTAAAGCTGTTATCCATTGTGGACGCTGGGTTTTTCCTCATAATATAAGTGATGGGTTCCTCCCACCAGGGCTGAAGAAAGTCAACAACACGACGTCTCCCTGGTGTAACAGTAAAGCCACCAATGCCCACATCAGCTTCCTGAGAAACACTATTAATTTTTTAATTAAAGTAACCCTAGATACAATGAATAACTTTTGTTTTTATTGCATCTTGTGAAGCATGTTATATTTGTAAATAAAATAGTCATAGTCAATGACCTCTCAGCTGGATGTTGAAGGCATCAGACTTAACATTTTTGGTGGCTTATACTCAGGTGTCAATGTTAAGGCAAGAAAATGACCCCACTCACAGAGTAAATCTGTAATATGGTGTTGACTCCAAGAATGAAGCGTGAAATTGCACATGCTGAGACATCTATGGAAAGATCGAAATGGTGTCATTTAGCCCGCAACCATGACAAGGGTAATTTGATAACTTTTTTTTCATACTTTTTTGCCTTTAAATACTGTGGTGTTGCTATACTGGCAAATATTACTTTCATCTTCACCTTTACCTGTTTAGATGTGTTATGCAATAACTGGATGAATGAACATCATTTGAAAATCTTTATACACTTGTTACATAGATAAATGGAAAAATGGATAATGAAACAGTGCTCAAATCCAGAGCCATTACCCTTTTCTACAAAAACATGGTTAAGTCTGATCTTACCTCTCTTGATATCATTCCAATCATACCCGTGAAAGAGCCATTTTTCAACTCCACTCCCCACTGTCCATCAGGAGGTTCAATTACTTTGTAACTGCATAAATAAACATGTGAATAGCTGATCAGAATGTTAAATATAATGTGCTACTGATTTATATCCTGAAGATCTTAACAAGTCATTATAGAGTACTTGCCTGAAACCCAGATCTCTTGAAAAAATATTCAGTGCCTCAAAAAATAATCCTGAGTAGGTAGTCACATTTGTTTCGGGATTAACATCCTTCATAGCATAGGGTGAGTACTGTATGAAAAGATCAGTTGGATTTTCAGTGTAGCAGTGTATTATGCAACTTTTAATTTACTTATTAATATTAAAAGCATTAAAATCAGCACCACCTGTTGTGAAATTGCTTGTTTCTTTCAGTTTTATTTTTCGAGATTAAAATGTAAAAAAAAAAAAAAAAAATCAAAACTAAACATGTTTTACATGGACAGAATATGACAAGCCTTTTGCACAGCATTGTGGGTTAACTGGGAGATAAAGTAGAGCAATAAATATTCTCGTATAGTTAATCTTTAGGATACAATTTAGATTAAAGTAAAATGGAGAAAAGATAATTTAAGGCATATACTTACAAAGTGTGTTACAACTGTGAGCGTTAGGTTTTTTAAGTAGATCTGCTGCATGTTGCCTAAGTAGTGTACGCGAGAGTGCTGTTGATGATGCACGTCCTGCCGTAAGCTCCACCTGTATCACACATGAATCTCTGGGAATCAAAAAGCATCCAATGTTTAATTCAAGGATACTTAATAATTCATTGACTGTCATTGAGAATAATTATTGATTTTGTTCAGGTCAACACCTACTTAGTCATATATTTACTCAGCTGTAGCTGTGTATCTGTTCCCACTGGTCTTGTATGGATAACACTAGACAAAATAATGAAACAAATTTCCGCCTGTTACTGGAAAGAAAACAAGTGAAAAACGGCTGCAAACTCATCTTTTCAAAGTTTATCAAACATTTAGCACTTTTTTAAATACAAATTGAGCCTAGCCAAAGCTGTCATTGCTTCAAAAGTGGATCTTAAAGTAAATATTTATGATATATTACATTAATTTCTTACATTTGCCAATGTTTACACTTTTCTGGTAATAAATGTAAGCTGACTATTAGTTATAGAAGCACTTTAACAATTTCCCTCTCATTTTTCTCATTTTGAAGAATTTTAACCTGATAATTGGTCCCTGTAAGCAGTAAGCATGTACTGGCAACTGGGAAAATTTTCAAATATAAACATTAAAAAGCTGGATTTTGGTCTATTCTGAAACACTTATTTTTAATTAATGTAAGCAGTAAGCCTATACTGGTAACCTCAGCATTTTTTCTGATGTCACTGTATTATAAAGCCATATTATTACAGAAAGAATTTAAGTGGTACAACAATTATGATTTTGAGAGATAATTGACAAACCTGTATTGCACAGCAATTGTCTGAACACTGTCCTTTCAAAAGAAATATAGTTATTTGCAATGTCTGGACTTTTAAAATCAAATGAATTCTACAAGCAACCTCACTGGATATACATATGCTGGATATAGTTTCAACAGCATAAATAAAAACGTTAACATAAAACAGTTGCTCCTCTCGCAACCGTCCTTATTAGGCACCTGTGGGGTGAGTCCCAACAAAGAAATAATATTGAATTGTGTCACACTTGCATTTAAAACAATTGTCTCTGAGAAAGATAACTGAATCCTCAAAAAAAAAAAAGAAGAAGAAAAAGAAGCAGAATCAACTTATTTTTCACACGTTTGGAGCTAGCCGTAATACAACGTTAGACATATGCCTGCTAAATTTATGTTTGAATAATTAAAACTCTGAAAGTGTAAGCATTGGTTTAACCAACTTATATTGTAAGCCATAACTATGATCTGACACAGTGAAGATTATGGTTTTGCTTTTGGTTTTCTATATGTAAGCTAGCGTTTAAGCATAATTTTGAAAGCCTAGTGGCTCACGATTCCCTTATCAAAAATTTTGACTGTATTTTCTAAAAGACGGAGGCCTAGGACAAGGGTCCAGTTCTCCTCACCTGATGTGGCACAGTTCTGCCCAAAGCTGTTACTTAAAATAAATAACAGCCATATTTTGCCCCACAGCATGAATAACATGTCAGTTAAATCAATTTACTCTGATTATGTGCTGATTATAACAATAAGTTTATTTATTATCTATCCTCTATCTGTTTTTGTCAATGAACAATTGTATACATAGTGGAAATTTGACTTACAGACACCAAAAACAAAAATTTCACTTTGTCAAAAAAACACATATCTCAAATTGTTTCTTGTTTTCAGACTTATGATCACTTAGGAGTCATGTGACTCAATTTCAGGGTAATACCAATATTACTTGTAGCTAGAGGGAGGGTGGCCCAGTTCTCCCGCCGGCCCAATTCTCCTTACTTTCCCCTATGTAATTCAACCATTTGATCAGAGACACCATGCATGTTTTCTCCTTATTGAGTGGTCCCCAGGCAGGGAAGAAGTCTCGTAAATATAGGCTGCGTGGCAGCACAACCCTCAGTAAATCCCTCAAAGCACACAGACATCATTAAAGCTGTTGAATATTCGTCTGACAGGCAGGAGGACAGGTGCTGCACTTTCATTTCCAGAGCAGAACTCTAACATGCACTTCCGTTTCTAGAGCTGAACTCTAACACTAATGCGCTTACCCAAATTACATTTCATAAAGTAACACTCTATATGGCCTAATGATGCCTTTTGATAGTCACACTGACATATCTCAGCTATGCTTTACAAAATTTGAAAAAAAAATTATTTACATAGTGTGTGCATGAACCAAAATGGCCTGTTATGCAATGCTTATTAGAGTCCAAGATGTCCTATTTTTTTTAAATGACGCCAGATTCAATTATATTTAAAGAACTACTTTGTTAGCCGTTACGTTGAAATCAACGGGCGCAGTTATTGACCTACTTTTAGCGCTATAGAGCAACATTGCGAAATCACATAGTCTGGCTGGCAGGAATATGTTCAATGAGAGTGGTGTCATCCATTTATTTGAAGGTAGTACATGGAAGGGCCAGATCATCAATGAGCAGCACAAATAGCATAGGTCCCAACCAAGAACATTGTGGGACAGAACCTCACAGTAATCCCCATTCTGAGTAGTGGTCATAAAATTTGACACATTGGTGGCATTGAGTCACAAAGGCAGCAATCCTTATCCTTATCAGCACATCATGTACTTCTTGTTGCTTGAGTTTATTGATGATGACATTGTGGTTAACATGATGAAATGATTTTTTATAGTCTATAAATAGTATCCTGCTCATTCCTTGGATTTCAACCTGTCTGCGTATGTCATGCATGAACCTCCAACGACATTTTTAAGGAGTTTTGCACAAACTGAGGTCAATGGAATTGGTCTGAAGTCATTTTCAGTTTTCCGAGCTGGTGACACCTTTGGGATTGAAGCATTGTCAGAACATTTCCATATTCCAGGTAGCACTCCCTCTCTAATTGAAGAGTTCAAGATAGCACACAATCAGCCATCGGGACCGGCGGCCTTTGCTAGTTTAATTGATGCCAATTTTCGTTCAACTGCTTCAAAAGGAATTGTGAACTGTGCAAGGATTTCAGTTGGGTGAGGGACGATGGTTTCATCCAAGCTGGGATGTTCCAATAGATTAGGCATATCATGCTTTGTGCGCATTGTCTGTAAGTGATGACTCAACCATTTAACACCAGGTTGAGTTAAGTATATGTTTACTTAAACAGCCCATGTATATTGTCCAGGCATGTAATTTTGTCAAATAATTGCGTAAATTACAACTCAATTAGCCAACAAATGTCACAGTATTTTGCTTATGTAATTACCTTCAAAACATGATTTTAATGCAATCCCTGCAGGACGGCACTGGTTGGTTAACAGTGGACCGATTAGTTTCCTTCCGAGTAAGATATGCAATGTTCTTGTTTACTTACAAATAGTTATGTTAATATTAGTGTGACATTCTCTAGCCTGCTTTGTTGCGTGATGTTGGGGTGACTAGAAGCCTTGCCATTCAAAAACACCATTCTAATTATTAATGATCCAAGTAATAAGATCTGTTGTGTAACCATCTCTGTTTCACTACTCAATAAACTATCTGTTTAGACTGCATGCAGTCCATGGAAACTTTTGGTTCGGGTCATGCATTCTTAATCAGTATTGGACCAACCAGTTTCCTTACATTTTGGGTATATCCCATTAGAAGTGGACATTATGTGGACATTATGTTTGATAACAAATATGTCATTAAGCAGGAGAAAGTATGTTTAAATTATTACCTACATTATTTCTACCAGGAATCTACCAGTCTACCCATGTAAATCGTTCAAATATTAGGACACAGATATTGTGAAGTCTAACTCATTACATATATTGATACTTATTATTTACTTACTTGGTTAATTATCCCTTTCTTCCTGAGGCAGGAATCTCAATTTGTGCTTGAATAGTTTTGGATCCTCAATGTCTATTGCTTTGGCGGGTACGGCATTCCAGTATTTCACTGCATGATCTGAGCTGCTTCTTGAATAGCTCAGACGTAGGCCTATATTTGAAGGTGTGCATTCAAAGTAGAAGTCCGCTGGGGTATTGTAACATCCTTTTAAAATGTTGAAGGTCTCCATCACATCCGCGTCTTCTGCAGTGACAGCAAGTAGTATCAGTTCTTCTTTGGCTAACTGCAAACACCTCCTCTGAGTATTTTCCAGCATGTATGTCGACATCTTTCTTTAACCATGTGGATCATACCACAGAAGTCCGGATCGCATGATATTCGTGTACAATAAGGCCGCTTCATCTATATCCAAGCTTGTGAAAAATCTTCTGATCATACCAATTTTTCTTTTAACACTTTTGACAATATTATGTATGTGTCTTTCTGGCTTGAGAGTGTCGCTCACTGTTACTCCGAGATCCTTGTGATGAGAAACTTGCTCAAGAACTGTTCCATTTAGGCTATAGGCAAAGTCCATACCCTGCCAAAGTCTCATTACTGTGCATTTTGTGTCATTACACTTGAGTAACTACTCACTTGACCATGCTCCTAATTTGTTCAAGTCATTTTGTATGGCATGACAGTTTGCTTCACAACTAGATTTTCCGTACAACTTTGCATTGACGCTCCTTGGCAAGTCATTAATATATAAAACAGAAACATCAATGGCCCCAAGATGGAACTGCAGCTTGCGCTGAACAGCTTCTTCAGAGATAGTCATCAGGTTCGTCTGCAATCACTGAAGTAAACTGGTAGTTTAAAAGTTCAGCTTTCTCTGTATCTTAAATAATTTCATTTCCTTGATATTTTAACATGTCGACTGAAGAGGACGAACGCCTAAAGTATAATTGAAAAACTTCTTAGGACTGTGGCCCAATTCTCTTACTAGCTTGTCCTCGTAGGATGCTTTGGCTGACCTTACAGCTTTTTTTGTTTCAAGTTTTGCTTCTAAAAAAAAGTTGACTCGGTTGGGCTTTCACTCTCTTAACTGCTCTCTTAACTGCAGAGAAGCCACACCAGACACGAGTCACTGATCTGTTTGACAGATGAGACAAGGTGTATTTCCTTTTACTTCTCAATTAATTACAGCCATTTGGAACTTTAAATTTAAAATATCAGACAAAAATTTACGAAGTTATTGAATAAAACGTACCACGAAATGATCGTCTTGGCTTTGCGTATATTTTAGTGCATTACTCAGTCAGTTTTTGAATTTCAAAAATTAAACTTTGTTTTGTAGATGGATTTATAGCTATTAGAATATAATATTTTTATAATTTATCAGACAAACTGTAGACGCACGGGCGGTTTTTCGGCGGAACGCCCTTACTACTCAGTTGGAAATAGCAACGTCCTGAGCTTCCTTATATGGGCATATATGAATGTCATTCTGCGTGGTATGAAATGTAGATCACCGGGTCCGTAGCACCTGCTATTTCACGTGATATGGCTGTAATTGGGGAATAAAAAACAATTCCACATTGATTGACATATCATTGACCATGTTTAGATTATTATGGTCGATATCATTATCAGACATGGAAAAAAAATCTAATCTTTTACCTGATTGTTTGGCCTTCCTTCCTTTGTGGTTTTTTGTCTTAGCCTGTGGAAAATTACAATTTTATATCAATTCTGACATAAAGAGCAAAAGTGATATCTTTATTTCTACAGTATTGGCCAACACTTTATACTTGCTTAAGTCTGTGCATGATATGAAAGTTTCAGCTTTCTCAATACTAGCAAAATGTTCATACTGTTTAAATTATGTTCATTGTGCACGCCTTATTGTATGACACTGTACTATAAAAAAAAAAAAAAAACCTTCCTCAACATTTGGAAAAATCACCAAAAAATCAGTTATCATGTATGTCGAGGTTCTTTTTGGTCCATTCAGACAACTTTTATTCTGCAAATCATGTTACCTGTGAGGCACCTTCGGGACTTCCATTACTGGCTTCATTGGGCATATTCTGGAAGGAACATTTGATCAGAGTAAGACTGTGTAATTAGGACAGTAGGCCACACTCAATATTGCGAAAATGGTGCCAACACAGAGGAAAATCAAGTATGCAAAATTTTAGTAGCATTAAACTCTGTGCAGGATATAAGAGCTGTAGTCAGGATGCCAACCCCCAAATGTGCAATATTTTAGATTTTCTGCCCTCGGCTGTTATATTCTGTTTCTTGGTACCATTAGAAAGCTAAGATTCTGGAGGTTTTGCCTTATGTGCCAAATACTTGAAGCAGGAACATAAATCCTGAAATTTGCTCATATAAATCTGGTGTTACATTAAAGGTATAGTTTCCCAGTCTGAGGTGTTAGTTACCATGGCTGTATCAGATGGTTTCTATGGCAACATACTTTTTCTAAGCAACACATGAAAATACCTTTTTCAAACATACCTCCAACAAATTTACTCTGGAAAGAGTGGGACCTGAGGAACATTAAATGGGAAGGGCTAAATTTTTTGACCACTGTGTTATGTAAGATATAGCAATTTGCATATTGTCATATAAGAAATGGTCATGATCATTTGTGTAAGAATCAACATATATCGTTAGTTCTCAGTTGACCTCCTATGACGTTTAAGTGCATTTGGCCAAATGTTTGTTACAGTACTTATTGCATAACAGAGCACACATTATTAACAAGGGGGTCAGTAGTAAAGTCACAACATATGTCAATGCTTTTAACGTCCCTTAAATTTTCTGGTTCATTGACCTCATGTATTATATACAGTTAGTTTCATAAAAACAGTCTGTCAAATTGGACCTATACAAAGCTAGAAAACTTCTGCTGTATGATTCTACCTGCCACTTAACGAAATTGTCTGGCAGAGTTACGCATATTTGTAATATTTTGTTAAAAAGATGCATGTATATTGTACATTCTCATTCATGGTATATAAGATAAAGTTTTTACAGATACCAAGGTTTGTATATGGTGGTGGATGTAAGTCGAATATAAGACAGAAGCGGCTATCTTCAGCTAGAGTCGCTAAATGTTGTAAATTTTCTACATTTCCACCAATTTGCTTTTACTACATTCATTTGTAACTGTACTGTTGGCTGTGGCTGCATGTTATCAAGCCGACAAATCACAAAACATCTGGAATAATCTACCAAGCGCTGTAGTTACTGCACCAATCCTGAACTCCTTCAAAATAAATTTGGATAAACATTGACAAAACGACCCAATGAAATATGACCCAGATTCTGTACCTTTATAAGAATTGATGTGGCTTCCTTTGATACGTCCATTGATCCGTCCTGAGAAGAGAGAAACTCTTTTCCATTAGGTCAGAAATACCATGTAATTTTTCAGTATCCTTAATAAGGCAGCCTTAACAGATAAATCCTACTATATGTTACGTGGGGCAACATAAGGTGACCCCCGGTCAAACTTGCACCTCCGCGCACAATGAATTATACACATAATAGATTCATAGAGGTTTTCGCCAACCTGAGCTCGAAAACATTGCATTTGGAAACAGTAGCTTTAATCGATAAATCCCGATAAAATCCATTCAGACAACATTTATTCTGAAAACACTGACCTGTGAGGTGCTTTCTGGACTTCCATTACTGGCTTCATTGGGCATATTCTGGAAGGAACATTTGGTCAGAGTAAGACTGTTTGGAAACACTACTGTTAGCTTGTCTATCAACAATAACTTCAACTCTGCATACACTGTTGAATTGTACTGACGCACTGTCACATCTCCTTTAGTCGTCTAAGTGGCACTAGTATTAACAAAGATTATTTATAAAGGCCCTACCTATATAAATTTGCACCTCATGCGTCCCTCCATTTGGTAGAAGTTGAAAAATATCATTTTCATTTGAAATAAGAACATTAACATTTAAGAAAGGAGAAATTTAGGAAGAAAACAGGGTTACATGCAAAACAAAATTTTCAAGTACTACATAAATATATGCAAGTAAATATATACCCCGCTTTTTTGGAAAAAAAGGGGGAATGATCAATGCAATCACAAATAAAAATTACATTTTTTCTATGCACTTTTTTCAGGAATAATAGAGCTTTGTTGAACAGTTTTACACATCATACCAAATATCAGTACAAGTTTACCTGTGAAAAATAGTTTGGCACTAAGAAAGGGCTGCATCAGGAGAAATCAACACCCCAGTAGGAGATGATCATTACAGAATACATTATATACCGTTAAGGTATGTCTTAATTGAGATAGCAGCAAAATAAATAGTTTAAATTTGTTAATAAATAATTGATAAATGAATATATGTACATTGTGAATATATTGTGTAACTTACATGTATTTCAACAACTAGTGTGTTCTGTTGGCCTTCCCCAGCTTCTATGCTTACAAAATTCTGCAAAATTAAAGAGACAAATAAAGCAAACCATAACACTCAGGGATCCAACAAGAATGCACTAACTGCAGTGCTCAGGCCACACAATTTTGTTGCAACATATTAAACTTTTAGGAGCGAGCTAGCAACAGCTTTGGACATAACAAGGACACTCACAGGTCCGAATGAATACTTTTTTTTTGTTCTAAATAATGAATGAGAGTAAACATATGCCTGTTTATTGGTAAAAATTCAATAACCATTACGTGTGCCTTCAAAATCGACCAGAACTTGAGCCAGTCATTGTGGCTGGTCATGCCTACGTCTTTTTAAAGGTATCAGCAATTAATAATTAATGGATATATTTTCGAAAGTAAATGAACACTTCAACTCAAATGCAATCAATTACAAAAGGCAAATACAGTTTGAAATGGCCTGCAATTCAATCAATTTATGATGTATCTGGTAATCAAAGCCAGGGCCATTAGCAGAGCTGGCCAATGTGGGATTGGTGAATGACATACTGCTATGCATCCACCTGCTATACTAACAGGTAGACTGCTCAATCACTTTATTTGCAAAAGTACATTTAAGAGAGTCAAATTGTTTAGGCAAAATATTGCTCAAACTAATCCACAACTTTAAACCATCATGTTGTATCATAGTATCCTTCAATCAAACCTGATTTGCATTCCCTGAATAATATGATTCGAATTCATTAAACGCTAATCAACTTCGCACATATGACATGTGTCACCCAATTCATTTTGACACTTAAAATTATCACCGATAATGCCTGAACTTAAATGTGCTAATTAATCTGACACAAATGTTGTGTAATGTACCATTGGGGTGCAAATTACACAAGCTCAATTTTAATTTCCTGTTTCATTCTCAATGATTGCATAAAAAAACTTTGCCAACAGGTTTCCTGAAGCCAACCTGTTTCTCTCTCTCCCTTTCACACGGAGTTGCAATTGGTACATCTGCTTCGACTGGAGGCTGATTGCTTTGTTCTCCAGTTCGTGTAACATATGCAGCAACTCCTCTTTCACGTAAGGTCTTCGCATCTCTTAGAATTTGTTGTAAGGAAACGCTTCCCTGGTGAACCATTTTTGTGCCTCCTCTTTCATTACGCCGTATTTTACAATACGTATATTTTGGATTCCATGTCTTAAATTTGGGCATTTCTCTGAAACATAGGAAGACAAATTTTACAGTCAACTAGAACCCGCGGGTTAGGAGTTTCGCTAGGCTGGAAAAAAAAAATCATTGATAACACACGTATTATTGTGGACGAAAGCATGACTTCTGAGAATCGTCAACACTCAGCTGTTCTAAACCATATTAACCTTTACCACCAGACCATATAATACAGAGTTGTGGCACATTAAAATTATTTTTCAAATTTTGATGCCTCGAATAAAATCATCGCCATGTAATTCAGAAGTGTGCAGTCCGGACACTCCAATCAGCTGCGAGTCAGATAGTCGTGAGCAAACATGTGCTCTTGTTCGTGGTGCATTGTGGCTGGTACCGATCCAACGTTTGAGTTTAGTTACAAATGAATGACCCACAATAATTGCTGTTGGGTTACCATCTTGATTGCCGGTGAAGTTGACGACAAGAGGACTACGAGATGGAAATTACACAGGCCGTTTTTGAGAGGTAAAGTGTTAAAATTAGATGACGAACCTGAGTGTGTTGTGAATATCAGTATGGCGATAGAAAAATGAGGGTGTTTTGATTTAGAGGGCTGTTATTGGTCACGTGGTTAGGGTGTCATGTAACATGAACAGAAAATGCCTTGCTGTCCTCCATACAAATGATTTTTCACAAAATTTGGTTTTCAGAAGATAGACATGTTTTTCTTCATTTCAGTCCATCTCATTGCACAGGTCTGGGACTGTAGTTCCCAAATATAGAGTGCAAAGCACATGAAACCCTCGGCCTGCCACACACATTTTAGTAACAGTGTACCCGTTTGGGGATTTGTGTGATGACAACAGTATGGCATAACCGACTGCATGATCCTAGCATCATCAAACATCTGGAGAGTATTGTTTGTGGGATGCATTTGATCAAAATGATCTCAGTGAAACTAGTTATACCCCCAAAGCATCATATTTGGTGCGCAAAATCAATGTATCTGAAGTTATCCTTTTGACAAAGCTCAGAATGATTGACCCCTGTGACCTCAAAAATATGTCAAGGTCATACACAATTAAACTCATCCAAGGTCTTCCCATAAGGCATATACCCGCAAGTTTCATGATCCTAGCATTAAAATAGCTGAAGTTATAAAATGTTTACTCTTGCTCATCCTTGTCCATACCTAATTCAGTTGCCAAGCGATGTACGGATGGATGTACTTTGTTACTCACAATCCACACTTGCTCACTCCTGTCACCTGTGGTGGGCTTGGTGTCAAGGATGTTTCACGTATGAACCACGGATAGACAAGAGTGAACGGCGAACAGTCCAGATATGTTTCAAGTGTGACACCGGGTATCGCACGGACAATAGGCCAGCCTGTCACGGACAATTGGCGTATGCACAAGAGTGTTTGAAGAGCGACTGGCGGTGGTTGATGGGGATACTCACTTATACTCGTACGAGTGTATCATGGATAAAACAGAGCACTGGGGGGCATAAAAGTGCCACAGGCCGTCTTCAGCCATCACTTCTCTTGTAATTACAGCTCCTGACCAAACTATGGCACTACCACGAGGCAGTAGATCTTATACAAGAAAGAAGGCTGCCAAAAGTGGAGAAGACGAAGCTGCAGGAACATCTTCCATTTCTCCTTGGCATGGTGAAACCGCTTCCTTCAGATAACCGACTGCATGATCCTAGCATCATCAAACATCTGGAGAGTATTGTTTGTGGGATGCATTTGATCAAAATGATCTCAGTGAAACTAGTTATACCCCCAAAGCATCATATTTGGTGCGCAAAATCAATGTATCTGAAGTTACCCTTTTGACAAAGCTCAGAATGATTGACCCCTGTGACCTCAAAAATATGTCAAGGTCATACACAATTAAACTCATCCAAGGTCTTCCCATAAGGCATATACCCGCAAGTTTCATGATCCTAGCATTAAAATAGCTGAAGTTATAAAATGTTTACTCTTGCTCATCCTTGTCCATACCTAATTCAGTTGCCAAGCGATGTACGGATGGATGTACTTTGTTACTCACAATCCACACTTGCTCACTCCTGTCACCTGTGGTGGGCTTGGTGTCAAGGATGTTTCACGTATGAACCACGGATAGACAAGAGTGAACGGCGAACAGTCCAGATATGTTTCAAGTGTGACACCGGGTATCGCACGGACAATAGGCCAGCCTGTCACGGACAATTGGCGTATGCACAAGAGTGTTTGAAGAGCGACTGGCGGTGGTTGATGGGGATACTCACTTATACTCGTACGAGTGTATCATGGATAAAACAGAGCACTGGGGGGCATAAAAGTGCCACAGGCCGTCTTCAGCCATCACTTCTCTTGTAATTACAGCTCCTGACCAAACTATGGCATTACCACGAGGCAGTAGATCTTATACAAGAAAGAAGGCTGCCAAAAGTGGAGAAGACGAAGCTGCAGGAACATCTTCCATTTCTCCTTGGCATGGTGAAACCGCTTCCTTCAGATAACTGTCTGCCATAACCGATTGCCCTACATCAAGTCCACCTCCTGCTCCTGAAGAAGCTCAGCCACAAGAGGAAGAAGATCTGCCACAGGAGGAAGAAGCACGTGGGAGGTACATGTCAGGCTCCAGGTCTGACAGCCCTGCTGGAGAAGAACTCATGAGGAAGAGGCAGAAGGACAAATTGCTGTTTCCTGACGACATTGAGGATGACCTTGTGGAGTGGTATCAAAGTCATGAGGTGTTCTATGACACAGCCGCAAAGACTACAAGGAAAGTGCCATGAAAAGCCGTCTGTGGCAAGAGAATGCTGCCAGCTTGAAACCCCCTCGGACATCTGGTATCTTGAAGACCTGGTTTGCCTCCATGAGGACTCAAGTAGGATACTTGCCAAGTCTAGACCTTCTGGTACATCTGCCAAGAAGTTAACTGCCAGGGAGAGTTGGGTGGTTAACAAGTTTTTCTTTCTGCTGGATCATATTCGTTGTGTCCCCAGCAGACAAGGCAAGGCCACTCTGTAGGACCGTCTGCAGGGCCAGTCTCAAGAGGAAGAGTTCCGACTCACTTCTACTCCTGTGCAGAGTGAGGCGGAGCAAGAAGATGTCTCCATCGTTGACAGATTGGATGGCATGACAGATTGGATGGCCCAGAAGGATGTGGTGCACGATCCGCTTGCCCTCGCACGGAAGTCCTACTGTGAGTATTGTGCGCTACACTATCAGGTCTTCCAGCCACTCCATCCTGCTCTGACAGCTCAACAGTTCGGTGGACAGCAGAGCCAGCTCACTCCAGTCGTGCCCTACTCTGCTTCTCCTTTCTCTTGGAATACCATGGCACCTTTCCACAGCCAGCTGGTCGCTTCCAGGCATCCATGCCTTCGCCTAGTGGCTTCCTGCAGCCTGCTTCTGCTGCATCTACAGCGATGACACAGCCTTCGACTTCTGCAGTCCCTCGAAGTTCTCCACCATCCTCAGACGTCCTGAACACCAGTTTTCTGGGAGCTCTCCAGTTTATTCCTACTCCCCTGAGCGGAAGCCATTCGTCTACATCACCAACTAACAAGTGATCCTGTGGAGCCTCCTGAGGAAGCAGCCTGGAACCCCTTCCTGGAAATGTCCCCCGGTGGACCTTCGTTCGCAACTGTTCAGTTGGACCTTGTTTGCTTTCGAAGTTGCCTATGCATCTGTCGAACCATCCAGACATGCCCTTGGTGGATCTGCCTGCTTCCTGAAAATGTCCCCTGGTGGACCATCCATTGCTGATCAATCTACGTCTCTTGGCTCTTTTCAAGGCCCCCAAAAGAGCACACCATGTACTCATTTTGTGTTGACAAATCAAAAACAAGGTACTATGGATGCACCTACGAAGTCATAACTAACAAAACAAAAAGCCTAAGCATCCATATTTTGTTAGTGAGGATGGGGGGCAGCATCATTTCAACCATCTGTATACTTAACTTCCATATCATGAACAATAGAAAATTAATATAATTTTGAATTTAATATACGGAGGGGGGGGGGGGGGGTACTTGAACTGGATTAGGGTCAATACGGCCAACTACCATAACGGCCACTCCCCATGATGGCCAATTAGCCACAACGGCCACCACGACGGCCAACTAGCCAAAGCGGCCAATTGCCAGGATAGCCTAGATATTCTGGCCCAAATAATTTAAAACGTTGGAAGAAACGATCGAGTACCAAGTGTGCTCTCTGCAAATCACGGGAATTAAACTGTTTACCATTTTCTCAATTATTACTGCCCTGTCATTTTGGAACGATACCTGTGGCGTCACAACTCAATCACATGATTCCAGAAGAAAGACAACTGCAGATTAGTGCTAACATTCCTGGCATGCACCATGGCAATACAACAATTCCATCAATGTAACTGTAACAAATTCAACCTGACCTAGTAGTACCCACAAACTCAAGGTAGAGAGATATCAACAACTGATTGCAGACATTAAAGCAACAATAACATAAATGCCAAATACTTTCCAGTAGAAATAGAATCCCGGGGTCACATCACAATGTCACCGAAGAGCTTTTGACAAAAAAAGACTACATCAAATTTCAAAGATCTCCCTGATAAGTTCTTTTGTACTGTAAGCCTACCACTCAAAATATGACTCTACATGTGGAATAGTCCACCATATGGGTGACTTTGACTCTTTTATAAATAGTTCTTTATTATACCACGATAATAAAAATATAACACCCTAATTGACTGTAGCTGCAATGGAGGGGGGGGGGGGGGGCAGGACGCTTCTGGGGAACATTAATTGCCCGGCCGCTACATCTTCGGCGGGTAGCTGCGGGGAGACAGACTGCCTTTGTTAAATTATTAAAGTTGTACAGCTGTACAACTTTATAAGTTCCACAAACAGTATGAAATTGTTTAACAAACACAAAATTGTGAACGTTTCGTCAAATCACCAGTACATGCAGTATGTTTGTTTGAATACTCACTATTCCAAACGTAAACAGTTTGTAACTATCCTTGGCCGTTATGAATTTGGCTGTTTTGACCGAACCCCCTTAAACTCAGTAGTAGTAATTAAGTCATAATTTTAAGGCTTGAGTAATACACACAAAGTTTTCTTTGTATTTGTACTTACACACGTTTGATATCGTCCTGTCTAGTGAGTGATATTACGTGAATGCAAACCGTATGGATGGCCCAGTAGAGGGCAGTGAGAGTAGTTTGGCGGGTTAGCGTATTGCTTCGTTTAACACTGTGAATTGGTTGCCCTTTCGGTTTTCATTTGTAATCATTAATTAAATCCTGTAAAAATAAAATGTCAGTTATGTTCAGTACTTTGGTTGTTAAACATTGGCTAAGACAGATCTTAAACAATAAGAGTCTCGGACTCACATGACATCCCCTAGCTTCCAAGTCTATGAGATTAGTTTCCAAGTCTATGAATAAATTGTATCTTTATCTTCATATAAAATTGTGATACAAGTGTTGAAGATACCCTACAAATAGATAATTTATTTGCCTGAAACCCAGCTTGCTTGATAAAATATCAAGGGTCTCAAAAAACATTCCGGGGGAATAAGTAATTTGGTAAATCTTGAGTAATAAATATTTGTTCAGAAGCATCAAACAGCAAACAACTGATGTCGAAGGAGAAAACCTATTGCATAACTGTAAAGAACCTATAGAAGTTTGGCATCGCAGCTTGACTAGATGACAAGTGTCACTTTAAATATTTGCTATTATACACGTTCCCAATGAAAGTATACTTTTGTATAAAATAATCTATATTGGATGTTCAACTGTGTCAAAACAACTACATATTACAAGTATTAAATTTACACATTAAAAATATTAAATGTATACTACAAGTATTAAATGTGCAGCTTAGAAATACCAAATGCACACGTTCCCTACAACTACAGAAATATACCTTTGTTATGACATTAATAAGCAATAATACATACATTTTGAAATATAAGTACCTATATAGATTAAAGATAAAATTACATTAAAATGTATCACTTTTAATAACATTCATATCATAAAAATCCTTTAAAAATGAAGGTGAACTATTCCATGAATTAGCACTAGTGTATTCAAAAGACTTTTTAGCAAACTGACTAGAGATATTAGGAATATAATACCTTTAATATCACAATTCATAATGATAGCCCAATAAATATTGACATGGATTTTGAGTGACCTGGACTAACTCCAAACAGGCATTTAATTCTATCAAATGATAGCCCAGACTTCGTAGTTGCACAGAATGGCAATTTTTAGATGGCCACCTTGGAGAAAATTGTCCAAAAAATCTCTTTCCATGGCAACAAACTTGATAAAAAATTAAACTCAAAAAAAAAAAAAAAAAGACTTGAAATAACCTAATCTACTTGCCATATAAGAATGAAATAAGAGCCGATTTATGTACTATCATGCGAGGCCTTTTCAAATAAATGGCCTATTTTTAGATCAGAGGTAAACTTTATTTGCATATAGATTGTTTTCAAACAAATTTGGTTGATATTTTCTGGAACGACTTTAGATTGTTTCCATGGCTTGTTTCCTATTTAATATTCATAAAATTTAACGGAACACATTGGCATGAGACTTTAGCTTTAAACTGATATCTTTCTTGTTGCTCTCTACCAAGAGGAAGTGATTAGAATTGCCATAGAAACCAAACATTGCTCTGAATGTCCTGATATCATAAACAGCTTGAATTATACAGAATTAGAAGCCACATGGCATATTCTTTATTGTTTTTTCGTAATTGATCTGTTATTATATTGATTACATCCTATATTTCTATAATCATCATTGACGCTGAGAAAATTGTGCATACATGGTAAATAGCTTGGCTACCATGGTGACCAAATCCATATTTGGGTATTTTTTAATGTTAAGACCTCTTTATGGAATTTATTGGGGTAGGATGATCAGATATCGACAGAAATTACTCCATGTGATTTGAGAAGTTCAATTTGTTTAATTACAAACTTATTAAACATTGGTTGCCATGGCAACTGTTCTGAACATACATGAAAACATACTGGCACTGAATTGTCTGGTTGTAGGTAGGGATTTATTCTCTTTTTATTTTTAAAAGCATTTAATACTTACAAAATATATTCAAGTGTTGAATTATTTGATAAAAGTGTATCCCGGCTTATTCATTTTGCTTAATTATACCAAGATGAGGCAACGTTGTTTCCATGTGTCTGCACGCAATGGTTAGGGTGTAGAACTGTTAGGGTTAGGTCAGTTAGGAGGTAGGGTCAAGCCCAGCTTGGGACAATCATGAAGAGATTTGTCTGATTTATGTATATATTGTACATTATTTATGAATGATTTTATATTGTATATAAATTCAAAGGGCCTCAATGAAGAACAGCTTGGCTGATTAAGCTACCCTTTTAAAATATGTTCTATAAATAAATAAATAGATAAATAAATAAATGTTAGGAGAATATTACAAGAACAGTTGCAGATAAGTTATATCAGAACATTATGTAGGTAATGCTAGCTGTTCACCATGCCAACTCACAGTTCCAACAGCAGTACTATCAGTGCTAAAACCTTTGTGAGGATTTGATGTTAGCCAAAGATAGTTGCTGAGTACTAATCCATTTACTTATCTATTTTAATATACTTTTGACAGTCGTCAACATTACTTGCATGCAATATTTTAGGTTTTTTAGCATCAGCAGTCAATAAAATCTAAAAATTAATTTGAAGTACCTCCAAATAGGCGAAGTGTGTGATAATTTTGCACAATCCTACCTCAAAGGTGGCTATGTTTACAAATGAACAGCCCCCCACACCCCAGTTCAGCTTATCTAGTCATATTTTTGTAAGCCTTACAATCCATTATTACATTAGTTCCAAATTTATATACATTGTACCAAATCATTCCATCCAGCCACGATGCACCTAATATGCTCCGCATCACAGGCCACTTCAATTAGGACCTACTAGAAATTTAAAGAGAGGTTGCATCTTCCGAAAATTCAATTTAATAGGCAATAACAAATAACGAGAATATGAAAGTATAAGATATTTTATTCAAAACTCAAGCGAGTTATGCAACTTATATCAAATTCAAGTCACTTTTTCTGGAACCTGGCCCCGGATTACAAGCAAACAATGCAAGCCCATGTCGAATCCTTGACTTTCACTTGGAGACGGTAATTGGGTATTTTTGCTGCTACTTACCATGCATCATCAATTCTATGACACACCCTGACTGCAATTTGTCGATATGCAATAATTATTTTTATCAGGACAAATATATAGTATTAATGTAAATAATATCAACAGTACATAAAGACTTACAGACCAACCATATTTCCTCTAGCACGATCAATTACTGGTAAAGAGTTGTCATTGTGGTGTCTTTCAACATACATTACAAAAGAAACATCTATTGGTATTGAGATCTTGTTTCTGCTTCAGTTCATCAAATGTGGGAAACTACAAAAGACTGCCATTATTGACAATCTCGCTAATGAGGTATTTTCTCAAGTAAATCCATTTTGACCTGGACACAATAGTGGCCATTACGGAGAGGTTCAATGTACATGAATTTCCAATAGCTTAAATAGACACATACAGTTAGTTTCATACAATATGATCGACTCTACACAGCTGTAGCAACCTATTCCTGGCTGTAGCTATAACTGGCTAAAGCCAGCTGCTTCTGTCTACTCCTAGCTTATAGTCGGCTTACACTGAAAACAATATAAAACTTGTAAATGTAAGAAATTTATCTAATATATCATACATATGTACTTTTAGATCCGGTTTTGAGTAGCCTTTAGTGCAGGGTAGCATCTTATAGCAGAAGTTGTCTAGCTTCGTCTATCTTAGTTTAGCATCGTGTGGAGTGCGCTGTTGAGACAAACTGCGGTTTTGATGAGATTTATTGAACAACATTATGTGACCCAGCATCACAAGTGGAGTTAATACACCAGTGTTAATGGAACCCATAATTCATGCACTTTTATTCTCAGTAGATTTTACTAATTACAACCTCAAACATCAAAAACAAATAAGAAACTCCTATGCCAACCGCGAGAACTAAAATAGCTCCAAAGATGTCCACCAGGGTGGCGCTGTGAGCCTGACTGGAAGTGTAAGCGCAATATGGTTCTCGAAGCATGTAATCCTTTCTCCATTTGTTCATGAGACCAGACTCAATCATTTGAAATATTCTGAAAAAAAAAATATATATATATTTTTCGTCACCTATAGGACAATACCAAGATTAGAGATCAGACCGTTACAACTTTTTTGCACATAAGAATAGCCAAATATAGTGCTTTGCCTTTCATTAATCTAACTTAGCAATATTTGCTCTTATTACCCGAAGTATACTGGATTTTTGCTCAATAGGCTTAACAAAGTATGCTTGCCTGTTTTTAAACATGTTTGGCTAGATCTCATACTATAGTCAAGTGAGACAACACAAATCGGAGTAGCGTATTACAAATTTAATCCAACAATTATCTGCAATTGTAGCGTCTATTGCATGTACAGCAATGTGTCCATACTTACTTGGAATTGAATTCTTTCTTGTAAGGAAATGATTTCTTCACAGGGAAGCCAATGTTTTGTACATACATGGTGTCTTTCCCCAGGGCCACCTTGCATGCATTAGGACTTTCGGCTCTCAGTTCTTTCAGAGTTCCCAGTTCACCAAGCAATATCAGATCTCCCTTTACAACACGAGTCTCCAACAACTCAGAAAAGGTCGTCGTTTCCGGGTATTCATCCAAGTTTTCGTATATTCTTTTATACAAAGGAATTTCTGTTGTCTGCATAACAAATTGTAGGCAAAGAAAGTAAGGTAGCATGAATGACTCTAAAATACTGCTGTCCAACTGACCACAGGGCATAGTCATAAGCTGACCAAATTACTAACAGATATAGTGACTACCCCAGTCATGATGTGACTGTCGTAGTGAACACAATATAATCATAAATATTATCAATATGACTTGATTTGTTTCGTAAAATGATCAAAAGAAACTGGCAGTTTTACCACAATAAATAATCCGATTATATTACACACCACATGATATTAGCATTTACAGTACAATGTTCCTAAGTTTTTGTTTTTGTTTGTATGAAGAGAAAGAGGAAAAGGCTGTATACCTTAAGCATTCCATGCAAAGCTGTTCCTTGAAAAAGGCTTATTTTTGTATGGGTCTGCGAGGCTAATTCATCCAAGGACCTGATGGGAACACTGTCAACCACAACTGACATGAGAGCCACAAGATTAGCTGAGTATGCAACAGAAATGATCAGGCTGCACAGCCACCAAGTGGCTAACAAAAGTCTCATTGAGCCTCTTTCTGGATATTCAATAAGTGCTGCAAATGAAAGGAAAACATTTCAAAAGCTGTTAAAAAGTGATGAGAACTGTGATCTTGAGACTGTTGCCGGTTCCTCAAGATATTAACCTGATATACCAAGTATACACCAAGTCAGTGGGTGTATTTCATCTTGAACAGGGGTGTATACTTTGCACAGTGCCCTGTATGGACCCCACTGAGGCGAGGTCTTCACCCCTATAGGCCTACTACATATTTTTTTATGAAATCTAAAAATGTTGCAATTAAAGATTTGACCCGAATGATGGCCATACATATGTATGAAAGATACTTACGTTGCTTGAGAGCCGTTATTGTGATGTCATAGAAATGAGATCCACATATTTTTAGTATAGAGGCGCACCTATAAGGCTGTGGAATGTCGATAACTAGGCATATGATGGTCAAAACAGTAACAGTTGCAATGCACAGCAACCATACTTCAATCTAGAATAAAATAAAATAAAATAAAATATAAATAAAACACATCATGAAATGTATAGGCCTATATATATATATATATATATATATATATATATATATATATATATATATATATATATATATATATAGGCCTATACATTTCATGATGTGTTTTATTTATATTTTATTTTATATATATATATTTTATATATATATATACTCTTTTTTTTTTGCAAAGTTATCATAAAGCACATGAAATTTCTTGTCGGATCGACATGGAACGATGTCGGCCAACTAACGTTGCTTTCTGGGCACTTACTGACAGTGGTTTGAAGCTATGGGTCATTGTAGATGATGGGTTTTTGCTCATAATATAAGTTACGGGTTCCTCCCACCAGGGCTGGAGGAAATCAACTGCCTGACGTCTCTCTGATGTTATGGTGAAACCCCCAATGCCCATATCAGCCTCCTGTAAAACAAATCAATCAGAGTTGCTGATGAACCCCTTTGTCAGCACAAATTCCTGAAGGAAGAGAAGATAGATTTATTGGTTGATGCTCCTAACGCTTTATTTCCAGACAGCCAGACAAATAGACAGACAGACAGACAGACAGCTAGACAGCTTGACAGCCAAACAGACAGACAGACAGAAGACATTTATTGGTAAATAAAGAAACGTGTGTGAAAGTTCATGGAGGCCCTAATTAAGGTATAGAATGCCTTGAGATTATTATCGTATTCACCAAATAAACATCCACTTGTTTTTTCATCTTATTTTTGCATAAATGTCATGGAGAAACACAAAATAGATATAAATGTTACTGGAAAGTCAAAGCCAATTTTCTAACCCGTAAAACTCTCCTCTGTACAACGTGACTTCAAGTTTCTCATCTTCCCGATGCAAAGTTTTTGCCATCTACTCATCATTATGGCTATTTGTTATGGTCACAAAGAAGCTGCATAAATTACAATGGAGAATATAGCAAATTCTGGTTATTTGTTCATTTTGCACTGCTCCGTGGCATTTACGGAAAAAAACCAAACAAGTGGACATTTGTTATGGATCCTAGTATACCACTTAATGTATCATGACAAACTATAAAGTGTGAATAATATTTCTGAATTGCTTAATAAACGGCAGTATAGTTCCACACTAGCATTGAAGAGTCGCAAATCAAGAAAGCAGTATTATAATATTATAACTTCATGGCATGTAACCATGGTGTTTGTCAACCTTACCTAAATTATTCGATCTACTCATCATCAGAGTATTAGTCATTCACAGACAACACAGACCTTCTGTTAATAATTGTCAGGTTAACCATTCACACCATCAGACATTGCAAGAGAAAATTACTAACAGCAAAAGTAAAACTATAAAGTGTGAATAATATTTCTGAATTGCTTAATAAACGGCAGTATAGTTCCACACTAGCATTGAAGAGTCGCAAATCAAGAAAGCAGTATTATAATATTATAACTTCATGGCATGTAACCATGGTGTTTGTCAACCTTACCTAAATTATTCGATCTACTCATCATCAGAGTATTAGTCATTCACAGACAACACAGACCTTCTGTTAATAATTGTCAGGTTAACCATTCACACCATCAGACATTGCAAGAGAAAATTACTAACAGCAAAAGTAGCATTTGGGATTTGCTGCATTTACCAATGTGCAGTATTCTCAGAAAACTCCAACAAATATGCACCGGATTTTCCTATACTATGGGTGAAGACTTTAGTATTTGATATTCTGTCAGCAATTTTTTTCAGTTGCTCAACCAAACTTGGTCAGATTGTACCTTGGAGTGACACAAACATGTTGACCTAGTATGGGTGACCTTGACCCTTATTCTTAAAGGTCACAAGTCACATTTTACTCAAATTTTGAAAATTTCAAATTTCAATAACTCAATAACTAAAAGAGCTACAGACTTGTGCTTTACATATGTTTGTAGTTCTTCAATTCCCGCCCATCAAATTGACACCCGAAAGGGGGTAATGGGGGGACTAGCTCAGGGTAAACAATCGACTATTACTCTAAATGTGAAGAACTGGAAGTTGGCGAACTTAGCTGAGCATAGATTTAGATTGTGTTATGACCGATCTAGTGCAGCCGAACATTTGGTGGCAGTTAGATGAAGGGTTACTGAGATATGGGGCATTAACAATTTCTTATTAACCCTAAAAAATATTCATACTTTATAACTTTGGTTCATTGAAGCCATATTTGAGTCATGTATAGTCTTTGAGTATATAAACATAAGTTATGAGTGTGAATGACTTCGGGTCAAAGGTCACAGATCACCCTGAATTTTAGAATAAAAAATTATTGTCATATTCAAGTAAGAGTCTTGAATAAGATGTCAAAATGTTTGTATTGCAAAGGTGTTTTAAAATATATTGTATAACATTGACCTTGGGGGTAGTATAAGGTCAAAGTTCAATGTCAAATGTTAAAAAGTGATATTTTTGACAGGTATTGGGCCTGATTTTTTACTGAAAACATGATGCTGAGTAATGTTGAGCGATGTTGACCGATATTGTGGCATCCACGTGTCATTTGCGACCCCCAAGGATAATTACCCCAAATAGGGTAACATACTATAACTTATAACTATTATAAAAAATAGAAAACAAATTGTAAAACTAGGTAATGTTAAAAGCGAATGGTTAAAGCTGAAAAGTGGTGTTTCCCAAGGTTCTCTCTTGGGATCCTATTCGACATTCACATAAATGGTTTCCTTTCCGATGACAATAACACCTCATGCAATGCACACAGAAGCCCAATGGTCATAAAAGAAAAGCTTGAAGAAGCTTTAGCTTTAGCAATTGCATGGTTCAAAAATAATTTCCAGGCAATATGTTTGAGTAGGGAAAATGTTTCCATAGATTTTGAAATTGACAATCATATAATACAGTCTGAATCTGTTGTTAGGCTGTTAGGTATCAAAATCGATAACAAACTGAATGTTGACTGCCATATATCAATAATTAGTAGAAAAACAAATTGATGCACTCCAAAGACTGTAGAATGTATGAATCATTTATCTTATCTAATTTTGTCTATAGCACACTATGATGGCCCATACAACCAACTGCTAGAACGAACATGTAAAAAAATGCTTTACGTAACAAGGAAAACTAGTTTAGCAGAATTTGTTTATAAAGTACTCCATGACATGGCAAGACCTATAACAAGTTCACTCTTTACCAGGCAGATTAACAACACTATGCAATATGGTTCCTACTCTATTCTGTATCAAGGTGCTTTGACTTGGAATTCTTTACCTGTTGAATTGAAAGAAGTGATGAATTAACTTAGTTTAAAGAGTTGTTAAAATGTGGCAGTTCCTTGAAAAGGTGTAATTGTGGATCATGCATAATCTGTCAGCAAAATAATTTAGACCATTGTATAAAGTTCAGTCATAATCTCATCCTAATCATCTGTATATATATTTTCATTTTGTTATTGTTATTTTATCAGTCGGCTAAAAAGATTTATAGCTTATGTTCTACTGTTTGTTACACCTCCGACTATAAATAAAGTTTTATCTTATCTTATCTTATCTTATGACTTGATTATCAGATCTTTACCCAATTTGGGTTGAACACTGCAGAAGTCTCACAGACCTTGACTGTTACATCAAGGTCACATAAATTTGATTATGATATTATCTCTTTCAGTGCATTCATGAAGGTACATGTATTCTTGTGACAGTAACAAAGTAACATGACATGATCACTCAATGCAACAACATATTACATAACAAAGTAACTGAAGACTATAACTTGGTGAAGATCCGTGACTGTTTCAGTAACAGTTAGAGTTGACTTGTTTAAGACTGTACTTACAGCAACATCATTATTCTTGACCAAGATCCAAGTAATTATAATTTATAATAAACTGTTAAAGACAAGAAACCGTACCCCTCTGGATAACATTCCGATCATGCCGTTGAACGAACCATTTTTCAATTGCACTCCATAATAACCATCTGGTGGTTCAATAACTCTATACCTGTATTGAAAAAAAAATTATATACGAGTTTCAGCATCAACAACATATATTTAAATTCCTGAAATCCAGTGGCATAAGTTCGTGTTGATGTACGAAAATTGCAACAATTCCTGAAAACGGTCTGCCGTGTTACACTAATGAATGACTCCATAGATGGAATGTACAGGGTGCGGCCTAAAAACTTGCACTGGGCTTCTCCTCTTTAGGGAGAGCTCTAGGTTACTCAAATGCTTATGAGGTCTTTTAAAGTTTTGCCACATTTAGTCAGGGGTATAAGCAATTGGTCATTGTGATATTTTTGATCTTGTAATGTCAGACAATATCAGTATCTGAATTATTGAGAGGGTGCATGCTGCAGGGAGTGTTCTGAGAGACACATGTCACAAAGGCAGACTTCTGTCTGCTTGCATGGTGTCTCTAGTTGAAGAAAGTTTACAAATTCGAGATTTCCTAGTTAATACACCTCTGAAGCACCCGAAAATTTAATATTTGCAGAGAATCCTCCTTCAGTGTTTTCTATACATGCATATGTATATTATGGTATTAGATGATAAGAAGGTTGGTTTCAGTTTTGATCCAGCAAGGTCATAAAGTTAAAACAGAGATATATAATGGTATTCCAGAGGGACGTTTTGAATCTACAACTAATCTGGAAAAAATCACATGATTTTCAGGAAGATGGGTCAGTTAATAAGACAGAAAAGACAGAAAATTGATCCGAATCCGAAATGGCACTTTCCACCTCAAAGGTGTCAATGGTCTACCTTCTTATTAAAAATGCATCTATTTGTCCTGTTTTTGGTGACAAAGGTCAACAAAGGTGACTGTAACACATCTGTATGATCAGTGACATAATCTAGTGCTTGTATAGCAAAGGCCGAGGTGAAAATGACCCGAAGGTGTGATAAGTGTGCTATATTTAGATCCATATTATCAATAATTCCTGAGGAAATAATAAAATATATTAATAAAGATAATGTAGGAATATATCTACTTTTGTGTGTATGACTGCAGCTGCATGTGATGATTATTACTTGAGATAATAACAAAAGAGGTAGCAGTAGCTGCTGGTGCAAGTTTTTATGCCGCGCCCTGTATGCAACAAGGTAAGCAGTCAGAGTAATCATTTAACTTAATCAATGAAAGCCAACTACAGGCTCATTAAAACTGAATGTCTAATAAGTTCTTCACAAATAAAAGAGAGTATTAAACCATTTATTTTACTGGTATAAAATATTATAAAACTGTAAAGTGTCTGACCTACTCGATTTTGTCAAAGAAACATACATACCTAAAACCAAGGTCTTCAGAAAGGACTTTCACAGCTTCAAAAAACAACCCGGAGTAGGCGACTTCTTTTGTCACGTTGTCAATATTCCGCATGGTGTATGGTGCATACTGGCCAAGAGAAGGTTTACCAAGATATGAAAATATGGTAGACTAAGATTAATCTATTTGTAAACATTGTTTAATGCTACAGACATGGTTTGTTGTGATGGAAAGTCATTCTGGACATCAACAGAAAGTAGCAATCTCAGTCAGAGAAGTAATGTAGTATACGAATTCATATTCTATAATTACCTATTACCAGATTACCGACAAATATGTAGTCATACTTACAAACATGGTAATCAATGTCAGTGTCACATTTTCCAGACTGTTCCGTGACATCTTAATGCTGTAGTGAGAGTGACTCCAGAACTCCTAATGGTTCACGCAGAAATATTTGACAAATAGCCACTCCCCCAGCCCTTCATAACGGATCAGTTTAATACATTTTTATGCAAAAATATTCCTACCAGAGTCGGCGATGAGTCTGTCATATGCAGGAACTCGTGAATGATTAAGAGGCATCTGCTGTCTTCCTTTGCCACCAGCATTGATTGTGCGTCAAACATTCTTGATTGGGAGATGCATTAGCATCAGACGCCTAAATATATGCATTGTCTCTTATGACTTGGACTATATTTATTCTGCTGATGAAAGTTACACAAAATCTATGTTTGGACAATATATTTGATCAGTGGAGAAAATGTATTGCACACAATCCCCTGATGCTGTCCCAGCATTTTGCAATTGTCTGGGTTTTTTTTATTTCTTCTGATTTCATAGCTGAATGACACAGAAATAATTTTCCACCATCCAAAAATGAATGTCTGATGACCATTCGGTTTGGTGCACATTGTTTCTTTGATTATAAAAGAGAAGTCAACTGACTATTCTACACATCACCTCATGCTAGGCCAACACATTGCATTTGTCTCTTGTTGTACACAAATACAGCTGTTGTGTTAACTGTTATTATAATTGCAGCAGACAAAGATAATGCCTGTGGCTGACTATGCTATTTATAGCTACAACTTCTCAGTCTAGCCTGGTGGCCCAGTGGCAGGTTGGTATTGCAATACAGGACTTGATAGCTCAGTTGGATCAGCAGCTGCTCTTAAATGAAGAGGAAGTGTGTTCAAATTCTTTTCCACATCTGGTATGTATGTCTACATCACTTTATGCAGCATTTCAGTCATAGACATTTTGTATAGTTTGTCAATCGGTACAAATTTTGAATTAGGGAACTTTTTCTTTCTTTTTTTCTTTTCAATTTTTGCATAAATTTCCAGAGGAACAACAGAATAGTTGTTGGACTACCTTGTCAGTGTTTTCGTATATTTGTTTAGAAACTCACATTTTGCCTCATCACTCATATGTCAGGAGAGCTAACTTTGCAACATTAGCATACTGTGGACAATGCTCTATCAAGATCAACATTTGTCACCTACTAAATAATTAATCAGCATTAATTGCTGGCGATTGTGTGTCACCATTCGGGGGTTAAATAGTCACGATCTTTTTTGTGAGCACACACACCTCAGATCAATATGAGCAGGTTGGTTCACAAGGTCTTCACTACAGTAATTATGAATGATCTCTATCATTGTGTAATAAGCAATTAGAAAAACCTATGTGGGTGTAAAAGCAGAACACTAATAACAGTGTCCAATGGTTGATTGGTTGAGTGATTTATTCATATTTTGCAAATTACTGCAACCTATGCTGTTATATCCCTCCTACTCGGAATTTAACTAACATAATTATACAAGTAATATAATTAAATACATGGGTTGAATTGTAACCAATTATATTCAATACAACCTAGCCCTGAATCACTGGACTCTGAATAATTCATGCAAGATGTCAAACGTGCCAAATATCAATAACTGTATTACACATGCATATTACTTAAACACTATGGTACCTGATCTTGTGGTATATTAGTTATCTGCATACAAGTAAATTTCATTAGATGCAGTCTTGGTTTGAAATGACAGCCAAAATTGCCAATAAACCAGGATACCTATTCATCAGCTTTCACATTTAGAAATTTATTGGTATCTTCATATGACTGCGATGACATATCTGTTAAAGTATTTATCATCATAATATTTCAATATAGATTTTTATCAAAGACACACAAAGCACTGAATACATTAGGGTGTTGTCCAAAACTTTCGCTCCTGTTTCAAAGCATGTAACCTGTTGCTTCTCTCAATACACACACTACAATGTCTGTTGCCAAGAACATCACAAAACTGGCAATGTATTGGAGATAGAAATCTTGATTTGAGACAGTTCGAACCCACCATAGTCCCTCCTCTTTTCAAGTGCTCTTTGAAGGAATTCCTGATGTATCTTTTCATGACAGTTCTGCTGGTCAAGGACTCTGTATACACTGATGGATAGACCAACTTGTCTCTGACGAATCTATCTAATTGCTTAGTTTTATTATGAGCAGACATAACCAGTTCTTTTTCCTTAAATGCATCCGGGTTCTGGATGACGTCTACTCCCTTAAGAAGACGTTTCTTGAAACGTTGGGGTGTTTTGCAAATGTTAAGTCTTTGAAACCTTTTGGTGAACTGGTCGCTGTAAATTCCACGATTCTGTGTCACTTTGTCAGTCTGTTTTTCGGTGATTTTTGGCAAGGGAGGTAACTTCCAAAGTTTTTCTCTCTGTCTTTCTTTCCGTTTGATTTTGAATCCTGAACGAAACGAGTGCTCTGGTCCAAGGATAGGAAGAGCTGAGGCCTCCAAAAACAAACTTTCGCTACTTGACTGTGTCATTGGTGATTTAAGTGCAGGACAAAGATCGAATCAGTATTTACCATCAAAATTACATTAATGTAAATTCCATTGTCCAAGGCATGTTCTATAAAGCAACGAATCACTGGGGAACTCCACGAGTAACGCCAATATGAGAGCAATACATAATATTAATATTGATCGAAATGACATGATTGATTTGCTATTCTAATTGTACATACTGTATATTGCATTTGCTTGATATACAAATTGGCAAGGGATAATCCTGGGTTGAACTGCATGTCATGGACTACTTTTCATAAGTCATCTAATACCGTTTCGTTTGAATGGGTCCTTTGTGTAGATTATCAATCAATATCATACAATATGTAATCTTGATAAAAGTAGGTATATTGCAAAAAAAAAACTATAGATTTTTGTCTTCGTGATTACTGTCCCACAATACCAGTTTCTGACCGTACACAGATGTTTTGATGATTTCTGGGTTTCTTGGTGATGGTGCTGCAAACAGTGCACGTGGATCAACGTACGAATTAGTTGGTTTTGCATCGGAATATTGGCGAACGCCCTCTATATTCGTGGCAAACATAGAGGATATTGCATAATGAGGAGGGACTTCTTGATCAGATGTAATGTGGGGTTTCTCATTGATTTCTTTTTGCTTAGCACTTCTCAAAATCTGACGCACTTCTTTCAGATTTTCACCATCTTTGGAAGACAGGTCATCATATAAATTGTCATTGATGGTAGGTAATCTTATATTTAACCCAAGCTGATACCTTACAGGCCCTGGTGATCGTCTAGGGGGGAATTGTCGGATAGTATTTAAAGGCAAGTGCACTTGGCGCTGGGAGCTTGCACTGCCACTTCGTGAGTTTGTCAGTTCTTTGTACAATACCTCAGTGCTGCCACCTGCATGTTGGAGGTGAATACTTAACAAGTCTCTCTTGGCTGCGTTATTCTGAGAGGTGTTTTTGGCTGACTTCTGTTTACTAAGCTGGTCTGGTGTTAATAAATTCTGGAAATATTTCTTACTTTCATCAGACTTTAAATTCAGAATCCTAGGTGTGATACTCCGGTCTGCATCAGACTGTTTTGAGTTATACAAATTCCTCTGTCCATTATTAGTAACAAACAGAGTTCTTCTTAGTAAACCATTAGGATTGGAATATGAACTTTGTGATGTTACTGGCCTTGGTGAAACTTCTGGGCTACTTTTATTAGGCTGCTCATCAGTGCCAAGAGACTCTGCTACTTCGAATGGCTTCACCGGAGGCTGTGACCCATCTTCCTGTAAGGACACTGGTGATCTAATTTTAAGAGCCCGAACAACACCAGGGAGCTCTAGTATATTCCCTGGCACAACAGTCACCCTTTTAATCACCCCTGATGTTGCAGTTGCTGGCTGGCGACGATTTCTCCTTGCTGTGATGTACCTTATATCATGTGGTGATGGAAGGGCTGATCCTGACCTGGAGTAGGCTTCTATTGTCTTCAGTCTGTCACCAGTTCCTGCCTTAACCCTGTTGCTCAGTGATATGTTGTATTCCAAAGCCTTAACAACATCCAGGACATTCACCCTGGAGTTGGGCCTGCCTGTGGCTGAGGTGGCCATCATACCACTGCGTCAAGAAAGTTCATCGTCAATTAAATTACAAATATAAATTATCCCTGGTTAACACGACTGTGAGAGAATAAGAAAAACTCGTTCAATCGGTGAGTTACTGTCAGAATTCAATGCACAAATCATATTTCTCTCGCAACATTTTCCAGAATCTGTTCAGTTACTTGTCGACAGTCCAAAATAGAAGCGATAATGCAGAGACTTAAATAGATTGGCCTTCAATCAAGACTCCTTGAAATTACGAAGGACACCATTGATAACCACGTCTTGATCAATGCTTCCTAATGCTGAAACATGAATCAAACCACATTAGACTTTGGGACACGAAATCCAATTTAAATGATCGAGTGTTATATTACATTTTGGCAACAGTCACTCTAACTGGCTTGGGATTACAACTTGCTACTTATATCAAAATCGATCTTTATAGGTAACAACAGTACCTCATAATTTTGACCAGATTGATCAATATATCAAATGATCCTTAGCAATAACCAAGGACCCCTCCGAAGATGTCTAATATTATTAGCAGAGACTTGCTTATAAGCTATCTTTATTAAGAAGGATTGTTGCAGAATAACTGAAAGTTTCAAAGCTGAAATCTGCAATCGTTTGTTCCATTTAAATAGAAAATCTATGCAATATAAAACTGCAAGGTTTATCCTAAAAACCATACACAAACTTTTAAATGAATAATTCAAATGAGAAAATTACCTGAAATTGCTCGTGCCTGACTTCAGCCAAGTCAAAGTGAAATCTCACACGGAGTATCGTGATGCACTTGGAATCCCTGGCTCTAACCAGTTGAACAATCAATAACTAATGAAAAAATCCAGGAGCTAATTGTCCAGTAAGCCAGCTAAATGTCTGCCTCACGAGAAAAGCAATTGATCTAGCAGGAAGAAACTTTTCTCCTTGATAACAATATCAACCACAAATCGATCATATTCTCGCCCAGTTTTATTCTGCTTAATTGACAATGACCCCAATTCAATTAGAGTAGATGTACAAAATGTGATCAAACCACCAAATAAGCCTGACTAACCCATGCAACTATCAAGGCTCAGATTCATTAGACAACTGATAACTGGTAGTGACCAAGTAAAACGTTTAAAAACGTATTCATTTCAGTAACAATTTAATATAACATGTCGTTTACTTAAAAATTTGTGTTTAAAATCTATGAAAAACGTTGACCTTAGCAATGCTTGTTGTTTGCTTTTTGGATGGTAGTTCACAGGCCTTGGTAACCAACGTAGTTCAGTACAACAGTGAGCAACACAATCGAGCTGGTGGTTATTTATCTACAAGTTATTTATCTATTTATTAAAAATCAAATCGAATATATTTTTTCTATGGGGGACAGTCACTTCATACACAAACAAACCTAAATTGTCTGAGGTCTTATTGAAAGAAAAATTGCAGCGAACTGTCATTGGTCAACTTAAGTTTAGTGCGATGGAACATTAATATTATTTTCGTCCTAAGCAAAAAAGAAAAAGAAAATTTGTTTTATTACATTTCTTTAATTTTTCAAATAGATCAATGTGCATATGTACAGGTTTGAGATATTGTACAAATATATGAGCTCATGACATATTAGTTAATTGACTTCAATCTTTGAATGATTGCTAATACAGCAAATGCAGTTATAAATCAATATGTCTCTTCAGGTATACGATCATCTGGTAGTCTCTCAGGCAATTTGTAAGACGTGTCACTTCCTGCAAAGAAAGAAGGCTCCACATTTTGGCAGATCGTTGGCAACAGTGGTGGATCAAAATAGGCCATGTATCTGGATTTCTGGTGAACGACCTTTCTTGGGCTCACAAACATTGGTCTGATTGTTTCTGAAAAGGTGTCCTTGATTTTCTTGTTGCGAACACTGTCCTTTGGGACGCCAAGAAATATCTTTTTCTTTGTGACTTGACCTTCAATCTGCATTTCATGAAGGTCACTCATATTGCGAAAGATTGATAAAGGGTGTTTTCTGTATTTCATTGCTAATTTAGCTTGTTCATTAGCTTCCTTAGCCCTGGCTTGCATGTCTACCAACCATTGCTTGAACATGGGTCCAGAGATTTCCCCAGTGGCCAGTTTTTCTTTCACTTCATCTGGTGTCATGGCAGGGATGTAACGCTGAACCACTACAGTGGTCGCAAAGTTATCTTTCACAGAATGATAGTCAGTCAGGGGAGCATCGTGTCTCTTTGCTTGTTGATCACGGCGTAAATTCTTTACACAATCATAACATAATGGAGGTCCTAGAACGTCACAACATTGTCTTGACAAATTGTTTACATTTTCAGTCATTTGGAAACTTCTTGACGAAATGCTTGCCGCGCTTTGCACACGTCTGCAGTCATACTGAAGTTTTCTGACAGGATGTGGAGAAAACCCCAATGCTATTGGCTGAGAGGATATGACGTCAATGCCGTTTAATGTTCTACTCTGTGGACGAGATGACGTCAGTGTCCTCTGACGTGCTGACAGACGCTGGGCATGGACTGCAGCAATGAACCTGGGTGACTTCAACATCGGTCGAGGCAGAATGCCATCTTTACGGGCACACAAGTCCTGAATAGTGATAACAGCAGGTTTACCATCTCTCTGTACCTTGTCTCCCATATAGGGTACAATCTCTTCTTCTTTTCGAACTAGACCCAGCATGGCCTGCAACAAAATTGAACAATTGCATCAACATTTGTAATTTGTTCATCATTCCTTGCAAAGAACTTAGTCCATATAAAGACCAACTTTGGAAACAGGTGAGACACATTGGAAATTTTCCAGATTGACTGACCTCCACAAGAATATTGACTAGCCACACAACGTAGTCAACCTTATTAGTTTTCAACTCATGTTGCAACTAAGAAGCCAATAAACATGACCAATGACATATATTAACTAAAGATGAGCAATGTGTTAGTCAAAATGGGAATGGGGCTCAGTCATTCTAAAAAGATAGAAATGTCCACAGTAAATAAAAATGTCAAACAAGTTATTTACGGTTAGTTTTATTAGAAATGACCTGTCAAATTAAACCTATAGACAAAGCCAGATAACCTAGCTGGCCACTAACAGCCAGATTTAAAAGTACATGCAGCACTATCTGTTGCATTTCTTGTTGAAAAGATGCATGTCTATTGCACATACAAATTTACTATATATTGCATGTATTTCTTACATTTATTGAGGTTTCGATTTTTTTCAGTGGTGGTATGTGTAAGTCAACTATAAGCTAGCAGTGAACAGAAGTGGCTTGCTTTAGCCAGTTATAGCTACAGCCAGGATTAGGTCGCTACAGCTGTCTAGAGTCAACCATATTTTATGAAACTAACTATAACTCTCTTTACCCTATCAATCCAGTCAGAGAGATTTTCAGGATAAAAAGTTCACAGCCATGTGGCCTTATTGGTCATTATGTGTACGATTGAAACTTAACAAGGTGGACAACTTATGGTTTTCATTTACAGGTTTATTCATCTCCTTTTGCCGAATATACTAGGACGTGGCCATCTCAAGTTTGATTGGATGTACATTGGATTATATTGATACATATAAGATTGTATTGTATTTAGGATTTGGTAGCTTCATACACATCACAGCTTTTCTTGATCTGTTACTTTAATATTGTCTAGATGTGGTCGGATACGAAATAAATGAGTGAATGAATAAATACGTTGTATAAAGATATCAGAATCAGAATCAGAATATCATTTATTTCCCAAATTGGCAGATTATAATAAAATAGAACCGAAACAGTAAATATAGTAATTGGGCGGGGCCCTCTCAAAGACATGCTATATTTACTGATATGTTCACAAGGACCTGACATATTAGCATAGACGTAAAAATATAATTAGCAATATGTGACCAGTGCACTAAAAAACAAAGTATAATGTTTGTTATTGTAATTCAGCTTCGGAAAAAAAAAATACCAGAATGCCTCGGGTGAAACATACGGAAGTTTATACTCACCTTATCTTCAAACTACCATGGTTCCATGTAAAGGCTAAAGAAAACTGAAGCAGTCATTAGCCTGTTTGTTGACCCTATTGCTACCATAGAGGTGATTTTTCATTTTGGCAAATTATCTAAAGACTGAATGTAAACCAGTGCTAAGTAATCAATGGCAGTCAAAAATCAACCGGTAGGTGGTTGTGTAGTATGAGGTGTCCTGTGTTCCCATGCCTTTAATTGATCAAAATACCACGGTTGAGTTAATCCACTTTGGCAGGTATAATTGGCTGCATATAATATTACTGGATAGTGTTATTTGTAATAGGTGACATAAGCATTAAGAGGTCACATTTATAGATAGATAGATAGATAGATAGATAGATAGATAGATAGATAAATAGATAGACAGATAGATAGATAGATAGAGAGATAGAGAGATAGATAGATAGATATGAAACGTTCTTGCCACTAGAAAGGGTTGATTGATGAGGTAAGAGAAGGGAGTCCACCCATGTTACATTTGCCTCAGCATAGACACAGAGTTCAAGGGACCACCAATTTAACGTTTCATGCAGCTGGAATGTAGTGCCTGAGCCGGGATTGAACCCGGCACCTTCAGCAGAGCTGGCAATGTGGAATTGGCGGATGAATTAACCATTAGGCTACCCAGCTGTAAATTAATCAGATGTTGTTTCTGGGAATACTTGTCCCAGATGCCATTGAAAATATTATTATTGAACTCATAAAAATAATAATTTTTGAATTATTAAATCAAAACAAATTTTCCTGAAATGCAGCAAAAATATGCCATCATTTCCAGATCTAATTCATCGGCGTAATATTACTGCTATATGGACATAGTAGGGCCATAAACCAGTTTCTAATGAATAGGGATATTGCTAAAGCCAGCAAAAGTCTCCCCAGGCATACTTCAGTCACTCTGTACTACACTATGATTTATTTTCATGTGACATATTGCATCGAAGTACGTGGTTCTATGGTCTTGTTTACTTGACCACAAAAGAAGGCTGTGGAAATTATCAAAACTGCCAATTATCGTTTTTAATCAGATCCCCTTTCAAAACATGAAAGCATCAAAATTCGTAAACTTTCAGGCATGACAGTTTATTGCTCCAATATTTTCATGTTTTTGTGCGAGGGGCGCTTTTGTGTTGACTGTGTTGTGTTTTTTCTTTCCTATTTATTATTTATTATTTACCAACTCTGTATCATTGTTTTTGGCATATTGTATATATGCAGATACCGACGTCAACTAGTTGGGCTTCACTATGGTGAAGACCTTTGAATTTATCAGTATTTCCCCACACCCCCCCCCCCCTCTTCCCCCCCCCCCTCTTTTTATAGATTGGGCGCGTGAAATCTTGAGAATTTACCTTGGGGTAAGCTGGTAAGACATCCAAGTTGACATTCAAAGTCGATTTATTTCTGTGAATAAAGAAGTTGCAGAAAAGTGGCAATAATATGTTTGTAAGTAACTAAAATACTACCACCATGAATCATGAAAAAATAAAATAAGTTGTAATGGGGTAAAGCGGTAATTACCCCCCCCCCCCCCTCCATTGACGTGCGAAATGTTAAAAACTGCAACTGTCACAAACATAATGAGCATATAACGGAGATAGGGCACTTCACAAATGTCATAACTTTTGATTGAGTGGATCAATTTTAAACAAATTAAGGTCACATATAGTGGAATATAGTTGTGCAATATGAGTGACATTGGGCCAAAGATCAAGGTGACCTTGAAGTTGTAGAATTTGAAAATTCGTATTTTAGTTAATTTCATGTAAAATTTGGAACAAAAAGTTATGCAAACTCGGTTTAGTGTGCCTTGAAATTACTGTTTCAAATTTGCCCATAGGGTTAAATTAGGTCAAATGTCAAAGTCATATGTGAAAAATTGTTAAATTCAATTTTTTGTTTGTTTTTGTTTTATGCAACATTTTGTCTCAAAAACGCATGTTTAAGAGCATAAATTCACATCCTTCCATGTCCAATGCTGGTCAGAAGGAAGTTTGGCGATTGTTTGACAAATGGTAATTGAGATATGAGACATTAAAATAGAAAATTTTCCGAAAACTAAACATTTTTAGATTGGCTCATTCAAATTGAACTGTATCTGAATCTTATATAGTTCATAACCAGGTAAGTTTATATTTTCAATATTATTTAACTTTGGTCAAAGGTCAAGGTCACAGTTGATTCCAAAAAGATTTCAGAAAATCGTGTCACTCTTAATAATAGTGCCATTAGTGGTACATTTTTTAGCAAGACATCAAAATTTAGGTTTTGAAAAGTTGTGAAAATATAGCATGACATTTGACATAATTTAAGGTCAAATGTGAAAAAGTGTGATTTTACGAATGAGTTATAAACCAAATACACCAATAGATGGCACTACGGTCATTTATTGCCACTGCTGCCCTCTATCGGCTATAGCTGCCGATCATTGTATATTAAAATATCGGTCGGTTGTATTTCTCTTGTATAGGGCAATGGTTAAAACTAGACAAACTAGATTTGCTTCTTATTTTTTTTTCATGATATAATGATTGGAATTGAATACACACACTAACACACATATCTGCGTATATTTAGAACAATAATAGAAGCCTCGACGCAGCAAGTAATTTCATTTTAAAAAAGAAATGTTGAATCAGGAGCTTTGCTTGGTTTATGCCATGGGTCATTAGCGTACAGCCTGGGGCTGCCATGCAAATTGTCAACCATCCAAGTTTAACATGTAATTGCTCCCTAACGTGTCATCAATAATTAGATAGATGTCCTAATTCGTGTGGGTGGTTCGGTGTAGCAATGTCACAGAAACTTCGAGCTGCCTAGCAGAGTCACTATAGAAACTTTTGATACATGTTCATGCACGTGTGAGCATGTAAAACTTAAATCATCACACTGGTCAAAACCATGCATAAGAATTAAAAACGAATTATCATCATATTTCTTTGAAATACCCTCATTAATACTTCTGTTATCAAATAATGACAGGCCACCAGGCCAGTCACATTCGGCTTGACATCAGCTGTTGTGATTGGCCAAAATGACTGATGCTCCCTACCTTAAATACCTTACAGGGTGCGGCCAAAAAAAACTTGCACCAGGCATCTTCTCTTTCAGAATAAACCTAGTTTACTCAAATGCTTATGAAGTTGTGCCACATTTAGTCAGGGGTATAAACAATTGGTTTTTGCGACATTTTTGATTGTGTAATGTCAGAAAATATCAGTATCTGATTTATGGAGAGGGTGCATGTCGCAGGGCTTGTTCTGCGTGACACATATCACAAAATTCAGATTTCTTTCTGCTTGCATGGTGTCTCTAATTGCTCCCTAACGTGTCAACAATAATTAGATAGATGTCCCAATTCATGTTACAAATAAGAGATTTCCTAGTTGCTACACCTCAGAAGCCACAGAAATATAATATTTGCACAGAATTCTCCCGATATAGCACACTCCACCTCAAAGGCGTCAATTCTCTCCATTCTTATTACACCTGAATCCATTTACCTTAAAAGTTGTCAGTGACACTTCTGTATTATCAGTGACCTAGGTGAAAATGACCCATAGGTGTTAAAAGTGTGCGTGTGCTATATTGAGGAAACAAGAAAATATATTCATAAAGATAATTTAGGAGTATCATTACTTTCGTGTGTAAGAGGCATTTTAAAGTCTCAAATGTGTCAGGCTTTTATACGGTGTTTGGCTGCAGCTTTGTTTATGGTAAGTGGGATAATGCGTGTAATTTAAGAAAAAAGGGCAGAAACAATGACGTCATGGTCACGTGCTCGTTAATGAGTCTGTGTTATTATTACATGGATAATATTTTTACTTTATGTTTCTATTTATGACTGCATATTGTCTTACTCCCTAACGATTCCATTGTATTATTCTATTGATTATCACAACCCAAATGATGTCAATGTTAACCTTGCACAAAATTTACATTGTCATTTCATGACACCTTAGTGCCCAGCACTGCTTACTTATCACTTTATATAAAATGACTTTGATGATAAATTTGTGACATTTGCTAAGCGTAAATTATATATATATAGTTCATAATGTAAATTAAGAAACAAATATTAGAAACAAACAACATGATAAATATATATGTATAATTCTATTAGTGCCTGTAATGACGAAACGTCATACAATGAATGGTCCTCAACAAACAAAACAACATTTCTTGGCACGCTGACACAATCAAAGTGAAATTTGATTTGGATCACACAAACACTGACACGCGAATTCGTTTACACTGACCTGGCGAGATCATGACCCTAAACAGAGATGCCTGACATTCAGAGAAAAAAAGTGAGAATTGTCATTTTAATGCTTAAATCAGAACCTTTTCCTAACAACTGTTATGCACCACAATGACATTGTTCAAAATCATTTAGGGTCATATTCGTGAATTCTGTTGGCAACATTAAATCGGACTTTCCTTTGCTTTTTGTTGTAAGTTTGTTTAGAGTCACGAGATGGAACACTGTGAGACGCTTTGGGTATTTGTGACGTCATAATAGAACATGACGTCCCATGTGGTCTGTGATTAGAATGGTCAACTGATGACGCCCGGCTTCCCGTGTTGCTGCTAGGAAGTTCAGTGATTGATTTCCTTCGATGTTGTGAAAATATCTTAGGAGGATTAGGTGGGGTGCTTCTGGGCCGTTCGATTTCTGCACGTCTATAATAATCAGCTTTAGGAGTATAATGAGGCCTGTAGGTGCCAGATAAAGGTCTTGATGCCTCAATGTCGTTCTCTTTCGAGGCAGTCATTGGTTGTCCATTTGAACGAATACTGTGGGTTTGAACTTGGGACCTGGGTGGCCCAGCAATACTGGAATGGGGAACCCAAAGGTGTGCTGTAGGGTCCCTGGGGTCCCTTTTGATAAAGTTTCTGCCATAAGTTGAAGGACTTGAAGGGAGATGTCCATTAGGTAAAGCACTCTGCTGCTGCTGTTGTTGTTGTTGCTGTTTTGTATGTTGTGTGGCAGATCTGGGGTACCTGACACTTCTCAAGTCTGTCAAATGGGGTGATACCCTGACCTGACCATTTGGCACTGGGGGAGCACGATGGGATTGGTTTTGGGGGTTAGGGTAACTGAAACCTGCATGAGATGGCACATGACTGACATAGCTATGGGCAGGACGAACATTGGTAGAATGTGGTTGATAAGTCGGTGGCTGAGATGCTGAGCTGTAGTGTCCATAACTGGCGTGAGGTCTAGCTTGATAAACAGTTACCCTGTGTGGTTGATATGTGACCTGATTGGGTCTTGATGAGGCTACATTCTGATAAATGGGGTCAGATTGGACTGGGACATCCCTAGGTACACCGAGTGGACGGAACGTCTTAATCCTAGGAATATTACCGACATAAGTGACACCTTGTGGTCTTGGTGCATCGTGTAATCCGTTCCATTGCGGATGATAGTGATTCACTGGAGCCCTGATGGCCTCTCTTAAATCCTCTCCAGGCTTGCGCATGGACTCCTGGGGATATCTGTGTATTTGATGGTTTCCATGGTAATTCTTGGGTTCTTGTAACCCCATTTTGTTCATAACACCTTCCTGCTTTCTTCCTGGGCTATTGTAATTTGGTATTCTTCCGTTTTGATATCCAGTTCGTGCTTGGGAGTAGTGGGTTGGGGTCCATGCTTGGTATCTCCTTACCATCTGACTGCCATCCACATAAACTGACATGGTCGTGTTGCTATTTCATCACAGTGATCATCAATAGTGTTGTGTAATGCGTAATCCCAATGTAATCCATACAATAAACTCAGCGCAGTTACCTCCCACATTAAACAAGCACTTGGCTCAGCCTCAGAATTTGTCCTCTATTGATTTCCTTAATTTGTCTAAACAGACGCTCAATGACTAATGACCAATCAACCTGTCACTGATGAGCAGTCTACCCGTTTGAGACACGTTGGTCAATCCCTTGTCTGTGTTTACAGATCTTATACGAAATGATGAATATGCGATTGCCATCCACTTGAAAGTGTTATTCGTCATAATTACAAGTCAGCAGTGTCCAATTTGCCCGGGGCAAATATCTTACTCCGTTAGTGGTCAACTATGAATATTCCATTTTACAATATGCACATTCTCCTCCTATTTCGCCATTTAAAAGTAGATTCACACAGTGAAATTGCGAGGGTCATGTGTGTCAGCAAAGTAGCATTCCTCTGGCATATAGCGTCAAATGTAGTACTCTCTTGTAGCCTGTGTATTTGTGCCAAACCATTGTAGTTGTGATGGGCTGACCACCTGACCACTACCTGCGCAACTTGGCTACTGCCCATCACACATTTATATGCAACGTATATTTCAAGGCTCTCTATTGTGACATGAACTGTAGCGGAGTGGCCAGTATATAGTATTATGTAATTTGATATATCATTTATTCATGTATTATCATTTTATGTTGAAGTATTAGTTTCTAGCCAGCCATTGAAAGTAATTTGGCCGGCACCTATCAAGTAGCCAAAGTGCACCCTTATGCATTGAGCATTGAGTTGAAAATTTCCAAGCACACTCACCCACCTGCTTCACTTGCAACTTAACAACTTCACAACTCAATACCGACCAAACAAGAGCACCTGTATGTGTATGGGATAGCTAATAGTGTGGAGTACATTGAAAATACAAACACACCGAAGGTTGTGAAATCATCACTTTATTGTTCAATACGTGGTTAAATAAAACGCAAAACTAATGATTGTGTACATTTAGGCAGACAATACTAGACATGTATTTACAGGCAAATGTGCAACTTGGGCAACGCTCCATGGTTTCTGAAGAAATATGGGTTAATTACATGCAGAAGTCCTTCCAGGAGTTCCAGTCATTTGCAATCCAGGGTGGCCCCAGCAAATGCCAAGTAAAATACATCTGCTATTAATGTTACAAAATCAGTAAGAGAACCATGCCAATGGCAAAATAAATGTGATGAAGAGATGCTATAGCGCCAGTAGAATTGTCACTGTTGCATGCATTGTCAGTGCATAATATTTTGTTCTCGACACATCTGCAAGTATTGCACATATCTTTGGACATAAATTGTTGCCCATCTTCGTATATTTGGTCATTATAAGAACACTGCATGCTTAATCTGTGAGTTTGTTTCTCGACTGTTGCTTTGTCAGGCACATTAGGTGAGAGGGTGTCTCCCTGCTGGGTGATTTTAGTGACATTACGAAGGCACTGAGATGGCACACAGTCCAAGTCCCCTGATGCTAGGCATAAACAGCTTCGGCAGTTGGTGTTCCTGGGGACAGGCACGCTCTGCCCTGGGGCAAAATAGCGGTCGCCAGAATGACATGCACGAGGACACTCACTGCTGTCACACGACAACCTGCCCTTCTTGGTGCACATACACCAAGTACAGTTGTCCCTGGCTGTGATGCTCTCCCCTGCCTTCATCATAAGGCCACGATATTCACATTTACCAGGGCAAAGGTTTTCATAACAGTTCACAGATCCATTACGCAGGCAGCTACATCGATGACAACCATCATGAGTCAAAAAGACTTCACCAACTTCTCTCCTTTCTTCATCTTTCATGCAGAACCCTGGACAATACTCGTCTGTGCAGAATACCTGACCCCCAGTGTGACACCAACACTGATTACACCCATCCTCAGCCATGAACCTCTCACCAATGTCAAAGTTCCTTCCCAAGAAACTACAGTAGTTTTTGTCACTGCAGGTATTTTCAGTGCACCAAACTTCACCTGAATCCATACATGCACACATGTTGCACCCATCAATTGCTTTAAATTCGTCTCCACTCCTGAAGAGGGCACTGCCATAGTAACATGGTGTCCGGCAGGGGTCGTCGTTGGGGTGAATACTTCCATCACCCTTACAGGTGAATATTGTGCAGTTGTCATCTCCCGTGAACTTGTGGCCATCATAGAAGATGCTATCACCATAATGACAGGCTATGTGAGAGTCGCAGTGACTTTCCTCAGGGCACGTCATGGTCAGATTGGCGTTGCAAATACACGACCTACAACGAGTACCATCCGCAACCACCATGACATCTCCCGGATCATAACGAGAACCTTGCCACGTGCACTGCTGGGTCGTCCAAGTGCACGTTTTATTAGTGCAAGTAACTTGGCCCGAAGGTTCGCATCGACATGTATTGCAGCCGTCGATATGAGCAAATGCTTGCCCATTTTTGTAACCGCGTCCTTCATGGTTGCATAGAGGGGGGCAGACATCTTGGGTGCATTCTATCTGCCCTCTGCTGTGACAACGACAAGTATTGCACCCATCTTCTGCAGTGAAGTTAACACCCTTCTGATACACCTTGGGCCCATAGACACACATCTCCCCACAGTCCATGGATGTGCAAGTGAAGCGTCCATTGGCATGGCAAACACACTTATTGCAGCCGTCCGCGTGTCTGAAAAATAGTTGTAAAATCCGCAATATTGGTCAGACAATTTTGTCCCTCTTTGTTGAAGTTCTAAGAAATACTAACGACTTGTAATTATTGCTAGTAAATTGTTGCTATAGATACCTAAGACTTATTACTATTACATGCTTACAGTATTTTCCCATAAGTTATGTTAATGTTCTAGCACTGGCTAAATGCCAAACACATAATCGTAGTTCATTATGTTCTGAGATATAAGCTCATCATACACATATATAAACAGGAAATACTTTATACCAGGTACTTATAATAGCAATAAAAGGCAGTAAAAATGTACCTGAAAGAGTGACCAACGTCGAAGGTCAGTCCATCGTAGAGGCAGGCATCTTTGCATTCTTCATCATCACACCTTATTTGGGCATCGACGTCACACAGGCACGTGGTGCAGTTGTCATTACGTAAGAACTCCTTACCAGCCGGATATACTGTGCCATTTTCCATACAGTCTTTGGCAGCCGCTGAAAAGCCAGTAAATTGACCATAAACTATCATTTTGCCATCTGAACTGTATGTCTTTGTAGGATAGGAAATGTAACGTGCTAATGTCTTCAAATATGCATTTTTTGCGGCTCAGTGGAACCACAAAAATAAAATAACCCGGCATTTAGGCCATTGTGGTTAGAAGAACACATTAAAAAAATGTTTTTTAATATTTCCCGAAGACCCTCTGCATCACCACCACCATGCACAGCGAGCGTGTAATTGTGGAGTTCCAATGTACGATTGGAAAAATGCCTTTGTACAGCATATTATCTCGCAACATTTCAAAAGAATTTTGTCGGTCACTAGACAGTAAAGAATATCGTGGGAAAATTAGTTGCCTTTTATACTGCCAAAACTACTCATATTGCTGACTGGAATCTTCAACTTTCCCTATTCAAAGTTATGGTTGTCATTTATGTGGAAAAAATTTTGCCAACTGATAAAACATCATGTTCAGTTTGCCAGCCAATAATAGTGTCTACCTGCCAGTATTTTTGCTGATCACTGTCAACAAAGATTGCTCTAGACTTGAATCTGTGAGAAATATTTCTTATCTTATCCTGGTTTTAAGAATACTTCCCTTGATGTGTAGAACAGTGATTCTCCACTCAGTCTCAGCTCAGAAAATCCAGTACTATGCTAACTTTTCAGACATTTTAACTAACTTTTTTTGGACAGTTTGACTGTACCTAAAATGACTTACCGCCATTGCATTATTTTGTCTAATTAGTAAGCCATTAGTCAGTGTCATATAAACTTATAAAAGTTATCATAATACTCTCAGCCAAAACATTGGTCTATATCGATTAAGGTTGACTGACCTGTTAAATAAATATATAACTAATTTGTTAATCAAACGACTATCATTCTAGACGTAGGAAAATTGCTTTATGTTCAAGATTTTCAGTGTAAACAATTTGGTTTTAACTTTTGGTTACTTTCTTTGCCCGATGTTTAAATAAAATTTGTTTCATTTACATCACTTGTGCACGCCACTGACCTTGTGGTGCATGCATGCAAGGATTTGAACTCAAGGCCAAGAAGTCACAGGACCTTACAGACATTTTTGGATCAAGGTCCTCTGAAATTTTGAGGTCAGTGCAACTCTTTCATCATCTCATAATACAGGATAAAATACACTTGACAAGGCCATGGTAAAAACGTGCTGAATGTTGCAGAGTGATGTTAATGTTTGTGACAAATAAATATGTTAGGTAAATACTTATACAGATATATTTACGTGTATATAAACCATAAAATATAAAGCAACGTGCTAGTCGTGATAGTTGATGCATAACTGTAAAAAACATTTACAAAACATGAAGGTATGCAGAGGATATTTACTCTTTTTTTATCCCTAGAATTTTGCAAGTCTGTGTAATGCTGATTACATGCATAGTCCAGGCACGAAGACATTTTCTGGCGATGAAGTTTTCATTTTTGCATTGACAACATCACGGGTTATTTCTATGCCTCAGGTGGGATGTCTCGCTTCTTCTTATTGGCTGACTGATATAATGTCCACTTGTCCATGATATGTCACAATGTCTCAACATAATGTCACAACAATGGCAGTCACTTCAAGAAACCCCTCGAGCTAAAATAATGTCATCTATTTCTTTGTCTGGAGTGGCCTTTCCATCTTGAAGTTTCATTTCTGACATCACTTGTGCTATTCAGCATGCATAACAATTTTGAGAATTGAATCTGATCATCTTTCATATTGCATCAGCAAGTCGAAACTATGTATCTGTGTCTGCAATGAGTGTTGGGGGGTTTTAATATGTGTTTGTTTAGCAAGGTTTTGTTATCTTTTATTTGGTTGAAATAGTTTCATAGAGAAACTATCTTTCTATTTAATTCAAATTGATTTGCCATGGTAAAATAAAATTATAAAATAGAAATATGAGTACACAGATCTTTATTTTGTACACTGGAACACACAAGTCCGAATTCTGGCCTAATCTATGTATGCTTTATTGTCAGAAATTACAATATGATGAACATCCCTTTATTCATGTCAACTAGCCTGGAAACAATAGTGGTCTCAATGGGGAAGTTCTGATGTACAAGGATTTGTTTTTAAGTTGGACAACTTTTTCAAAAGGCACAGTAGATTTATTGTTAATATTGACGATAACAATTGGGTGATCAGTTACCCCACAGTAACCATGCTGGTGCCAGGATGTGTTACGTAGCTTTCAATCAACACTGACTAAATTATAGGTTGAACAAACTGCAGATTTTTCACTTGATAAAATGGGTAGAAAAACAGCCAGGCATGAAAGGAATATCGTGTAAGACATCAAATTTGGCAGTCAATCTACCAACATACAAAATCACTCTATAGGCCTACATAAGGATATTATCCAGGTAAATGTGTAATAAGTTCTTTTCATATCATCCTAATGTCGTGTTTTTTGAAGCAAAACCACAGTTTAGACCTTCAACTGCGCACTCAAATGCTAACAAATAGATATCTAAATTTGGACTTAGATTGTAAATATGCATTAACTTTAGGCTCTTACTTATGTCTGGAATGTAATTTGTGAATGAGAAAGAACAAAACGACAAAAAATTATAAGAAAACATTCAAATGCTTATTTAGTCTTTTCTTGTTCAGGCAAAGACTGTAAGTTAATAGAACTTAGGAAAATATCAAAGGAGGCCTTTTAATTTGATGCTAACACGTAAATTCAAATGTCCATCAAAGAAAACCTTCAGACCATTGTCCATCCAGGAGATGAGATCCCATCGCCCTGTGGAATAACTGGCAAAGCATGTTTGCTTTGAGTGACCATCTGTCCGAGACAACTGTACTCAATCAATCAATCAATCAACCCATCTATCAATCCATCAGTTAATCTATCAACCAATCAAACATTCATAGCTATTCTCAGGTTAACCTGTGAAAATGACTGTGAAGAAATAATATTTGCTTTGCTGTGTTTGAGTAATAATATAGAATCTGAATCTGAAACATTTCCTTTTATTCAAGTGACCTAAAATCAGATATGGCGGTTGGTATGACAGTGACGATTTCAGCCTTTCAACTTGAATTTGGAAATATACTAAGTAGACTTTAGTTGAGCAGTTCAGCATGTATAAGGTCTAACAATCTTTTGTGTGGCTGAAGCAGTTTTCTAGGGTGGCTGAATTTCTTTGGGCACCTTCATTTCGTCACATATCTCTTTGTACGTAATATTAAAGAGGTTTGGTGCTACAAGTAGTCTGTATTATGATTGTATATATACAAGTACCTGCATGCAGTGCTCAGATTGAGGTGTGAGTACCCACCATTGCCAGTGAAGAAATGAACACTGAAATGCTTGCGCTCTACCACAGATCTATTTTTACCAACATAATGCAAGATTTCATATAAAATCACATAAATTTTTTCAGCAAGCAGAAATCGTCCACACACAAAACAGCTATCACAAGGGGATTTGGACCGAGACACAGTGTGCGTCAATCAAATACATCAAGTTAGAATTAACCAAGCGTGACGATCACCATAACGGAACAAACTGGGCAAATATCTGTGCAGAAGAAAAAAAGAACATGAAAAAAAGAACATGAAAAAAAGAAGAAAAGCAGAAAATGAGAGCTATCACACGCTCTCTGAGCATGCTTGTAAACATGCAGCTATCACTATGCAACCATTACATAAGGATCTAAAACAAACAGCAGGGCACATTAGTCTAATTCATAGACATACACAGTTGGGTTTCCTCATGGGGAATACACTGTATATCATTACAGAACGACCATGATTCTTCAAATGTATATGAAACCTTTAATATTTTTTTATGCTGATTAATGGAACACTGCATCCATGGCTGCACCCAAAAAGTTACATTGTAATATATTGCAGAAGAGTAAATAAAGCCTCAAGGACATTTCAAAATGAACATCCTGCATATGACAGAATGCACTGATTTAAACAAACATTCAGACAAGCGCGAGATCTGTTATTTACCCTGCACATTATCAAAGGCTTTGCGAGAAGCAATACGGATGAGTGAACTGAATCGAGGAATTTCCACAGATCAACAAAATCACTTTTCCTTATTGTTTTGCAAGTTTATGACGCAGTTATTATGTGTCTATCTTTTCTCTGTGAATTTTCATTTGCATTGGGATTTCCAACCTTTGAAAAATGATATTGCTTATCATTCTGGGTGGTCTTAGGTTTAATGAGAAAGTTGCATGAGAGCTACCAACAAATACACCAACTGCAATGCTTGATATCATCTTATTTGCAAATGGTATTTTATAAATCCTATGATATAAAGAGTTAGTTGCTAACTCGTTTGATTAGAGCAAGATGGTGAATGAATGAATTTTTTTCAGTTTTTGTATTATGACCGCAATGAGCATGAATTATCTAACCTTTAAAAAAATGTCCTGAAGAATGTTTTTGTTTGCATTTTGGCACTGGGAAAATTCTAATATAGTTTTATACTTTTCTTTAGAAAAAAAAACAACTTACCACTGATGGTGTTCACAATGAGGAAGACCCATAACATCTTGAATTGAAGCAGCATTGTGCAAAAAGTAAGGTGCCCACACAGCAAATGACGACCGTGGAATTATTGAGGCAAGAACGTTACAAGTCGTTCCTTGGAAAATCTCGCGCCGCGCGTCATTCGTCATGACACAGCACCCCAGCTCCTGCATGACGTATGACCACTTGAACCTTTGTCCCATTGTCTCAGAAGTTAAACAAACGACCATGCTCTATCCCGCATGCGAATATCAACATTGCTCACATGCTTCAAGATCGGTGCGAAGTTGTAAAAAAAAGTATTGTAAAGAACACAGAGAGCATGCTTCTGCAGGATTTTGTCAGCATGCAGAGCAGTAAACAAACAAATATTTTTTTATAAATTAAAAGGATATTTGCCTTCCAATTCATTGCATGATATTGTCTTAATTCAAATATGTCTCAAAGCAACAGGCCTGGAGCTCAGTCAGCTGAGTAGAATAGAATAGAATAGAATACTGTAGAATAGAATAGAATACTGTGGAATAGAATAGAGTAGAATTGTGTTACAAACATATAGACATTATATGAAAGCTACAAGAAGCAGCTGATACATCTCAGTTTTCTATTTGGGAATTGAATCCAAGACCTTCAGTTGACTTGGCTTCAAATGACTTTATTCGCACGTATTCTAGCTACTTTTATGTATTGAATGAACATATTAACACGCTCGGTGTCTAATACTGTCTATGCTGTGTTAAGTAAAACATCCACCCTTGGTGTGAATATGTAACACGGTGTGGACTCCAAGCCTCATCATCTCACCATTACGTCTGCCTCTGACAGCCGCTCAGATCACCTGATTAGGCTTGAGACCATTAGCATTGAAACAATATTGAAGAAAAAGAACAAAACTGCGTCATTTTTGTCATTAATTATCAGAAAAAGTTATCCATGGTTCTGTAGTATCTTCAATGATAGGACGGCAAGGATGCTTTATAAGTCACTGCCTTCTGTGTAGGTCAAACCCATTCAAATGTCAAACTAACGGACAATTCAAAATAAAACTAGGAATGATTTTTTGTATCGTAAGTGTTCACTACAAAGCATGTAGCCCACTATATTAACAACCATATTGCTGGGGCCAGGAAAGCAGACTTCGATTAAACCGGTGCAAGTTTTATTTGCAAAGCAGAATACCACAAAGATAGCGATCAGGAGGTACATACGCCTCATCAAAGTTAGTCCAGTAACTTCCAACAAAGCCATGTTGTAAAAGAGGAACATTAACTGGACATAATGCTGTCTAATATTTAAATTACCATGGTGAATTTGCAAAAGGTAAGATGAATGAAAAACAATAAGAACACAAGCATAGGCATACAAAGCTTGGGTTTTTAAAACTATTTATAAGGCTTAAACCACAAGAAACCGCTCGAGCTGCAAATTATATTCACGAGGGAGAAGGATGTCGCAAGTCAGTTCCACCAGGGACCTTACCCTGGTACGAATGTATGTTATTTGCTGGAATCCTGGTCATATGCCAGCATGCCTTTTTTTTACAAGAATTTACGTATCACGATCTTGTCAAAACAGCATTGTCACACCCGCATCTGGTATACCTGGATGAAACAATGCTTAATTTCAAATCCGCTGGGGGTGCAATTATAGGCTGACACAGTTCTCATTGAGCTAAGTGGCGATTTTCCCCCGTGATTGAATCGCTGTTTTTTTATATTTTACTGTTCACAATGCTTTTACAATATCGCAATGTTTTACTGGCATGAAGACAGATTTACATGAGCACACTGTAGTTGGACCCATAAACAACTACCTGGACAGCAAATGGCTTGGCCAACATGCCATGATAACACAACGAAAGATAAACTAAACAGAAATTAGTGGATTACTTTATTTACTGTGGAAACAACATTCAACGATTCCTCAACCAAACAGACTAACAATACTTAAACCTACCAACAAAGATTGAATTTATGGAAATTCAAATTTAAACGAGCAACAGTAGTGCAACCAGAAGAGCACATAATAATGGGGTCATTACAAACTGATTGGTGAAGGTGCTGGCAGAATTGCAAAGGTCCTGGTCACTACAGCAACTGACCTCAACATTGGCACCAGTATGGTCACCGGGATAATCTATATTATAATCCAGGACATCCATATAATCAGAAAAACCCCTTTTGGTGGGGTGATCTAGCTGCTGTTTGCTGCACACAATGTCTGCAACTTCCTCCTCTCCTTCTGTTCCCGTCATGACATCCACCCCTGTGACCTTTAGTGCTTCTTTGATCATAGGGTCAAGGTCAGGGTTCATCAAATCCATTAGACAGCCCTTCATCACCCCTGACTTGCCAGCTCCTTCATACTTGATGTTCTGTGAAAAAAATAATAATGAGGTAAAAACCAAACAGTTAGACCTACTTGAATATAAATGTTACTGCATTTCTAAATAATTATATTAGCGACCAAACATCGTCTCTGTTTGAATAGTTTAAGAATAATGACACAATATGAGGGATAATATATGTGTATATAAATCAAATTTTACATTTCAGATCACCAATAGGTTATATGGGGCCTGTCACTTGTTCCAGCAGAAGCAATGATTAAAGATGCCTATATGCCTGCATACCATGTCATACAAGGACCAAAATGTTGCTTTTGAAAACACCACATAAGTTATAGCATTTACTCCATCAGAGGTATAACTACCGTATACTTACCCCAAAGCAACTCTATTGTAACACCCTGTAGAGTATACACACACCAATTTAGTGAAAATCCGAAACAGAAGTTACAGCATTTCATCAGAGACCATTCTCCGAGAGACCAGGGCCAATGACATGTGTGCTTCTGTGTCCAGGGGCCCGACCAGTCGCTGGCAAAATAATCTCTAATCAATCTACTTGTAGACAGGCTCAGATCGAAGGCTGATAAAAATGCATACTTACGATGCATTGGGCTAATGATTCGCAAGTGATGTTCGCCTCCACGCAGTTTAAACACTTGAAGCAGGTTATGGCATCTGAAATATCACAGACAATGTTATACGTAGACCATTAATCCGACTTAAATAATACGACAGTTTAGAAAATATATCTGGCATAGTCACTGTAGCAACAGGATAACTCATTTTTAATAATATTACAAAAAGTTGAAACCCTTACCGGAAAATCGAAGGAAGTTGATGAGCACAAGTAAAGCAAAAACCATTGAGTTCTGCATTTTAAGTCTTCAGCGAATTCAACACAATCCTCTCTACAATGAACTAGATAATGTTTAAGTTGATGAATTGATTGTTTATATTACAGAACGATTAATTGTTATGCTTTTAATTTCAATTAAGGCTCCTAAACCATGCACGCACTCAACCGAGGACTTTAAACTGTACCAAGGGAAAAAGGGTCAAATTGTTTTTCCTCATGTAGTTCAGCTGCATAAATATAAATTCATAAAAAAGAAGTTACTGACAAAATGTTTCAGAAAGAAAACATGTAGGCCTATTATATCGATAGCCTCTCTATGACATGCGTAATTTGTATTAATTTTGTTTTGTATCAGGAACATTATAAATACTTGTAGTTCGCTTTGGGGTTATTTGTTATAATAATAAATCTACAATGAAAGTATCAAAAAATGTTCTGTTAAACCCAGAAGACAGCGCTGCGGTTTTAGCCAGTTTCTCTCCCTGGCGGAAAAATGCATAAGTCAGTTTCCATTCCAACCAGCAATAACACATGGACTGGTTTCTGTCGCAACCTGTGACATAATTTAAGTATATCAATGAAACAGTTGATGAGTCAAAATTTTAATTCACACATGCAGTCTGGACACTAGCTGTCGTTCGGATACATATATATTCATATTATACAGTGCCTCAAAAAAGTGATGGGACAGACATGCATGGGGGTTATTTTTAGTTTCTCTGCAGAAATGGACGTTACAAAAATTGACATTTACGGTTTCATGGTGTTATGTTGAATGCTGTAAGAATGTTTCTTGTTTGTGTTATCCTTAAATGCATGATTAAGCACAAAGTTACTCAAAAAGCGTTGAACCATGTCACAGAGGATTTAAAAAATTCTTAGGACACCTTAAGAATTAAGCCTTAATTGATTGCTAGACACTAATCTGCTATTATGCTTGAAGTTAAACAATTAATTTTAAGTCCAGACTGTCATCCCAAGTGACACTGAGTGAGGAGAGACTTGTTTTTGGCAGTTTAGTGTCAACATATTAAATTATTAGATGTCAAGTCATTTCTGAAATGATGCAAAACTATTGTGTTCAAACATTTAAAACACAATAATAAGTCTGGAAAATGATGGCCTCAGCATTTGCAACATCCCTAAATTTTTGAAAGTTGCTAAAACCACTGTGAACATTGACCTTCCAAGTGCAAATTCAGCTGCTGATGACCATGCCATAAGAAGGATGGCGAAGAAAAACCCAAACTAACTGACCCTGAGGGCAAACTAACTGACCCTGAGGTCAACCAAGCATTGGAGGATGCAGGAATAACCATCAGTGACCAAACCATAAGGAATATGTTACATGCTGCAGGGTTCATGGGACGTCGGTGATGCTGCAAACCCCAGATAAGTGCCAAGAATAGAAGAGCAAGGCTTGAATTTGCAAAGGCACATGTTGATAAACCCACATCTTACTGGGAAAAGGTCCTGTGGACAGATGAAACTAAAATTAACATGTTTCAGTCTGATGGTGCATAATGTGGAGACCATTGCTCAAAATGGAAACGTAGGCATCATCAGTGAATTTCTTGTAAATTCTGGAGTGGTAAATACAATATATTTAGTGTCACTCTGATATTATCCTGCACAAATGAAAATCCATTCAATGTAAATTATTGGTCCATATCAATTGAAACCGTTACTGGTGTGACAAACAATTGTAGCTTTACACTTACCTATCAGATAAGGTGGTGCCTGATGGTTGCATCCAAGTGAAGCTGCAGTCACCTGTGGCTTTTGCTCTTAGTCTGTAGAGTCGTTCTGATGACTAGTTGATTTCCCATAAAAGATGTGGTAATGTGATGGTCTGTTGAACATACCCCAACAATTAAAAGACTGGGGATGGTTAGGACACCCTTACTTGCTGAGCTCTCTATGATGTAATACAATTTACCAGTTGGTACTGATAATTCCAGGGAATTTCCCAGAGTCACTATCACAGCCACCCATAGCATTCCAAGCCGACCACAGTTCCATAATCCCAACTAAACCCATAACAAATACATTGACTACACGGAATTCCATGGTTATGTTCCCCTGCCATAATGATTATGATTATATACGAGGAGGGGGGGGGGGGGTTTGGTGATTAAGCATTCAAACAATACAATTTCCCATCAAAGACAGGCCTGATATATCTGTCTTTGAAGATTGGCATGCAGCCGATAATGCATTTTAACAGTATAGATCCAGGTAAAAGTGTTTTTTCGATTATGGAGCCAAGAGCATACATATAAAATATGTATATATAACATTTACGATGTCGAAATGTACATGTTATCAGGATTAGCCAAACAACTGTGATATAAGAATTCATAACTGTAATTGAAAATATTTTGTAAAGGACGTACAATTTTTCGTTTTCTGTAACCCGTGAGCAATTTGATATAAGAATGCATAATTTTAAAAAAATGTTGACTTATTATTTTTGTCATTGTCATATAGTGTTGTGACGCTGTGAACAATGAAGAGTCAGTGTTGATTGCATTTGCACTTGCTGCAGCAGCTGGAAAGTTGGCCAGCTCAACATCATAAAAGGAAGACTAAGCCAGCCTCTGATAGAAAAGTTAGGAACACAAAGGGACCGTAGAACAACTGGGGTGAGAACTTGGGGAGAACTAGAGGTGAATCAGAAGAGAACCAAGAGAAGATGAGAGAGCAGAGATAGAAGAGAGGAGAGAATCCAAGTAGATACTGAAGTAGACACTGAAGTAGATACTGGAGCTAAGTGCCAACCCGTCAATGTGAATACAAAAGGTATGAATACAAAAGGTATGAATATAAAAGGTATACTTCAGTTGAGTCTCACTGTTTCTTTACTAAATCCCAGAATTCCATAAGCCCCTCTCACAAGATTAGGAAACACCTGAGGCTTACCTTACAGTAGGGCCCACTACTATGAAGTTCTTTGTACCAGTCATTTACATTACTACTGTTGTGATCATTAAACACACACAAAAAGCAATAATGTGGTTCTAGAATATTTTCTGTTGACCTCTGGTATTGTAATTATCAATAATGTGGTTCTAGAATCTTTTCTGTTGACCTCTGGTATTACAATTATAGTCAAGCCTGTATCCCACTGAACAGTGTACAGCTGGTGTAGGATAGAGTTTGTGAACCCCTAGGAAATATCGAGTTGCTCTATTTTGCATATATCTAATACACCTTTATGGATCTTAAAGTCACATGACTTAAACAGCTTAATTTTGGAACAATTTGGATCTGACCTATATCGAATTTGCGAAATTTGTAGGGGCTCGCAATTTCTGGCCCATACCTGCTGTACAATGGGATACAGGCTTGACTATAGTTGCAATACCAGAGGTCTGACCTTTGGAGTATGTTTTTAAACATATTTTAGATTAGTTTGTTCCTGAGTGCCCCAAGTGCTCTTGTACCTCCGGCTGCAAAGTCAGACCTTTTAAATTTCGTAAACTATATTCTTCAATGTCTTTGGTGCCAAAATTGAATACATGCTCCAGGAGAATTTTGATTGAAATATAAACTTGATTTTGACTCGTGAAGGTGCCTAGCATATTGGTGGTAACACAGTGAGTTTGGTATACACTGGAAACAACCACAACAAAATCCTCATAGGATGTAATCAAATTTGTTTTGTTTTAAAACCGTGAAAACAATTTTCAAAAACTATTGAATCAGCCCAACCAGCCAAGAGATTTGACCAACAGAAGGATGAACGTTCAGGGTAGGTTGAATGGTCTTTCAAGCTTAAATATACAAACAATAACAATTACAATGACGTGGCACAGGCACTTTGAAAGACTGGAAAAATTGCATTGTTTGTCAGTGTTACCACTTTTCTGCTTGGCATTATAATATCCCAGTAAATTGCAAACAATTCCAATTGAAATTTGGCACAGAGTCAGAACATGACATCATTCCAGGTCTTGTCTGATAAACCCTATTTGAATCCCTACTTCACTGACACAGATTCCATGTCTCATGCGAAACTTGGTAAAAATTTAAAAGTTCAAAAGGATCAAAATAAATCTCAAAGGAACAACTATAAACAGATAATACTTGTATACAATAAAATAGACTAACAGAGCAAATAATTTGTCAAACTGGGTTTTTGTCATCTTCAGTTCTTTACATCAGAAAAGCTGAAACTGTCCAACCACATGCTTTGAAATGCATGGTGTCATTTGCCAACTGAGAACAAAAAGGAACTATCATTCCTCGTAATTATTACGAGGATGATAATATTAATACTCCAAATTTTGCATCAATCATACAAGAAGTCTAATATAGATTGAAGTCATGTAAGCTATTTTGCCACATATGACAAAGATTACCTACACTCAACTTAAGTTGTACATTGCAAAGAACATTCTCATAATGAATTCATATATGCTTTGAGAAGAAAAAAAAAAGGTCTCTTCTGGAGCACACAACCTTCCATATATGATTCAAAAGCAGTTGACAACAGAAAACATTGTTTGTACTTTTTTACTTGTATTTTGTAATATTTTCCATGTATAAAATTCAAAATTGCTAATTTTCGTTCATATCCAAGATGATTATCGAAGATCATCTGGAGTGTCTTTCAGACTAAAGCGATTCTAACAAAATATTCTGTGGTGTATCTTTTGTCATGGAATAAACTATTCATATACCTAATAGCATAAATTCTGTAATCCTCTGAGAAACATTTGGTCACAAGTTTGCTACCAATCCCATTACTTTTCGAGGGCCCTGTACAGGCAAGAATGGGAGTCTATTGCTATTTTTAAATCTGTAATTTTTGACAGCTGAACTTCATATAGTGACAGGTGTTAAAGCATCTAATTTTTGTTCGCATGAGCCCAGCAACAGTACTCCAGAACAGGCTTCAGCAAATGAATCTAGATTGGCCCCCAAACTGGGCAATCAACTGAGACCCAAACGTTACATTTAAATAAGCTGACCCGCCATGACATGGCCTGACCACAGGGCCTAGCAAATGAGGTAAAATTCTGTTGCAACAGTTATAACCACCATGAACCACGAGGGGTTTGTTTATTCCAGTAATGGTGTGTATACATTAACTGACGCTATAAAAGTTTTCATTCAATTTTTTTTAATTATCTGAATCAAATGTGATGTAATTTTCAGAGTGATCCTGCGTCAGCAGCATCGGAAAGATGCATGCCTTGCAGAATATCTTGTCATATTTATTATATATCATCTATATATATATATGAATCATAGAACCCTGTAATTTCTTTGTAATCGTCAGTCATACGTGATGAATAAAGAAAGTTTAACTTGAACTTTAACTACACTTATAGGGAACACAGGTTTAAACTGCAACACTTATTAAGGCTTAGTTGCGGCCCCGTAAGCAAGTAATTTACTGGAAGCACTCAATTATAATTGCTCTTCCACTGGTCACTTGAACTGCCTCTGTAACAAGTCATACAATTTCAAAAAGAGGTGCAAAACTTGATTGATTGATTGGTTTCTCGAAAAGTGAATTTTAAATTATCTATTAAATAATTTCCACCTTTTTTCGATGTTTTAGGCGGCACCATTAAAGTTATAATATGAAGAAATTACTTGACAATACCAGTTTTGTACATTTGACGAAAAGAATGCTTCTCATATTATTGCCCGGTCATTCATTAAAGTGCTCAAATGGCAATCTTGCAAATAACACCACTTTGACGCTGAACTATGGCATTCAAATACAATCGGAACTGATTTAACACAACATCATGCACCATGGTTATTAGCAATGGCTTTTGTTGTGAGGAATGATTTTCCAAATGTGACAATTGTGTCACTGTAAAAAGGCAAATATTTTGGTTGCTCTGGCAAATGCCTGCGATCAATCTCTTCTCCTGTTTACAGACATTCAATAACAATGAACTGAGAAAACAACACCGGCCAACCTTTGGCATAAAATTGCAAAGAAATTTTATTTCATGTCAACATGAACAATGTGTTTGACATAAACACAATGCGAGTACATGTTATAAAACAAGGAAAATTTTCTATGTTAGATTCTAGATGTGGAAAAGTTTAGGAGAGCGCATGCTAGTGATATCAACAATATTATGGTGGCAGAAAAGGGCTACAAGTCTAAACTACATAATTACAATGGTGAGAAACACGGTTTACATGATAATGGTACAATTTTCAAGTTCACCAATGTTAATAAGTAAAATCTATAGTTAGTATGGACAAAGACGTGTTGGGAAAAAGAGATTTTGAGTAATGGGTTAGCCAAATAGGGAAAGAGGGCGAAGGGCTATACACTTGACTAATTACGAAGTCAGACTGGCGTCAGGGGGCGTCTCACTACGGTAGCGGCATCTACTGGACAATACTGGCATTAAAGGTCACATGCAGCATGCGTGGCCAATGACAGAGACAAAATGGCGTCTATAGAAATGACTGACCTCAAGTTTAATCGTTTCCTATATCTGCCAGCTCGTTTTGATATTGTCACATAACTACTGTGATGTGTTTTACTGGCTTTATAGAGTATAGAACGACAGGAAATCCCTTTGTAAAATCAAGTGTTCATCATTCAGTGAAGTTAAAGGAAGAGTGCTTGTGAAATGGTGAGCGTTCATGAGTTGACTTGCTTCGGGTCAGCTGGCACATCATTACTTTACATTTTACAATAGATTATCATGATCAAAAGGAGGAAGCAGAGCTAGACTCAGATGTGCTAGAGTAATTTTCGTGCAACGTGTTACAATTATTAATCGATATCATATTATTATCTGGAGGCCATCAGCCGAAGACTTACTACATTATACAATCATTTATGAAAGTTCTGTAGCAGGACTTACAAATGAGAAAATTGTGTCATGTTTATCTTACAAATAAAGAATATTAAATATTGATAGCTGTTTTTGAAAGAGAAGCTATTTCACGTTCACACTCCGGCTATAGATTTACATTATCAAAGCTGAACTTATTGGACTTCATTTTTAGTTCTCAAACCCTTCTGACAGAAAAACTAATGCAGCAACTTAATATGAAATCACTGATATAATTTCCTGGCCTAATAAGTCTGATAATGGCTTACTTATTAAAAGCATTGATAGAAAGACTTGATAGTCACAAAAAATATGTGAAGCAGGACGATTTGTTTACATAAAACAAGATGAATGTGTATATATGTATATCACAAATCATATCATGCAAAAAATATGCAGATGATCACATCGTTAAAGAATAAGTGACAGCAATATGTTTTTCACAGATACATCCACTCATACAGGGAAGTTACATCACATGGAATTTGTCTATGTATATCTTAAACAGTATGCATACAAGCAGCTGAGAGCTAATGTTTCTCGTTCCTCTTATAGTTAAGTTAAAGTTGCACACCTAGATGAAACACGTTATATAAAACGATAATGTAAAATACCATCGAAATGTTATCTCGAAACAAAACAGAAAATGTCGATATAAAATCCTACAAGCTCTCCATAGTGCCGAGCACCAGCAGACATCTTGGTGTTACATTTGATAACAGTCTCATGCTCACTAACTAGACTTGAAAAGACACTAGAAGCATGTTAATGTTTCATATGACAGTAAATCATCATGTAAAAATAATATATACACATATATATATATATATATATTTATAAATTAGTATTTACAAACTGTAGAATAAAACCAATGTTCATGTGTGAATAAAATGTAATATAAACGATAACAGAGCATCAAAATTGATTCATTTCATTGTTTTTACAAAAGGCTGATGCTCGAACCTATGTAACATACTCCTCATCTGCTAGCGTAACTTTAAATAACACTACACCGAAATGCAAAACACCTTAAACGATGTTTTAAACAATAGTATATATTACATTACTATGATATGATTCAAAGAAGTTTGAAAGTTTTAGTTGAAACCAGTGCATGGTATGAAAATGCAAGTTGCTTACTGGCACATGTGCTTGTGATATCAGTTATCATGTCGTTAAAATCGCTACGGACACATGCCTCATCTCTTATACTCTGGTAAATGTCACAAGGATATCCGAAAGGCCTCGGCCAGGTCCTACCCTACTAAATGTTTATGTTACGTGTACTTATTAGCAGCATCAAATTGTATATAATCGTCCTGTTTAAATGGTCGGAGAGATGAATGTACTGTACAACAGTGCAACAGTGGATAGCTTCAAAAACACAACAATTACCAGGCGACAGATTAAGATTGGTTCACATGAACATTTCGACTTTCTTTTTGGAAGCAAAGTTATTTTGACAACGAGTGAGCAGCTTACCATGTCAAATATAGCCCCAGGCTCACAGGACTGAGCACAGTTATCGTGGAAAATAAACGAGAAATCAAAGCACTTTGTCTTTGCATAGAAAACAAACAACATACAATCAGACTCTGTCGAACAAAAATCCAATGTTATCCGAGGATTTAATCAAGCGAGTACTTAAACTATTGACTTCTACTGGAAAACGAAATAACAAGACTAAAGTGGCAGCTCGAACACTGAGGAGACTCAAAAGTAGTGGACCTCAACATGCTAGGCCTTAGTGTCGGTGCATATTGGATGCATAGTATTTTCTAATAATAATATGGAACACAATCTGCGCCCGAACGACATACAAACTGACACGATATATAGCCATAATGCATTCAAGAAAGTCCAACATATTACAAACACCAGCAAAAATGAGCAAAATAACAACAACGACGTCTTGGAAAAATATAGAGATAAATCAATTTATGAACATATCACAGATATCATAATATCGAATGCAATTAATTTGCTGACCCTGATCAACAAGGACTCCTCTTGACATTGTGCATCATTCTGGTCTGATGCAGTGCAATAGACTGTATCTATTAGAATAACTGCAAACTAATTCATATATCTAAAACATGCTTCGGCATAATGTACGAAACCTTTTTTGCGAGACCGCTGATATAAAATATGTGAGAATTTGAGCAATGGACTGTCGTAAAGCCGGCGTTCTCGTCAGCCCGGACAGCTTGGTTGCACCAGCTTTACTTGGCGGGAGAGTGCTGCCCCAGGGCCAATGACCTTGAAAAGTGGACAGATAGCGTAGGGTGACAATGACTGTGGAACTGGAGTAGAGGAAGAAGGAGGAAAATGCTTGTGTTCAACTAAGATCCGTCTCTGGAAATACTCGTGTGATCTGAAAAGCGGCGTGAAGTCCGAGTTTGTGTGGTGATCCATGTCTCAGCTCCGAGGTGGTTGATAAGAGCTGTTTCCTTCGAATATGGACACCGGGTACGAATACCAAACTGGTATGTATGCCATTGGGGTATTTTTGCGAGTTGTATGACCATCATCTCTTACTTGAGAATTTGACCTGAAGATGAATCTCATGGTAATTACACATATTCTGGTTATCCTTTCCTCAACCAGATTTATTAATCCACCAGAGAAATCAGCTCCACACAATCTCAAAGTAACAACATCCTGTGTTTGGCTTCCAACCAGGAGACCCCGGTTGCAGCGTATGATTCGAAATATCCAACCTTAGACGTGCCATGGCAAGAATGGCCTCAGTGAGGTTTTATCTAAGTGTTTCAAACACCCCAGCATTTTCGTTTTATTCCAAAGATGGCTTTCTGATGAGAGGCATTGGGATTTCTTGACAATACAAGTGGTACGACACATAGCATTGGCATGTTTCTAGAAGACCATTTTGTATGGAGATAGGTAATATAATGAATCTCATAATAGATTATGCATTATAAGTCAAATGACACAGAACTGGAAGCGAATGTGAGTCGACTTGATTGCAAACAGATGTGACAGCTTACATGTCACTGGGCGTGGTGGGAGGAAAGGTGGCCATGTTCAGCACATTGCAAGGAGAGGACTTTGAGGCAAGTTCTTCCGCCAAGGCTTTTCCTGCTAACTTTTTTGTGGCCAGGTCATGGCCCTTGCCCAGCGCTCCCACCAGCAGTTTGCCATCTTCAAGGAGGCCTCCGCGCAGAGAGTATGTCTCTATCTTTTCTGCTAGTTCGAATTCTTTGACATATTTGCTCTTAGTGAACCTCTCCGAAGTGCGTTCCTCGTGCTTGCCACGAATCATTATTCGGTTGTCCTTGATAACTTGCACAGTAATATCCCTAGGTTTAAAACACGTACCTACATCGACTATTAGGCTCATTTGTCGCTGGCCGTTTGCACCACTGAAGAGTGGGATTCCGACTTTGGGAGGGGTGGGTGTGGCGGGACTGCCGGCACCAGACGGGGAATTAGATCTGTTTGTGGCGCCTCCCACTGATGTTGATGAGGGTGCTGAAAATCCCGAGTATGTAGAGTGAGAGGGGCTCCCTGAAAATCTGGAAATGTCTAAGACGTTAGGAGGAAGTGGAGCTTCTACAATCAGAATGCCATCCTTTGTTAAACTTGAAGTAATCTTTTCACCATCGACTTCGGCAGGCAACTCTACTTTACGTATATATTCCCTTTCTACCTCGTCCCCAAATGATGACTCTTCCTTTTTGAGAGCTGATACGTGTACGATATCATTATCAACTTCTACTTTTATACTGTCCTTATTAAAGTTAGTTAAATCAAATCTGATCTTGAATCTTCGTCCACCGTCTGGATATTCCAAGAACATAGTTTTCATTTTCCTACTGTCCAACACATCCGTGCTGCCCCTTCGTTGTACTACAAACGGATCCTGGATGAGCTCTTCACTGCCCCAGGATTTATCTGAGGGGTATAATTTCAAGAATTCGTGCTTCATCCTTTCCACTTCTTTCTCCCATTCCTTCTTCTTCTTGCGTATCTCCTCTTCATACCTCTTCTCCATCTCCCTGAGACGTCTCCTGTGCAGGTCATAGAACGTCAGCTCCTCACAGCCCATGGGGACATCCAGGGAGCGCATACTTCCTGCATCCGACGACGCCCTTTCCACACATTTAGGGACTTTCATCCTGAGTGGGCTGCCTCGGTTCTTTTCCTTGGATTTGTCCCGTTTTTCTTTCTTTTCACTTCCACTGTCTGACATTTTTGAACGCCCCTGTGTGGAAAAAAAAGATACTAGCGTCACACAATTGCATCATCCACGAAAATTACACGGTTTCAATTAATTACACTTCAATATAATACAAAGCCATCCAGCAGTTGCAGTTTCAAAAGATGCAATCTCTGCATATTCTTAGTGTCTTAGCATATCTATGATGATGTAAATGTCACTTTCGGTTTAAATTAAATCTAAGTTATGTTGTAGAATTTATCGTTAAAATGACAACATACGTTTCAGTCTACCTACAGCCGAAGTCCTGTATCACAATCGGAAATGACCGTCCAGCAAACAAAGCCTCTTGCAGTGATTCCGCATCATCTGAAACAAGGAGAATATTGATATTTAGTCAAATACCAAAATAAGTGCATTAAATACAGGAAAAGTACAAGTTTGTTCAATTTTGCAATATGGATATATTGGCATTGCGCAAGGCTTATTATTCCAATAACAAAAAAGAGAGAGAAGACCTGGAGCATTACGCACATGTCAATGCATATATTACAATTTGCAAGTATCTATGGCCTAGCACAAAAGTATCATCGTAACAATAAATATGGGAAAATGTCATGATGGAGGAAATGTCAAAGCACTCGTGGTCTTCATGTTTTGTTCGGATCTTGCACAACCATCATTTTCCAGTTCTCATGGCGACAGAACGTGCTAAGTCTAAACAGAGGAGCACGATGGAATGTTTATAGTGATCTTGCAAGCCATACTTGCAGGCCTATGATGATGTGATGCTGTAAATCCCTGGGGATTGTGTGCCCTCAGCCCAGAGAAGCTCGTGGTGTCCTGAATGCCAAGTAATTCACTCGAACACTCAATATAATCCTCTGCTCTGCCTCATAAACTAATAGCTCCAGAGGTTCTTATTATCACTGTGTCCTATTTGCCACAGACTATTGACAAGCCCTAAAGCTACTGCATGCATATTGTCAGTCAAATACAATGTAAATTTGTGAAGCACCGGGTTAGGCCAATCTGTGTACAAGTAGTATAGCATGCAATCCCGTCAAGACTGGTTTGTTCTGTCATGAATTTGTGTTGGTGTCATATAGGGTCTGGATTATGACGGAAATCGTACATACCAGTCCCCATTCTGACTCTCGCATACTGCTATCAGCAGAGCCATACCGAACTCTTTCTCTTTCATACCACACTGGTCCATGATGTAAAGACAGGAAATAGAATGTTCCAGAGTGTCCCTGAGTGTCCCTGAGTGCCCCAGACACACTGTATGCATTTACATAATGGGCCAAGACAGTGACACATATGTCTAGCTGCTGCATGGGTGTTATTTTTAGTGAAGCCAAAGTGACTAACTAATGAATATCTGTGTGCGTCAATGGTCCTAAACATTTTCGCCTAAGCCAAACTTGAAGGAGGGCGGCAATAGTAGTGTTATGCAACGCCCTTGGAAGTTGCTTAGAGGTCATTTGCATTCTTCTTCCGACCTGGCTTGTATCAACGTTCTTGTTAATTGCAGCCGGCAAACTGAATGATGTCGGAGTAGCGGTGTTTGTATGGTGCACACGCCTACCTAATATCAGCAGCAATATTTCGATGGAGGAGCAGCTCGCAGAACTGTCTGGCCATCTGGCTCAGATGTAGCCTCCTCGCCCACGTGGTTGAGCTGCTGGACCAAGGATGCTGGCTGGATGCTGGCTGGTTGCTGGCTGCTTTGGCCCACAGAGCTCTCCCAAGCGCTTTAGCTTATGCACATATATGCGCCACACGGCCAAGCGCCAATATTGGGCAAGAACCCTCGAGGGAGACTCCTAAAAGCAGACTACAGCTGCAGCAAATGTTCTAGTCCATGCTGCTGAAAGCCACATGTGCTAAAATATACTGCACTCTCTTATGCACTTGAAAACCACTGCAAAGCTGCTGTTTCTCCTCTGTAAACCCTGAGAGGAATCCATGTTGAAGCCAGCAGATGAAAAACAGACATGAGCACCATTCTACTTGCTGAGTGACACTAATATGCGATTTTGCTCTTTCCATTTTGATATAATGGGCTTCCACCCACAGTTACATCAACTTCTAGATTTCAACTATGAATATAAGTGCTCCTTCACAATGTCATTGTTTAAGTCATCATATCACGAAATAAAAACTTCTTATGAGCTAGGCTGATTGTGAAGAATATTTGTGTCTGTCTGAATGATGAAAAATTATCCAGAATCCAACGTATTGGACGCACAGGCTCAATAGTAAATTCTCATTGATCTGGTTTGCATGGTGTCCAATGGGACAGATCATTGAGCTCATAACAGCATGGTTTCATGCTTGGCCCATGCCTGGCCCATGGCATTCTTTGTTTGGTCCAATTAGCATGACAGGGACATGTACGTCACTTGACATGTGTCCTGGCAAGCAGTGATCCCAGAGCACCGTCAGTCTTGGCCGGATGTCATTTGGGTGGGCAGTGGTGACCAGGGCTGACCTCTGGCCACCCTTGTGGGGTCAAGCAAGGGGAGTCCGTGTAACCTCGCGCAACCATTCGTCACCCTGGGGCTGTGTGGTCAAGTATTGATGGGGAATAATCAGTTCTTGGACTGGACATGAAAGGAACGTGTGGGCCAGGCACCAAGACACTGTCAGTCGCCTATTGCTCTTTGGATCCAACAACTATATCGGTAATAGGCTCTTCCTCTGTGCGCACACGCTCTCACTGCTTGAAACGAACAGTCATAGAGAATCCATACGAGATAAATCTATCATATATCTTAAACAAGGTCACAAGCCTGTTTGGTTTCTTTATCATAGCCTGAAAACGACATGTACATAACCGCTGCATGGACATTTCAACCGAAGTTTGTAGATACAACAAAACGCTACGGGCACCATTAAACTGGTGTATTCACACAAAGTAGACAATGTTTATTAATTCAACAAACACTAAACAAGATCCCGGTGTTGCCCTGAAGCAATTCCTTGATTCACATATGATAAATGCTTCTCAACTCACTTTCAATTGAGGCCAAGAAAATCAATGCATTGCCTTGTTGTGCTGTTGTGCGCTTTGGCCAGTTGATTAAAGAAATTCATCAGGAATTTATCAGCAACTTAATGCCCCGTCAAATACGATTCGATTGAAATCAGTTTGAAGATGGCCAGGGTGCCTGGTCCTTATCTCTAGTTCATGCTGTGGTCTGAAGTGCTCTGGACTGGTCTAGGGGGAACTGCTGGGGACTGTGCACTAACCATGAACAATGAATTAAAATATGTAGAGAATTCTTGTCTTCTGTGTTGCATTATGTGCTGCTCTCGCTGCCACCCAGACCATCACAAATGCCACAGGCTTATTTTGTCGATCGATCCCAACCAGCTGATCCCACTTTATAAGCCATTATCTCAAATGCTGATGCGCACATCCAGACTACAGCATGGAGCAGCCGGGAATTTATTGTGCGATTGGCTGGCACTGGTCCCCCCCCCCTCCCCGGGTGAATCTAGGCCAAGGTGACCTTCAAGCAGCATTTAGACATTGACTTTCTCAGATTCCAGCAAATCATTAGGCCCCATGTGGCTTCGTAAAATAAGCTTTGGCTCACAAGCTCAAGTAATTCAAGTGCTTTCTTGACTCCTGTCCACATTTAAGACGAGCAGCAGTCCCTTTGCAAGCCTTGAGGAGCCACCATCTAGTAAAGTGTATGGGGAACATTATGCAGCTGTTCCGTATAATACCAGCTACCAGCAGCATCTAGGGTCTAAAGTAGAACATTTGAGTTGCTGAGGCGGCTGATTCCTACATCTCAGGGCAGCATAACGATACAGACATGGTCAATCAATAGTGTGGGGAAGGGGGATGTGCAGCAAGCCCCGAGAAATCGAGTTTCCTTGCAATACACGGACTCACACTGAGAAATATCGAGCTCCAGTCTTCAACGATGGATGTGCACTGCCCTATATCATCGCCTCTGCGATTTGCTGGGAGACAGGCACAACTCATGGGAGACCTGGCCAAGTGCTTGAGATGGATGCACCGTGTTATTGCTCCGTGTTGCCCCATGCACAATGCTACCGTGCAACATGATACAACTTGCAAATGAGGCACAGTCTCAACTTCTTTTTCTTGTGTTCCTTCTGATTTGCCTTTGACAACGACCTGTGCACAATGCGTTGTCCTGTATCCATGTTCAGTATAGAGCGCTATTTCAAACTATTTGATATCAAATATAACTTTCAACAAATAAGTAATAACCCCAATCTGGAAATGATCATTACACGATGCAAAGGAACAGCAGTAGTCACTCAATTGTAGATTTAATACAAATGACACAAAATCTAAAAAAAAGGCTACCACAGATCAGTGAGAGATTACTGAAATGGACCCTCCATTAGTTCGTTGAACAACATGAGAATCCAGTGAAGGTGAATGGCCTGTGATGTAGGCTGGCTTTTTTCAGGGGCTTCATTGGATCAAGGTTACCTCCCTGACTTAATGCAGGTCTCCCGAGCCTCCCAGCTCCTCTCTGCTCCATGCCAGTCCTTAAATATTTACACCCTAATATGGTGCGCCATAAAATTGCCTGCGCATATACCATATGCCTAAACGCCTTATGTTAGAGAGCACTGCAGAGGCCATTGCTTCAAGCCAAAGAAATCCCTTTTGTGAGCAAGGACGTTTGGCATTCCATCAAAAACAAAACCGAACTTATGCCTGTGCTGTAGTAGAAATTGAGGTCGTTATGTTTCCTTATAGAAAACAAAAAATACTTGAACAAGACTAAAAGAGAATGATCACATTATATAATAGAATAATAGCATTTGTTTTTGGAAGCAATCCACTTTTGTGAAAGTCTTTGAGATACATTGATTGGGTGTAAATCAAAGCCAGGTTCATGTCTAATGTCATCGGGTGAACACTTTCAGGCTAGTTTGCTCTGGCTCCATTGACCCAGCTTGGCATTTTGAGGACATAAAGCACTGCATTAGATGAAGTTGCATAAGAAGTATGAGGGGCACACAGCAGCAGCAGCAGTAGCAGTAAGTGTGGTCAGTGGATGCTTATTGGACAGCAGCAAAGCGTGTAGGCAGGTCACGTGAAGAGCACAGATCACGTGATGAGCAAGAGGTAGATGGCGCTGCTCTGCGTTCTTTGCTTTCTGCTGAGTCAGCTGAAATTCCACCAACTCGCTGCATACGCTATGTACACGCCGGTCGTCCGGCCAATTCGATCGAGGGATCCTCTATTAATAATTGATGGCCCCCATTTTCAACAAGTCTTCTGTTTTCCACATATCCCATACACGAAATGGCCCACTTACATGGCATGTCTGACTTTGTTGGTGGTAGTGGGGCTGTGCCCACTCAGTGGTTCTGGTGCAGCCCACCACTCATTATCAGCATTGTGTCTGCTTGTTTCGTCCATGCACACTCGTTATTCTTGACATAACGATTTTCAGTGAAATTGGAACCATTATATAGATCTATAACCATGTTGATGCACTGTTATTTTGCTCCAATGATATGCAAGACAGATACCTGATATCAGACACATTAATAATTTAATACTGTAATTATGTTTTTACACTTCAATGTCCTTTGTTTTCATCTAACTGCCGTCACCAGACTTCAAACTAAAGAAAGAGACTCAATGTGCACCTGTATCACACCTAATTGTTTATCTAGGCTGATGCTATCTCTAACATGCAGATTAGAATGCAGAAATGTCTTCCAATACACGAAGTGTACACAGACCAAGCAAAATAACGATTGATACCAAACGAGTGATCGTCATATTGATTTGGTATTTGTGAAGGTGACCCAGCATTGCGATTAATTACACTACTATGGACGTTTCGTGTGTCACACACACATAGTTCATCTCTTTGATAGTTATGAGATAATGCCTGTCACAGCACTGTGATTGTGTGGACATCACATTAATAAAGGTTACATAACAATGTATCTTTTGCAATATGGAATGTATAATCCCAAAATCACGTACAGATGTAATAGGTCATAATGAAGGGGTAAGGAACATGGGAATCATTATGAAGTCATACTAGACTTCAGGTAAAAGATGTCCTAGAGCTAAGTTGAAGATTGGGAGAAAATTAGTACCTGCTATACTTGGAATGTTTTCAAGGCAGGTAACGTGGCTCATTTTCAGACAGGAAACACTGGAGTCATTTTGGATTTCAGGTAGAAGCCCCCATCACTGGCCCCTGGCGAACACTTAACGAGCCCCCCCCCCCCCTGATGTATGTATTTTCTCTTGGGCCACTAATGAGCAAGTGCTGAGCGCCTAAGAAAATTAGTGGCATGGCAGCAGGAGGTCAAAAAGCCTGTTCCATACATGGGGCATGTGCAGTTCTGGGTGGCCGCCATGTTTGCTCATACCAATTCTCCAATATGGCGCGGGCGGAAGTACACACATTGCCATGCGTTGTTTTTGGGCGCGGTGTGCAATCTGGCGATTCAATCCCTTGGGCCTGTCTCCATTGCCGACCATGTATTGATCGTTGATTAATGCTGATTGGGCACAGGGTGAAGATGGGATGGTAGGTTGGTCCCAATTGGGCAGCTACTTCCGACCATCTACCTGTTGCCAGAGATGTTGAGGAGGCACATACATATGTATGTGGGAGAGATGAGAAGGTTGTGGGAGGTGACAGTGATTGTGGAGGTGAAAGTTCTCAGGCGATCAATGCTGCCCAGTCACCTGCCAGTCTACATACACAGCAGATCGATGGCCCAGCGCCTACCAATTATTGAGCGTCCGACGGTCCCGGCATCCCTGTCCCCCAGCTCAGCTTATCGTTCAATAGTGAGCAGCATATTATTGGTCACACGAGTTGAAGTTCACTGGCACGCTTCAACTCCTCTGCTGATTTGCAGCTTCTAAATGGGACACATTTAGCTATATAAAACATCTGTAATTCAGTAACCCATGCCTTAATTACGCAACCCTTTTCAGGTACAATGACATTCTCTTGTGGATCTCTATAAGATCACTTGAACGTCGTCTACAATATACTGTGGAGTTCACACAAGTTTCATCACTAAAGATAATGGTCGTTTTATGCAATAATTTCAACACGTTAATCCACCATCTATACCCAGAATCAGTGCTTGTTTTCCGTTAGCTTTTCTTAATATTTAACAAACGAATATATAACAAGTCCATTGCATTGACAACACACATAGTGATAAAGGAAAGGCTCAACTAGGCGTGCATAACAAGATCAGATGGGATTGCCAGAACTAGGACAGCGTTAGATGCAATACTGTTGATGTTTTCATGGCCTAAATGGCATTTGGCACTTGCTTTCTCCAGATAACATAAAATAAGTCACTTTTCTACTGATTTGTGCGCTGGATGCATCTGTCTTACTACATTAGTGCCTTTATGATACGCACATCGGGCTATGATATCATATCCTGCTGTGGCTGTGGCTGTGTCTGTGGAGAGAGCGATCTCGCCACGCTTGACTCTCACTACTAATTGCCCCCTGACAGGTGGCATTTAGGACTAAACGTTATCAGAACCACACGCCCCTTGAGCACTCTCCGTGTAGATGCCATTGACATAATTAACATAATTTATCTGTTAACATCGCTGGTGTTTTTATTAGTAAAACATTTGAGATGTATAAAGTGTAAATTTTTTTAATATTTCGGAGTATTACTTAATAGCAAAAAAAGTTATCCTTTTCAGTTAGTACGCCTATAGCTTGAAATACACTTTATTCAGCTCTTCTTCATTGCAATTTAATACTGTTATTAGCTGTATGCAACTACTTTATTACTGGAAATTCTCTACCACTAATTCAGTACAGTTCGATAAACATAGGCGTTTCTCTGTGTTAATAAAGAATATGGTGCACATTGCAGGGGGTGCTTAATTGAGTCATTATATATCTACCATTTCAGATACCCCCAATAGTCCTTATTCGACCGTGAATGTACATTACAATGGTGCCTAGCCCGGTGATCGAATGAATGCCCCATTAGCAATATTCTCAGGGTGCTCAGAGCAAAACTTATGATAAGAATCTGCCCCCGCTACTAAATGTGATAAGATATACCCCCCAAGGATGTATTAGCACAGACTGAGTATACATTTAGTCCTCATACATCGTACATCAAACTGGCTCAGACAATGAGCCATCTCATCGGTCCAGTTATTTCAGTCCTGGGACTCTGATACGGAGTTTGAAGCACCTGATCCTATCTTAATCGAGTGTGCTATCTCGATCTGCGTATGTACTTTAGTTTAGGTGCACCATACTACATATCTCGATGGAATAGCCAATTTTTAAATGAAATAAAGTCAAGAAGAAAATCTTTCTTTGCAAGTTCGCTGTAAATAAATAAAAAACATAGCTTTCAAATCGGAAAAAATTTAATGACAGTACTAGGAACTCAATAATTTTTTTTTTCGTAAGAGCGTGACATGGAAATTATTTAAATGAGAAATATATATATATATACACATATCATTATAACGTTATAATACAAGTTATGTACAAAAAAAGTTGATAAGCACAGGTTAAATGAAACAGCACCGTAAACATTACGATAAAATAATCTGTAAGACTAACATAACAGTGGGCAAGACGCACCTTTCTATGCAGCTAGGCCTAAAAAATGTACAAAACAACAACTATACTATGAAATTAAAGACTGTACAGCGATATTCATGAGTATGACATACAAGTGGCAAGACGCTCAACTCGGTATGAAATGTGACATGGTAACATACAAAAGGGTTATTCGATAAAATAAAAATGCGTTAAAAAAGTAAAACTAAAAACTATGCCTAAGTAAAATCATTGCTGGACGGGTCTATTGTTTCTCAGCCGATGACCGATGACATTGGCCACGTCTATCCAGTCGCGCTCCCGGGCAAGGCGCACTCGATACACCCTCGGCTGAGCAGCGTGCTCGCCAGCATGATTTGGCGGTTCCTCAGCCCTGTCAACACCGCCCTCATCCATCTCAATCACGTCGTAGTGCTCATCCAGGGGGGCATCATCCATGTTAGGTCTGCCATTAGGTTGTTCATACATCACTCCATCGTCATCCTCATGTTCAACATCGTCATCATTATCATCATCATTTGCATCAGCAGCAGCATAAACCCTCCAAATGGCCATGAAAAGTCTCACCATGCGCAGTTCATTGACATCAGCTGTGGCATAAATACCCCAAACTACCATCAATAGTCTCAGCAGACGACGCGTGGTGGCATATTGCTGTCTGATCGAATCACGTTTCTGAAAAAAACAATGTCAGTTAACTCGAGCCTTTGGAATTGTATTAAAGTTGTTCCAGTAAGGTATGCAATAATTCTCTCCAGGGTTCATTTATACTTAAATTAGTCCATCACAGACACTAGCATTTACAACTTTACATCGACATTGCAGACACTGACGTCCAAATTTTTTCATCCGCTGACAAGTGTTCGCTTAGTTTACTACTACAAAGTGTTCTCAAATCACTTTAACTCGTGTAGCTATAATGAGAAATTGAGTATACCTAGACTTGAAAGGGTGTGGTGCTGGGTGGAGTACCTCGATCCAATGTGTGAATGTCACAACAAGTCCAGTTGCAACATTTGGCGATCAGGTGTACTGGATACAGCATTAGTGCAAGACATTTCAAACAGCAGGCAACGGCAAACAGGGGCGGATCATCTGACCTAGCGTGGCTGTTAATACGGGCGTGCAAGTTGACCAAACTCACCAGTATGCAACACGTCATGATCCCTCCAAAAATACTGCTCAATATCGTCCAGACTATCATTCCAGTGCCATAGGTTTTTAGCGATGACTTCGTTCCTATCAGAGGCTCTTCAACAGCGACTACGTCATCCTTAGGGTCACTGACAGTCGTCCTAGTCCATGAAGTGACAGTCACGCGCGGCTTTGAAGATCCAAGGTCGTTCGCCAAACAGCGTGCCCATGGAAAGGTAGAAATCAGTGTCTCACAGAGGTCTGCTGAAAGTCCCATCACAATCACTCTTTCAAATCCCTTCGTATTCGCCATACTTGACATATCGAATTGGTCATCGGTCGTTTTAATGGTCAGCTTCTTGCCTGGCCTATGCACTTCAGCGAAGAATGGAGCTGCATCTGCATCTTTGCAGAGTACAAAACCAGAAGATGAGCAACTACACTGTCCAGTATTGCCACATATCCATGCAGAACATTCCGCCAAGCTCAACAGCAAAACAATCGCGATTTGTCTCATTTTTAACCACCAAAAAAAGCGTGCAACTCAAAATTACCCTCTGTCTCTCCTTGCAGTGACAACTTATGCAACTGAAGTAGCTACTGCAACTGACCTACCCCTATGCCATGTAGCAGTACCCCCCATTGTTCCCCCCTTACTCACGGTGACCCCAATGCCTAACGTTTGAGTGTTACGTAATAAAACAAAAGACGGTAAAAGTGACCGGCGTCCTAAGACAATGGAAGGAGTATATTAGACGTAGTGTACCCCTGAGTTATACCACATCTGGCCGCGTGGCATCAAGTTGAAAATGTTTAACTTAATACTGGTATTACGTAATAGCTATTTACCCACACAATCAAGTCCAGTTTCAATATCACTATTCATAAACTTAACTGAGCGTCAATTAAAAAATATGGATGTGTGACTTAATTGAATTATATATCTACATATCTACATATCTACATATCTACATACCTACATACCTACATATATATATATATATATATATATATATATATATATATATATACACAGTTCGAAGTGCAAAATTTTTATTTATTTGCAAATTTAGCGTTAAAAAACGTCAAGCAGACGAAGCGCTTTTGCTCAATTTAAGATTAGTCATAAGCAAAAAAAAGAATGCACTCAAGCCCTTAATGTGGCAATCAACGATGCGATCTGTCACGGGCGGGCTGAGCAGGGGGGGGGGGGCCGCTGAGGCACTCGCATTGTCCTCCAGCAAATACGATGGTATAAAAAGCATGGGTCTGAAGCCGGAGGGCATCTCCACTCACAGCCTGATCGCATTAGCATACGCTAAGACCTCAGTACCAGCTACAATCGGACAGCCATCACAGAGGCACCTCTAGGAACATCATCAGACTGACTCTCTACGTGTAGTATTTCGTCAGAAAAAAATACATCCGGGTATGTCACTTTTCATGTATTTTGGTTTTTTATTGGTTTATGCTATAGTACAAATTTAGAAAAAACACCGCTCGTGTAAAATTTTTAAACTTTTATTTCACGTTTTTTCACATACAAATGGTAATACATACATAAAAGACGACATATATATTTACACATTTGGTGTACATTTTCAATACTAACACCTACACATATATGACAATGCCGTAAATACATCAAAATTTAATATAGAAGTAAAATCGATAGGTGTAATTCATTTCCTTTATTTCACTTTTTTTCACATGCAGACAGTAATACAGTCATAAAAGAGGTCATACATATATATATTTATTTGTGAATTTCGTGTTCATTTTCAATACCAGCAACTGAGCATATGTGACAATGTTGTAAATACCGCAAATTTTAATATAGAAGTAAAATCGACCGTCATAATTTTTTTTTTTAAACATGGAGTATTTAACACCGAAATTAGCCCGTTGTTTCACTCGATTGTGTGTATCCGTTAGCTACGCCGTATAGCATTAAACATTGACTTTTCACATCAGGTATTTCGTATAGCATATTCAAAACACTAGAGGGGCTATATTTCCTACTTCGGTAATATACATATATCAATACATAGTAACCGCAATTAGTAGCAGCTAAATACCTAGAATACGTTACACAATGTCTAAATTTTGATATAAAAGTCATCATTTCTCCTTTGTAGGTGCCCTCGCCCATCGAATCGAAAATCTCGATCAAGTTGGATTCTCCATTCAGCGACGTCGTCCGTACACCGTCAACATCAAGACCAACAGCAGCAGCATCAGCAGTGACAAAGACACCACAGCCACCACCACCACCACCACCACCACCGCCACTGCCACCTCCACCGCCGTCACAACCATGAACAGTGAGGACCATCCAGTGTCCCATGTCGCCGCGTAAGTACGAGTTTTCATTACAATTCACTATGTAACAGTATTCACTCTTGCATCGCTTGGCTGGTTTGCAACGTCTGGTACCATGACTCGCTTTCAGGTACTTCAGAGCATTTGAGGGCATAATAGCCATAACGTATGAAGACGTAATTTCATCATTCCAAAGTATTTCGTACAATTGATTGGTGTTCATGTTAAATAGAGATTGCGAGCGTAGTCGATCTCGAATAGTCCAGGGTATGTCACTTTAGTGAGCATGACAACCGATTCCTTTAGAGGCGATTTGAATCGTAGTTCGATTCTCACGCATCCCTCCCTAGTCACTGGGTAGAATTCGTCATAATTTTGAGGGGCTAAGTCAATGACGAATAAGGTATAGCCGTCTCTATATTCCTCTCGATTTATTCTCGCATTGCTAGCGTAATTCGGTTTCCCCTTGTAGAGTTCGGAGTAGCAGTGTAGGTACTTATCTTCGGAGAAATCCAAGTTCAGAGGTCCTCTCGGAGTAGGTGTGCCCGATAGACTCACATTGATGAAAGTGATGTCGTAGTGCATGAAATTGTAGGGGTTCTTGGTTAGGCTCCCTCCCATGGACTCCCCTGACACAAAGCCTAAGACAATTTTACTGGGTACTCGTCCATTAAACGCATCTTCGATGTAATAGGAAGAAGTGTCTCTAGCCAAGTTGAACTTTCGTAACTCCTCTTTGGTATAGAAATATTTCGCTCTAGAAATTTCCTTCAGCATTACATCCTGGTGACCGAGTAAAATGAGACCTGAGGGGGTCACGTGTTTCAGAATAAGAGTAATATCGACAATCTCCAGCTTGTAATCAGTGGTCTCTCGATTAGCACTCTGTAGTCTAAACTTGTTTGACGTTGGTGTGAGATTCAGGTCAATAGTAACACCGTTTAGTAGATATTTGTTCGCTTTAAACACATCGACATCGACTTTCCCTAAAAGTTCGACTGTTCTACTTCCACTCATGGCAGAGGCTCTCTTTTTAAGTCCACTGTTACTTCCAAATGCGAGGCTGACATCATTCATGAATCCGGTGGTGTCCTTGTGAAACAGCGAATTTTCCAGTTCCGAGTCATTTAGTTCAGTCTCACCCAGCAGGGTGTTCATGAGAGCCTTGTAGCTGTAGCCTGTCTGACCCCCTGTCACCACTCTGTCATTAAGTCGCACTTCCACCTGATCCCAGAGTGCATGGGCCAAGTTGTTAACAGGCCCCACACTCCATACGCCTTCATCTGCCTCAACCGCAGACTCGTCATTGGCTGCAGCAGCAGCTGAAGCATCAGCAGCAGCGGCTGAAGCAGCAGCGGCCGCATCTTCACCTCCCTCTGGTAATCTCGAACCATCGCCCCTTACAATTCTCACTCGGGTCGATAGGTAGACATTTGATAAGTCGATATACGAAGTACCCACACCTGGTACGTGAAATTTTACATCGCCCTCGGCAGAAAATTGGTTGACTGGTTTATGTGTCAGGTATTTAACATCAGTTACTCCGAGGTTACTCACTGGTACGCTGAACAAATTTAATGTGTCCTCATAGGCTAGGTCTGATGACTCTAGCACCTTTTCACCGCTTGACATGACGAGTGAATACGTCGTTGATCTTCGGAATTTTCTTGCTAGTAGTCCCAGTCAAACTTTGCCTCCCTCGTTTAAGACGCTGTGCTGTCAACTTGTTCCGCTGGTGGACTGAGCCTCCTCGCTCTCTTCCCGAGTTTTTATCACTTTTTGTAGTCAGCTCACCCTGGGTCCGTGCCTGGGTCTGTACCTGGGCCTGGGCCATGTCATTAGACTGTTCTATCGGTGACACCACTGTCAGGGGTAAATTTTCATTGTTCTTATTTCCACCGCTGTCACCCTCCTTGCTTCGTTTGATGACAACGGGCCTCGGTCTATTAGACCATAGAGTGGTGTCCCCCACAGTTTTCCTGAAATGCTCTATCCATGGTTCGGCCTTCATGGCTGCTAGTGATTTGTATCTTTCTTCCATATCAGCTCCAAAGTACACTTGGTAGAGTTTTTTGTCTCACCGTTAAACTCTCCTAATAATTTGCCTCTCGAATCGCAGAGTTCTATCGAAAGATGTCTAACGTCTGACACTCGCAGTGGAACGTAGAGCACTGATTGAACTCGAGCAAAACCGTGTCTCTTTATCTCTCCCATTGGTATGGAGCGTAGTACTGGACTGTAGGTATCGCCTACCACAGAGCCTTCTAGCTGGGGACAGTTCACATACATGACATCCCACTTGGTGCGGCCACTATTCCCTAGCGGTACAGCTATGTCCACTAGTCCGAGGTACCAGCGACCACCAGCTAGGCCATTCTTAGGGGGTGTAAATACCTCTGGCATTTGCACAGTGAAGCGGCCTGCATCGTTGTCTGGGTTTATCCCCAGCGTCTGGTCGCTTACCAAGTAAATTAACATTTTTTGGTTCTATTTCGAAGTGTATTCTTCTTTTTCTTCTTCTTCTTCTTCTTCTTCTTCCACTTTTCACTGTCTCCCCTTCCTCTTCCTCTTCCTCAGAGACTTGATTCTATCGCTGGGTAACCACTGGTTGTATTTACTAGGCCAAGATTGATATTTAACAAGGCTCTCGCTCGAACCGTCTGCTCCCACTCTCGTTTTGATCACTTTCTCTATTTTGAAGAATGCATCGGGGTCAAATCTCACCGCAACCAGCTCATTAGAATAGAAAGGTCCTGAGACACGATCACCTCCGTAATCTGTCAAGTAATAAACGGCTACGCCGTCAGAAAATTTTCTAGCTCTTACCGTGAAGACCTCACCGGTAAACTGTTCATCATATGAGCGAGAAAAATTTTTTTGTCTATGATAGGACGCTCTCACTTTATCTCCAATGGCGAATTTGTAGACGCTTCGTTTCCTGTTTCGCGCCGAAGTTACGGCCTTCTTGAAAGCAGCTGTCAGACCTGAGGTATTTCTAGTGACGTACTGGTAGTCCCAAATTGACTGCTCATTGCTCTCATTGACCTGCCATGGACTGACGCCTATGCTCGAATGAATAGTACGATTGTATGATGACACTATATCCTGAAACTCTTCGATGTATGCGTAACTGTTACTGAGCTGAAAGAATTGGAACAGTCGCTTCTTCAGACCCTTGATCATTGCCTCGGCGTAGTTAGCCTTGGTTTCAGTGTTGGTGTAAATGAGCCTCACTCCCCTCTCGTGTATTATCGAGGTGACCATCGTATTGGTAAATTCAGTACCCCTGTCACTCCTTAGGAATCGAGGTAATGCATCTCCAGCCTCAGCTGCGGTAAATATTTTCCGGAACCCGTCACTCATGTGTTTCCCTCCTTTACTCTTAAGGGGCTCTGCTCTACAGTATCTTGAGAAGACATCGATTGTTACCAGAATGTAGGCGAATCCATCGTTCGCTTTTGTGAATCTCTCACCATTGAGCACTAGTAGATCGCAATCCCACAGGTGATTGATGCCTGGTGCAATTACTCGGCGATACCTGGTAGGTTTTTGACGAGCCTGCTTGTGTAATGACACAATGTCTTGAGACTTGGCCCAGTCATTGATCCTGTTGAGACTTATATCGTATCTACCTTCTCTCTTGATAACAGCGTGTAGTTTAGATGGACTCGTGAAACTACCTGGTGATTTGGTGTTGTAAAATCGTCTCGTTAAATACGCATCTATGTCTCTAGGTAACACCATTATGTTGCTTTGACGTGTATCCAAAACGTTCGACGCTTCTTCATAGGCCTCGGCCTCGGCCTCGGCTTCTGCTTCTGCTTCTGCTTCAGTTCAGCCTCCAACTTATTCCTCTTCCTTTTATTTGAGGTAGATACCTGCGTGGGCGTAGACGTAGACACGAGTGAGACTTCTGCTTCTGCTTCTGCTTCTTCCTTTTCTACTTCTGCTTCTTCCTTTTCTGCTTCTTCCTCTTCCTCTTCCTCTTCCCTTTCTTCTTCTTCTTCTTCTTCTTCTACATCTCTAGAGAGACGATTTTTCAAGTAGTGCAATATTCTCCTCAATTTTATATTGGAAATAAGCTTCAGGGGTACATCGTGGTCTAACATGAGACAGTACAGCTTGTTATGGTGTAGAGGTACTGGATGTGTGCTAGATTGAGTGTGAAGTAGCAGCCCTGTGTAATCAACATCACCGGCTACAAACCTATTCTCAACCTCGCCCTCGCCCTCACCCTCACCCTCACCCTCTTCTCCTTCTTCTTCTTCTTCTTCTTCTTCTTCTCCACCCGTCTGTATCGACGGCGATGTTGTGAGTAGATATAGTATGGTGCGGGCCTTATCCTCATGAGTTTTATAAACCAGTTCGGCATTGACCTTTCTCAATATTGATTCGTACTCGTCATTGACCTTAGCATCGACATCGCCCATGCGGTTGTCATTACCGACGTAATTACGTTGCCGATCTCGAGGTGTGTTGTCATTCGATTTCTCTGTATCACTATCGGCATCATTCACAGATCTAGAGTCAGCGTAAGCGCCAGTGTCGACGTCAACATCGGCGTCCGGACGCGTTCGACCACCGTCGACAGAGAGAGTGGACGATTGCGTCGACGGCGCCCCTATTACAGCAGTATTTCCATTGCTAGCGGCCCCCCCACCGTTTCCAGTGAGCCTTCCTCCCTTATTCGAAGACGCGCTAAAAACTACAGCCTCTTCCGACTGTCGCAGGGAGGGCGACTGGCCCGCAACAGCTGTTGCGGCCAGTCGCCCGGGCTCATCTGACGACTTCTTTCTATTGGCCTCTACCAGATTTTCGTATTTTTCCTTGGGTATCACGTAGACCTTCCGGTTAAATTTCATCGTCATATTCCGAGTCATCGTGACCTCTGTCGTGACCGTAATTAGAACTGTCAATGCGGTCGGAAAGTAATTTCTTCAGGTAAGGTAGACAGTGCTCCAAAAACTCTACAATGGTCTTGTAGTGTGTCACGTAAATTCGTTTCAACTGATCCCTAGTAGAGGCATCAATCCTAATTGTAGAGGTAGAGGTAGAGGTAGAGGTAGAGGTCGAGGTAGAGGTAGAGGTAGAGGTAGAGGAGGAGGAGGAGACTGATGTTGAGACTGATGGCTCGGTCCCTACTCCTATTCCTACTCTTGCTCTTGCTCTTGCTCCTACTTCAACCAAACGTGCCACCTTCCTGAGCACTCGCTTGGTGCGACTTAACTCGCTCAACGTGTTACTAGAAAGCTCGAGGTTTCCTTCCAATGTATTTAGGATCACTTCAGTCAGGCAGAGTACATGCTCTCTGGTGGCATCAGCCAATAGGGTACGACTCAGGTGCGCTGTCATCCTGTACGTACGTATTAAAAGCTCTAAAAAACTGATGCACTTCTCAACTCTCTTCGACATTATTTACGCGTGTATAGCGTTAGAGTCTCCCCGGGTAGAATAGAGGTGCTCAGCCGTACGTCCTCGTCCCCAGAACTGGTCAAGTTGTTCACTACGAGGTATCCGCGTGGCTCGCGAGTGGCGTCTTCGTACGCTTCGACTAGTCTCTTCGGAGTGCCGGGGAACATCTGACGTGAGAGGAGGTGTATCTGTTGTAAGTCTCTACACGTTTTCATTAATATCAAGTAGCTAGCGTTGAGACTGATTGTTCGAGAGTATCGTGACTGATGGTAGACGTTTTGCGATATCATGATAACTGAGATACGACTATGGTGAACGTCTCTAGTGAAAAGAGAGCACATTTCACTAGATTTACATATCTCGTCCATGAGATCATCGAGTACCAGCAGACTGTGGCCTTCATCAGTGGTGCTCTTCAGTTCCTCCACAATCTCTCGAGTTGGTAAACCGTGGTGAGTTGTTAGATTGCTCACGTCAGCCTCTAGAGCGTCAAATTTTTTCTGATGCACACCATACGCGTAAAGTATTTTTTCTGGCGGTATCGTGTACATCAGCTCGGCGTGTCTCAGGATGGCTAGAGTCAGAACCGTTTTACCCGACATTGATGGTCCCGCAATTATAGTTGAAGAGGGCGACTCGAAGGCGAATATAGCTTCTCCTCCTTGCTTCTCCATGATCAAATGACAAATTATTTTTTAAAAATACTCTTTTTTCTTTCTTTACAGATTGGCTGATCAGGTCATGAAAGACTTACAGGATCTAGTGAGAAGCGGTAATAACCAGGGGGTGAGAACTGACGCAGGGGTCGATGCTGTGACTGAGGGTAAGGTAGAGGTAGAGGTTGAAGTCGAGGAGGAAATGGAAACTGATGAAGCGCTAGATGCCTCCTTGACCTTAAGCGTCGCTCAGACTCTAACGTCAACACCCGAACCCGACCCCGAGCTCGAACCCGAGCAGAAACAGAAGTCAAAGTCGACGCAGAAGTCAAAGTCCAAGGCCAAGTCGAAGGCCAAGTCAACGTCCAAGACCAAGCCAGAGTCCGAGTCCAAGTCGACGCCTACCCTCACGAGAGCTCAATCGCGAGCTCAATCGAGAGCTCAAGCGAAAGCTCAAGCGAAAGCTCAAGCGAAAGAAACGCCTCGGGTTCGGATTCAGACCCAGGACCAGTCTCAGATCCAGACTCAGGCTCACACTCGGGCTAGTACTCAGGTACCCCGGTCGTGCTCTGTCGATGTAGTAAGTCCAACTTCGACAGTATTGCCAGGCGCATGTGCCTCAACGAGGACTGTGTCTGCGAAGGTGACCACGTCGACGGCGCCCTCGATTGTGGCAGCAACAGTGATAGAGGCAGTAACAGTGGCAGTACCAGCTGTAGTAGCACCAGCGACAGTGACTAACACTCGTGTGCCAGCTCTACAGTGGTCTGGAACAGTACTATCGCCACTAACTGCGCAAACTGCTGTACCCTCCACCAGTATGGCAAATCACCTTAATTACGTGTCCTTTTATGCATCCGACGAGTCTGGCGAATCGGACGACGCAGCCGAGGCATTCGAGGAAGAAGATGAGGTAGAGGATGAGGACGATGAGGATGAAGAGGATGAGAAGAAGTCTAGAGATGAGTATGGAGGTAGAGGCTGGAGTATGGTTAGATGTGCGGGCAGTAGCCAGCCAAGTGAGGCTGAGGCTAGAGATGAGGCGATGGAGGTCGACATTGCGACTCTCACGTCTGGATATGTTGACACAGGGACGGAAGAAGAAGAAGACGAGGTCATGGAGGGAGTTGAGGAGGGGTGGAGTGGGAGTGATGATGACAATACTCTACGCTCAGTTGAGAGCGAAATGCTTAAGGTTGGTGATGATTAACTGAGAAAATACTAATTTCTTTTTGTGTCAAAAAAATTAATAAAATTTGTCTCAGCATTACGGTAATTTTTTTATTTATTTTTTTACAGCGTTTCGGACAGCAGTTACGTTACCACCGGAAAAGATCCAGGGAGCTTGAGGAATTTTTTGCATGCTTCGCCTCCTCCAAGACTGGCGAGCCCTCAACTAAAAAAAGAAAAGTGGACCATGAGTGAGTTTGTGTTCTGTAAATAACTTCCTTATTTCATTTTTTTAAAAGCGTTAAAATCCAGTGTCATAATAAGTATTTCTTTTTTCCACTACAGAGGACACCAAGCAGCGTCAGCATCAGCATCAGCATCAGCATCAGCATCAGCATCAGTATCAGTATCGGTATCAGCATCAGAGGCACCAGAGGCATCAGAGGTATCGGCATCGATATCAACAGCAGCAGCAACGTCAGTAGGAGTATTGAGGGGTGGAGAGAGTCTTCTGGAACCAGTGAATGAGATGAAGAATGAGAATGAGAATAGAGCTGAGACATGTGGTACGAGACATCGTGTGGTTGACGTGTCAGAAGTTAACGGCGATGGTGAACCGACGAAGAAGAAGAAGAACATGAAGAACAAGAAGGCGAATAAGCCGAGCGCCGAGAAAGAGAAAGAGTGTCGTGATAAGCGTGATGACATCGGACATCAGAAACCTAGTGCGTTAGTAGTTACACATTTTAGCATGGGCTCTATAACAGGAGTAATATGTATATATATATATATATATATATATATATATATTTTCTATATTCGCCAAAATTTACTGAAAAGTTTTTTTCCACTGTTTTTTCAGGCTGAAGGAAATTTTGCAGTTAGACACAGGAACAGGAACAGGAACAGGAACAGGACTAGACACAGGAGTAGGAACAGGCTCAGGAACAGGGACCTCATGCGAACAAGAATTAGACAGAGATCTGGATGTGGATCTTAGCATGGACATGGACATGGACCTGGACCTGGATCTAGAAGAGCTACATGATGGAAATGAAATGAGGCTGCTTCTAGACATTCTGTATGACAATAATATAGTGGGAGATGGTAGTGGTGAGGGTGATAATAATAATGTGCCTATTTTAAATGATGCTGATGATGCTGATGATAGAGATAACAATGATGATGATGATGATGATTTTGAAGGTAACATGGTTTTTGATGGAGATGATTACTCGGTGAATTTCCACCGTCACATTAACGTAGAAAATATACGTGACCTCGAGTTCGATGGAGGGGCAGTACGGGAGACTGTGTATCGTGTACACTTTAATGCTAACTGGGCCGGTGTAAATCTAGTCGATATAATGGGTGGACTTGAGGGAGTGATCGATGACATTGTCACCAGACTCAATGAGAGTTACAATCCTCATGATCTGGTGAGATTTTTCATTCAAAACGAAGCTTTTTACAGCCCCCATACCTTAGGACTCATGCCTCTACACCAGCTCAATATTTTCAAAGTTCTCGAACTGCTGGAAACCTTACTTCAATCGGATGACGAGTTGTACTTGGATGAGCCTCTCGAAATCCACATTGGTGTTATACGCAATCCTCTAGGTGCTGGTAGGAGTGAGGGCCTCAATTATGTTGATGACCTGCATAGACTTCGATGTATATGCAAAATAAACAATAGTGACAATTTATGTCTATCAAGGGCGATTGTGGTGGGAATAGCCAGGGGGGATCTCAGTGAAGCTCCTTCGACTGATCGGGTGTTACATCAGAAGGCAAGAACTAAATACTACACAATGATTAATTCAAGACGAAAGTTACAAAAGGTGGAGGCTGTGAGGTTGCACACGCGTGCTGGGTTCGATCTAGGTTACGTGCCCTCATTCACTGACATTCCCTCTTTCGAGCGGGAGGCAAATACACGTATTGTGGTTTTTGGCCGGGGGTCAGGTGTTCGTCCTCTCTATGTGGGTGTTGAACAGCGCCAGAGAACAGTTTACCTGCTTTACGTCGAAGATCCTCTGAGGCCTACAGCTGTAGGACACTTCCACACCATCACCAAAGTGAATTGTCTCTTTGGAAAGAGCTCATTTTGTTCGAAGTGTCTGCAGCCCTATGACAAGCGCTATGGTCACAGTGGTTGTGAACAGTGTGTGTCATGTAGAGGTGATTCATGTGACATTGTTAACTCTGAAAAACACTCATGTACCACGTGTAACCGCTTCATGCGATCCACAGAGTGCGCCCGTCGGCATCTCGAAAATGGTGTCTGCTCCAGTACACACAGATGCAAAGCATGCGGTGTGTACTATATTCCATCTCGTGAACACCGATGCGACATGCGCGAGTGTCGTATTTGCAAGCAGTGGGTGTCTGGGGTCCATTTTTGCTACATCAGACAGCAGCCCCCGAAAGCTGTGTCCTACAAATATATGTTTGCTGATTTCGAGACTGACCCCACAACTGAATATCACACTCCTAATCTACTCTGCGCTCACTGGGAATGCGAGCACTGTATCGACTACACTTACAGGGAGAGACAACACTGCGCACACTGTGGCACAGCCTGTCCGAAATGCTCGGCTCTCGTCTCGCGCAATATTGCCAGGGGTCACCCTGAGAGAACACTCTGCATGGATGATGAAACCTGTGGAATGAGGTCCGTACGCTTTTTCGGCGATAACACCGCCACTGAGTTTTGCGAATTTTTTTTCACAAGGGAATTTGAGGGTTATACACTCCTTTTCCACAATGGGCAGGCGTATGACGCGTATTTCATCGCTAAGTACATCTTCTGTACCATGCGCAAAATGCCCCGAGTAATTTACAGGGGGAGCAAGATCGTTGCGATCGACACTGGGAAGTTCCGAGTGATCGACTCTCTAAACTTTCTGACGTTCCCCCTGAGTCAGATGCCTAAAGTTTTCGGCCTGCAGGGTGTTAAAAAGGGCACGTTCCCAGTCTTTTTTAATCAGAAGGAGAACTGGGACTACGTGGGGCCTATGCCTCACCCCTACTGCTACCGTGTGAACAGCATGAAGCCTAAGGCTCGTGAAGAGTTCATGCAGTGGTATGTACAGCAACGGGGTAAGGTCTTTGACTTTAAGAAAGAACTACTGGCATATTGCGAAGATGATGTGAACATTTTACAGGAAAGCTGTAACGCATTCAGGAGCTGGCTTTTGGGTATCACATCGCGTGATGAGGTGGTGGACATCGGAGAAGGGGGTGAACAGAACACCAAGACTATCGGTGTTGATCCCCTTCAATATAACACACTGGCCAGCGTATGCATGGTTACGTACCGATATCTGTTTTTAACAGAGAAATATTCAGTCGAGCTGGAGGATGGTCGTACAGTGAAGGGTTTCCTTCAAAACGATAAGTTAAAGCTAGTGGGGGATGAGGGAAATGTTATCAGCAGTGAGGAAGTGGAGGTGCGCTCGATGCAGTTTGAATCGACACCTTTTGCCAGAATGCCATCTTGTGGTTTTGCTGGTATTGATGCTCACAGTCGCTCGTCCATTGTTTGGCTTGAATATGAGTCACAACGGCTGGGAGTACCCATTCAGCATGCGCGCAATGGTGGCGAGCATCGTGTGAGGAATCAGACTAGTGATGGGTGGTTAAAGTTAGATGGATACTATCTCGATGTAAAGACGGGGCGCGCATCGGCGTGGGAATTCTATGGATGTGTGTTTCATGGTTGTAAATGGTGTTTTGGTGGAGCGAAAGCCATGCCCAATGTACGACACCCCCATACTGGCGAAAGTCTCAAGACTCTCTTCATGCGAACTGAAGCAAGGCTAAAGTATCTGAGGTATGTACTCAAACTCGAAGTTCACACTATGTGGGAATGTGAATACCATGCGATGTTGAAAAATAATCGGAGGCTACAGGAGGTTGAAAGTACGTGCGAGATGCTTCCGCGTCTCGATCCCCGTTCTTCTTTCTACGGGGGGCGCGTAAATGCAGTGAAACTTTACCACGAGGCCAAAGATGGTAAGAAAATCGGATACGTTGACATTTGCTCGTTGTATCCGATGGTTCTGAAAAACGATGTCTTCCCTGTGGGGATTCCAGAGGTCATCGTGGATCCTCAGACAACCGATATCAGTACCTACTTTGGTCTCGTCCAGGCACGCGTTCGCCCCCCTAGGGGTCTATACCACCCGTGTCTCCCTGTGCGCCTCAATGGTAAACTCTTCTTCCCTCTCTGTGTTAACTGTGCTCGGAATTTGTCTAAAGACCCGTGTAGCTGTTCAGATGAGAAGCGGGACCTCACTGGTACATGGACTACGGTGGACCTCCAAGATGCCCTTCTTGTGGGGTACACTGTCATAAAGGTGTACGAGGTATATCACTTTAAGGAGCGAACCAAGTTTGATCGTACTCAAGAGACCCCCGGACTGTTTTCGGACTATGTCAACATGTTCTTGAAAGGGAAACAGGAAGCTTCGGGGTGGCCGTCTCGAGACATGAGCGACACTGAAAAGAATGAGTACATCAAGCAGTATGAGTCAGTCGAAGGTATTCGTCTTGATGAGACCAACATTGAGTTTAACCCAGGAAAAAGAGCAACAAACAAGTTGCTCCTGAACAGCTTCTGGGGCAAGTTTGGCGAAAACAATAATCACCGCACTCATCAATTAGCCGAGCGAGGGGTAGACATTTTCAAGTTAATAACCAATCCTTCAGTATCTCTGAAAGGGATGCACATTTTGGACGAGAAGAGATGTATGTTGGAGTACTGTAGTTCAGAGGGCTTTCTCCCCGAAATGTCGCATGTAAACGTGTTCATAGCGGCGTTTACAACTGCCAACGCGAGAAGTCGTCTATTCAATGTGCTCCACAATCTAGGCCGCAGAGTCCTTTATTTCGATACAGACTCAGTTGTCTATGAATATGACGAGAGAAACCTTCGTGAGTACACACCTGACATGGGTGATCATTTGGGGCAGTGGACAGACGAGTTGAAGAAGGATCAGTTTATATCACGTTTTGTCAGCAGTGGCCCCAAATCATATGCGTATCTGACAAATGATGAGGAAAGGACAACAAAACTCAAGGGTTTTACGTTGAACCACGAGGCAACAAAACTCTTAAATTTCGAGAGCATTTGCCGACTGGTGCTTTTTTGGGCTGACCCCGACAACAATCCACTGCCCTCTGATGAACAGCCCCATGTTCAGGTGACCTATAACAAAATTAGACGTAACAAATACCAGTTTAAACTTTTTAATCGTGAGGAACTCAAGAAATTCAGAGTTACCTACTCGAAAAGACGACTTCTACCAGGCACGTTTGACACCGAACCCTTCGGGTTTTAGGGTGAGATATAAGTAGAGTAGTCATGTTACCTTTTTTCAATGTCCACTGTTACACTCTACTTCGTCTATAAAAAATTTTTTATGTTAAATGTAGTAAAACGATTTTTTTCCATTAGAGCATGTTTATTAATTATTTAACGTTTGAATCACCATACATGTACTTATTTTTCCCCCCTACAGTATCATTTCCAGTTATGTCCGATGTTCGGAGCTTTATTTTTATATATTCAGTAGAGTATACGTACCTGAAATGAATGATTTAATGATTTAACGAATGATTGACTGAATGAATGAATGATTTAACGCGTGATTGACTGAATGAATGAATGAATGAATGCGCGAATGCTGTTTTTTCAGTATCGATTCTTGTTTATTAGTGGTCATATACCAGAGAATTTTGACTGTGATATACATATATAATACTGACTGTTGACTGTTGACTGTTGACTGTTCAGGTAATATATGAATAAACCTATGTGAATGTAAATATATATATATTTAAATGTCAATTACCGCAATGTTTGTAACTCCTCCTCCTTTTATTTGATATAATGAATGTAACCTGTCTTTTCTACGTTTGCTGTTGTAATAAAATATGGCCATTGAGCTTTTTTAAAACCGGAGATACTGACTTAATTTTATTTCGTGTTGGAGTGTCCCCTGAATATTTAGCTGTTAATGATGATGATGATGATGATGATTTTTTTTTTTGTAAGCCTTTTTTGAAAATCACAGGCCACTTTTTTTTTACTAAGAAATTGAAACAAAATCGATTGTTTGAAATTTGAGAATATTTATTAAGGCATCAAAACGAATAAACAAATCACACTGTTCTATTGAGGCTGAGGTGGAAGGACATTTGCCTGTTGAATTTCATTGTCTCCTCTTTTTACTACTAATTCATAGCAAGAATCTATTAACCGTTCTGATACAAGTTCAGAAGGTGTTACAGACTTTACAACCTGCTCTTCAATTTTAGCAATTCCATCTACATAAGTGAAAATATCATAAATTTCACTTAAGAAATACAGTCTCTTGTGATTGAGCATGGACGAAACGGCCTCAACAATCCGCAGAACATTGACCTTGGTTACTTTCTCCTCGATGGTCTCCCTGACTAGCGCTGCTGAAGGAGGCATGATAGTCATGTCATCCACGTCATAACCGGTCTCCTTCAATAACACGTTGTAGTACACTCGTTGAGTAATTTCGAGCTTAGAAGGTCTCAATAGCTGTACAGCCTCTATGGTGTAGGAGGAGGGGTCATTATCCTCTCCAGGTGAAGACTGAATGTAGTTCTGCACTGCCATTTCACACTGTTCACGATCCATGTACACATTTAGAGACTTGAGACCTCTTTTTTCAATAGACCATCTGTAGCACTTGACAGTGGGGCACTCTTCAAGATGTTTGTATTTGTCACTGTCATTTCCACCACTCTGAGGTGTGCTTATAACATGGTCAATCTTGTCAAGCGAGGCGTGAAGTTTTTCGAATTCCTCACGGCGTAAATTGATTGTTTTGCTGTGTAGAAATTCGGTCACACTGGCAATGCTCTCCTGCTCTACCTTAGGGTGTAATATGGACAAAAAGTATAGTTCTTCCTTGTCATGCTTCTGGAACTTCGTGATCATCAGAAACTGCTTCTTGGTTAGGCGTTGCTCCATGGCTTTACGATTCACAATCGCATCAAGCAGGTTATCTGCTGATTCTCGGATTTTCTCGAAAGACTTCTTCGCGATGTGAACATTACGCCACTTGCCTGTATCGTCGTTGTATCTGGATATGGTTATGTAACCAGTCTTGTATTGCAGAGCCGCGTGTGCGATGACTCTCGTCTTCTCTGACAGGCAGATGGTCATTCCACTGGAACCCTGAGGAGTCTGGGCATTGAGCTGGCTGGTAGTCATGCTGTTTATCGAGTGATTCTTTGTTTTCACGAAAGAAGCGAATGACTCTAGGACTCTGGGCTTGAGTTTATATACGACCCAGGGTCAACGTTAGCGAGGGCATTCATGCAAATGTCATGGTAATGCGACCCTAACACCCAATCGTTTTACTGTATCATATTGAACTGGCCAATTTCGACATGCCTCAGAGTGTAGCAGGTGAGAGTGGACCAATCAGCTGCGTTATCATATCGCTCTAGCGGTCTAACCAATAGCCAACATTCATCAGGGTTTACGTGTAGACAGCGTGGGCTGGGGCAACATAATTCCCAGTGATGATGAGAGGAGTGCGGTCCACAAATTGCTATCACCATTGCGTAAAGAGAGGTTGGCTATACACGTGATGATTACGATATATAGAATCACCACTTGGCAAATGAAAATAACCTCATTCTTCGGGAGAATTCTACCGAAAAGTTTCCAATTGCTGGTGCTTGTGACGGAGTAAATATCGGCGACATCAGGAGTGTCATGTGCTGTAGAACTTATTCCCGAGTTTTCATGTGTTTCCTCACTAGGATGAAGAGGTAAACCCTCAATGAATTTTCCTGTAACGTCCTCACCTTCCATCGCGCAGAGTACAAATGATTGAAATAATCGATGTATTTACATTGTCCCATAATAAACATAGCCTAGGGGTGAACATAGTTGTCCCATAGTTGTCACATGACCCGGAGCTAATAAATCATGTGCAGTCCAGCCCTCAATGGGGGAGTATAATTAGTAGCGGCAGTCAAGCGTAGCGAGATCGCTCTCTCCACAGACACAGCCACACCCACAGCATGATATGATATCATAGCCCGATGTGCGTATCATAAAGGCACTAATGTAGTTGTCTTCATCACTAATACAAGATAAAGGTACATAGCAAAACAAGGTAAAGAAAAATAGTGCAGTACACTGTGCATGCCTATTGCCTTTGCAACTTTCTTTTCTGCAATCTGTGCTGTCCACGTTTGCCCTATAACAGTTACCATGCATGATACCAAAATTGAAAGCTTCATTGCTGTGCTAATAACATGGACCCGTGCATGTCTATAATTGAATAATCTCATGAGCTCACCAACAGAGATAAGACATGGATGCTTTCATGCGATCACTGAATACAATGTCCCGTGTTCTTGGGCAAACCAATAGGGTTGTTTTGTGGAGGAATCTCATTTGCATCATTGTCCAATACAGAGGAGCAGGCCCAGCTTCATGTCGCCGTTGAGACATTAGTTGCCTGGACAGTGCCTAATACCAGTTGCGGGGATGTTCTATCGCTGGCTGCATTCAATGTGACGTGCTTTAGGTCCATAGCTTGCCTGCTTCCTGTGCTTATAACCATAAAGCCCCTCCTAGCCTCCTATAAATAGACACTAGGATTTTTGAAGGGAGCTCTCCTTCCCAAACGGGATGGCCACGCCTGTACTGGTCACTGTGGTCAGTCTGCACTTACAGTAGCGTGACCATCATCCCAACCCCTCTTGCAGCAGTTTACAGGGAGAGTTATGACCTAGCATCAAGGTTATGGCTTGCATGGAAGTTTCATGTTGGTCTCCTTCCATAGTCGCTGCTGCATTCTAATACCAGTCATGTAGCATGCCAAATGTTGTTATAGCAAAGGAGCTGAATCCCAACATCCACATTGCGTGCATACCAGGGTATTTAGCACGCTACCTGGTTTCTGCTGCTGCTGCTGCTACTGCTGCTGCTGCTGCAGCTGCTGTTTAAATAGATTGGGATATACTATTATCCACTGACCTTGCCCCACACAGCTAGACGAGTATACTGCATAATGAGCAAAGTTGTGTAAGCTCTTCGTTAGCACTGAAAGAATTAATCTGGTGAGCCAGGCGGGAAGAACGGGAAGAGCAGAACGAGAAAATTACACTCATCCATATTCAGAAGCACAAGCAAAATCCCTATATCACCTGCTTGAAATATTTTCCCTGTCAACATCCAAGTGCGATAAGCTATAATTGCCAGCACAACACAGGGTGAATAATGGTCGAGGCAGTCTGGCATAAAACTCGCCTGCTCAGATGCACCTTGGGCCTGCATAAGTCAAGCAAGGCAGGCCTAGCCAAGGGTGCAGGCGTCAAGGACATGGACCTGCAACCTACAGCAGCTAGAATGGTAACATATACCTCGGGTTTGTAGAGTGGTAGCTTAGTTTAGTGATCACCTTATTAGCAAAATCAATGTGGTTAATGTTCATTGCAAAAGAAAACCAAAAACAATACAATGCCTCCACGAATTGAGATGCAAAATAAAAGTGCATGTGTGTCAGTTAATTGTCATGATACTATTGCACATAATACACATTGCACGAATGATGTACTTATCCGTTCCTAATAAAAGAAAATAAGACAAACATTCCTAAACTGGTAGTACGCCATGTCCGTTTTGAGACATTTATCCAATGCCAAATGCATTCTGACCCAGTTTCTGTTGCTCAAAATTTGTAGTCATTTTGTACATGTACATACCATCTACTATTGGCATTTATATTCTCATATTCAAATATCCATATGTAAGTATAGACAGCCCCAAAAGCACTTGCAAGAAGCTTGCAACAGAAGCGTTGCCTCAGAATCCTATATAATATCCATCCCTAGAGAGCTGTTTATATGTTACAAACTCTTGCAGTGTGGCTCTATTCCTTGCATCAATAGCACCAGCTGCGTCTGCTCTTATATGCGCAGTGTGCATTACGTTGGGTACAATGGCAGCCGCAGCAGATCAACCTGCCTCGGTCATTAGCACACAAGGGTGTATTGTGCCAAGAGTATTGCAGAATGGTATTGTTGGGGGAAAAGTATAGCAGCTAGGAAGCTGCAGCCATTGCATACTGGCATAAGAACATCAGGATCAAGAGAGAAGCATTTCTATCTTGTCCTATGTGCAAGGCGCATGCGATGATACATTATAGATGTGCGATGTGTACCCTAAAGGGAACTGCCAGAAGTCCCACTGCCTTCTTGCACCAAAGTGTACATATCTCTTTAAGAGATGAGTTTTGTATTATGCCAACCCTCGATTACCTGTATGGTGAAGTGATCTTATTCGCGAAACAAGCTACTGAATTTGTGTTTTTTTTTATTGTGATTTCTTATAGGTTTGAATGTCATGAAAAAAAAGTGATATGTATCCATCTTGAAGAAAAAGTTATATGTGCCCACGGCTAAGTCGTACAGATGCAATGGCATGAAAAAAGGCAAACGGTTCTTGTTTTTCCATTATGAAGAATTATCATATTGGCTTTCGGTACACTATGCAATAGTATGCATACTGTAACATGTTTGTTTTTAGACTCATAAGCCTGCAATAGGGTGTGTATCTAACAGCTATGTGTATGTCATTTGATGACAGTAGCTCTATATCTGTCCCTGTCAGTTCTCAAACATTAATTAACCGGAGTGGAAGAGACATTGAAGGCTTCATCAAAAGAGCAGAACATTCTCCCTTGAATAATTACGTCTAATCTAGACATGCTTAGTCAGCCAACGCAGTTGATTGCCAAGAAATTCCCGAAATAGATGTGTGGCTGTTTTACAAAGCATACACTCGCCCTATTGCATTTCAACTGACAATATGGAGAGTTATGTCAAAACGAGACATCAATTCTCACTGTGACTGAGGATATATAGGAGTTATTAGTCATATAAATGGCATATTGATTATCCTCATCAGTCAATGTTGATATTTGGCATAGGCGGTAATCATAGCATCTTTATTGATCTTATAAATCATGGTGATAGACAACAGTTGCATCACTTAGCTTGACAGATAAATGCTGCTGCGTTGAGCATTCATGATTTTTGGTGCTATGTGAAATCAAGCTGTTGTGCCCAGCTATGGCATAGAGTATGTGCCAACTCCAGTCGCAAGGACAATCTACTTTTACTTGGCACTGGCTAAGATATACCAACTTCCAATTGTGACCATGCTCATCGGGCGCTCAGGCAATACTGAATGACTGCTTGTCGGGTTGAGGGTACTTGCAAATTTAGACTGGAGCCTGGAAGTGACTCTAGACCCTCAGCAACTGGTCCCTGCCCATGAAATGGCGAGGCTGACTAATTTATTGGGTTTGGAACATAGAATTGTCCCAAGAAGTCCAAGTGGGGTCCCACTTGCAGGGCAGATTTAGTGAGTCGTCACGGAGCCTTGCCTGTGGCCCTGTGCCCCTGTGCCCCTGTGCCCCTGTGCCCCTGTCACATTCATAAGAAAGGCTGTAATATGTGGGTGATCTATAGGAGCGTGACCAGGGCATCAAAGAGCTGGTTAACATAAATGTTTACTGAGAGTATTTGTACCCGGGGCTATCCGTCAATCAATGTATTAACAGGGGGCTGATCTATTTCATCTTGTGATGGCAGCCTTCAAGAGAATACGTATCACCAACAGGGGCCAGCCCAAGGCCAGCTCACAGCATGCATCAATTAATGTATGTTTGTCGACTTGAAAGGGATGTTATTTTTCCCCAGGCGGAGAAAGGTAGTTTGTTTTCGGTCTCATCACAAGTGTCTCCGGGATAAAATAATGCGCGACGGTTGTGGGTCTCCCCCACTGCAAGCGATGGTCTGTCAAGGGCTCAGCCTCGTGTATCATCATCTGTGAGCCACACGGCGAGTTGTGAAAACACTTCTTAACAGCTCTATAGAAGTAATAAAGAAGGTGCGGCGGCATGGGCGATAATGGAGGTTCTTGTTGAGAGTGACCTTCCACACACATTGGCAGCACCATTGGCAGCACATTTGGAGCACCACTAGCAGCACCAAAGTGAGTGACAAGCAAGAGCCTGTGTTCCTCTTTCGTGTTGAAATGTTAATGCCACACAATAGAATCACACACACACAGGAAATGAAACAGATCGAATGCACCTCAATTTCCTCCCGATTGCAGGTTACACATAATTATACGTTCCCATCTGGCATGGACAGACTCAAGGCTCCTAATAGATTAAGCCTATAATGCAGCCAGCACTATGAGATTCTTATATTCTTGCAATGGCCAGACTTTCATACTGTTAAAAAATACTCTGTGTATTTGCCTAGTGCTCATGAAACAAAGAATACAGAACTGTGACCAAACATTTTGTTACCATAGGATTAAACTATCCAGCGTGAAATACATATGTACAGCATTTAATCTTAATTACTCAAAAAGATCCAGTTTAAGTGGCTAGACATAAAGGAAAAATGGCTGTCTGGCTTGTATCACTGCTCTGCGCTTGACATCCACTAACTATCAAACAGACCAATCAACCATACTTAGAAGTGACAGATCTTATTTGACCAGAAGGATCAGAGCATATCAAGTAAATTCGAGCATCAGTGAGGCAGATCACATAAGACAGTCCTGAGGCAATTGTGGGTTTTATCTGGACATGGGCAGCACAAGAGCTACACAAAAGGCAATAGATGGGAGGATGCGGAGGAAGAAGGAAAGGGGGACACCTGCTTCCTGAAATGTCTGGCAGCACTTGGTGTCTTGCATGCACAACGCGCAAATTAGATGTAGAAAGAGTTGGCCTCTGGCCTTGCCAGTTTTTACTAGATTAGTCGGCGAAGCTGCTGAGCTAAGGCCTGGGGAAGAATATCAAGCGTGGTGCTGGATTAGAGCAAACGGCGCTAACAGGCCAGTCTGCCTCAATGGCTGATCCAATGACAGGACAGGTCTGAAAGGCAAGTAAGACCATGTTGGTCCACTGATGCTAATGGTGTCCAGCGCCCATCAGACTCAGCTTCAACATATGTCCCTGCTCGTCAGTATCTTGTTCACAAAAGACAGGACAGGACCTGGTTATTATGTTATAGTGTAATGATGCTTTTGGCCACGCCAGTTTTTGACAATAAGTACAGATCCTAACAAATACAGAAGCACTCACAAAGCACAGCCAGCATCGCCAATCACAGACGAAACATCAAGCATTGAGTAATGAGAGAATCCGCCGGAACACGACTTCCTGCTCAAATATCATATGTGTGGTTGGCTTCATGATATATATCCTGCCCAAAATCAGATAGAATTAGTAATATACTGGGAAATAGTCGTAGAATATGCTCACCTGACATCCACTGACGTCCCTTTATCTAATTATGCAAATAACAATCCAACTGGGATTGCACTTGAACTGGCAATTGATGTCAACATGTTAACAGGGCCATTCGTCTGTCGGTCTGTGGTTGAAATTGGCAGATCTGCCACATAAATACAGTGGCACTATAACCCAATCTGACGACAAAGCACCACAGCATGGGGGAGAACCGATGCGGCACTGAACCAATGTGGCAATATCTTTGCATCACGGTCAGCCCAGGCAAGTGAGCAGGCTGCCTGTGGCGGGTGTACCTTCATTCAGTTTGGCCATTGGGCCATGGTAACCAGCCTAAAGGTCGGTGTGCTGCGATAGAACATTTGTCAGTGATTCAGTATGCAGACTGCAGAGCCAGGCGGGCAATAACAAGGACGCTGGGGCCGGCTGGGAAGAGTCATTATGGCCGTCCACCTTCCGCCGGCCCCAGCAACATCTACCTTGCTCTCGCCTGATAAAAATGGACATCTACCTTGCCCAGCAAATGAAAATCTAGAGCTCCTTGATAGATGTAGACTGTACTTTGCATCCCTGATGAAATGTACCCGTCCCTTCCCTTGAAACTGGCCTATACCCGTAGTCTCCTCTTCTGTAATTCAGCTGTATTCTCCGCCTCTCTAATATACTACCGACTTACATAACTGTATACATTAATAAGCAGATATTACGCAATAATGTAACTTTAATTCCATACCCATAGAATATATCTAAACCAGCACCAATTACCATATATCCACACTGGCCTGCTATAGAAAGAGACTAAAATGCAGTTCGGAGAATTTTTATAAATTAGTTATAAAAGGGGTAACGGTTCGATATAGAACCACTTATTCCCGTGTAAGTTGAGAGACCAGTTATGGAATGGGGTTCCTGAAACTGCGTGTAGTGTAAATTGATGCAATCAGTTTCCGATTGAGAGCTATTTAAGGTGCTTTTCATAACTCAAAAACATGATCTAATTAAAGTGCTTGACCTCGTTTACGGAGCCGGGAGACAATGGGATCCAATTAGTGCTATTTCTGGCAGCTAATGACGAATCTCAAAACAGCAGATGGAATTAGATAGCTATGGCTCCAAGGCTGCTGCAACTGACACATCACGTTAGACAGGTCCTTCCGATCCTGGTGAAGACACACACACTTCGGTCGAAGCCTGCTTGGCAACCATCTATAGAATACAAACACATAAACAGGTGCCTGTCTGGATAATGACCGGAACCCCGACCTTGGACAATAAGATTTGGTTGGCAGTACTTGATGTCTAGGAAGCAGGACTCTATTATATGCCTGTTTGGACGAGGAATCAGTTTCTGATTAGCATATGGGATTATTAGAGCTAGCTCAGTTCTACTTAGTCTTCACTCTATTTATTATGGTATTTAAAAACTGGAATACATATCTGTACAATATACGAGTTTGTTGTAGTCCAGCGTAATTTAGCGAAGGTACTCGTTTTTAAGAACAAGCATAACTTTTCACATCCCTTGGTGTCTTTGAGTGGCATAGATCAGTTAGAGAAATGCATAGAAGACATTGGTGCTACATGTAATTCAGGTAGGGAGACAAGCAACAGTAGTCATTTCTTCATGACACATCACGCAGCCAGGACCATGCAATCCTGAAAGAGGTCAGTAATCACATTTACATGGTGTCAATCTCTGATGGAAAGACCGGACTTGGTAAGAACAATGTAAACAGTGACTGAGAGATTTTCATCATCAGCCCGCACCACAGATGGTACAGATAGGCCTGTATGGTATTTCCAACGTCATTCTTGACACTCTACCAGCCAGGGTAATTCAGAAGTGAGCATATTTGCAATTCTTATCTATTATTATTATTTTTTTTTTTACTGTTGATATCCACTAATTGCGGACAACAATACATATTCCAGGTAAAGAGATCAGCCAACATAAAAGATTTATATATGAGCACACGACAAGAAATGAGATAGTGTCAGTAAATCAAGAATATGATATTCTTCCTCAACACAAGGTATGCCTTTGAGTTGGTGCAACAAAGAGCATAAGGAAATGCTTTAGCAGCAGCAGAATCAGCAGCATCCAGCATTTCAGTATACATCCCTTTTTACTGCAGCACTGGATAGCTGCCGCACCATGCATTATGGGCGTTTTGGTGCAGTGGGAGAGAAAGTGGCTGGTGTATCAGATGGATGGTTGGATGAGGAAGCTGCAGGCTGCAGACAGATAGCATCTCTTCCTTTGCTCTGACATCACTGCTTGCTGCAGTCTCATATCAGCTTTTCTGTCACCTTCCTGGCGGCTTTCCCATCCACCCTACATTGAGGGCATTTGAGGGAGAGACACACACCTCGTTTTTTTTATGGTCCCCCACCTCCTCCATACATAAGAATACTTCCTTAACAAGCATTATGCCACTGGAATAGATCCCCATTATGTCCGTTGAAATGTGGGTACAGTACCCAAAGATAGGCTCTATATCTGTATAATGTTGATTTTTTTTACAATACTTCCTCTAGTCTCTGAAAAGGAGACTAATAAAACCAGCCACAACCACCAGGCATGTGACCATATTTCACTGTGGATTGAATCAGAGTTGGGCAAACACAGTCTGCTTCCCTTTGTGGCATATTGACAGCTTAACCTGAACCTTGCAAAGGAAGGCCCCCTCATGGTTTAGACAGGTGTTTCCAGGCACTCTGGTGGCCAGTGATAAGAGTCGAGAGCAGCAGCTGAAACCCACCATGTCAATCTTCCAGACACCTGGCTGTCAAGCAACAGCATATATGTGTTTCTCATCTGCAACATGGTATCATAAAGGCATAATGGCCTCAGTGTGTAGTGCACCAACCGTATCAATGAGTGAGAGAGGGATTGTGTAGTAATATTGTAGTAACTGTGCCTTATGCTATCTAGATGCATTATCTATTTCATTTCCACAGGGTTTTCCCATGTTCTCCTTTCTAATGCTAGTCTTTGTATTTATTGCCTTGCAATAAATATTCACTCATATTTGTCACGAAATGTCATCCATGCATTGTACAGGCCAGGATGACATGAACTCATGAACTTTGAACAGTACAGATCCTGTTGACATCATTAATAATGAAAAACCAACTCTACAAACACGTCACCAAAACAGCCTACATAATCACATCTGTAGCTCTGGTCCTTTGCAATGACTTCTGGAAGTGTGATAATACATTGTACATTTTGAAAGAGTGTTAGAATACCATGGTGATATTACACACATAATTGTATTGATAGTACATAATATTATTCAAGATAGACAACAGTGCATAAAGCAATGCACGAGAAGCACACTATATGGACAGGGAATGCACTGAGCATATTTGTGTAGGAAACATCTGCAAGGCTTCGCATGGATAAACATGCTTCTATTTGGCTCATGAAATATTGACCAGCTATTTGATAGCTGGCTGTGCCAAGTAATGTATGGCCACCGGTTGAAATGATGCATCACTACATAAGGTTATTGATCTGATGTAATATACAGTCTACCTGATTATGTGTCAACTCCCAAAGAACTGCATGCCTTAAATATTTAACATTTGCCATTACTACCCTGTGTGCTATTCCTTTCAGGGTCAATTTTTCATAAACGTTGAGTAACATATGTACATTTTTGCGTCTCTCCTTATAAGGACAGTTGCATTGTTACAAATCAATTGTTTCACACTTCCTTTGTTGCTTTCCTCGTAGCTTAATCCATAGCACTTATGACATAGTGCAGTTTGAATATTTGTCGCACCAATACCTTTTGTTTAGGTCAAAACACCGATCAATAATGTGGCACATTACTTATAGTATAAGTGACTTAAAAAACACTAGTTTTTGTTGCTGTGTTTTTGTTAGCCTGGCAGTAGTCCTGTCATTTATCGAGATATTTTGCATCAGGTTAAATAAATATTGCCTGGAAAGTATAAAAGCATCTGTGCCGACTATCACCATTTCACATCATTAAAAATGAGTAATTAGGTTTTATCGGCGATGACGAAGTCATTCAGTGATAATATTAACAATTTTTAAGAAGCAGAAGTTGAAGTTGCCGATTCACTGCATAAAAATGATGAATATTGAAAAATAACAACATGCCAAGATTAACGATAGTGTGTGCACTCATTATTTTTCAGTACAAAATAGATTCAGGTCGGTAGGAAGGCTTTTTATAAGACTGCGTGCACATATAATCCCACGAAAAAAGATAAAGACTGCTGCGTGGCTCTCTTTCTGCGAACTCGGACGCAAATGAGCGCCATGCTTGCTTGGCTATATTTGTCCCACTGCATGCAACTACGAGTCCTTAGACTGCACACAAAGATTAGAAAAGTAGAAAACTCATCATGTCCTCATACTGCCTTTTGTAAACATTGACAAGGTTTTGAGAACCACTCACATCCCAGCCCAAATATCGTAGGAGGAATAACTGTCATAGAAAGTTCGTTCACCCTGATGGGCATCATTTTCATATTTTGTTGTGATTAATGTCAGCATCATATTACCGTAAGCAAAGCATCTGTTTAATAATGAAACCTGACAATATTTATATTGAGACGTGGGAGTCAATTGTCCCCCTATATTGCCTCTTTACAAGTATCAGCCAACTGACAACAATGGGATTGTTTGAGATATTCATATATTCAGCCCTGGGACCCTGTTGTATGGCAGTCAGATAGACAGATGTGGCTATGCATTTCAATTATGTTTTATGCCATATCAGCCAGTCTGCTCTCTTATCTTGGTTCATTGGTTTTCCTGGCTTAGGTGCTTCTCATCCTTGTCTGTCTCAGCCTGCCTGACAGGTCCTAGCCACTACCCTAGTGTATACAGGTGGTCATAAAATTCCCATAAATCCTCAGCAAACTCTACAAATATTACGTTAAGGCATCTTCTAGGATGGGCCCAGGATGACTGGAACGGTGCTCAATCTCTTTCCTATCATGACTGGCTCGAGTAAAGAAAGATGACACCGAGTAAAAGCAATCCTGGCCTGAGAGGCAGAATCAAATCCAATATAAAAATGCTAGCTCGCCCATCTCCAACAGCAACATTAAACAGACTATTTGAATATTCCCAAAACACTCAAATATTATAACAATATTGATGGGTTCCGCTCATAATGTAAGCAATGCTGGATTTGTTGAGAGTCAAATTAATGGACGATCAGATGTTATTGCATGTGTAATAGCACTTAATTTACAATTACGTGGATGTAAATCATCAGAATCACATAAACTCATGGGGCAACATATGATCACACAAAACAATTTTTGCAGATCGTTTCGAAAACTGAATAGTTTTCAGCAATATTGCTATTCTTTCAAGTTTATTTTTACTTACCAAACTGTTCACACAATTAGCCAATTGACCAGTAATTGCTGTTAAAACATTGCTGGTTTAATCGTAGGTAAAATTGCATAGTTTGAAGTGGGTCTTACTTTGGGCTACTGGTGTAGTTGTGTGTGTAATTCGTATTGGAATTGGTCAAGATGTTGGCCAACAAGTGACCACAAGCATCACGCCTGCTTCGATCTATCAGCCGATAATCAATTAGCCAGCCTCTCAAATCTATGGAACATGTTTGATGGAAAGGCCAACGATTTCTGAGGGCCTTGATTGAAACCATACAACTCAGGCAATTTGGGTTGTGGGTCTGTATGGCAGTGTTGTCCATGTACGTAAAGATTGATGTGTAGGGCCCAATAATGCTTTTACCATCCCAGAATATTTAGAATGATCAATTTGCTCAGCAGCAGGGACCACTGACCAACGAATGATTCATTGACCACTCCAGTGTATCATCTTGTAGGTGTATTGGTATTAGCAATATCTTTATTAATGACTTTGAGGATACATTTTTACTCCATAAACTGTCCTTCATAAATTGAGCTAATTGTAAACACACAGATTCTATTTGTCCCACATATCATTTGAAGGTGACCTTTAGGGGTTTTTTTTGCAGCCTGACCACAACTGGCCATCGGCCACAGTCTGCACAAAAATACCCTGAATTGACTTCGTGGTATTCCCGTGTTTCTCCGGCCAATATTGACTCTTCTTTTTACTGGCGTATTGTCAGAGAGGCTCCGTTAAAACTGAGACAGGTTCTGCACTACATCTTTCACAGTACCCCAGCAGACATAAGGACGACTCTATCTGCTGCAGAATAGATTCAGTGAAAGAGCAACAGTTTCTGAGTTGAGCACAACATGCCTAACTTGTCTTCAGAAAATGATTTATTGAAGGATGAAACGTGATTCTTCTACCTGAAACCTGCCATGTTAAAAGCTTTTATCTCTGCATTTTCTTTGCTGGTCCTTACCCTTTATTGTTAAAAATGATTTGTTAACCTGTCTTTCTTTCTTTTTTCTTTTTCAAAAAGCTATCCATCTGTTTTCTCCATACAGCGACGATTATCCCATCACGACACGAAGAAGCTATCGTGTTCAAATCATGCCCGATAATCGTGTCTTATCAAATCAAAAGATGAAAAATAAAAAGTTTCAGATTACAGAGATCATAAAATTTCATCATCTGATTACTCACTCTCTCTTTGTTCAGCATTTAATCTGTAATGGCTAAATAGTAGCATGGCTGAGTATTTTCATGTCAGATAGATTGAGGGTGAAATAAAAGTTGGATGACCTGGAGTACATCCCTTCTGTTGGAGCCCCCTGAAGGGCAAAGAGCATACAGCACTCTTCCGCTTAATTAGTTCCTTAATATTTGTGATTAGATAAAACCTCTGGCTTTGCCAACTGCCGATTTGCTTCATGCAAAGGAGAAGCATGTTGGCTACAAGTTGCTGGCTACCAAAGGCTGCTGGCTAGCTGCATTTCCGTCTTTTCTGTTTGCATTGCTCCTGATAAACCGAGGCTGAGTATCGATCGCACTTGGCTTGCCGCCATGTTGCTTCATTGTACGAGGCTGGGTGGGAGTGAAACGTCATTATGAAACTGACCAACTCTTTTCTCCCTTCCATCTCAATATAATTAAAAGGACCCTGGTCATTTCGCACCAAACCTCACAGATGCAGCTGCTGTTGCTGCTGCTGCAGCTGCTGTTATTGTTGCGGCAGCTGAAAATATTGCATGTCCTACTAGCTAAAAATAGCCACAGGACGGTCATGATGGCTTGACAGGTATTGGCCAAAGATCATAACATCCCGGCAGAACTTAGTGCACTGGATTATTGGCAAGTTGTGAGAGGTAAAGTTATCGCCAATAAGACGTTTTCATAATGTTAATAAATCAGGCACTACAGCTGCATCTACTTTTGTCGTATACTTATCTATGAATAATTAAAGCAGATCTTTTCAACTTTTAATTAATTGGCACCAGCTGGTTAAACACAAAAGGGACTAGACTGTTAAAGGTGGGATTAACAAGACAGACAGAACAATGTGAGGGAATTCTACGTTGTTTAAATATTCCACATCTATTTCCTTTTTGCATGACATGCCTTTCTTAAGTGCATCGGAGTATAATAGACAGATCTGGAGAATAGAATCCTCGAGAGAGAAAGAAGAAAAAAAGAAGATGCATCTCTGCTGACTCACGGGCTCATAGCACATCCACTTATCATCATGAAGGCAGCAAAATTTGTCCCAAGATTCAGACAATCCCTCCTACCAGAAAGGTCAATGACAGGCGTATTTAGCCAATGTCATTGAAATGTCTTGGCCTGGGAACCTGAGATGCTGTTGACAAGTGCACAAGAGACATGAACCAACAGTTTAAGCAAATGGGGCCTGGGTGTCTGCCCCAGTGCAGTGCAAAGCCTGAGAACTTGAAAGCGGTCAACAATACTTAAAGACCAACATTACAAGCAAATCTAAACGTCTGGTAGGTAGTCCGGTGTAAAATGTCAATCTGAGCACAGGTTCCAGTTGTCTTCTTATATATTAAAGCCCTATAAATGCCACTTCAAGCTCAAGTGATAAGATAGCGGATCTCTAGGTTAACCTTGAATGTGGTGTTTTGACTATTTGCATAAAGAGTTGGAATTACCCGATTTTGGCCAATTTAAAGAATCTAAATACTCAAACTCCCAATCAACGTAACAAGCCAATGTAGGCAAACATTTACCTGATTCAGCAACTGCAGATGCAGAAGATGCAGATACCAGTGTTGTTCAGATACTTGACAGAGACATAGAAGTAAGACTGACCGTATATTTACCATTTAAGTCACGGCCGTTCAACCACCAACCATAGAGGTGAGTATAAAAAGAACATTGGCTGAATTTCTAATCTATTGAAACACTGATTGTTGGTGAGCCGGGGCGATCATTGCAAATACGATCAAGCCTAAGCATAATTCTCACTGACATCAGAGCTCAATCAATAGTGAAATTATGGAAAATTAATAGACGGGCAGCAGGGAGGCTGCAGGGGCCAAAGGATGATGCATGTTGATGAGCTGCAGAGAGCAGATTGGCGGGCTACGATTTCACCTTGGAGTTGATCAAGGCCAAACAGACTGTAGAAGGGCTGGGCTGACTGCAGATCAGGTAGCACCTTGTCCATAGCCAATCTGGCACTCGCCGTTCCACTGCCTCCTTCAGCCTTCATTGTGCAACTGTAATTGCCTCCGGTGCGGCACGAGACGACTGCTATTCTTATGACCCACGCCTGTATATTGCTATGTATGTTGATTGAGTCATCACTGTCATTGCCTGAATGGTTCATATGTGTATTGGGTCACACGATTCTAAGTTGTACAGTGCGTTCAGAATCAGCAGGGAAAGCAAAGATTTACTATTGCTATATGGATCATTTTTGTTAGACTGTGTTACAGACAATCACCCACTAGAACTACCGCCTCAACTTTCAAATTAAGTCACAAGTCTTTCTTCTTAATTCTGTGAGACGATGAAACATTAGCAATCATTGCCATTACTGAAGTATGTCTTGTAAACAGTATGTTAGTATTGTAAATAGTATGTTGGTATATAGCATAGGATTTGTTTCATAAAATTACTAGCGGAAATATCAAGCTGCCAAGGGACCCCAAATCACCTGTGCTTGCTTGAACAATAGGTTTCTGCTATTTGCCCGTGGTATTACTTATTCATAGATTAGAGGGACCTAGCAGTCAGTAACTACATTCAGCCTAACTCTGGCGGCTAATTTCATGGCGACTGACCCTAGCAGTCCTGGTTTCATTGATGCAACCATGTTTACGATGACAACCGTGATTATCTGAGCCTTTTCTCTTTTTTTCTAAAATCAGTCTGGCATCGATATTGCTGTGTGGGCATTGTACTAGATTCTGCCATCAATACAAACAAAACACGGGCGATAAACAGACAGCTTCGAACCAGTGGGCTGAAAGAATGTGGGTTAATACTTATGATCAAAACAAGCAGCTGCCGCTGTATACACTAATGTCAAGGCGTGACATGAAAAGGACAAATATATTGGCAGGTATCATGCATGTATGTCAAATTATGACAGATTTACCATAACTGTTACCTGTTGTTTATATGTTCAAGTAGCCTTGTGTTCAACACAGAAAATAAAGAGACTATTAACTAGAATATGTAATATCTCTATAACAACGATCACTATACGGCTCTCTTTATTGTATTGATCCCCCTTTCAATAACTTATGCGAGGCAAGCCAAATGATTTCCTCATAAATATCCAGATAAATCAGGCCGCGAACTGTGAATTTTGACTAACCAACTCATGTCATTGCTTAATGGAAATGCTAATTCCAGGAACACATAGAGCACACATTCCCACACAACGACTACTTTCCAATGAAAGCAGCTCATTGTTTTAAGGGCAAGAACGATGGTGGTTGGTGTCCATAAATCTGCATTTTGCTCTGACAAGGGCTTAGATGGTAATGAAGATAACGCACCCAAGATTTGCACGGATCATGTGATGTTTTGGTGAATTGTGTCACCTTTGCATGCTGTGGTGGAGAATAGGCTAGTGAGTCTGGAAAGCTGCCACCTGTGTCGTTTGCTTTCATTATGTAACTGGGCGGAAAACGTGCACAAATGACAAGTCAGCTCTGGGAAATCCGGAATGCAATCATTAAACGCATACTCATCTCCAAGCCCCGGCTCTCCAGGCAATGACGGGCAACAGCCATGTGTCCCTATAAAACATACATGGAGTGGGGGCCTTCCCACAGCAAAGCGACCCACCCAATGTGCAGTGTCTGCCGCTGTATATGGGACCCAATGTTGCTGTGGGTATTTTGCTGGTCTTGGTATATACAGGCTGCAATATTCAGCACATGTATCTTTTCAGTATTTCGCGAGATCTCAAATAATATCATAATGCTGTATATACATATTTCGTTCTACCTACAGTAAATTTTTATCACTGTAGCTTTTCTCTTTTGTTTGGATTTACTGAACAGTGTAGATCTAGGAAAATAAAGCACTTATGCAACAGCCCACTTTTACAGCAGCCAAGTCACATCAGTCACTCCTTATCTTTGCATTTTGGACCAGTGACTTCACATCGTAATTCAGTCACATTCCCAACGGTTTGTCAGCTTAAGACTCTCAAACAAAGCATTCCAGTCTAGTGCACAGGCCAAGTGTGTGGCTTAGATGCATGCTGGAAGTATCTGTTGTGGGATTCGGCTTCTACATAATGATGCATGCTAATAGTCTTGTTTCAGCATGCAGTACTTTTCCACGGGTTTGTCCTAAAACAAGGTGAACTGCAATCTAGAAACGATGTGCAATTGAATATTCAAGTTCACCTAAGTGAACAGTGAACATGACAGGACAAGCCATTAAACTAGTTACGATTGGTAAATTGGTAAAGCATGCATGCGTGTATACAATGAAATGCATAACCTCCAGGGAAAGAGGGACTGCAGCATGACATACAGAACATGTCTAGCAAGTGCATTTGGGCTGATACATACGAGTGCAGTGGGCAGAGGAAATAATTGAACAAACCATTTGCCTATGAATAATTGAGGCTGTAGTTGCAGGATCCGACAGTGGCCCAGCAGTGATGCAACAGTGGTCCAGCAGCAAGCACTGATGCGTTGTGGAACTGTCAGGAGTCAGAGTCTACCGCACTCTCATGTCCCAGAAGATACCGAGATGCAGAAGAGCATTTAGGTTGGGAGCATCCAGTGTGTATGGGCCGCCTTATCTTAGCTCCTGCCTCCTATATGCTGAGCTGGTGTGCGCAAGCTGCCACGGGCCGTTCCATTAGCAATCTGCAGTAGCTGCAGTGGCCGCCTGTTGGGCTAGCAATTACAGGACGAAATGATGGTCCTTGGCCTGTCTGAGGCAAGCGCTCATGGCTACTGGTCAGTGGTCAAGCTGCAAGAGAGCCAGTGGTCAGCGCTTCTCTGATGTTCCTCCTGTGTCTCCCACACACCCACAAAGGCCCACCGCAGTACTGTCCTCATGCACTCGCACCGTAGGCTTATGCAGAGTTATATGGGAACTGGGGTCTAGTTAGATGGTCTAGGCAGCAGCATCCCATTCGGTGAATGCATCTATCCACCTCTCCGTCAGACCTTATGCATTATGTATAACTCCCATGAAAATACAATTCCACATGCACATTCAAAACACGCCAAAATGAAAAAGCACTTCAGACTGCTACTGGTGTGTGCTTTGCCTAGGTACACCATATATTACTGGCTTTGTGTGTGTGTCTACATAATGCTGCTACAACAGAAGCCAGTGCTGAGAGACCTGAGAGACTATGAACTTCCCAAAAACAATGGATGCTGCCATAGCTGTAGCAGAAACAGCCTCTTCATACTGGAGTTGTTCAATACTTCCTTGCTGCAGCGACAGCTTCTAATGTGCTGTTAGGTAAAACCTGCTAGGTTCAGGTGGCAATTTAGCTAGGATTCTGGATGGCATCCAAAGCAGACGTCCTGCTTCAGCAGCTCACCATCTGCCTGCCGCATCACTGGCGTCAATAGCACTGTGGAAAAATAGAAGAACCGTCTAAGATTGGTAGGTTGCTGCTGCCTGGCTGTTGTGGGCTGTTGTTGTGGGCTGTTGTTGTGGGCTGTTGTTGCTGCTGTTGTTGCTGCTGTTGTTGCTGCTGTTGGGTTGCTGTTGCCTCAAAGCTGCTCCCAGACTCTCTACAACCGACACGCAACGCGGATAAACCGACCAAAAAATCCGCCCCATCTAGACTAGGGTGATCTCCCCACACTCCTGCACACCACAACACAATCTACTCTATTCTCCTCCTCTAGAACACGTTATATTTGGATTTTCTAGATTACCCACAGCAGTGGATTTTCCATCGACAGCAATCATATGCTATGAACACAAAGTGAAATGAGATCACTGTGTAGGCCACCCAGTCGGAGACGTGAATGTGATATATACTTCAATCTGTGTCTCTTATTTGCGTTGCCGCAAGATCATAACCCAAAAAATAAAAAATAAATAGACTTTTATAGCGCCTGTTTCAGAAGTGATATCTACTAACTGTCGCTGAATAAATATATGATCACTGCTGAACTGGTACGCATCAATTCGCTGAAAATCAATTTTCTCATATGCCATGCATTGCTATATATATATTTTTAAACTTCAACACAATTCTCTTTAAGTGCTGTCATCACTGAAGACACACCATTGTCAGAAATTCTGCAAATCTTGTAGAACCAGAACTGGTCCAATAATATCCAAAATCCGTCAATGAAAGTGTCATTATTCATAACACAATGACTCAGTTTACTCTTCCTTTGATGTGTACATATACTTTACAGAATTAGTCCCATCCAGCTGTCTCCCTGGCTCAGATTTATTCGCTCCTCTAATCCTCGGGCCATCAAACACTCTTTTCCCCTGCCTGTCCCACACATTTTCTTTTTTGCGATTCAGCAATATTCTGTTACTATAGAGCAATTCCTTTGCCAGAACTTCTATATTTGGAAACCAGCTAACCTCTTTTGCTCAAGAACTCACTACATTCAGCTTGTCTCCCACTTTTTTCTCCTTCCACTCATGCGTTCCCAGTTCTGTTTGGTAAAGAAATCTACACTCTTCTAACTCCACGAAATACTCTACAAGAAAAATGATTTTTTTTTAAATCTCACACACGACCCTTTTTACTGTTCTGATTTAGACGAGGATCATTAAAATATTATATTCTGACATACCTACTGTCAATATGAATCACATAGCTGTCTGTTCAAATCTTAATTTTGACTTATAGGGTTTTTCAGGGGAACTTTTGGGATTTTAGGCCTAAATTTTAATATAAAGTATTTTTTAAGTGCTGCAAACAACCGAATCTCTCATCTGGATGTGGCCATTTTGTTGAAGCAAAAAAACTTACAGATCCGGAAGTGAAACTGACAGCTTTTCATCGCTTCATCAACCAGAGGTGCTGAAACAAACGGCAGTATCACATAAATGTTGGTGAGACAGCAATCTCCCTAACCCTTTGTTCATCTCGGCTGTTGTTCTGCCTCACCTAGATGCAGAAATTTATGTTCACATTCCACGCATGCATCCAGATGTGCCATACGTCTTTGTGTTGAGCCATATCTCCTTGCAAGCCTGCCTCATTGGCAATACTTCATTTCTTTGTGAAAAATGGTTAATCTCCTGCTTCACCAGTATGCCTATGTTGTCGTAATTGCCTTGTTTTCCTCTTTGTTCATACTCTAAGCACCATAGAATGACTTACATATTATAAGATAACTACATCCTTATACTGAATGGCTGTAAGAGGCAGGTAGCGAGTGACTATTTCTGCCAGTAAACAATCTTAATTGTATCGTTTGTGTGATTCGTCTTGCAGCAGTCTCATAAAACGATTCGATTTCTCATGAATCACAGTTAGCAGGGGGTGAATGGGTTCTGATTAACACCCCAGCTGCGCTTACAACAAACTCCACATTCTACAGCAGTGGGGTTACTGTGCTTCTTGTCTTGAGAAAGCTCTTTCCAATTGCACCAATCTCTGCTCCACCCTCCCACATTTCTCTCACCCTGGAATGTTCTGATTGCTACAATGCATCAGGCCGGAACTTCCGGTTGCAAGTAGTGGCGTTTCCGGAAGTGAAGCCAAGTGAACGTTTCAGCCTACCCGTAAGCATGCGTCATTGGTTTCTTTGTATCATTAAGGCGATGTTTCTTCCATGTACGAGTAATTAGAGCTATGTTTCTCTCGATTCCACGACGGGTAATTGCTTCATATGTGATTAAGTTTGTGAATTAAGCATGGAAGGATTTGAAGAGTTTGGATGTAGTTTGGAAGACTGACGTATTTCAGGGCATTTTTGGTATCGGTGTTTCAAACCTATGTGGAGAACATGCTTCATGAGCATGAAAGAAACCTAAACTTTTGTATTTAACTTTTCTTTTTATCGCTGATATTACGTTCTTTGGTTTTATATTAGCCAGCCAAAATAGTAAAGATCCACCCATAAGCCAAAACAATTCACTTATAGTAAGCCCGATCCAATTGTAATTTGGAGACCATCATCCAGTTGAGTGGCTTAGCGACTGAAGGGTTGAACACAGTCTCATTGCAAGGGTTTCTCTCTTTGTTATTGCAATTATATAATCTGAGAACTTTGATGTCGATAGGATGAGAGTGGGGTCCTTCAGAAAGAATCACATATAAAAGTAAATGGCAAATGCAGTCCAGACAGCGTTGTGGCTAAACACAGCTCATCTGCATTATGTGTGGAGTTAGGAGTGCTGTGATAAAATGACATATTCTTTGATAGAAAGACGGGAAGATCCAGTTGTATCTGTTTGTAATGAAAGAAGGCCACCAGCAGAGAGTGTTGTTAATATCACACCATCTAAGGCTCATTAACTATTGTCCTGACTGGCAGTCCTTGTCTCATCTTTGATATACAGCTCTTAGCGGAAATGAGAACTGACTTCCCCACAAGACAATCACAGATTATTTACCATTAGCGTTTCTGCCAAGTCGAGATGTGATTCTCACACTGCCTGCAGGCAAAGATGTGCCCAATCAAAAGTGATATCCGCAATAACAGTTTCCAGTGAGTGCCAAGGTTCTGTACACATGTGGACAAGAAACTAAATACAGGTTTACTTCAGGGCGGGCCCCTGTTACCATAATTACTGCTTCAGTAACACCTATAAGCCTATATTGTACATGCAAAATATACTGATTTCCATATGCATTCCAAAATGAGCACAAAAATATGCAAAAAGAAGATGACGAAATATTTTGAATGCTCATGACAATAATATATTACAAATATAGAGCAAATGCTTTGTAGCCTTGAAAAGTTTACCGACTAGGAAAAACGGGAGCTGGATTACCTACGTAGCTACATAGCATAGTGGAACAAGGTTTTCATGCAACACCCAAGACATTTCAATGTCGATAAGCAATGTGTTAGCTAAGACCATGCTCCAACAGTTGATGTTGTTTCTTTGTTGTTTTCCTTAAGAAATCAGACATGTCAAAGTATAGATTTTGTGCCGAAAATGATAATGAAGGCATCTACATCCTTTGGTTTGGAGGGAGGTCGTTGGTATTCAGACGGAACCTTCCAAAAGTCCCTATTTCTCATTCTTAGAAGCCCTTGTCCTTGCTTTTACAAAGGTTTCATAGTTCTTTGGATATGAGTGATGCTTTGACGTGCTGACAAATGAGCTGACAATCAATTAAATCATCGACATCACAGTCATTCTGTTAATTCAATCACCTGACGCTTTGGTGGGCCAAGGCGTTAAATAGGTGCTGCAGAGATGTTGAAACCAATAGCTAAGGCCACTATGCCATTCTCTATATAATGTATGAACAACAAACCAACCCTGTATGCCTACTTGTTATTATAACATTGTTGCAGTATAAAGGCAACATTTTCAGTATTTCATTTCAAATACAAATGTTTCCCGCTTATTTTAATGAACAACATCATAACAATATTTAATCGAAGAAGCTTGGAAGTATAATTAATCACATGCTACGCGAAAACAACCTCACATAAAATAGGTAATTACCTGAGGATTGATTTTTGAGCAAACGACATTCTAAGTCTCTATTTTCATGACACACTGTTATTTGAGTACTAGACTCAATGTCTGAAAGAGCCAGTTACTGTTTTAATAACTCAAAAATAATGTCACAACGTTCATAAACTAAATCGTTACATTTTAACAACTGAAACTAGCAATAACCTTGTAGAGCATGTTGGCGCATATATTATTTACAAACACTTGCAAGGATAATCAATACGACCTAGAATGTTCATGTTTTGATTCCTCTTGGGATTGGCAAGCTCATTAAGGACTGTTTATCACAACAATGAGTAAACACTTTAATACAATGTCATGTGGAGGCTTTCCTATGTTGTCAATAACAGATCGGTGTTAAGGTATATTTTCGGATATTTATGATAACTTGGTATATTTGCAAAGTAAACAAACCACTTGACCTGATCAGTACAGGTGCACTTAGACGTTGTTGTTTTTAAGTATTTAGCTGAACATCAGTCATCCGTTGTTGTTTTGATTGTTCTAATCAATATAAGTATGAAAAGGCAATATGAATACATAGGAACGTTTATGATAAAGGATATGCGTCAGGTAAAATAAGGCGATAGATGATGACAATTTGTATGATACATTCAGTTGAAAGATATGTTGCATTTTGAGTAATGAGTGGTTCATTTTGACATTCCCCGGAAACTTATCACATGCATCTTACAACCAAGAAATAGTTAATACGAATGCATGAGAAGGGGAAGGCTTCATTGAAACAGGACTTACAAGTCATGACATGAGTGCTTAGTACATATTTAGCGGCTCAGGAAGGGCTGGCCACCTCATAAGAAGCCTGTTTCCTTGAAGCAGCTTATCCGCCTATATCCTTGGGACTGTGTGTTGGTTATCCCAAATGGGTGTGCCCCAGGGTACAGCAGACAAGCAGGCAAGATTCCTTGGCTCAGCATTGGGCTGTACATCGCCCAACTGTTGCTGTATATATTGCAGGGTTTTTGAAAGGAAGTGATTGTCAACCATTTTCTCTGATTACGACATTTGAAACTATGCTTTTTCAAGCACCGGTGAAGAGTTATTGTATGCATGTTGTCGTAGAGCATAAGGAGATCATAGTTTTGGAACGGTTCTGTGAATTTCCACTATGAAAATGGTCTCTAATCTGACCGAAAGACTGAACATGAACTAGTTTCAAGTGATAGAACACTGATTGGTATTATCTATTATAAAGTCCAGTTTCTGAAGCAAAGTTGATCGTCAGCATTGCACAGTTATTGTCAAATTGAATCAAATTAGACATCCCCAGGAATGTCATGTTTCCTATCACTATATCATCACAACATATCTATTTACAAGGCCATTAGACTCCGTTAGAAATGCGGGGCACTAAATTACTTGTAAGTGAAGCAATGACACTCTAGTCCACACAATGCATGCTATTCTGCATCGAATGAAACTGTAAACTCTACTCAATTCAAGGTTGTAGGTTTTTTTTTTCGGCCAGCGGCGCTTTTGAGTCGCAGGCAAAGTTATTGATCGCTAACCTTTAGGCCGTGTGCATGTGTTGTTGGGTGGGTGCTCTTCAAAATTATGCTGTCAGTTGTCTCCATGCCAAACTAATAGGCAAGCTTTGATTAATTGGAGTTGCGGGGACACCATTACACCTGAGAACATCTCCCAGGTCACCTCAGAATAGAAAGGGTATGTAGAATAATACAGGATGTAACGAATTTTACATGAGGAAAGGTTGTTGTAGGTACAAAGGGTCAGGTCAATGTGAATGCATGTAAGGGGAAATAGAGGCATTGGCAAATGCTATTGCCCCGGGCGTGACAATACAAGATACACAGTGGCCCCGGGTGATCCTGTGTGATAGCGTTGACACCACATGACACCTCCCCATCTGCGTGCTACAAGTCATTGGGGCCGAGCCACCCTTCATTTGTAAATTACCTCATGTGTCTGTGGGCCGCCGGAATAATCTGCAATGACACAAGGAGAACAAGGTGATCTATAAGGGTTTTCTCTGCCCTTGCAGCACACGCTATATTTAGCACAAATTCACCGACCCAACGGGCGCCTTGGCTTGATTTGAATTTCAATAGCAGCAGCTTCAAGGCTAGCTGGCAAGCACCAACTTCATGAAAGTTATTTAGTTACAATAAACGAAAAACAAAAGCCCCTACAAAAGTGTACAAAGTATTTTTTTTCATACAAAATCCCACAAAAAAAAACACAAAGCGCTTGTATTGTAGAAAGACAGTATACATAGAAGCGTCTGTTTAGCATCCAAATGCTCCCGTGCTATTATTCAGATATTCATGGAGGCATTTGGTGCTGGATGCAGACCCTGAACGCCGCCATTTTGGACCATTATATAAAATGATAGGAGTATGCGTGTTCAAGTGACCGGGGCTGTAGCTGGGAGCCTGGCTCTTCGGCGTATATATGCAAGACTGATGCAAGAAATCAATAGCAGGGTGCTGGCCTCTACCAACAGGGTAGGGGCTGCTCGGGCTTCGTCTACACAACTGTACCCCTTGCATTAGAGATATTGCTGTGATGGTGTCCCTCCCAGGACCCCCTGGCCCCCATAGAATTTCTCTGTCCTCTCATTGACCTTTGCTTTGCCTATAAATCTCTGGTTTCCTCCGTTTGCTGCTGGTTCTTCGACTGATCTTGACTGTCTTTGTCAACAATTTCTTTGCAGACTCCTCCCCAAGATTCCTTTTTGTCCCCATGACTGGACTCGCTATGTGTCCCCTTGGCGTTCTTCAAAGAGCATCTCTTGACCTTAATTTATGACAGGTTGTCGTGAGAAGGATTAAATGGGTGCATTACCGAATTAATAGGATCCGTACAGCATCCCTTGTGCCTGGATGTGATGTGTCATACCCCAATGCATTAATCTTGGGGATTTGCATTCCTGATACAGCTGTATTATGTATCTTTGTATACATTATTGTGTTGGTTTATTGCAAATAGCCCAATTGAGGTAACCACGACACCAATAGTGAAGTGAATGAAAGCTTTCGACATGGATGTAGGATATCTCAAATGAAAGTACCCTTTTACATTTGTGACTTTGCATCTGGGGTACGACCCCATTTAACCCTAGGAGTTTCTGCACAACCCTTTGAGGCAACGCACACCCCAGGAGCCCACCCTCTCAGAATTAGTGTCAACGTTCTGACCAAGAATTTCTTGAGCTCATTGTCATGCTGAACGTAGGCCTGCTGATCAAACTCCAGGCATGCTGGACAAGAGCTCTTTGGTGGCCAGCGCGGGCGTCAACATGAAAATTCACTCTCCGTGCAACAGCCACACACAATAAACTCATTACAAGGCTCGGCTCCAAGCAGTCGCCTTTAGCTTGTGTTGGGGCTGTTGGAGAGGAGCAAAACAATGCTCTATCCATACAGTGGCCATGTTGACAGCTATACCACCCTGCCCTCTAGTAAAGACAGCTTTATTATGATGACAAACCAACTTTATGGGCTGCTCTTTAGGTGGTGGGCCATTGCAAGACTTTGCTCACTACTTGCTTACTACTGATTAATAAGGAGACTATTGTCAAAGGAGCTACCCAGACAACTAGAAAGGATAGCATACGTCTTTATGGCAAGCCTGATCAGCTGGCTTACAAGCAACAGCCTCAGCAGTCTCACAGTGATGTGGAGGCTCACGCGAACAACATATAGAGGTGGAAGAGCCTTCTAGACGACACTGCCAGTTTCTATTCACCACTCTAGACTGAGACTGAAGCTGGCATTGTGGGATCCATGGCTGCTTGCTCTTGATCAGTGATGGATCAAGTGGCTCCAATAATTTGACATGTATGTTGCCATGTAAACCAGCAACCAGCATCCGACGTCTGCACCGACTGTCTGCGTCAATAGGTGACAAGGTAGTCGGACGAGAGCGACTTTACCCCGTCCAAATATGGCAGGGCACGTCCCGGCAAATTCTGGCCGATTCATCACAGCTATGACGTAATAGATGTGCTCGAGTACATACTCGGTGCAATCTATAGAAAAGCTTCAAATGACGTCCAGAGCTCACCAAGTACACACGAGTTTGAGTAACAACAGCTGTGGCTCACTAGACTGAACAATATGCAGCAGTTCTAAGCTGTCTATTTTCACTCTCTATAAAAGTCTACCTGAGTGTCAGCAGTGGCGTTTCATTGCATATGCTTACACAAGTTCTATTCACACTCATCCGGTGAAGCGGACAGTTATTAGCCGGACGCTAGCCTCAATCTTTCGATCCTAATAAATATAAATTTATTTAACAGTCTTACAGCATTATTTATTCAGAGCTAGAAAGAGCTACCTGAAGCTACAACAAGCCGAGTCAAGCCATACAACTTATGCCCATTCCCTTAAATTAAATACCAGTTATATAATGTGGCCTTAACATTTGCAAGTTTTTAACAAATTGATCAGTATAGAATGTTTTTGTTACAACCTCCAGTTGACAGCAACCGTAACGGAGGGTCTAGCTCAGTCTAGCTCAGTCTAGTCTAGCTCAGTGAGCTGGACTGCAATTCCGAACCAGTGCATGGCTTTTAAGCTTACCAGAATACCCTAAACAATCTTGTACTCATAGTATACAATAGCCCGTCCTTCTATCATAACAATCTCTGCATGACAAATATTTAAAACACTACGAACATTTAGATAAAATATCTTACAAATTGTATCACACATTACCACGTTAGATAATGACTCCTTGTTTTAATTTTCTCACAGCCCAGTTCTCTGGATTCGTTTTTCTCCGTGCACTAAATTGGCTGGAGCTTGATGTAATAAACTTGCAGTGAACCACAACATAACCAAGTTGGCCGATTTTATCTGCAATGAATCACCATAGCATCTCATGCATCATCCCTTTTCTCGCGTTTTCCCTGATAGATTGCTTATTCCTTATTGCCCAACATCCCATCGTCAATATTAGACTGCATCTTTGTTTCCTGTGGGGCTCATATTATTATTAATGCCCAGACCGAGTTTTAATTTCCTTCTAGCTTTGTTTGCCTTTCCAGCTCCAAGTAGCAATGCAGTGATAAGCAGGGAGTATCCTTTTCCATATTTCACTGAATTATTGACAGACACTGAATCTAACGGCAGCATTCCACAATACTTCAATATTTCAAACCAAATTGGGCGTTGCCAGAAAACCTGTCTCCTACAGAGCTAAGTTATGAGGTCAAACGAAATACAAAACGAGGATGAGTTAAATGTGTCTCGTTATTGCAAGGAGTGTTAACCCTCCGACCAAAATGGATGGGTAAAGTAATTTGTGTTTTAATCACCACTAAAGTTTGTTACTGCATTAACTCCAGCTTAATGTTTAAGATGTGATGATGATGATGATGATGATGATGATGATCATATAGGGTACATTGTGCTGTCCATGAAACTTGTCAGCTGTTTCAGTGCTCATGTACCATCAATTGCAGGTGAAGTTTCATCTCAAACTCTCAAGCAGTGACCCACCTTTTCACAATAAATGCAACATTAACAAAAATAGCACATGCAAGCGACCGCACCTGAGGCACTAGCAAGTTTTCGCAGCGGTATAGATGCAAAGCTTGGCTCAACTTCTTCATGAACCACGATGAAATATCAGAGTTCACAAATGATAATGGCTCCAGTGTCACCTGTGATAGCTATCATGCACAATTTGTCGACGAAAAAAAAACATTTTGCCATAAACCTGTCTGGAAGCTATCGCTTAAAGAGTAGGGTTTGTGATAACACAAACGATAAATCAAACAGGTTTTTGCTGCCTAAATGACTGAGGCATCGTTTACATAGTGGCCATTACACCTACAGGTTGTTGGCTGGCCCCGAGCAAATAGTGTAAGTGCCTTGTTGATGATTAGCAGATAACAGGATTAATACAGCAGGTAGGCGGTCAAGCATTATTGGCTAATGTGTGTGGAAAAAGGCCCAAGTTGAGATAGCAGATAAAGGAGGAGAAATAGTCCAACCTTGAGGCAGTCTGTGTAATGTCATTGAGGTCTACAATTACCAAATACTGGCAAGGAGCGAGGCTTTCCAGTAAAAAGAGTGGAACTGCGATTGACACATGAGCCAAACTGGGTCATTTGACATAACCAACAGCTGTTCCAGCCACAGCTGTCACCGACACGTCACGGACACATCAGAGACACGTCAAAGAGACTCGTACAGCTGGGGAGGACCAGTGCATCCTGACACCAGGCGAACCTTCGTTTCACCCTCGTGCACTCTCGAGCACTCTCGGCCACAACGAGAAGAGAAAGAATCGCATGGCAGCCGGCGCCGAGCTGTCTACCGGGCCGGTTGGCAAAACCAAGAATCAGAGCCAAGAAAAATCGCGCATGGCACAAGCAAGCATTCGACTAATGCTGTTGGTCTGCACACAAACTGGGACCTTCATTTGGTAATCTGACATGCCATTGCTCCATGCATCATACACTAATTCCAGGCCAGACTGGCTGCAGTTCACTGCATAATGACATTCGGGCTATCTAGTCGGCCAGATGAATATATGAATACCAACCGTTACAGATAATACAGCCTCTGGCACTTGGCCCAATCTATATTTAGCTGTTTGCTTTATGCTTTACAAGTGAGTCTATAATAGCGTACTATGGTGGCATGGTAGGGATGATGTCATGCAGCGGCAGTACCATGATGCGTAGCTGCAAGGAGGCTGGTGGGGCAAGGCAACATGAGCATCAAGACAGCTTCAATGAAGCGGAACTTACCTGCTTTGCCTCAGTCGTGTGCCGGAATGTTGGGACAGCAGCTGACTCGTCTCGCCATGCGCAGTCTGCAGTTTACAGTACAACTAATTATCCGACAACTGCGTTTTTGAGCTAGTAGGCAAAAGGTAGTCACATAGCTGGCTGTGTACAGTGCAGCTTGTAGCCAGAGCCCACTCTTTCTGTCTTTCTATGTTGTCGGTGGACCAAGAACGTCGCTAGCGCCTGAGTGAGCGTAGCCGCTGCCGCTGTGGCTGTACTCGTCCTCTCGGTGACCTGTCCTTCCGACCGAAGATACAGCAGTCCCTACGCCACGTCGCTGCCTCTAGATCAATGAGCGCGATGCAGATGCCGGTTGCTGCTGCTGATGCTGCTGCTGCTGCTGCTGGCGGAGGAGTTGATGCCACTGCAGTATGGCTGCCATGCCGCCCAGTAGCCAGCTTGCCTGCACGCGCTTCCCCATAAAAGGAAATATTGAATTATTTATACTGGCCGGTGTTTATCCATGCCACCACTGTTCCATGCTTCGCTGCCTACCAGTCTATTTAAGCGCCTTTTAAATAAGTTAAAGAAGCATAGGTTCAGTGTCTGAGTTTTGCAATTAAGGGACCACTGCAACATTCGAATCGATCGGTGTCCTATCTTGGCTGCATCTATGCGGTGCGGGGCCCATGCATATTCGCAAGAACCAGACATGCCTGGCTGCGTGTCTTACTGCCAGTGCTGTGCAAACCTGGAAAATGCCTTCAATCACGCAATACTTCTGATGTTGTCCAAACAATACATCTTTATCTACTGTAATAAGATGATAAGAAGAAGCAAACCATACATTATATGCAAAAACATGTGAATCAACCCATGGATGTAAAACCATGCAGACTGCTAAACCAGCAAAACTTTAACAAAACTTGCAGCTGAGGATGAATTAGGTTTAAAGTAATGCAATGAAAAAAAATAGAAGAAGAAAGCCAAAGTAATTTAACAAACTGACTGAGCATTAACGTAAAAAAGTTTCTAATTCCAGCAGGTCAATGTTATCCGTTTTAAACTCGAGACAATTTTTTAAAACTTCAGGAAGTTGTTGTAATTTGTGGTGGTTTGGTGGCGAATCAATAATTATTCTTTCTAGATTTGAAAATTTTGTTAAATCTGAGGAAGAAAAGATTGCCAAAATTCTGCAACAAAGCTCTGGTAATTCGGGCGATTTGTCAAATCTTAGTTAATGAATTCCACAATTCATGCTGGTGACTCATAATTCATTTTGTCACACCTCAGGAAATAGGTTGTCACATTTTCTTAAGTGCTGCAGCTTAATCACTTTAGCCGTACTTAAATTGTGTTCAGAGCCGTCCAGATGCAAAGTGGCAAGTAAGCTGGGTTAATACACAAGCATTTAATACCCCTCATTTCCATATACACCAAGGCCGTCCCACATTAACATAGTGATAAATGCTAAACATAAGCAGTTCCAGCCTTGACATGTATGTTAAAAACATTCGAACACTAACTACCATGTTTTATAGGTTTTTGTGCATGATCAATTTCCACCGGGGTTAATGGGGTTTAGATAGCCAAGATGCAGTAGGCAGAGGGGGTTGTGTAGAGGGGGTAGCGCAGAGGTGGATGGATGTCTTGGTTTCTGAGATGTTTTTTTAAATATCATTTAAGTAACCAGCGAAGTATGGCTGTCAATTTGACCCTTAAAAGCCTGCATTTTAGTCATGTGAGTGAACTGGGGCAAGAATTCCGGATTTGTGCCTATGTACTACAAACGGGAACTCCTCCACCTCTTCCTCCACCTCCTCCTCCTCCTCTTCCTCCTCCTCTTCCTCCCCCCCCCCCCCCCAAATGTTGCATTTTAGTGAGCGTTGTGAGGCCACTTCTTAAAGTGTATGTGGGTCGTATTCCTACAATTTTGTGATCAGATTGACCTAGTATGTGCTAGTTGATGCTCAATTGCCTGTTGCAGATTGTCTTCGGGTGAAATATGTCAGTTAGTTTTTCTCTTCAAAGAACATTTAACGTCATTCCGTCCATCTGCGATCGCTTTGGGTGGCCTTGCTCTGCCAAAACATCAAGGGAATGCACCAAGAACAGAGAATAGAAGCGTATACAATAGATTTTGGTCCAAATCACAGCACCTTGTGCTTATGAGCACATGTGTTATATATAGACCGATTTCTTCCAGCCAGCCAAGGTCATCAAAAGCCTAAATTTCCACTGAATGTGCCATTGTGTAGGATTTCTCATAAGAAACAAGAGAATGACCACTCACCTCGTAAATTGCATTGACAAAATCCGCCAGCGTTATTTACAGACAGCAATCGTAATAGTGGGTGACTTTAACCATATGAAAGATCAATATCTTAAGTCATCAAATGGTTCGAAGCCAGTTGTCACTAAACCTATGAAAAATCCGTCATTAATCTTATTTACACAAACATTATGAATTACTATAATGCACCACATCATGAACCAGTTATTGGCCTATCAAAGCATCAAGTGGTGATTTGGCAACCCCATCACCAACAGAAGTATACCTTGGGTAACAGCAGATTTCCATAAACTGATCAAAAGGAGACAATTTCATTTTCACCAAGGTAACATGAGCCATTTCAAACTATACCAAAACAGAGTAAATAAGAAACGAAAGGCCTCGCAAACTGTCTGGAAAAATACCCTCGCAAATGGATCCGTGACATCCTTAACGACTTGCTAGACCCTTATCAGTATGGATCTCACCCCTACTTGTCTACGATAACTGCCCTCGCAGAATTCTACACAACTGGGTTATAGAACTAGAGCAGCCAGGAAAGGCCATTCGCGCCTTATTCATTGACTTTCGCAATGCTTCTGACAGAATCGACCACCACATACTTCTGTCAAAAGCAGCCAACATGGGACTTCCAGACTTCCTTGTCAGGTGGCTCACATCATTCCTATGTGATCGGCAGCTACGGGTCAAACTAGGCAGGACAACATCACATTGGAAGGCAACAACTGGGGGTGTACCACAGGGCACATTACTGGGACCAGTAATTTTTCTGATCCACATAAATGACCTTTCGACTGTTTGTAAGACAGTAAAAAATGTGGATGATACCACAATTTGGGTAGCGACATATCTGGTGCCCAATGTAACACTCAAACATCAGCTAATGAAGTTGCCAGCTGGACCGAACTAAAACGTAGACAAACAAAAAGTATGACTATTACCTTCTGCAGACGTGAGCACAGTTTTCAACCTGTGTTCATGGAGGGTAATGAAATTCAGGATGTCACAGATATCAAGCTACTCGGTGTGACAATAAACAACAAACTGAGATGGGACAGTCATACTAACAAAATATGTACAAAAGCCTCACAGAGACTTCACTTTCTCATCCCACTTAAACGTGCAGGTGTACCAGCAAAGGATACAACCAAAGTGTACAATACTCTATCATACGACCAATCCTAGGGATCACCAAAGACCAGAGCAGAAACGTGCTCTTAGTATTATTTACCAGGGTGTGCCATATGATCAGGCACAAAAGAAGAACATCTGTGAAAGGTTTTTTTGACAGTCTCCAGTCTCCCACTCACAAACTGTCACACTATCTCCCAAATAAATAAAAGTAAATGTTCACATTTAGTGTCATATTTTGTAATTTATTTGATTGTAAAGGGCGCGATGTTCAAATAAACCTACCTACCTACCTACCTGTACGGTCACTGAGGACACACACTGGGAAAGACTTACCATTTGCCAGTTTATGATTATCACAGTGTCTTTTTTCAGTAACACTGATCTGGGGTTGTTCAGCATGTCATGGCAGGCTATCAGAAGTAGATATGTTCTTGGATTACAAGGTTTTCAGTGAAGGATTCTGTTTATATTACGCGTTGTGCTTTTCATGGACTGCCAATTTACTAATTACCAGATTACCAAGCCACTTATCTCTTCAAATTATTTGTAATATGGGAATTACGAACTTGTCACTGACAATCCTAGGAGACTTCAATTTTACCCAATAGTATGTACGTACCACTACTTATCTACATACCATATTAAGGACACTTACAGGAATGGAAGTGGTGTACATTCACTGTCCTTCAGTGGTGCGTCATATCACCTTATTTGCTGGTACTCTCCACCATAGCTTTGCAGTGCTAAACACTAGATATCGTATTATGGTCTTGTACAAATATCGTCTTGCTCTCTGGGAGGGAGGCATTTAATCTGTATTGGTCCAAGACTACCATTAAGGTCAGAGTAATGTTTCATTGCTATCCTCTGATATCTCGGAGGACTGGGGCAAGTCATGGAGTACAACTAAGGAGAACTGCCATGTAGCCCTATGATTAGAGGAGACGGGGCAAATGGCCATGCATTATTCACCCCTACAGCCCTACAGCCCTACACCCCTTTGCAGTGTTCAGTGGGGGAAATTGCAGGATCTTTAATTTACCCCTACACTCCTAAATGGCATGAGATTCGTCACTTGGACTGGCAGGGTCACTTGATGGGCTGCCAGTGCGAATGCCGCTCTGTCACTTATCACACTAAACTGCATCAGGCAAATCCTACATCACATCTAAGTGCATCAGCATAATCCCATTCAACTGATGCCGGCCTCATGCTTCATCCGATGTTGCTTCACTTCAGTTGCAGAATTGCAGTACTATGGTAAAGAAGCTGGTTACAGCATTTGTTGGATGGATGGTGTACTATCACATATATACCTTTGTTTGCTGTGATTATAAATAAGTTTCCTTTACTCTCTGCCTTTCCTACTTACTGACCGGTATTTTGGTCTAATTTCTTAGCAACTAGATGGAGCGGTAAGGGAAAAAATGACCCCTCACTCAGCTCCGTTTGCTGGTTCGCGTAAACTTTGCGATGTCCCAGGACTGCAAACAAAAAATTTAATCGTGGTCCATGGGAAAAAAAAAACCTTTTTGGATTAACACTGGGATTCATGTTTTCTACTAAAATATTTCAATGGCCAAACAAGATCCAATCATTCAAAATGATATTACTGTAGATCATTGATAATTGTGATATCAAAAGGCATAGCAGGAATAACATTTAGCAGTGGCATTCCCTGTAATTTATTACAGAACCTAAAAAAAAATTATTGTGTTCACATCATCACAGGCATCTAACTGCAATACATTATGACATAAAAAAAAACAGAAGTTTGCAAAGTTGCTCTTAAGAATAGTCGCACTAAATGTAATTTTAGTTGGGTACACACAATTTAATGCATTGAAGAGGTAGAATAGATAGCATGAACTGATGCCAGTTAAGCTTGCTCTCAAAATACATCTGCTTTGCAACAATGCATTAAATTTCCACGAGAATTGAATGTCAAGCATTATATCTGTTTTAAAAGGACAATACCAATGAATGGAGTTGTATAAAAGCTACTATGTGCAGTACTTGAGAGGAGGTGGACTCTAGGATGCTGGGAGGCAATCCAGACGGACATTGAGGGTGCACAGCCTTGGTCGTGATGGACTGGGATGCAGAATTCCATCCGAATTGGCCCCAGTCATGAGATGCAACCCTACAGGGTCACCCTGGTGCGTGTGTCTAGGAAAGCAGCAAAATAAAGGGAATTTACAGACATCCCATCTCGTTTACTGCTAATTTATGGCACGCTCTTCATTGGACAAAGGTTGACTCAAAAGTCTGGTATGATACCCTTGACAAATATTCATCTTCACTCACTACAGTCTACTGATGGAGAAATTCAACAATCCCCTGCAATTGTATCACCACCTAATTGTATTGGAGTCAGACTGGAATACCATTTTTTACCCCAATTGCTGCCATATCACGTGAAATAGCGGATGATACGGGCTGGGTGATCTGCATTTTATACCACACAGAATTACGTTCATGCATGCCTAAATATGGTAGCTTAAGACGTTGCTTTATTCCGAATAAGGACGAAAGAAGTACGGCGAAAAAAAGGGCGGCGCTCCTACCTTTGACGTGACAAATCAATACCAACCCAATATTATAATAGTAAATTGCTTTATGTACATAACAAAGTTTAAATTTTTAAAATCTGACAAAAACTGACTGAGTTAATGCAATAAAATTTACGCGAAGCGAAGACGTTCATGACGCTGGTGATGCACCCACCTCGTATTATTTGTCAAACAGTTCAGTGTCCCACCTCCTTGCTATGCAAATTGTGTTCATTACCACAAACACAATTGGCCAGGTAGAATGGAAGAGTCATTTAACTACTGTCCTTAACTTGGCTTGCAGCATCAATGATATTGACTGATACTTTTTTTGCTTATGACACGAGTATAGCATGCATGTACACTAGTTAGTTTCATAAAATACGGTCGACTCTAGCTGTCTGTAGTGACTTGTACCTTGCCCTGAAGACCCCTGTGTGTTAGGATGGGTCCCCGGGGCTACTTGTACCTGGCTGTGGTCTAAACATGCTAAAGCCAGCTGCTTCTGTACACTCACATAGCTAATAATCGGCTTATATCTATCACCAGATAAATATAGACCTTGGTAAATGTAAGAAATTAATCTAATATATCATAAATATATACTTTTAGATCCGGTTTTGAGTAGCCAGCAATTACAGCTTTGTCTAGTTTCAATTAAAAGGGCCGTTTTTAATGAAACTAACTGTACATATGGGTATTTCTGTCCAAATATGTAACGCTACTTATACACATGTGTCACAGTATGTGTATGATGTCATTGCATCAAGAATGCCATCAGCATGAGTGGTCTTTTCACTGAACAGCCCTGAATTCAGCAGGACATAAGTCTTTCCTCTCCTCTTATTACTCATTTTGCTTTTCAGACACAGTAGGTAATAACTAACTGATTCCATAAATATAACTTTCTCAAAAAAATAACAAACTAAATGATAAAGCGTCAAATATACATTAAAATGCACCAAAAATACTGCTGCTAGGATGCACTTCGCTTCAGCCAATCACAGCCAAGGGCAGGAATTTGCAGAATTGCAGTATTCTGTTTTAGCCACCTGGTGGAAATACAGAGAACCTTCTGTGAAAATCCACTATTGACTGAAGTCATAAATCTTGAGAAGTAATGGAAATGCATGCAGGTGAATGACCTCCAATCTTCTTGGATTGCTTCAAGTGCATTGCAATTCCGTGCAACCAAAATGAGTTGAACAGCTCACTCACTAAGACCATTTACAGATGGTGGGCAACATGCACCTTAGGGGCGCCTCAGTAATGCTCATGAACAGCAATCTATGGCAGTCCACAGCCAAGCTTAGTGCATACAGGACAGCTATGAAGGAGAAAATTGTAGAAATTGCTGGTTTATCACACACCCACAACCCACTGCACTCTCGCCTGTGCGTGTCCAGCATGACACTTCAATTTGGTGGTAGACCGAAAACTCTGTCAGGACTCTTGTCATTTAAAGATTGCTGGGCACGCAGCCAACAATGATACACTAACAAGCCAAATTTTATGGCCATTAGATATAGACAAGAACGTGTTAAAGAGGTCTGCAGCCAACCAACCGACCAATACACCAAACCAACAAACCAATGAAATAATGAACAAATAAATTAAATTAATGAACGAACACCGACCAACCCACTAGCCTACCATCAACACACCTACCTCCCAACCAACACACCAACCAACCAACCGACCACAAATCGATCATCACCTACTGGAATGTGACGAACTCCTGTATTGTTGGAATGTACAAGTTGGGCGAAGACGAAGACGCCTAATCCCAAATTTACAACAATTGAGATAACAAGAAAGAGTGTCTGACAGGGCCCTCCCTGTTGTTTATCCCTATAGACCCAGACATGACCTCCCTTAATTGGCTCCTTTAGTCACGCACCTTGAGCATGACCTTGTGAAGAACTGTAGCTCAGCGAGTGCTTCGTTCCAACACATCAAAATCGAGAAATCGGAATTTATCTGACTATGCTAATTATCTTTCAAAATGAGTTAGGAAATTATAACGCAGATTGCTGATTCAGTTATTACTGCAAAAACTGGAAGGATACCGCCAGAGCCCAACGACCCGCACTCTGCCAATCTACCAATGGTCCCATAATACAAACGGGTCAATATTTTAACAACTACACGTCCCTCTGATTTATATGAATGACCACTACTTATAATGAGAATCCTCATTATATTTTTTGTCCTTCGTATGTGGACCTTGCAACTGATTCACAACACTTTCCCACTGCAGTAGGACACAGCCAGGGATCAACAGTTGATAGTGAACAGTCAAATTAGAATAGTTGCAAGCCTTTCAATGGGTATTTTAGCCCCCGAATCTAACTGAACACAACTCCATGGAATCCTGCAATACAGCCGCACCAAGATTAATTCATTGTGGGAGTAAAATTCATCAAATTGCCCCAGGGATTAGCTGTGGAGCATCCAGTCTGCAGCTTAGGCAGGTGCATGCATTTGGCTTCAAATTGTTTTCAGGCGACTATCTGTTCATCAAAAATCCAGAGAGGAGTTCTGCTGCAATGCCTGTTGGAGCCTTCTGGAACTTTCTGGAGCCTTCTAACTGGTCTATTACATGTGGCGACACCCTGCGCATTGCCGAGTTGTTGCGTAATAAGAATTGGGAATTGCAAGTCATAGTTACGTAATCATTAAAAAAACCCGATTGGCAAATATAACCAAAACAGAACAGTTGTAGTCAGGTTAATGGTTTGTTGAAAATAATTGGAAGAAAAAATATGCTAAGCATAACAGGTTTTCCACTTTGTATTTTTCTTTTTACTACAAAATTCATTCTAATGAATCTTCTTTTTATTATTTTCTTTTCGCGAAATCAACCCTTTATCAAAATATCTGGGAGGGCCATTTTGCAAGAGCCTATTGACCCTATTCTTTCCTGTTATTGTTTTACCATTTTTGCCAAATGCCTTCTAGTCAACCCTTGGGACCAGGAAATGGCAGTTGATTATTTTTTTTTCTCTCTCTCACTTTTATTGAACACAAAAAAAGTGTTGGGCCTGTTGTCAAGTGCTGGTGTTGGCGAGTGTTTTCCTGCAACAATGTTACTGATGATAAACATGGCTTTTCCCCAAAGTGCCTTTTGCATTCACTGCTTCCATCCAATATTTGCAACACGCAACAACCTCCAACTGGCTGCATCTCCTGAGGATGTTAATCTGCCTCCCATGAACCATGGTCTGTTTCCTGCAAGATGCCACTTCACTGGCTACACAACATATTCTTCTGAAAAACCTTTAGAGTAATAAGTTTCATTGAGTCATCTGTTTAAAATATCTGGAACAGTATATCATTTTATGTCATTGCTAAGACTTACGTTAGGTTATCTCGTTTTGACCTGAGGTGCAGACAATACTTTCAACACAATAATAAAATGCATAAACAAACAATTTTTGGAGGATGTAACCAGTCGTCAACATATCAATCCTTTTAGTTGAAGAATAGTTTTGTGACTGTTGTTTTGTCATGCTGACACCAAATCCTTTTGTTGGCACAATAAAACAAAATGAAATGACACGTAAAAGTATGAAGCAATGTTTGTGTTCGTACATAAATTGTTTGATAACCCAATATTGTTCATACCTAAAGTGCTGCCAATAACCGAAAAGTGCATGACACTGTTAGAAAGATACACTGTTCGGTCGAATTTATTTCAGTTAAGGTCTAACTGATTACAGTTCACCCTATTTCTAGCTGTATGACTAAAAGCAAGCTGCTTCTGTCTCTCCTAACTAATAGTCAGCTTACACCTACTACCACTGAAAAAAAATGTAAACCTTGGAAATGTAAGTTTATCTCATATGTCATAAATATGTACTTTCGGATCCAGCTTTGAGTAGCCAGCTACAGCAAGACAGTTCTGTTTAGTGGCAGGTAGCATCGTTTAGCAGAAGTTGTCTATCTATGTCTATGTTCAATTTGACAGGCCGTTTTTAATGAAACTAACTGTATCTAAAAAGAAGTTTGGTGTCTGACTGAACGGCCAAAATATAGCCAATTATTTACTAATATCTGTTTTCAGCTTCTATGGTATTGACCTTACCGACAGAAAAACTTACTCAGGTAGGAAGAAACACTATTACCTCGATAATTCTACACCAAAGGGAATCTCATTAAATGAAAGAACCTGCCAATAATCTGCATAAACAGCTAATAATTTACGTGCATTAAACTTGTGATACACTTCCTGTATTAGTGTTTGATGGCTCCTAGTGAATTTGTGACATAAGATGTGTCCCCAGTTGTTGCAACAGGCTTGGAACTGTCCAGAATGCAATAGAGATGTCAAGTGGGGTTTTCAGAATATTTCCATGGATGGAATTGACCTGTCGTTCACAGACATACTCTGGACTGACAAAGGATATCGATCCAATAGTAACAAATCCGGACAATTTTTGTATTTCAAAACCACTCTCTGCATTTTTCATTTTTCGTTTAAGACCATCTAACCAGCATTGGATGATGAAAGATAGCTACTGTATCTAGGTGGAAAGTTGGGCATTATTCCCCAATTGCAGCCATATCACGTGAAATACGCTACGCACCCACCTCGTCTGATCTGTCAAACAGATCAGTGGCTCGTGTGGTTTTCCATATTATGCTATGTCTATTGTGCAGCAGATACAGCTGTATGTAGCAGATCCCCCCCCCCCCTCCGGAGCATCCTTAGGGAGGTGGGATGCATTAGCGGATGAAGAAGGGAGGATGCTCTGCCAACATCCGGCTCCCTGGTCACTCCTGTGCCCCAGGCCCTGCCCATAATGAACGGACCCATGAAAAATGTAACACTCAACAGTTTCCCCCTCTGCTGAACACGGCCTGCACCCCTGCTCCCCTCCCAGGGCAGTTGACTCCTGCAGCACTCTAACTAGATAATAAGTTGTCAGGCCAACCACTCAGCTATTTGTTGCCTGTGCATCTGTGTTTGGTTGTTTATAGTGAGGTTATATCAGTGTCTATAATACATAAAATGTGTAACCAATTAGATTCATTTTTAAAAGAGAATTCAAACTTGTTGCCAACAATGCAGTTTGTTGGTCACTGAAAAGCATTCCCTGATTTAGTAAAATTATATCTTAAAGAAATAGGTCTAGACCTGTAACTGTTGCTGAATGCGCACGCCAGAAAATTCTACCATCCCAAATGGAACGCTGTATTGCTTGAGCTATAATCTGGTTATTTCCCAAAGCTTGCTCATTCAGAAGTGTGTGATACATTATGTTATTTAGGAGTGTCTTGCTAATTGATAGCACAGAGATACTTGCAACAAAGAAAAACTTGATATGACTGAATGATCATGATGTTGTTGAGCGCAGTTATCTACCAAAGTGACACGAGAGGGCAGAGCGTCGATTGTCGCCCCCTCGTGGATGTGTCAAGAAACAGTTATCTGAAAATGTCAGAACGTTTTAGTAGTAAAAATGTTAGACATCAATGATAATGAAGTAATAGTAGTAAAGTAGTAGTAGTAATAATTTTTTGTCTCACTTTGTTGCATACATTAAAAAAAGCACACACAAAAAAGGCAGAAATTAATACAAACCACTCTATAAAGAGTTATAAGAGACATTATATAAAGATAAAAACATGCATAAAAACATAAGTTAAAACCATCGACAGTTAAAGTAGCACCATGCAATCGGTATCAGGTCGAAACATCCGAAAACCGAAACGTCCAAACCTGTAAAGTCCGATTCCCTAAACGTACGAAAAGTGTCCGAAACGTCCGAAAATAATTTTCTGCGGTTTTATGTACTTTTACGCAATAGTTTGTTAAAATTCATTTAATTTCTTTTACAAAAGCGAATGAGACTTATCACTCCTAGGTCCACTATATGAAAATTATAAAACACTCATTAGACACGTAATAGACACATTTATCAAAAACTAATATGTTGGAAAAATTGCTAAGACTGACTAACCATGAAAAATTATTAACTGAAGTAGGATGGGGACCTCTTAGTAATAGGCGACAAAAACTATTATCCTTTTAAAATGATAAATACTCTATGTCCATTATATCAACTTGAACTGGTGCTCAACCTGTCCAACATACAAACTATGATTTAAGAAATACAGGAAACCTTAAAATTCCTTTCTGCACGACCTCGAAGTTCAAACTTTTTCAATATTTGTAATACAATTTTTGAATGATTTGCCATAAAATGCCAGAAATATTTCTTCAGTAACTTGTTTAAACACTATCTAAATTGTACTCTTAGTTACAAAAGAAAAAGGGTTTACGGTGAAGGCACCCAGGAAATTTGCTGGAGTGGGTGAAGGGTGTCATGCTGCAAAAGTTTACCAAGCACGTCTGCGCTTAGTGCTAGTGGATTGGCAGCACATCTGTTTAAATTGAACATCATTGATGACCCAACCTGTTCATACAGGCATTGCACCTAAAACTGATCTTCATTTTTTTCTACTGTGCCCGTTTTTTCATATATAGGGTTAATTAATTTTAGCAAATATAATTAAATCATTACATAAAGATTACTGAGCGATTCTGAATTGTATGTTACAAAATTTAGAGTCGTTCAGTATTCTTTAGACAATGTACATGTAGCTGGAATGTAGTTGTAGTTGTACATGTAGTTGCATCAATCCTAAAATCCATTTTATATTTATGTATATTTATTTATTTGTCATTAAATAATTTGTATAAAGAATAGAAATCAAAATAAATTAATTTGTACAAAACGAAGTTCAAAAGAGCCTGAATAGAGTCATTGTTCAAAAATGGAATATAGAGTTCTGATCCCATACATCTTAGAAGCTCTTTGATTGCACCGACCACTGCTATGTCGCCTCTATCGAAATCTGTCTTGGGAAGTGCCATAGACACGGTCATATTTTCCTCAATATAAGTGTTCCTGTCCTCTTTGTTGACAGTGGCAATAAAGGACATATTGAAAACAACAGTATTCAAGTTTTAGCAGTCTGACCTAAAACTTGCCCTCCAATACCACATCAACTCTTTTCACCATGAGGTCAGATTCGAGATCCTTATGACCATCTGGCCATTCCTCTAAGATTTCTTACTCTTAGTTCTCGACATACTTCGTTAAAAAAAAGGTACAATGAGGTTTTTTAGAGCACTCATGGGTGATCTCAACTACCCCACAGGTTCTTTGCGCATTTGAGGTTTTTGTGTCTCCACCAAGCCCTAAAGATCTGCCTCAGAGGTATTTAGGTTTTGATAGGTTCTTCAGAGGTAGTAAGATTAGTTTCATTCTAGAAAAATTGAGAAGGAGTGGGACTCAGAAAGCAACCGTGCTAACCATTACACCACTGATGCTATTGCTCCTGGTGGTGATTCAAGGATCAGAATAAAGCAGCAGCTCTATTCATAGCTGGCCTGTCATTAATTGGCTTAGATTCCATTCTAGGCGATCAGCTCTCTGTAGCTGAATGGGTGACACACTGGCTTGTGAATACCGTGGGCACAACCTGCATGAGTTTAAATCCATGGCTTGGTTTTTTGTAAATCTTGCAGGAGTCTTTTAAAATTACTTATTTGATTTAGAGTAATACATATATAAGGTATTTAAAAAAAATAAAATAAATTGGATTCTATCTAGAACCTTTTTTTTTTTAGAGTGAAATAGTACAGAATAAAGCAGTCACATGGGCTATCGGGACACTGTCCCAATGCGCCCCAGCCTAACTGTCCTGATTGTCCTGATGCAGTGGTATTTAATAGAACCATCTGGTTACATGTCGATTTAGCATAATGCTAAATCGAACCAAACATGGAAATGGCACATCTGTGTACTCTCATAACTAACCGTAGGGTTCTAAAGTATGATAAATTGGTCTGCCAGCGTTGGTTTTAAAAGGTTGTTTGAAAAAAAAGTATCCAAAAATTCCAAAATGTTCTGAAGGGACTGAATTTCTTCTTAATGTATTTATAATAAAGCTAAGCTTTCTACCTCTGACGAACCTTTCCCCCAACTGTTTTACAGATGTCAGTTACTTAGTGAGTAGAGTGACCAAAAACCCTGTGGAAACAATGTATTTCTGTCAGATACTAGCACAAATTATGGGTGCTCCTTGAAAGTGGTGCACTGCCGCCAGATAACTTACGATTAGCTTACAAGAGTCATTATATTCAAGCCCCCCAAATTATGTCGAGCACATTTACCATCCGAAATGACAAAAAAAAGCTGCCACTGTGTCCAATTTTAACTTATTTGCCTCATTGTTAAATTTTTGAATTATTTGACCTATTAATTTGCAGCCTGAAGAATGATTTAGTGGTCTTATCACTACTGGTTCGGTACGGCTGTTAAATGAACGTTGGCCTTATTGCTTGAATGCATGTAATGCATGTAAGCATTTTGTGACATCTGATTCATCACAAAATGACTCATACCACTGTATGCCTAATAAAATGGAACGAATGTCATAAGGTAACATGTCACACATATTTTTTAACAAAAATACTAATAATCAAATAGGCTGAATTGCTTTGCAAAGAAAATATTTTTGACTAACCCTTAGCCATTTGACAGTGTCCATTATATCCATTTAACTAACACGTTTATCTAACTACTAGTTAGTCAGAATTAGTCAATGTCATGTATCATGTAGTGTGACATGTTTCGACTAATGACTTAGTCAACATGACATCGAGGACATGGAAAAAGGCTAACTAACTTGTTAGATTAAGCTGACATTAATACTCGTTTTACATGGTTTTCCAGTCTTTCACCAGAGGCAATTTTTAAATATTATTCAAACTAAATAACATGACATGACTCAAGATGTGTCTCATGGCCAGGTGCACCACTCTCTTTAGGTATTGCACACTGTGTTTAATTTGGCTTTCCGTTAGTGTAAATAACCACGGTTGTTGAAAAATATGCCTGTTTAATGGTAAGGTGGTCTATATTGTGAGATAATAACTTAGGTTAAGGTGTAAATAAAACATTATAAGAACTGAACAAAATTCTCTAGTCACTGGTAAAGTTGCCAGTTTTAGTAGTGATGTGGTCTTGAGGTGGGATACTTACACAAAATCAAATCATCGTAATTGCACGATAAAGAATATAATAGAAAAGCTTAATGTTATCAAGGCCACTTTAATAAGCCCCTTGGTTTTTTATGATGCCATATAATATTTTCGGACATTGCCAGCAATTGACACATTAAGTACACGTGTATTGCAAGCTTGGATGCGACAATGCCCAATGTTAAGCTAATGTTATTCACACAATGAGAGGAAGTTCCCTTCAATAAAAAATTTACTGGGAATTTTTCACCTGGCTGCTGAGAAAATTGCATCTTACACGCCATGTTTCAGATTTAGAGCCTATTCAATGCTCTCATTCATTGCCCCTATTCATAGGCTGAACTTGCTATTCAAAGCATGATAACAGAATATGCATGAAAATAGATGGCTTTGTTTGGATAAATGGAGGAACCTGTAACAGTAAAACTTCCGTTTAAATTGTGTTTTTATAAAAGATTTCCGTTCTTGAACATTATAGAGATATATCTGTATCGCTACTTGGAATGGCATTGTTCAAAACGATAACATAACTAATTTAACATGCGGTAATAAAAGCCACCTTTGATGAAAATTGATATGCAATATTACAAGGACGTAAAAAAATATAAAGAGATAAAAAATTCAATACGAATATGACAGAATATTGATTACTAGCAAATTATAATTTCTATATGATGAAAAACACAATACAATGCTATTGTATGGCATGATAGAAATGGCCTGATTGGCAATGCTTCTTCAACTTGATAACAATCCTCATTTGTGAACTTATTCAGTGACTCACTCAATTAATCACTGAGCAACATTATCCAAAGTAATGTCCATATATTTTTTTAATGTCAACCTTTTTTGGATGCTATCAATCAAGGCTTTTTCAGAGATTAAAAATATGGCAGATTTCGCTATACTTGCACCTTTTGAATAACAGGAGAATGTTTTTGGGGGTTACCAATTATAAGCCACATAAATTAGGAACATTATAAGCCCAAATAAACAAATTTGATATCTACATTACACAAGAGAAAACAAGATCATATGTCTGCAATTCTGCAATGAGCAATTAACATAATTAACGACTGTGTGTTATATGGCCACCATTGTGTACATTATGCATACTTCCTTGTGATCAAAGGGTATTAGGTCGAAACGTCCGAAAACCGAAACTTCCAAACCCGTAAAGTCCGATTCCCTAAACGTACGAAAAGTGTCCGAAACGTCCGAAACCAGTTTTTCTGCTGTTTTATGTACTTTTACGTAATAGTTTGTTAAAAATTCAGTTAATTTCTTTTACATACAAGTTCTGTCTGTAGTTTAACATGAGATTTGATAAGCAAGACCGTTTTTTAATTATTTTACCAATCGGATGTTTCGGAGGCCGGCAATGAACCTGCTGACCGGCCAGCACCCCCCGCCGTCCTTCCGCAGTACCCCCGTCGATGAAATGAAAAGATTAATGACTTCACTTCTAGTTAACATTTCTGGACAATTTAGACAGATTCTGAATGCTCAGAATCTGAGGAAATTGAATACCTAGTTATATAAATTTGGTGTTCATTTCACTAATAAACACCTGATAAATAATTATAACATAACTAATAATATATACATTAATAATACATAAATTACGTTTTTAGACCAGTGTAAAATTAATTTATGATGTCAGATAGGTATTATAACAACTAAAAAACACCTCATATTCAAATGAAGTTAAAAGAAAATATTTAATTTAACTGCTAATTAATGAAATATTATCCCCATCAATTGAACATAACAGGGGTGGAAATATCCAATTGTGGTGGATTAGGGAATAAATTTTAAAAAAAACTCCTGATTGCAATTAATATAACGGTTTTGTGTTTAAATAAATGTGCAATATGATTTGTCACTCTGGAATTTTATTGCAATTTAGGTAATATTACAATTTCTAAGTATAAAGAGACCATGATGGATTCACATCCACATTCCACTTTGAACTACACAAGAGACAATGCGAAGAGAGAGGAATTTGCAACGAGCTCTTCGTCACACCTGTATTGTATGCAGATGCATATTTCAAGATGCCGATGAAGCCATGGCTTGTGACCAATGTCATCAATGTCATCAGTGGCAACACAGAGCCTGTAGATCTGGTAAGTTTATATGGGTGTGAATATTTATGAATTTATATATCCAATGTCTATATATATTAAAAGCATTCTCGATAAATTTATTTTTATCTCAAGGTACTTATCTCCATTTTGTTAATATTGATTGGACTTATTATTTAGCCATATTTATTTAATTTGGTTATTATTTTAGGACTTCAACAATTTAACTACAAAATTTGAATAAACCCATCAATGAACTCAGGTTATTTATGTAGCCTAATTTGTTAAAGCTGTTAGTTTTAAGACCACCTATAGGAGAATCAACTTCGAACTTGTCAGTAGGATGACACTGGGACTGCAACAAAGTTTTATTTATTGGCCCTTCCAGGAGGAGAATGCCTCAAACACATCAGCAGCATATGGTCATAGAGTTAGCACCTTTGAAGCTGTTATTAGAAATCGTGTCTATAAATTCAGTGAATGGATTATCAGGTCTGAAAATAGAATTATTATGAATGTTATTAGTAGGACACAATATAAATGATTTGATCGTCTGGCGCAGAATGATAAGCCTGAGAGGTAACTGGTTCAATGACAAGTAGTTGATGCATGGATCCAACCCAGTAAGCTCTGCCCCCTTTGTCCAGTACATTTTAATTTGATTTGAGGGAGCCTACAATACATGCATTTGAACTTTTATCAAACTCCCCCCCCCCCCCCCAGGAGACAAAATTAAAAAAATGTTGTATCCATTATGGCCTTCATTAAAATGTATTGGATTTAAAAGTTTGTGATGTAAAAACCAAATGTTGCCACTGCCCCTATTCAGCTAAGAGTTCAAAAAGATCACTTGCTCTGTGAGGTCATGTGACCTGCCATTCAGCCTCATTCTGAGTTTCATTCCAGAGCCTTAATTCTACTTGCAAGCATGGTCGTTAAGGAGGTCAGCCTCTTTCTGATTTTGAATTTAATTCATAACAGAACATAAAACAACAAATTTAGGTTTAGGAAGGAAACAGGACCTTAGCTCCCTTTAGAAATATGCGTAGAAGGTCCTGGCTAAGCGGGAAGGATATAAAAGGATTATCCAGGGAGGGGATAGCATTTTAAATAGAACAGAACCAAGATGGCTGACGGCATTAATTTATATGATTAAGCAAACAATGTGACACTCTTGATGCTTAATGTAAGTTGTGAGGTTAATCCTTTAATTCTTATTTAAACATGTCCCTAGCAGGGGTTATGGATACTCTATATGTAATAATTAAAGATATGCAACATAGATATATATTTTAAACTTTATATAAGATTAACACAAATTATATGCTATTGTTATTAAAAATTCTTTATTTCCAGGTATCTAAAAAAATTTACGACCCAGTACACAGAGGTGGAGCTTTTCCATGGCTTTGCAGAAACTGCAAAGTGCATCCCTCAAAACACAGAGCAGTTCTACATTCTACCATGCGATCATCCGTGGGACCAGCTGAACTGGCCAGTTTTGCTGCCATACCAGATTTAACTTCTGAAGGAGACACAAATAGAGGCTGTGATGTGAGTATATAAATTTATGGAATATATCAATTTGACTTTCTTTAATTTAATCCACAATTATTTACATAATATGATATGCTATGATATAAAAATATATATTATAGGACAAACAACACAAACAATAAATGTAGACGCATACAAGTTGTGTGATTTCAGATGCACCTACCTGGTCAGCGATTGAAAATTGCGCAGGTATCAGAGAACAACTTTTGCTAACTACCAGGAAAAAATCATGCAGTTGTGGGATGACTACGAGCAGGAAGTCTTATCAATTAGCCAACTGCTCAGAAGAATTTTCCAAGTACAGATGACACCAAATTGACCAAAGTATCCTGCTGGAGATGAATTATTTATTTTTATTTATTAATTGTTCCTTTTTTGGGTTGTGCATCTAATAAAAAAAAATATGTACATTACAATACTTTATTGTTATTCATATTTTATTCGTCTGTCACACTAACATTGTGAGCTTTCATCCAAGGAAACATAAGCAAAAAAAAAAAAACAATAGAAGTCGGATGTTTAGGACATTTTTTGGACGTTTCGGGAATCGGGCATTTCGGTTTTCGGACGTTTCGGAACATTTTCGGATGTTTCGGAACATTTTCGGACGTTACGGACTCGGACGTTTCGGTTTTTGGATGTTTCGACTAGTGTTCAATCAAAGCATGTTACTAGGTTCTTTAAAGCACCACATTCAAGTAAATTTACTTTTCTTAGTACTATAAAATAGGCTATTCTTTGGAGGTAAATATGTATACTCGCAATTCTTAAGGAATAAAGTGCCACATGTTTAATATGAAGTGTTATTTTCGTGCAATATGCTTAAACCATAAGAATCGCATGAGCCGTTAAATTGGACAGCTGGACATACATGCACAATGTCTACCAAAAAATGGTACCTTTTTCGATTCTTGCTTGAACATGGTGTGTTCAGCATTGGTCTCTATTTCCATAGATTTTCGAAGGCTGGTATTTATTACATTTTTTGGATCTAACTAGTGACCATTACTAAAGCAGTGTCCGGAGGAGCCTTGATTAACGATAAATGTCAACAGAGGCATAAATAATGGGATGCTGCAGGATCAAGGGGATTGAAATGAAGCTGATGGACATTCAGCTAACATCAAAGGAACATTAACACCTTACAACATCCTCCTCCTACGCCCAATTAATTGCTCTATTTTTAGCTGTTCACGGTTCACCTTAGCCGCTTGGAACAAGTTAGACAACAATGCCTTTGTGTATTTATCCCGAAACGTTTCAGAAACCAAAATACCATCCCGCTATAATTAAAACGTTTTGTAATCTTCCCTCTAATGCTCCGTTCCACCGCTAGGATGGCAAACTAACAGCCAATAAGGTTGCAGAGATAGCAGCAAGGGATGCCACACAAAATGACGTCATTACAGTTATATGTTCCCTGTGCGCGCTGGGTAATCCCACAAAGCTCATCAGCGTCCATCGTAACAGGCCTCCAAAATAACATCTCAGTGTTTATAACAAGAAGATGACAACAAGACCTATGCTACTGAGGCAGATGACATTCTGGAAAAGAAGACACAGCATCAGGTACTATATAGTTCATTATTTCTTTGTCACATTCTATATTTTCTTTCATTGCAATGCTTATGTTTCTATGTATAAGTCCTGCAGCTTTAGTGGTGAGTTCTTCATGTTAATAAGATTTTGTTTCTTTCTTTCATAATTGCTTTACTATCATGTTGCCAGTTTTTAAAAGCATTCAGGTATAGTTCCTATATATAACCATCTAAGCCTATATATGTCAGTATCGATGTGTTGTCCCCAAGCACTAAGCATGTGCATGCAACTATGAAACACATGATATAATTATCAAAATGGAAAAAACTTGTTTCCATACTTTGTCTTCCTCAATCTGAGCTTGGGCATTTGAATTTCAAATATAGTGCTGATATAAAAACAAGCCGGTAGTCACGACTGTGTAACGAAGTTATAGGAATGTACAAAAATAACATCAGCTACTGGCAAATTTTACCGCATTTTCTCAACGCAGTGTTTCACCTGATAGTTTTCATTCAGAAAGGAATCTGGATCGATGCAGACAGTTCTTTTGGGGTCAAGATAACACTTATCAGCATGAGTCATTGGCCAATCGTATCAATACCTGTTGACATTACCAGTACATAGATATAGTATTCTATTGACACCGTAATATCAGTGCAGATACATGCGTAATATGCAACAAATTACATTGAGGTATTCCTAGAAAAGCGAATGACTCCTTCCGGTTAAATTTCATAAAAACAAATTTACACCATCTGAATGGTCTAGAGGTTAAGGGCCCAGTGGCGTATTTAGAAATGTGTTAAGGGGGGAGGGGGGGGGGGGCACTGACAAGCCAAATCCAGGAATCAATAAAAGCGATCCTGCAAACCACATTTTTCGCATTGGATACCAAAAAATTTTTTAAAATGAGAGAAATATGCATCAACATACATTTTAGACCATCAATTTTTACAAAAATTGCCAGAAATTGTTCCAATTTTGGCTTGATTTTACTTATTTCAAAGGGTATTTGAAAAACATATTTAGGCCTGAGGGGGGAGGGGGGCATGGCCCAATGCCCCCTCTTAAACTGGTTAAGGCTCATGCTAGATCCCCTGAAGGTTCTAGGTTCGTTATCCCGTGCGTCTAAACTGAAAAAGAGCTCGTTTCAGACAAGTACATGTAAATCGATCACATAAATGATATAGAATAAGAAAATGAACTGGCGATGCGTTGTACTTGGTTTCTATGCTGGAGCAGGTAAAAGACCCCACCATAAATGTGTAACAAGCGTTATCATGGCATCATTACGTTTTGGTTCTGGCATGCAGCTGGTAATATAAACCGACTGAGCTCCGCTGCTTCAGACAATTAGCAATAATTGAAAAAAATTAAAATAAAAAAATGAATATATATAAAACACAATTTGAGACATAATTTTCATTATATCGGCTGTTATCAGACAAAATTGAGTTGTGTATAATACCACCATTACAGGCAAATGTAATGTTACAAACAGCCAATTATTTGCTTCTTCGTTACTACTTCCGTTCTGAATAGAATAATCTGGTCCTAACCAGAATGTAGCAGCTGCTAAACCACGTTGCACTGCTGCTGTTATTTTTCACATGTCTTTTCCATCGTATTCTTACAAAATTAGAAAGCTGCAAATAGCTATTTCATACATTTACTTGATCTACATCATATGGATTCACCACAGTTTACTCACATCAATAACATTTTCTCAATATAGATATATTGGAATCCCGTTCAGCCAAAATACTCCCAGTTGGCTATCCATAAGCTCATTATGTGACTCTTAGGATTTTACTGGTAGTCGGGAGCCCCAATGAGCCTGTATTCCATGCACGACCCTATTCCAGATATTTAGGTATCCATGGAGATGGTTTTATTTGTTTAGGGACAAGGGTGTGTCCCATTGGTTCCATTATCTACTTTGACCAATGTGACTCTCGAAAATACTTGACCATTCCTCAATTTTTGATGGTGGTCTTCTTCTTCTTCTCAGTTCTTCTTCATTTGAACTCAGTCTTTGTGAAGCCTATAATTTCTTCCAAATACTCCCATAATTGATGAAATGATGAAAGAAATATATTTTGATGACAAAACACATTTCTACAATCTAGTTACATGCTTCAGTTAATGCGAGTTATAAAACCAATTCTCATTTGATGGTTGAATCGTTTAATTGGCAATCAAAGAGACCCCAATCTACATTAACAGCCGGAAGCTGTAATTATCTTGCACACTGGATTTACAATTCAGTCCTTACAGTCTTTATCTCTTCGTACTTAGCTTTTTTTTTTTCAGCTGGTAGTGACTTGTGTAAGCGAACGTCATCCTAGCCTTGGGCACTGACCTGGGGCTAACAAGGCCTTACATAAAGAGCTTCTCTTTCTATTTCATTATGGAGCTTGCTCCTCTGGGTCAATCTGATTTCTCAGCTTAGTCCTCAGGTCAACCCAGTTATGAGCAAGCCATCTCTCTTCTGCATAGTATCTTGGTCTTAGATTTCGTCTATTGTCGAAAGAAGGTTACAGAAAATTGTGGGTAAAGATCACCGAATCTTTTTATACGAAGTCTTTGTGGTACTTTTTTGTCTGATGTCTTTGCTGAGGCAAGTATATGTCCCACCCATGAGGTAATAGGGTAATGTGTTCTCTTGCACAGTGTTGACTCCAACTTTGTCCTCAACTCATTAATCATCATTACTGCACTGAGAAAACTTTAGAACAGAACTGCACTTCAGTTACTAATCAGTACTGATCAGTGAATCATTGTTTTCTGTTTTGATGTGTTTATATTGTGACCCTCCTAATTTTATGACATGAACTGTACATCTTCATAAACTACAAAGGATATCTTTTGAAGATGAATTCCGTTGTCACTATTTATTGCATCCATAAATATTTGAAGCTGAAATTCGGACAAGAGCAGTGACGTCATAGGCTAGTTACACAAAGGCAACTTTTTACAAACTGTGTTCTGTGTTTGATTTAAACTTCCAAGGATCCTGTGTATTTATGATCTTTTTTCATATTTCCAAACAACATAAATGGACAATGTAAATATTTTAGTCCTAAAAGTAACTCGACTAAATGGGCAAAAAATGGGCAAGACTGTAACTGATAACATTAAGGACATTGGTAAAAGGTTCACTGACGTAACTAGACTTATCAAGACCAAGCTGTGTACTTTGTCAGTCAAAAGGGTATCATGGCGTTCTAGAATTTATCTTTTAATCGAGTGAAAGTGCTCCATCGTGTAAACATGCAGAGGAACAAATGCTATATATCATTGGAGATACATGTCATTTTGCATGAAGAGGTTCACAGCGTTCATTGTTGGCCACCATCAGGGATTTACCATACAGATCCAAAAGCATGTACCAACATGTACACCAATATATATATATATATATATATATATATATATATATATATATATATATATATATGCATAACATATTTATACCTTGGAAGTTTATACCAATGACCTACAGTGTTATCTGGTAGTATGCACATGTCCGTTTACATGTATTTGGGCTTCTGCAGCTGCATGTGTGATTGGATGTTCTGCGAAGAGTAATAGGCCAGAGTGCTTCCTCATCACCAGAATATTGATCAGTTAATCTGACTAACCACTGACCAACCTCTGCAGCCATGCTGTATGCCATGCTATATGCCATGCTGTGCAGTTGTGCTACCAAGCATGGTTGCAAATGCCATGTCCTGGTTCCATGGCATCCATCTGAGCAGTGTACATTTTACCATTTCAGGAGGCTTAATTTGGTTCCATACTTTCTGTCTATCTTTCTTTATTTCTTTTTTTTTCAATCTTTCTTCACTAGGTCGTGATAATTTTCAAACTATTTTAAATGTTTCGATAAATACGTCCAACGATGTACGAGTCGTGTTATATCAAAGATTCAGTATATTATACATATTTGATAACCATTAAAATAAACGATGAAGATAATGAAAAACAACGTCCGCCGGCCGGCCCTCATGAGGCACATTACAAAATTCCAGCCAGTTTCATAAGAGGACACTTCCAGTTTTGTTGGATACCGTCATTACCAACCGGAAGTTATTTAGCGGAAGTATGAACTGTTCCATTAATGCCAGGATGAGCCTTCTATCCTCTCGTTTCCACGAGATCATATTAGCTGTCGTAATTAAAGTGCTCTTCAGCCTCCCACTGAATAAACAATGCTGTGGACCGAATGGGGTGAAACCTCTGCATCAGCTATTCAATTATAAACCCCAGAGCAACGATGGGTGATTAAATGGTCAAACTACCCTCCCTTTGATTGCATAACCCAGAAAGGATCATATGATTTAGTTCAATAGGGATGATCCCTTGAGAGATCGACCTATTCTAGTTATATATGGATCACCATGGTAACCGTTTCTTTTCATGAGTCTTGTTAATGAGTCAACAAATATTCTTGTTGCGTTGTATGATAAGGACACACCTGTCATGTATTGATAGGATACTTTTTTCATCGTTAAATCAATATATTTTTTATTTGTGAGTTACACTCGGCATATTTACAATATCATTTGATACACGTACAGATATTCTAGACATTGCGTGATATTTTTGGTAATTACATGGACGAAAATAGTATTATCAATTACTTCATTACAGATAATTTGACACGCAGTGAATCCAATTAGTAAATTACCATAAAAGCTTCTCTTGTGGATTCTTCTGAAGTTTTTCAAAATAAAAATGCCACCAACTCATTCATTTTCGCGGAAAGTGTAGAAGCTCCACCCCGCTGAGTCAGCACTTTTTTCGACTGACTTCATCTGCCTACGACCTGCAATCGTCCTTGATATATTGCACAAGGGCATTGTCATTTCCTTCTGTCTTGGATAAATACAATAGCGGTTTTAGACAATGTACAATACTATGTTTAGTACACTTACTGATACATAAATACATGGCATCACAATGTATAACAACAGAATGTTCCTAGAAATTATTGTTGTGATCTTTGACCAAGCAACACATGGCAAAATCATTTGGCATTTCCTACTGGACTTTAATACAATGTCAAGAGTAATACATATTTGACAATTATTGTATTAATATGATACACCATGTACAGTTGTTCCTAGAAATTATGTGATCCATTATCACATGACAAACCATGACAAAAGTCATGTGCCAGTTCATACAAGACCAGTCGTGACTGGTTCAAGCACGAACTATCATAATTGTGTGATTCATGACGGCTTGGGGTATCCTAAAGGGAAACCTCAAAAGACGTCATTATTAATAGCAAAAATACCAATGAATGACACAAAATCGTGTATACATTCTTTACAAGTATATAGGTCTATTGCCAAACTTTCAATGTCTAGCCTACTATCGTAATTATATTAACTATAGACTTTACACGGCTCTAATTAATCCTTTTGTGTAGATTAATTACGTAATTGGTAATGATCGATAAGAGCAGGTGAAATTGATTGGATTAAGTTTATTAATCTCCTTGGAGATTATTCAGATTAATTCATGATAATGACATCGACTTGTATTATTTGCAGTCTCAGTGCACTTAAATTATTACATTGATTTGAATTATTTTCACTTATTTCATACTACCGCTAATAATCAAATTCAATTTTGATGATATATCCCAAAGTCAAGACTGTTCGGAGCGAAATATCATGCAGGGAATGTTTTGATGTTTTGAGCCAAAATTTTTGTCTCTGGAATATCGAGGTTAAAAAAAATATTGCAGTATGAGTAATACCTAGAGGGTCCCATGATATACATTTTCTTGGGATACCATCCAACAGTGTAGGTATGATACATAAATCCATAATATTAATGCAAACATTCCATTCAGATGAGCATAAGTTATCGATCTCGACCATTAAATGTCCTTGAATGCAAGGTTTGTTTTGTTCTTAATGTCTCAATAATGAACTAATTTCAATTGACATGCAAGAGATCATTCAATCTTTAAACACATGGCTTAGTAACTCAACTCTTTGCCAACTCTCTGTGTACATAATATTACAGACCAGACAATATGTACCAAGTAAAGCACATAACATTACCTGCAGTCATGCGCATTTTTACATACTCAGCATTCATCAACACTGACAATAATACTTGTTTTCACGACTGTAGCCATGTAAGTACATGAAAAGTGCATAAATTAGGAGGTCATAAATTAATCCCCGCTTTTGATGGTTTCCAATAACAACGTGACTTCCACGTGTTTATGGCCTAAAGCAATGCAGTAGTAAGATTAGAATAGAATAGAATGGTTTGTTTTTTTCTTTTCTTTTTTTAAAGGTTGAAATTAAGTTTTGAAAATTTTTTCTTTTTTTTTGGTTTATCCAAGCAATAGGCCCACATAATTATTTAGACACGATTGCATAAATATTTGGAGAAAAATTGGCAGGGAAATATGGATCTGGCAGACTGACGCTGTAATATGAAATCAAATGTATATCCAAACGAGATAAATATTTGACTGCTAACCTTTGATTTTATCCCAATTCAGCAATTCCAGCCTACTTCACGCAAAGAACCCATTTACCAAGTTTTATATATTGCTGCATTGAGATGAATGGCAGATAAATAGGGACTTCAAAGACTTCCTGGAAGTCACGCTATAGTCATTTTCCTTGTTATCGGGCTAAAAATAGACGAGTTAAATATACCCCTCAGGATAAAGAAAGAAATAACAGGACCTAGGACGCCCTGCAGTAAAATTGATACTGACTGGAAATCGAAACGTGAGGTGGAGGGAAGGAAATTATGTCACTCACATTCCTCAACTCCACCCAGGTGCAGCACAGTCAACATTACTTCAGAAAAACACACACAAACATAGTTTTATGGGCTGATAAACCAACATAATTTTGGTATGTCAATTTCATGCGTATTTGATATCATAGGTATTGTGGTAAATTCAGTATAGGTGGTCCATGATAGTAAAATGCAAGTCAGCAGTTTGAGGCTTATCAATGTCAAATATATACATGGCGAGACTATAGCCTATAGTATTGTGGAGGGGGCAGTATACAAACACTCACGAGCGACCCCTCTCGACGGATCTCCCAAAAAGTAACTGCTATGACGTCATTAGCTGTCGTTCAGCCTCTAGTTAGTTGCCACCCCCGCTGACACGCGGCGCAGTGGTCACCTCCCCAGGATATAAGTCTGTCAAAACATTTTGAAGTTCAATTCATATTGCCAGACTTATACCTGTTGAGTCACAGGATTACCAGTCAAATCATGTACGATTTAATTAAGAAGCTCAACCAACGTCTCTTCAGCTCAAACAGCAGGTTTGTTAAATTTACATTTTCATGTTTCACGTTTATGAGACACACCTCAACATTTTCTTAGATTTTGTTCTATATTTCTACCACAGACTTATCTTTTCATCCGTGTTGGTACACAGCCGTTTCATAACTAGTCCTGCCAAGTGATGGCTTATGAAACCAATTGATTATTTACAGTATCAAGTTTGTCAGGATATGAGTATATAATCCCCTTGCCAAAATATTTAGCTAAATTTCATTCGAGTGAACTGATTGAGCCTAATTCAATCCTTTTGCCAAACTAAAATCGATCGTCCTCATGTAGGCAATGTCAGTTTGTAAAGCAGCCTTCATACTTATGTCAAATCGTCGTTCTGTGGCTAAAATAAGACACAAAATTAGGTTAGGCCCATAATCTATTCTATTACATTGTTCATAGATAGATAGATAGACAGACAGACAGACAGACAGATAGATAGATAGCTAGACAGATAGACAGCTAAATAGACAGATAAATAGATATATAGACAGATAAGTGCTGTTAATAGTGAGATGGACTTAAACTAATTTCCAGTTTCCACTGCATGTTCACCATTCATCATTAGAAGGTCAAACATGTGTTGTTCAGTTTGAGCTTCTCTCGCAACAATTAATTGACGCAAAAGCTGTGACGTCACCCAATAACTCTGATGACAGCACAGACTGAGAAAAATGTTATTCAGGAAATACTGTGCCTCAGTGCTTGATTTGAAGCTCTATTTAATTTATATTTTGTAAGTATAAGTTGATTTGTTGCAGTAAATATCATTTTAGAAGTAATACTCCTAATATTTATTGTGATTTTTCTTGTCCGCTTGTCTATTTTTTATTTTTTTATTCTGTCTCTAATGATACAGAATTTGACATTCTCTCCGATATTTAGTGGCATTAATCAGAGAAAAACTCAGCTCATAAACTCAGGCGGTCAGTTCTTCAACTAAACTGTCTGCTTGCTTTATTTATATTTTCTGGATATTTATGATAAATCGGTTTTTAACCATAACAAACCTATGTTGAGTTCAAATTATAGGGGGTATCTGAATCTCTCAGCTCATTGAAAACGATTTAAACCAGTTTATTTAAAGACCAGTGAATTTAAAGACCAGTGAATATATTTAATATATTTGGCGTTAAGGACACGTTTGACCTTAAACTCTGTCAATGTTTGGAATTTAAGTAACTTAAGTACCTAATTATCTCTTATAGCTTGGGCGTTCTAATTAGAGCTGCCATTTTGAGAAATTAGAGAGCTGTTTAATAATTAAGTCACATTGTAACTTTAATTGTCATACTTAAAAATGTAAGTTGTTAAATGAAGCGACTTTAAATTATTAGTTTCATGATGCAGGCACGTGTTAAGGATTACAAATAGATTTTTGCGAGGGAGTGTCTTCATTTAGTTGTCCACATATGTTGGCTACATGTCTGGCTGAATGGTAAATACTATGTTATGGAGTTTCGGACTAAAGTGACGTATTCTGCGTTATGTTTGGTGGTCAGTGTCTCTTGTGGGTGTGTAGTCTGACTGAGGTTAATTGATGAGGTCTAATGACGTATATAGTGATGCTTTTCAATTGTATTTCATCATACGATCATATGTCATATATATTTCTGCTTTCAATACGTTACATACACTTCCGGTCAGACTGTTACTATCATACAAAGGTGGACTGGTGTTTTCATTAAATTTCATGTTTAATTTTATATTGTAAGCCGGAAAGAGTTAACGAATTTTTATTTTTATTTTTTGGCGTCAATGCACATACACTGTATTGTAAAAAATCCTGATCAAACTTGAAATAGACATCATGATCATGTAGGGACAGCTTGAGCAAACACAGTGTATGGTGTGTTATACATATATAGTTAGTCTTTCACTTTTGGATGATTTGGTTTTGCTGTGAAGTGTGTGAAGTCAAATATGTAAATTACATATTGTAATGACTTAAAAGTTACTGTTATCAACGTTTATTACATGAAATTTATTTTGTAATTTCAGAGACCCGAGTTCACTCCAGAAGACTTTGACAGAGATGGGAGCCGAAACAGCACAGCAAAGTCATGGCATGCAGAGACAACGCAGCAGACTGCCATTGGATGACTATCAACGTCTTGTGGTGAATAGAATAAAACACCATTTCGAAAAACGAAGGAGGCAGTGGGAAAAGAAGTTACAGGCCCAAGTGGACACCATTAGCCACCAAAAGGGTCCCAGTGGGCACCCTCCTCTAGGTAGGGTGCTGAGGGTCAATTCCATTGATGACGCAATTGATGAAGATGACGTAGACAATGTACAACAATTGACAGAACTGCAACAAGACAATGACGATCATCTGCCATTAAATGTGACGTCATTTAAGACGTACAAAGATGGCAGTGGAAACCATAGGCATTTTCTCAAAGTTGATATCACTCCGTTTTTGCCGGATGGAACAGTGACTGTACGTGCTGAAGAAAATGGCATTACCATTGTTGGAGACAATCTTTGTGATAAATGTACTCTTACTAAGTCACAGAAAAAGAGAACTCATGTTGTTACTAAGTTTGTGAGTCTACCAGATAGAGTGGACTCTTCCAGAATACACGTCCAGCCACAACAGGGTGGTTGCCTGTTCATAGATGTCACCACTGTGCCGTTAAAGTAATTCAAATGATGTGTTATCCTCAGTATTATTGATATACAACCAAAGACTACAGAATCTCAGAGGTATTTAGTCATATAAGTTATTATTGGTGTTAATCAAATTAACACTGTATTTTGTTCAACCGTGCTTTGTTTTTCATTGATGAGAAAGAATTAGCACTGTATTTAGTCAAACTGGGTTTTGTTTTTCATTGTGAAAGGAAATAAGTAATCATTTGATGATTACATTTATTCAAGTTGATTTGTTGATACGTTCAATCACAAGCATTTACATGTGCTTCCATTTGAAAAATCTATGTTTGCTTCAATGCAAATTTAAACAGTTATTTGTTACCCTGTTGATATTTTTCAGTCGAATGTTTGTCAAAGACAAATGCATCATTATGCATTGTACATACTCATTTATTTTTCTCGAATAAAATCATATATGGAGACCTGATTGTTTGTTAAAATTGGACACTTGGTGAATATGGTCAAGTAGATTTGGCGTCAGCCCCACGGCCCAGACGGTGCCTTGAGCTTGTCATTGATATAGTACGTCTGGAATACAAGATATGGTCAGGTATGACAAGACTAGAATTAGACATGAGTTGTAATGTAAATACAATCAATGATGGAACCACTGTTTATACAGCGATGCACCGGGTCTTTGAGGAGGCTAAATTTAGACACCGTCGACAGCTCCTTCAGCAGTCTATTGTTGCTTCACGTTGTCTTTTATGGATAAACTGGGAGAAAGGGGTTAAAGTGAACACAGTCATCTGCCCTATATTGATCTAAACATTCGGAACACGCAGCTATTCTTGTTTTAGGTGTTTTCCTGAGCAAGGAGCTATTTTTAGCTACAAGTAGATATCGTGTATTCTCGTGGGTAACGAGAGTGAAGACTGGCGTGGGAGTGGACTGCGCATGCTCGTGAATGTTAACAGCTACAATTCTCCCCAATAAACAACACACAAGTGGCCCCCAATGAGCTTCACCGATTGAACCATCATATCGAATGAATGATAATTCTGAGTATGTTCGGAGGTTAAAAAGGGCAGCTTTAATTCATTTGGTAGTGCATGGGAGGACTTATATTCTGACAGAATGTCCATGTGTCAGCTCAAATATTTCTACTTTTATTTATCATGCTAACAATTCCCAGAACTATACGTCATCCATGTGTAGTTTATAAGAATAGATTCCATGGGTGTGTCTTTCTGTACATCCTTTAATTTACACATGTAATGAATTAGAAGTGTTTCTAAATATACCCACGTAGTCTGACAATTCCAGACACAATAACACCAGCACAAGTCTAAGGACAACACTCAATGCAAAATTATTGCTGAGAATGCTAGGTAGTGGGTTCAAAATTGCCAATACAGTCTTATTGACCCTTTCATCGATACTGTTAGTCACGAAACTCTGCTAGAAAGGTGCGAAAATCTGTTTGGAATAACCGGCAATGCTTTGTCATAGTTGAAAAGCAACAGATCAGAACTCAGAAAAATGTATTCAAATATCACACATTAAAATATGCACATTTGGGAATGGCCCTCTAAGGCAGAAATTCTGCCGCTATCAAGAGCCACACAAAGTTTCAAAGATTCAAACCATGATAATTTTAAAACTTTTAAGAAATGATTTTGCAGATGTATAAAGATACAGTGACCAACGTCTCAGCGTGTCATTTTGTGAATGGTATTGATGGTGTTCCTCAGGGGTCCTTTCTGGGAGCCTGCTTTTCATTCTGTATACCACCACGCCCCCCCCCCCCCTTGGCAACATCTTAAGACACAAGAACACATACTACCTTCGATTCGACTCTGTCTATGATCCCCCACATAGATAGCATTGCCCTGGCTTACAATAAAATATATTATAAAAGATCATAAAAAAGAAGGAAGTGGTACAGACTACTTATCAATTCAGCAAGAAAACGTCCATGATAAACATAGAATTGCAGAAGAGTTAAACTCATTTTTCGCATGTATTGGCACACAGCTTTCTTCAAAAATTACTTCTCCACAAGATTAAAGTTTTGCAAATTATTTGAAGAACCCGGTCCCAGTTGACTTCAGTTTTACTTAAATAACTCATATAACCTACAGCAGATGTTTAAAAAAAAGAAAAAAGTTCAGGTCCTGACGAAATTACAACCATTTTACTAAAGAAGATACACGTCCATCTTCTTAAACCTCTTACTTATTTAATAATCAGTCTATAAATCAGGGAATATTTCCAGAAAAACTTAAAATTGCTAAAATTAAACCAGTTTATAAGTAGTAGTAGTAGTAGTAGTAGTAGTACAATTTTATTTAATGTCGTTTATGCACAGAGTCAAGATAATACATATAAGAAAGGTGATACACACCAGATGACAAACTATCGACCTATTTCTATACTTCCAGTGGTCTTCAATTTATTTGAGAAAGCCATCTACAATCAAGTACATTCTTACAACAGAATGATTTTTACAATAAAAATCAATACGGATTCAGAAAAGAACCTTCCACAGAACACACAGCCCTTGAATTGGTTCATAGATGTATCTATGAAATGGACAATGGTGATATTCGGCTGACCATACACATGGATTTATTGAAAGCATTTGATTCGATAAACCACGAAATATTGCTACAAAAGCTCCATTATTACGGAATAAGAAACAAAGCCTTGACCCTATTAAAAAGCTATCTCTTAAACAGAAAACAAGATGTACAGTGTAATGAAACATATTCAGAATACATCACGGTAACAACAGGTGTGCCCCAAGGGTCAATATTAGGACCGTTGCTTTTCATAACTTATATAAATGATACATCTGTAGATACTTACCATGCAATCTCTTATGCAGATGATATCACTCTTTTCAAAGCTTTAAGTTTGTCTAAAAATGTAACTGAACCATCTGCCACAATCCTGAACAAAGAACTTCAAAACATACATACTTGGCTACAACTCAACAAATTGTCCCTAAATATTGAAAAAACAAAATGTATGCTATTCACCACTGTCAACAAATCCATCAATTATGACACATAAAGTAAAACATAAATTTGCTGAAAATACCATCAGATATCAATTGCCAATTATTCTTAACAAAACTCCTAATAACGGGCTATAAATTGTACATAAAAAATTGGCTTTGGGACAAATACAAAACTGATTGTACAGTAGAAGATTGCTATACATGTCAACTAAATGGTACTGTGTAACACACTATATTTCACACTATGCTTTTTGACATACAAGGGGCACCCATGCTAGCGTCCTAATTGAGACAAAATGTGTGTCCCTTGACCCTCTGTTTCCTTTTTTTTTATGTAATCCAAAACATCATTGTATTTAATAAATTCATTTCATTGTCTTTGTCATTGTCTCTCTGCTAACTTTCTCATCTAAAACATTGGCAGAGTTTGAAAGTTCCTCACACAAGATGTCACTAAACAGTTGGTACATTCTTTGGTGACCTCTCGTCTTGACTATTGAAGTTCTCAACTGATGTTCCTGTATGTCACCGGCAGAAATTACGAGTTCTAAACACCGCAGCCAGAATTGTAACACTGGCCAAACGATCAGAGCATATAATCCTCATCCACAAGTGATATTTTTAAGGACGGCAAATATGACATTTTTCACTCTTCAAATAGGGGGCCAGAGATTATTTTACAACTAATGGCAACACTTATCTTATACTGAAAAAGGCGAATAATATTATCTCTGGCTCCCTATTCGAAGAATGAAATAATGTCATATTTGCCGTCCTAGAAAATAAGATTTGAGGACGAGGCTTGGAAGAAAAAAAAATTGAAAAGGGCACCAAACTAGAGCATCGATCTGTTTCAGTTATCATAATTGTCAACTCAGCTTGATGAATAGCCACTCAGACCACATCGACACTGTTATAGTTTGATAAAGCCAGGATGCTTGTCTCAGACTTGGGTCAAACTAGTGGCAAACATCGGGAAACCATTAGCAATTCACAACAGAAATAGTGAATAAGAATTATGTGTCCATCAGTTTTCAGACATCCACTTTAGATTATCAAGTCATCCAAGACAAGGAAGCCAAAGTTTTTTTAAGGGGGAATACTACAAATCCACAACTATCACCAATGAAGGGTTGAGGGTCCGGTCAGATTATTTCTATTTAGCAAAATAAATACGTACAATGGAGACATAAATTTGCCGAAATATTGGCCTAAAAGTTAAATTTTGACTTAAGACCTGTAGACCAAATGAAAACAGGTATCTGTAGACCAAATGACAAATGTATCTCTGGGATGAAACTGCGCTAGCTAAAAATTCTAGCGATTTCTTTGAAGAGAAAATTAACAAGATTCAGCACAAACTTGATGTAGATAGTGTACCAAAACCAAAGGAAGCAAGGAATACAGTAAATTTGCTTCTGCACGAATTTAGGAAAGTCTCTGAAAATGAAGTCAAAAAGATTATTAACAATATGTCCAAATCATTTCAACTTGATCCAATGGCTCTTTGGCTTGCTAAGGAATGCATAAATGAGATTATACCAATTATGACAGAAATTATCAATCTATCCCTTACCCTTGGTGGTTTGAAGCATGCTATAATTAGGCCCTTGTTAAAAAACTATAGGCCCGTTTCTAACCTACCTATTTACGCAAATTCCTGGAAGCATGCGTTATACAACAGCTTACTGAATACATAAATTCAAATAATCTGCAAGATGAAAAGCAGTTTTCTAATAAAAAATTTCATAGTACAGAAACGTTAATGGTGAAAGTACATGACAGCGTTATGACCAACCTGGATCGAGGTGAAGTGACCATGCTCGTCATGCTGGACCTATCAGCTGCCTTTGATACAATTAATTACGAAATTCTTTTGAATATGCTATAAAAGACATGGAAACACCGGAACTGCCCTGAAATGGTTTGCATCATACTTGTCTGGCAGGACGCACTCTGTTGTGATTAATGAGAAAGAATCTTTTAGGAAACCATTAAAGCATGGAGTTCCACAAGGATCCAAATTAGGTCCTACATTGTTCAACTTATACATTGCCCCACTGAGCGATGTCTCCAAAAAACATGGTATTTCAGATGAGAAATATGCTGATGATGAACAACTGATCTTATCCTTCAATCCCAACAATCTACAGAATGAGACCCAATCCTTTACAAAAAATGGAAAAATGCATATAGGATAATGAGGATATACAAGACTTTTTGCTGTAGAACAAATTATGTAATAATAGTGAGAAGAGTTTATGCTGATAGGATGTCCAAACCAACTTAGCAAAATGAAAATTTACTCTATACGAGTGGATGATGTCACCATAAAAACAACTAACAAGATCAAGAACCTTGGGGTTATGTTTGATAGGTCTATGTCTATGGAAGCTCACATAAATCACATGTGCAAGAAAGCGTTTGTCAACATAAAAAACATTTCAATGACAAGGAAGAGTCTTAATAAAGAAGACACCAAAACTGCAATAAACGCACTAACGCCCTCTTGTATGACATAAATCAGAGACTCCTGAACAAATTAAATGTTGGCCAAAATTCATCGGCCCGGTTGATTGAAAGATTGAATAAATATGATCATATCACTCACATCAGGAAAGAACTCCATTGGCTCCCCATAAAGTCTAGAATTGAATTTAAACTTCTTAACATGACATGGAAAGCACTTAACAATGAGTCACCACTTTACATTACTGGCTTACTAGAAGACCTTCCACAGCGTGCATGCAATCTTAGGGCAAATTTCACCCACTGGTTACAGTAACACAAAAGATTTACTCTTGCAGCCTCAGTCTCGGAACAAATTTGGTGCAAGAGCCTTCTCGGTGATTGCTCCCAGACTTTGGGAAGACACCAAGAACCGTAGTACAAATAGTACGTTCAAGTGGAAGTTAAAAACTCATTTATTCAAGATCTGCTATAATTGATGATGGATTAACAGCTTAGCGACGGTGAGCAGAGTCCTTCTGAAACAGGCGCTATACAAATTTATTATTTTATTTATTTATTTTACTATTATATGTATGCATGTACTTTAGCAGGGTAAATGTCTATAAAACATAGTACTTTCACTTCCAAAACTTCATTTTGACAAACATTCCACACCCTTCTTTATAACATTTGAAAATGTGAACAATTGCTGTAAATTTTGTTGTTTGCTACATTTCCTAAACCCTGGTACTCTATGTTTACAATGATTTCCATAAAAAATAAATTGTAGAATTCAAGTGTTTTTAAATTTGCCATTTTTCCAACAAAAGCATTCCAATTGACATGGCTTACCCCTTGCTGATTGACATCAACTGAACATTTTATGTTTCTGATGCGAATCTAAAATGGTTAAGGAGAAATAATCTCTTTATCAGTTCTAGAACCAAATTGCATTCTGCATTGTCACTAAGCTTATAGTATCTATAGCACTAATCACCTTCCACGCATACTTTTCTGTGGGTTTAATTACAGTGTTGATCTATATGAATCATACATTTTTTTTCTTTTCTTTCTTTCTTGGAGATACAGTGAGATGCTACAGCCAATATCCACACCAGGGGGCACTACGTGTTGATAGGTACAATACCTCAGCGCCATCTGCTGATTTTACAAGGTCCACAGCGAATTGGCAAACACTGAGTTTTAGATTTGATGGTGCTGCCACCTCAATTCTACAATGAACAACTGATCATATTTTTATAAAACTGAACACATAGAAATTATGTAGAATTGTTTATTGTCAGTATCATTACACTGGCTGGTCGTCAATACATCTTCAGCACAATGAGCTAGCTGGTTTCATGTTATCTCTGTCCTGTCCTACAGTAGGCTACACAGCTGTTTGATCAAATTTCCATTGGATTGACATTAGAACAAAAATCTACTTTTCGTGAAACCTCCAAATTCCAAATTTAAACAATTCAAAATTATATTACAGCATGTTATGCACTATGGCATCAAACAGGCATGCACACACATGTTGGGACATTTATCGTAATAAATAAATAAATATCATTATATGACCGGTATTTCTACCACTCCCATTGGTCAAAATCAGTCACATTACGCTTTTGTTAAACTTCATATTGCACTGCATCATCATATTTGTGGCAATCAATATCATGTAAAGAGGGGGGGGGGGGGGCAGAACAGTGGCCATATGATACAAAAACAATATTACATGTAGTTTCGCAATAATATCAGTCATATGACAAATTATATGCACTTTAGAAACTCACATTGTCCTCGGTTTCACCTCGTGCAATATGAATTTCCAAAGTACAAATAAATTTCTGCACTAAACCTAGCAGAAAAAACCCAGTATGAAACTTGTATAACTAGTTTTGAGATTTTGTTTGCTCTCATTGATAGCGGCAATAACCACCAACTCAATTTCGCCTGAAAACGGGATATTAGAATAAAAAAAAAAGTACATGCATCCCAGACCATTTCAAGAAAATACAGAAACCTGACATTTAACCCCACTTATGACATCATCTATCATTTACAAGTATCTTACACATGAGACGATAAGAGCATCCTTAATTCATATGACACCAATTACATGGAGTTTCACTTGGATCAAAGGACTTGACCCTTGGTTTTCCTGGGTACTCGCTTCCTGGTGGATTGCAGATGTTCCCCAGCGAGTGGTCACTGGCCCCTGCTGACCTGTGTCCATCTTCAGAGTGGACCCAAGGAATAGCAGCTTCTCATCTTCAGAATGTCACTCAATCAGTTGTCATTTGGAATATATTCAAAAGATTGTATTACGGTTTGAAGTGGACTCTTTAGAAGTGAATGAGTTGACAAATTGGAAATATTATTGATCTAGACTGATCTTCAGTTATGTTTCTGCTTAAGTAAAAAGACATATCTATCTATCTATTTTAATTGACAACGAGCAGGGTTTAAAATGGTGTAAATCAGGTGTAATTAAACATTGTATACTCCCTTAAATAAACACAATGCACTCCGCTTCGATTAGATATTTGAAGACGCTTATGAGCAACATAATTAATAGCAAGTAAAATCAACCAAGCGTGTCAAGTCAGTGATTAAAATAGATAGTCAGGAAACCTAGCATCTTTATAACTTTAGATAAATACTTTTAATTTTTTTCTAGGACTTTTCGCCAGGTAAGTAATTTTCAAAAAAGTGAATAATTTTTTAGGTAATGTTATTTATGTTATATTATTTAACGCTTTGCTTTTTTTTGTATGTTAATATCACATAAATTCAAAGTATTTTAATTTTGTCTCGCAGTTGTGACATTTTAAAAGCCATTCTTACTTTGGCTCATGACCTTGACACCACAATGTTAATGCTGGAATTCTGTTTGTCCAGAGAGAAACAATTCTTGACATGTTCATGTGAATAATTAGCATAAGGTAGGTATGGGACCCAGCAATGCATCATTGGAGGGTGCCAATCCAACCTGGCTACAAGATAACCCCAAAGATAGGCCTCTATTCTGGGGCAGGAGTACAGTCCCCGAACACTTGGATCCTCCTATATTACAGGTTGCACTTCATAACTGACAAAGCGAATGCCAGGAAATTCACTCATCCATCATCTTAATAGTTTGCAGATCAATTTACGAAACATTTGTTTCTAAAACTCAGTTGGGTGCACTCGGGTACATAATGTATACTTAGATGTCAGCTATGTTTACTTCACAAGTTTGGCTGATATGAGCGGACGTGGGCAAGATTGAATGAAAAGAAATAATGAGCCAGAGTTATAAAATAATTACTTTGAATACCACTCTTTATAGTTTTCAATCCATATATAGAAAGTTATTTGGAACGTTTTAGGCTGATTATTCTTTATCTTTTACCATAATTCTACTTCGGGTTGACGTACAACTTCCGGTTTACCTTAGTTAGGTTTTAGCGCTTGAAATACTTTTTTTCTGATCCTAAAGCCATTGAAATAATAATAATCATAAATAATAAATTTTTTATTTAAAGTCACAATAAAATAACAATAAACACTAGCACAAAGGCTATTATGTGAAGAAGCCATTAAAGAACAGTTTATCCAAAATGGCCTTTCCTCCCAAACATTATGGAACCATGGAGTCTCTGGTGACTCCATGATGGAACCAGGCATGCCTAACCAGTGCATGTGAAGATACAAAGAGGGGCAGGGGCAAGAGCGTCCACATCTTTTTAACACACGCCTTGCAATGTCTTCTGGAGTGAATCACACTTGTCATTCGTTTGATGTGTGGCAATCATAAGTGGCATACATCAGCTAGGGTTCCTTCCACAGGGTGTGGGGGGTAAATCTTAACACCCTCTTGCTGTCTCACCTGAGCATCTTTTGATCTGCTTCAGCAGCTGCTGGGACGCATCCTTGTCTTAGCGCACCATGCAGCCGCCCCAAGATGACTACTGAGAATTCCTAATATCGCTACATTATTCCCAGATATGTTTGTCTAGCAACAACTGTGGAGAAACGTTCGTTATGACAAGTTGTTTAGTGTGATAGATGTCACTTAGTGAGGTCGTTTCTCAAGCAGCAGAAAATGTTCAGTAGAAAAAAGAGATGGGTACAAGAAAATCAAATCCAGCCAGGTGATGCCACAATTTCTTCACTTTTCATGTAATGTTCAAGAGCTGAGTCATAGTCCATTACCTTTCATAGAATGCGTTTTTGAGATCACTTTCAGTGAATTTCCCTAAGACATAGAAATTAATAAAAACGGTTCCAATATTCTTCTTCTTTTTCTTAACACTGGCTGACATGCAACTGCAAAAAGGTTTTCCATTGCAACTTTGATATTTGATCCAGTAAACTATAATCTTGTCAATAGAATTACATGGCCCTATCATAAACAGTCATCATAACATGGTATAACATCTTCATAAAAGCAGCTTATAGATGATGATTTATGAACACTGATAGGTGATGATTCATAAACATCTGATGATCAGGCATTTCATTCAATCAGTCATGAAGTCAGTCAGACTGTCAATCATCGAAAGTACACTGTAACGTCTGTCTCATAATGTATGCACAGTTGAAAACAAGATTTCATATGTGAATAAAGCAAATTGAGAAAGTACAGACACTCTTTGTCTTAAGTAATAAATATCCCAGAGGAAGTTAAGCTGAAAGTTGGAATTCTGTGCCAGGTTTTGCCACGAAATAAAACCTACACATTGCATCTGACAGCGTAAATATATGTAAACAGGAACAACTCATTGGGAATAAACAATAAGAAAGCTAACCAATGCTGAAATCACACACTTAAGCACAGGTGTGGGCAAAAGAAAATGTTGAAAGCCTCGTGGTATGGACCAGAGTGCAGTTGTTGACTTTTCCACACCTTTTTTCGCTAAGAAAAAACAAAGCAACAAATGCGAAAATGTAGCCCTCTAGCGGTTGCAGATGAAAACAAGGCTTTGAAGGTATCGTATTTTTTTTTCACAAAAAGAAATCTTGAGATAATGCTTGCATTAGCTGGTCTGTCAACAGATGGGGCGGCGGCATGCTGGCAAGACATTGTGGGTAAGAGGAGAAGATCTTTGTTGAGGCCTCAAAGGCCGTAGATGGCAATGGAGGATAAGCAAGAAGGAAGTGATCATGTCCTGAGCTTTTGTTGCCACTCGTGTTGCCGCGCTTTCGTGCTCACAGAGGGCGCGCTAGTTACCTTCAACAGGTTTCAATTAAAAGAGCAGCATCAGAAGCATTCCCTGCATCCCTTGGCCCTGCTGGTGTATACAGTGCATGGAAGGACGGGGTATCGGTTGCAGCCATTAAAATGTTTTCTGTTGTTTAGTGTAAACAAGGCGAAATACATATCATAATTAGGGGGTAGGAAGCGGACGCTTGTGGATTAGAGGTAGCGCGGGCCCAGCAAACAATAACAAGTGGTATAAACAATCTGATGGGACACGTGTGTACAAGGTGTAGGTTGACCTGGGGCATGGGGGCTTTTGCTACACTTCCTGCGACTCCAGACCCTTTTCTCAACGTGCCATTGTTTTAGGGCATTGCGCAAGCCTCCTATAATGTTGACACACGTGCTTCCATGGTAACCGTTGCACGCGCGTTCTAATGGAACTCCAGATAACGGCGCTCTAGCGTTTCACACAATAGCCGGAACTACGTCATTCTGGCATTGTTAAGAATGCGCGCGCATCAACAGTTTCCAGATGGGCGAATTCCTGACCGTTCCTACTTCCTCCAAAGCAGACGGCTCTTGCACAACTTTGGCATTTTGTCGCCGTTTTACATCTGGTTGTGTTGATGTAACAATCAACAGAGAGGAAAATACGTCTTGTGCAGTAAACAAGTTCCTTCCATCCTGGAATTTGTTATTTAAACTTTCTATCTTCCACGTGCTGTCTTCCGCCAAACAATAGCTGCTGTAGCGAAGCCCAATTAAGCTAGGCAATCTGGCTAACTATTACCTTCTTGCAGGAGAGGACAGCATTCTTCTGACATACTACTGCAACATGTAATACACTGTTGCCATAAACTTGGCAGGCTTGTACAATGCAATTGCCAGATATGTTTCTTGTGTCCTTGATCTTTTTCACCACTGCCATCATTCCTTCAAGGGTTTTCTTCTCTTCATTAACTAAGAAATTTTCGGCATTTGTCAGTGAATGATAACGGTAGTCTGCCAAAAATATAGAAATACAGGTTATGTGATCTGTTTTGGAACTCTGCATGGATTGATTTCACTGTGATTCTCTTGTCATTCTGTTTTATATAATTATGGTACCAAAAGCGAGAAAAGCGTTTACCTTATAATGTGGACAGACAATGAAAACCCCACATGTTCAGATGTACATTTGTCAAGACGTTTAATCTGGTTTAATCAAAATAGTTGAGTGTTGAGGATCGCTTTATAGACTTCTGGGTTCTTGTTGGATCGTGGAACATTTACCTGGGAGATGGATGATGCGAGAGGCGCCAGAACGGAGCTATTTGGAGTACATGACAGACTGAGTTGATAAGGCCCTCAGAAGAGTCCCTCAAAAATGCTGCGTTTTTGCGATCTCTTTAAAAGTTTAGATCACGGGAGGGAGGGGTAGGGCTGGGCAGGCATAAAGGTGAGATGTTAGGGGGCTTTCCCTGTCAGATGAGAGAGACGCCACGTACTGATTCACCGATTCGCGCGTTTTACACCTCGATGTTTCGAAACATGGGGTTGATAAGACCCACTAGGGTTTCCAGCGCAGCCAAGGGGGCCGGGGGTGTTTAGTAAAGCAATCGGGCCCTACCCTCCTCGGTGGGCCGGAGGTGCGCAGGGAAGCTCCGCTCTAAGCTGTCCAGTCAGCGATACGGAAAGATACAAGGCTGCTTCGATAACTGGGGGCATTTGGCGGGCAACGGGAAGCCCCAGTGTTTAGTTAAACGATCCGGGAAAACGCAACTTGTGCTGCATTATTTATTCGAATTGTTGCGGGCCCAGTAAGCTTACCCTTCTTAACTGGGCTCGTTTACATATCAACTGGCCTTCTAGCTTGCTTCAAGTTGCTGCAGCTGATCAAATTGTCCACTGCTCAGCCCCTCGCCTCTCAGCAACTTTGTTGTTTTTTCACATCCGATTCTGAGTTAACGCTCATACGTATATACAAGGAGGCTAGAGTGGCAGAGTTTGTGTACGTTTTGGCCAGAAAATAAGTGAGAGACGGGGAGAACATGGGCGCCCAGGAGACACTGGATCACCCAGATACTGGCTACGTATCCTTGTCATGTATCTTTGTATATCACTCTGTTCATATACCAAGGTGTAGCTGCTACAACTCAGCTTGTTTGTACGCCATAACAGGGTGAAGATAGGGCAAGACTTGTGTGGTGCAGAGGAGCAGAGGAAATGTGTGGAGACTCCTCCTCGATCAAGCAATTTTAAAAGATCAGGTAAAATGTGACAGTTGTTGATTATGATGATAGTTTATTATGTTCTGTTACACAACGAGTTAATAAATAAACAAAAGCTCTAACAAACAAGAAGAATCTATATTTCACAGACTGAATGCATGACTGTCACACTTTGATCGAGCAGATCCTCTCCAAGAGAAATAATTTCAGGTGTTGACAATACAGATCTTTCTCTCAACAGCATTTTGCCATCTCCAAACCGCTGTCACATAAGCTGTCGTAAAATGTCACACATGTCACAACCAATATAGGCAAAGAAACGGCTTGACATATATATGTTGTACAATATAAACTCAGCTGACCTTGGCGATCGAGGACAGGTGGTCTATCTTCGCAACATTCTGTAGTTCCCCCTCCCCCCCCCTTTTTTTTTTGGAATGGGGAAGGGCCCGGAGGGGAGACATGCAGGTGCGGCACCAAATTCCGAATTTTGATCAAAGGCAGTGGAAAAAAATGTAATGCTCAAAGACCAAAATACAAAACAATAAATCAGTTACAAGTACATATCAAGATACAATGTAGTTAAAAAGATTAAAAACAACAACATTAAAACAAAGAGATGCCAGGATGCCTTTGATTAGCTGATGAGTACATACACTTTTAACAGAATGCAGTTATAGATTCTGACATAAGGTATAGGACCTGGCTCATCAGAGTATTAAGCTGCCATGTTTCATTAATTTACCCCCTTCCAAACATGGAAGTTTGAAAAAACATAATAAATTATAGTAATTGTACTTAGTATCTATTTTGAGGCAAGTAAACCCAGCCCATGTTGTATACATGCATGTGTCACCTGGCAAGGAGTCCAAGCCTTATCATTTCATCATTACGTCTGACTCTGGTAACTGGTCATATGAGCTGACTAAGCTTCAGTCCAGTAGCATTGAGATAATATGACTGAGACAATATAATAATTTTTTTTCAAGTGGAGGGGAATATAAGCATGTTGTTATAGCCACACCTGGAAAATCGCCAATGTAAAGTGTCAGTTAATCATCGTTGCATTTTCTGAATGTCAATATCATCAGTAGGATCCAGAGATCTTGGCAACTGAAGTTGTAGGATCCCTAGAATAGGCGGACTTGAGCTCGCTCAATTTTCCATTATCTCTGACAAACTGATCAGAGTAATGATGATGAATGGGCTTCGACAGGGAGACCTGCTTGTAGGGTGAGATTTAAGCATTCCTAACTTTGTCGGTATTTTAGCAATGGTAAGCAAGTAGAGCTTATCTCTTTTTGACAGGTTATCGCAAGATCAGTTGCTGTGGCCCACCACAGGTTAAAGCCTATCACTGCCCTGAGCTTATCGTTGCTCCTTACAAAGTTTCTCTACCACTTGGTAAACCTATCAACAGTTTCCTTAATGAGGCTTTGAACTGCCTCAGCTGCTGGGTCTGGGTGGTAATAGTGTACACGGTGCCTTTTCCTGCCACCTACACATTGTGTTTAATAGGGAAACATTATGAGTCAATAGTCCAGGAAAGATGGTTTAGCTCACGGGCAAGAGGAAACATTCGCCAGATGTGCTGATTTGGTTACTGTTTCTTGATAAGATTCAATATGCTTTGGAAAAGGTTAAGTTAGGCAGGTCTGCTCAATGTGGCTGGAAAGAAAGATGTCAGCCGAGCCAGATGGTGTTTTGGAAAAGCACAATTTGCGATAGCAGAGAGCGAAAAGTAGAGGGAAAGTAGCTGTTGCAATTGCTCGTCATTCCTCCACTGTTATTTTCTATGATGGATTCTGCAAACTGTCAGTCGTAATAGATATAGATATGAATATTACACAAACTGCTGGTGTATCAATGTTTGCACAGTATGATGAAGCTGAAGGAATTTGCCCCAGGTATTCTTGCCGAATGGATAAACAATTGACAACAACCGCAGCTGTGTGACATTTATGATAATAATAATTGCACTTTCGTGGGTCATGCTGCTCATGCAGACCTCAACCTACCAACCAATAAACGTGGAATTTAACTGTTAGCTCACCCAATATCGCTGTTATCACTCTTTTATCACTCTGATTAAAATTGATCCTCTCAAATCACTTTTTCAGCACCATAGTCAGATAGCGGACCTAAAAAACTAGATGACAGTTTCCGGTGTCTATGTAAACAGATCACAAGGAAGGGAAGTTTTTATTTATGGGAAAAATCTCCAGATAGTCACTTTGATAGGTAATTGAGTGTGAAAACAAGCAAGAAGGGTTCCCGTATCCTTCGGCAAATATTCGGTCTGGCTTTAATAAATACACAAATAGCTCTAGTTGTTAGAATACTGATGCTTCACTGGCAATCACAAAGTCACCATCTACATTCCATTGCAGTGTCTATTACTAATTCATCGCAAGGATTCATTGCTGAGATGACAATATCATGTATAAGCAACTCTTCAGAATTCAACAAACTAATAATAAAAAAATAACAAAAGCTTATTGAAGTTTTCTGGACCCCATAACAGGCTCATGTTTTCTATGTATCAGTTAGTTTTTAAATTTAGGCATTCATGATAGAAACAGAATTCATGCAACTGTGTGTCATATGGAGATGAAGAATGAGGAGGGCTCGAAACCCATAACTGTCACCCTGAGAAGGTGATTATCAGCTTCTTAATACAACCTGCAGCTATTGAAAACAGCAGTCTGAGAAAGGCTGCCGCCCAGGTGCAAAGCAGAAGATAAATTTAAGAAAAAATACATGAGAAAATAGAAAGGTAGCTTTTCAGTTAGACGCTGGTGCTTGATATGGGATAATTTCAATAGTTTTTCATTACACGTATGGCGCCGGAATTAGCCTAAAAACATATAGCTGACTGCAGCATGCATTTACATTCATGCATTATATGAATGAATTCACAAATTACTGTGAATGCTGCCTGTGAATACTTGTATACATACCGAAGGGTTTACTACAGTTTTGTATAATGCAAAAGAGTGCGTGGCTCTGCTATTTAGCTTTGGTAATCAGTGACATCTTACAGCTTGTTACAAAACTTCTGCAACTCATGCAGCATGGACTGTAGTCGTGACTGAATTGAAATCCATATAAAAACAAACAACAACTCCAAACCCCTTCCCCATCACCCCATAAGATAAAATCAAAGACGGAAGTACAGAAAAAGAACGAGGTGGAAGCAATACCAAATCAGTAGCCATAAGGAAGGTTTGAAGCCTAATGACATGAGCTGGCAGGGCCTGGACCAGCCCTCCTTCCTGGGTCATGGCAGGGGTTAATACCCAAGGTGGGTTTCTACTAAAGCACCACCAACCTCATGTCAAGATAAGCGCAAGCATGAAAACCAAGAGCAAATACTACCAGGAAAAGAAATTAGACTTGCTACAATTGTTAATTATATGCTTATGTTGAGCTGGACTGGTATTGTATTGCTGTGAAAATGGTTTATGCCAATAATACAGTTCCCTCTGGCATATGCAGAAGTGAGTGGTAAATATGCAGCTTGCAACAAAGAACTATATCCAGATGTTAAAAAAGAATGTATCATTTTGTAGATGCCATACAAACGTGTTGACTGCAGTTGCTGCATTGCGTTTGCAGGTATCTGTTAATATATGACACAAATCACAGCAGTTAGAGTCATAGTTAAATATAAGTACACGTATTTTTTCATGCTGGATGTTGAATAAACCAACAAAAGGCAGATTAATTAAACAATGGATAGCACGGTTCAAATTATATGTAAGATGATCTGCGATATCAAAATGAAGGAGGAACTACAGACTGAAAACACAACAAAATCTCTCTATGTCCTGAAACTCAATCCTGACACTGGGTCTCCATCTCATAACAATCAGGATCTGGCAGCAGATTGGGTTTCTATTCAGGATTAGCCCCACAGATTTATTGGGCTTTCCTTCTGTCCCATTGACACGTACAAAAAAAGTAATGAACTACATCGGCATGTAATAAATTTATAATGCAGTTTTTAATGTAATGGCAATTTTATGAACAGTCTAATTGTATTGTATTGTAATTTATTGTAATGTATTGTAAGGTATTGTAATGTATTGTGTCTTGTAATGTATTGTAATGTATTGTAATGTATTGTGATGTTTTGTATTTTAATTTGTATTGTATCGTATTGTACTGTAATTTGTATTGTATTGTATGGTGGTAATGCTTTATGACAAAAGCTCAATCAGTTTATGATTAGCTGCCACAGGAAGACAAAATGATGAGATGATAAGGCTTGTTATCCAATTGTATTCTTACTAATTATAAAGTATAGATCTCGCATTTTGAAATATGGTATTTGGTGCATTGCCTATTTCAGGATTCATGGAATTTTTCTGATGGTCAGTGAAAAGTGAATGTTAGTCATGGAAAATCACACAATTTTCTTCCTCTTGACACAGATGTTCTTCGACGCATACATATGGAACATTTCTGGGATGAAGAAAACTTAAAATGGGTTTTGCTTAACTGGTCATATCTATATCCTGCAATGGTTATGGGAACGTCGCGTATCTTTTCTCATCAACTGTATAATTAAGGCTGACTAATTTCTTCGACAAGGCTGACTAACTTGTAGACTGTCAAATGACTACGAACGGCTTTAGGATTAATCAAAAAGATTTTCAGTGTGGGTTGGTCACTGAAGTATATAATATATGAGCATATGCGTAGGAGGCATCTTTCTTTTGGGGGGGCAAATTCATCTTGCCCGAATTTTAAGGCTTTTATTAGCACCCCTTTATGCCCGAATTTTTCAACTTTTTGCCCGAATTTTTGGCTTTCCTGGACACTTGGAGGGGGGGGGGGGGCAATTGGCCCCCCTGCCCCCCCCCCACCTCCTACGCCTATGTATATGACTATATATGACCTTGGAAGAAATACTAGGTATGTCATATTGATGAAATAACAAGGAACAATTCCGTTTAAAACACATCGAAATTCCCACACCTTTCCTTCTCAAGGAACAAAAAGTTGCACCCACACAGAGGGAGTTGACAGTTTATCACCTTGGTCTTGTGTTTCATTTGCACCTGCAACTACTCATCACTCACTTTCAAGTTCATTTGTGTTCCTTTTCACATTCTCCTGATGTCAGTTTGGCGTAGGTCAAAGCTCCGTGTTGTTAAATCATCCCCGAACACAGTTACCAGACCTGGTGTTGCAATCATATATTGTTTCGAGTTGGAGGTCAGTATTTATGTCTCCACAGAGACAAAAAAGAAGGACAAAATGATGGAAAGGCCCAATTAGTCCATCTCAGCAATGAAAGAAAGAGTAAGATAGACAGAGACAGACCTCAGAAGCTCAGAATATAAGATTGCACAACGTATTATACATAGGGAGATAGGCGAAAATGTAGAGGTGTAAACAGACCCATGCACAGCCAAATATTTGCTTTCATTTTTTAAATTATGTTCGTTTCTACCAATATCTTCAGTGATTAACAGACTTCAAATTTCGTAGATTTCTCTAACAATTATCATGTGTGAATGAGCTGCCGAATATATACTTTGTATCAGTTTTTTTAATGAGTTTTATATAAAACTATTTTCAATGTCACTCAGACTGCCCTTGCTGCTGATGCGGCTGCTGCTGTCAATCATCACTAACTGCCTTTTCTTGATTATGTAATGGTTAATTAATTTGTTTTGTTCTATGTACATGTAGTTGGTTACTGTGGTTGATTAAAGTTCATTTTGCCACACTTAGGTGTTCTGTTTGAGTGACATTGAAAACATAACAATGTTCCTCGAACTCAATCAAATCGCTTGGCAACCTGGCATTCCATCATAGATGCATTCCAAACCTGCTGGAAAATATTGCATGTACTGTATACCTGTCTGAAATACCTGAACGCCTTAGGGCAAACTCAAGTCAGGATCACGTGGAACTTTATGCCACGTTGTGCCTCTTGCCCAAATTAACCCAGGGCAGCACAAAACACTAACACACTCATACATGGCACATTGTTCCTGGCAGCGCAGTAAACATAAACAGTCCTCTACATGCAAACAGCATGACAGTTCATTAGGTAAACAATACCGTGCAAATCTGTATTATTAAACAAAGCATGTATATTTACTTTCAATGGTAAAATAAGCCCAAGTTTATCACAATAAGCTACTTTTATAAGTGCAAGGGATGTGGGCATTGCTAACACCAGGAATTGATGAGTTGGACCCAGTTACTAATTTCCTGCATATTTTCCTAGCTTGCACTGTAAACATTGGGCCAGCACAGTTTATCACACCCATTGTCTTGCATTAGCCAGTGTGCGCAAGAAACCTGCTGATACGACTCATTTACAACACCTTTAGGTGCTACATGCACTAGTCTATAGGTGCACCCTCCAGCGAAAAAAAATATATATATACGGAGAAGAGCAGAATTCAGTAAATTCAAACATCAAATCAAAGTTTAAAACATCAATTGACTTGTTGAGAATTATATGAAATGGACTAGTAATTACATTTTTCATTTATATTTCACTTTTCCATCATTTGGTGAAAGCAATCAATACCTTCAAGGAAAATCTTAAATATCACACGACATCGAATCAAGCTTCTTGACCATTATTGTAAAAATCTAAAGTAATTACACAAGATATTATGAAACAAAATTCACACCATCTAAATATTCTAAATGTAACTATCCAATTTTAAGTAAAGGCATCTATCAATCTAATGCATTTCACGACTGAAACGGTGTGAGGTTCAATGATGGTGGTCTACTCTGAATCAGTAGGACATGTTGACTTGGCTAAATGGTCACCCTCGGCCAAGTTCCCTGCAAGGATCTTAGAAAAGCATTGACCCAGGTCAGTTTGCTCCGACCTCCCCTACCCCTCCATTAAGTAAACCCTTTCATGTCCTATTGACTTCTCAGTCTGTTTAGGAGGGCTTGGGCTTCCCAAACTGGAGGGGAACAAGTTCAACAGACCAAAGCTGTTAGCCATATGCAAACTACACACAGACACACACTCCTCATATTTGCATTGCTAAATATTTCGAGCATTTCTTTGTACTGGTGATTATTATTTCAACGTCAAATGTCAAATCCAGAATATTCGCAGGTTTGGCTAACCTTTGAACGATGCCATGTGCTCCTTTCCTCATCAGAGTCAGAGTCAGACCTTGTAGATCACTAACCGTCAAGAATATTCAAATATGTTACACTAGTTGTACCCAGAGATGTAAGTAAATACTCAGCGTGCCTTATTAACATTATACGTGGTCTTGGAGTAATATGATTTCATTTTGATTGCCTAGGTTTGCTTTGTAGCAATATGCACAATCTTGAAGGCACACCAATTATTTGGTAGCACACTCCACTGGCGAGATTCGGAAGTCAACTCAACAAGCTAAAATTATATACTTAATGCATACAGTAATTAGAAATATTGCCACTAAAATGGAACCAACTTTAATAAAACTACCTTAAAAATACTTCTCTGGGAAATAAGTGTGGGAAAGGAAAGTGTCCCCCCTGGGAATCGATTACCACTGCACCAAAGAGTCACTCATTGGTGCTAGTGAAACTCCTTGCTTATACCTTGGACTAAACAGGTTTATTTCTTGCTTATACCGTTACCTCAGCTACAACTGAAGACCAGATGCAACTATTTCTTGCTCTTATAATTCAAGCCATGTAAAAAAGGTACTTTTTAACATAAACTGAACATAACAAACTGTGTTGACACACTTCTATGGACTTGATTTTAAAGGAGTGCTATTTTATATAGCATGTACTCATAATTCATATTTTTGATTTATTGGTAAAATCGCCAGTACTTCTAACGCCAGCCCCTGGATGTATTCCACTGAAATCTGCACTGACTGGTGTCATGAAATTCCATGCGTCATCAGTATATCAGTTTAGTATTTCCTTGGGAGTACAGTGTCCAGAGGGTGTCGTGCATTTTGTATGTTTGTGTTTGAAGTGGATATTGTGCTTGTGTTGAGGTTCCCAGATTTTCGTGACATGGTGGCTTGTTATAGGATACCAAGTGTAGGTCCAGAACATAGCTGACCGCCCCTGAGAAGGTCCCTATGAAGCCCTGAGCAGGCCCCTGGTTGAGTCCTAGAGGACACCCTAGGAGTGTCAAGGCAACAAGGTGACGTCTCTGTCACAGACACGACGTCATGGATACACAGACACCGTGTGAAACAACAGACGATACAGCAATCATAACACTAAAGACAACGTATCTATAGTTTTCATGCAAAAAGTTTAGAGTAAACTATGGTTCAAGTTTGCAAACAGTGTTGGCCCCTGGGACTAAGTCATAATTCTGCATTGTGCATTGAGAAATATGAAATGGAAGCTGGGACAATGGCCATTCTCAGGACACGCAATTTTCTGAGGTTTGGATTTGGCATGTGATATAGTATAGGTTATAATCTGATGTTGGCAACTTTCAGCAATGCATAAGAGTATAGTTACATGAAATCCATGCTCTCTCAAACCAATCAAAACTGTTTAAATGACATAACAATTAAGTAATTTAAGAAGAAAAAAGTGCTGATTCTTTGTTTTTTTATCCAAATAAAAGAATCACCATTCACTGGGCACTGGTCAGTAATATCAAAGAATGGATCCAAGTTCCTGTCTTGCATCAAGCATTTGGAAACAGTGGGTTGTTTGACTGGATTGGTAGGAAGGGGGGGGGGGGGAGGGAGAGGGGGTGGTAACTGAAGGTTCCTTGGAAATGACATGGTATGTTTGTTGACACTGCTTTTGCGGGTCTGGTCCGCTTTTTCTCCATGTAACAAGAAACTATGGCGAGCTCACCTGGCAAAACAGACACAGGTGAACTCAGTGCTATTTAAAGCTGCCTGGACACATGTCATAACTTTTACCAAATGTTAACGTCCTGCCAAAGTATCTTTCCCTGGCTTTTTGGCATGACTGGCCCGTCCATCACTGTCAGAATGAACTTGTGTTTCTTTGCAAAATACTCTTTCTCTCCCTGTGTGGTAAGACCCATCTGTGCTAATCATCTTTAGTCTGCTTCTGCAACTTCATCAATTGTAATTGACAGTCATAAATCTGCCCAACACCCCAACCAGACTGTTCTGCCATTCTCTGTCTTTTATTTTGTCTGTTTGCAAGTGAATATGGTACGTTATGTCGTCGCCAAACAGTCTGTGCTATCCATTCGATTTATATCCATCTTCCAAGCTTACCACCCACACCATATGATATTCTCACAGCACTGAGACACCTAAATGAAACAGTGCATTTTCAAATTTTGATTTACAGATAATCGTAATACATGTTGAAGCTACCACACACCAATAGCAAAATAAATAACCTTATATAATCTTTTCTCATTATGTGTAATCTTCTTCCTAATCTCGTTTTTTTTTTAACTGTGATGGTTTTGGTTTTCCTGATTTCTAGGCAGGCATAATTTTAACGTGCTCCAGAAGCATGTATGTTTATTTTTTGAGACTGTAACTACACTGTAAGTCTATCTGTATGTGCTGGTTTCAAACATTGTAATTATTGATGTCGACAACCATGATGAGTAAAATGAATTATCAAAATACCAAAATAACACTAACTCTTAAACGCGATTAAAGAAGTGACCACCTAACACAAGTCTATGAGACATTTTCATGGGAATGAGACTTGCCACAACTGTTCAGGATGTATTGGGATATTCAAATGCCAGGACCCAGGCAGGTTGTTGTTAAATTTAGTCATCTTTATGTGTATATTGTTCTTCTACTGTATGACTGTTCTACTGAAGTAAAAGACGCATTGTTAATGTATATAATTTTCCTGTACAAGCAAAAATGAACCGAAGATACTTATAGTTGCTCTATCATTGCAAAGTGATGGCACACATCTGTCAAGCACATTGAAACGTGTGTCGTTCGAAGCAATACAATATCAACACTTTCCTGGTTTTTTTCCTCACCATTTCCTCATTTTTTAACAACAGCCAACATTTTCCGTTGAAAACAATACATTTTACCTCCCCACCTTCAAGACATCAACAGCTTGACTGATAGACGCAGCTTGGGAAGACGATGTGTTAAGTCACTTTTCAAAGTCTTCTGATACGTTGAATCATCCAGAAATCTTCATCAGAAATATTTTGGATGTCACAATGGCATATTTACTTGGCAATACCAGATAATTTTAAATAATGGACAATAAATATGAATCAATAATTTAAACAAATTATTGATAGATGTGCCACTGTATAAACACCAAGAAATAAAATTAATGTAATACATAAATAAACTCAAAACTTTAGCCAATGGCTAAACTCAATGAAAGGTTCCTTCAATGTGCAAATTGTATTCTTCCCACCAAGTGGCACCCTCTGCTTCCTGTCTTGTCGATGCACGTGTAAGATAATCAACATGTACGTTGTAACGTTGTGCACACGTGATTGATATGTTGGTGGCAGGGTTTTAAATTTGCTAACATATCCAAGATGTAGATTTGAGTCAAAACAGATCTTTCCCTCCTCCTGCTCCTCCCCAAAAGTAAGACCTGTCTCTTGGGTCCTCCCCAAACCAATTTTACCAGCTTCCATCTGTCGTCCTCGGGCTAAACTGATATGGCTTGTCACTGAAGTCATGTTTGTTAAGTGAGAGAATACGCTGTTTTCGTTTTCTTAAGGCTTAAGTAACTGAAGCTGACCTCTGCTCTGATTACAACCCCTCATTAATTGACACGAGACGCTTACACTCCACTTTCTTAGCTGCCAATCAATTGTTTTGTAGACATTGCGAATGAAGGGAAGCCATGAAGTGCCCAAACCTATATCACAACATGGTTGTTTTGAAAAACGCTAATTTTCAGTAATGCGATAGCATGCTCAACAAAGATTTCCAACAGAAACAAACAAATGAAACAAGAATAGCATGTCACATAAAATATCTGCTTAATATGTAATCAATGCTAATCATTGCATGGATACACTTGGACAAATAGAGGTATACAGAAGTACAGGCGTGTACACCCTGACCAAGCCCTGACTATGGGCAGCACAAGAGCATCTTCATGAAAACCTCCCTTCTACTTGACTATAGTCTGGCCTATATTCTATTTCAATTGCGAAATACATTCATGGATGCATTGCCAAGGTCAAGACCCGTATTTCCGAAATACATAAACTCCTAGTGATGTTATTGGTGCTAAGGGCAGAGTGATCCTGCCGACAACGCAAATAAGTGAATTATGGGTGAAAGAAAACGAGTGAAAGCCAGGAAGATTTTGTGGTAAATGTAGCAACAAATTAGTGCTAAGCTTTCAGGGAGCCCCAGTGGGGTCCTGCAAACAAATTGAGGTTGATGGGAGAAGAGATCACCCGCCATGCCTCTTGATCGATTACTGGTTCCTCCCTCCTTCCAAAGTGGTACAGGCTGTCGATACAATAGCATCGAGTTGCTTAACTAGCTTCCTATAAAGTTCACCTGGCCAGCGGAACCTGCAGGAACTTCGCAGGAACCAGCAGGACGCCGTACTGTAGTCATGGCGACGCTTCCGGTATAGGGCAACGCAGAAACAGGAAACTGGTTGTGTGGCCATAGGGGGCGCTGGCAGTGGGCTGCGCATTGGGCCTAACCACCACCAGATGTTGTTGGTCGATCGCACACTAGGTGGCGTATAGATCATGTCCCAGGGCCATCAAGACTTGAGGAGATTCTTTTCTTGAATATTACTCCTCAAGTTGTGCGTTAACAGAACCCAGTAGCTTCAAACACCGTATACAATTACTCTTTTTTAAGCCCGAGACCTGGGTCGTTACTTGCAAGATTAGAACCAGTTGGTCGGGTCTGCTCATTCATCATTTTGACTTCACACAGGGAGAAAATTACAATTCGGAACATTTCTGGAATATAATTAGAGCCAGCTGGACTGGAGTTTGTGTTCATATGCCTTTGCCTTTGCAGTTTTGATGATGCGGAGCTCACTCATTCATCTTGATAAGTAGGCACATCATCAGCCTCTCCAATTTCACATGACCGTCACGGCCTGTGCCTTAGCCAATCAGAAGCGACACGTAGAGTGCAGCGCCGTCTGTCGGACTGGTGGCGAAGTGAGTCTCGTGAGGTCAGAGGTCAGCCTCTTTAGATACGTCCAGTTAGGCAGGCAGCGATGGGAGCTGACGGAAGGGTGACAAGCAGAAACCCCCCACCAGCCCCGGAGCAGCCAACTTAACAACATAGTTCATAAAACACGTCAGCAGTTTGGGGGGAACCTGCCCATGGAACACACACCAGTTCACCTGTGGGCGTTTATCAACTGTCCCATCAAATTGAACACATCGCATCTCTTGTCTCTCATTAATGAAGTTGCTGAGGCTGACTTGTGCCTGCCTACCCGTCACCTCCCCCTGTCTCCCATTTCCATCATGCTGCTGCCAGATTATGTTTACTTTTCCTCTTCCTTTCGAATTATGCCCTCTACTTTGAGGTCTCTTTTCTGTTGGATTCTTATACATCACATCCAGTGCTACTATGGTTATGGTGCTACTGATGCTGCTACACCTGCTACTGCTGCATGCTACATGAGGGTCTAGACTTTGCAGTTTATGTAACCCTCCCAGTTGATATAGGGGGTTGGGGAAACCCTTTTTTCTGACCAGAAATGCTTTGACAACTCGATACTTCGTGGCTACTTCAAGATGGACCACCCTAGCGACCAGGGATGCTAGGCGTAATGGGGTTTTCATTGTAAACAGGCCGTGAGGGAGGAGGGCATTTTCCACATTGTTCCTCCCTCTACATCAACTCCCTTCTTCAGATGACTGTAACATGTCTCGATCCAGCATCAGCAGCTTGGTGGGATGCTGAGATTTCAGGACAGGTGCTGCAGATGTAATAGTTACCATACTGCAAGTCTTCAACCATCATCTGCCTTGCATGGGGCGGTCCTTCAGCTGACAAGTGTACCTGTCTCCAATTTTCCTCCATGCCTGAGGTCTGATACATGGTGCTGGCCCAATCCAGTCACAGGTGACTCCCACACATCTCCCCTACAACTAAATTACCTAACTCAAAAACAGCAGTAACCGACTCAATTACCTGTGAGCTGTCAGGCTACACATCAACTTTTTTGCATCATCTTTACTACTTCTTTCTCTTTTCTTTTGTTGCACCATGTCTGTTTCTGTTTGTCCACCTGCCTGACTGTCTATATAAATATAAATAAAATAGGAGAATTTATATCAGTGTTATTTTGTTTACCCGCATGTCTGTCTGTTAACAACTCTTTGGAAGTCTTTGGGTTGAATTAGATTTATAAAATTCAAGCAAAGTAAAGAAAGACCAAGGCTTACCAAACATTAAAAGTACTTAGCACCAGATCAAAGTATGATAAATATGTGTACTCCTTTACATGACATGAGTTAAGTATTTCTAGTATTCTTTGAAGTGACCATCTCCTGCAGAGAATGTCTGTGACCAGTGGTCAGCGGTCATTCGCAGACTACATTTTCAAATGATGGACATACACTCTATGCGCTAGGGGTCGTAACAGACACGCACCCTGGTGGAAGGTCAAGAGTTGCTCAAACGGTCCCAAATGTCTGTGAATGATCCTGGCGTGGGAATGGCTATTAAGCTGCTTTGGATCCGATTAGGCAGTTGGAGCCCAATGCACCTGATCCTTTACACACTTAATCGTGTTACCCGCGTTGAGGAGAGGGGTGATAAGGGGTAATCAGGCAGGCCCCCTGCTCCAGGGGTCACTCAGGTGGGTCATTGCACCCTCGCGCCCCTTGCATCCAATCATGAAGGGGGAGGGGGTGCAATATTCGATCCTAGGTCCAGTTGGATCCTGCAGACCAGCCAGATTGGAGATGGCGCGTTAAATCACCTTTGCTGCCTAAATGGAAGACTTGCTTTTCTTATTTCCGGGGCTGGAAGATGCATTATTAGAATTAAATATCTGCTTTCTCAATAAAATTATGCGACTTGTTTCTCATCAGATGACATTCGATCAAGACGAACGACATTTTGCAACTGTATAAAGCACTATCATGCATTACACGATACTATTAAAAAAATTCAAACTCTAGTTGATTTTATACAGGAAAAAAAAATATCTTAAATTAATTAGTAACCTCATTCAATTAATAAGATATATAGAAACTGTACAATGGTGCTGATATAGACAATCAGTTAATAATTAAATGATTAATTCTGATTAGATTAATAATCTAGTTTAATTGATTAAATATATTTTGGCAACTTAATTTAAATTAATCTAATCATATTTTGTTTTTAATCATGCCTTAAAGTTAATTATTTTAACCAGGTAGCTAGCAACACTTACACATAATTACTATGATAGACTTGTGTAATATTAACTTAAAACAATTACGTAATAGTGTCAGAATACAAAGGAATCAATCGATCGCAGCAAATGTGTAGATCAATTACGCAAAAAAACAAAAAGCAAAAGCGAATAAAATAATATAATGGAGAAAAGTACATCACAACAATGTAAGACCGGTATAAAACAATGTACATAATTAAAAAAACTGCAGTTTACAGATGAACTAACAAATGAGTGTCTGGGTAAGGTTTTATAAAATTCTCATTACGTAGCAAATAACGTAAAGAATCAACATGGCCATCAGTATAATACATACAATACATACATATGTATTTTTAACAAAGTATCATTGACTATTTACTATTAGCGAAAATACCATCAATTCTATGATTATTAAGTGCAGATAACAGTTGTGAATTATGAGATCCTTTGCTCAATCCCAGGCGATGTTTGATTGATTTACCGTGTACAGACTCGAGTTTGGCAATTTTCTATATTAGATACAAATGTACCTTCATACAGTCTAGACCGTATAAGAGTAATCTTTGTCTTTTCTTTCTCTATATATCTCCAACATACGGTGCCCATTTGGCGATCATAACACAAATATGTAATCTATTAAAATAAGCAATACAACTGTGTTTATGTCATAAACACAACTTCTTCACTTTTCATCTGTTCTTTTGTGTCATAAAATCTGGTGTTGTCGGTGTCATAACATAAAAATTCAAGGGACCAAAACATGAAATATACAAAACACAGGACATCTTTGCTTTCACGCGGACATATGTTTTCCTTTTTCAACTTGGGTCGCGCGAATCTAGATTTTCTGCAAACGCCGGGGAGAAGATATTGGTGAAATTAAATAGTGCCATGAATAGGGATGGCACTGTGGATTCAAGTGTACACGCAGATTGGGCCACACATGAGAAGGAATTTTGGACCTCTCAAATGACAGTCAACTCACTTGTCCATTGTCTTGTGCTTATGTAATCATATATGCAGCATACCCAAATAGAATACTTCATGGGAAGCAGCGTTTTAGCCCCGAGACTTCACATGTTCAACACATTTATAGGATTTAGTTGCAAAGGAAAATAATATGAATTCACACCCATCTCTTGAATCCGTTCAATTTCCTTTTGGTGACCGGTTTAATACACTAGGCCCACCATTTTCAACAAATGGCACACAGACGTTTATGAAAATTATACCTTTGTTATTGATGGCCAGCAGAGTTGCAGACACAAGAACTTGTTGAACAAAATCTTGGCTGCAACCTGACTCCCTTCAACATGTGTCCAGGGACAGTGGACGATTGTGTGGGAGGCCCGGCGGGGTGGCTGACTGGCGGGCTGACTGCTGGTCACTGGCAAGACCTGCCCCCTTCACCTCCAAAAACTACAACTTCAACTACTTCCGCTTGTGATTGTAAATAAATTATCAGCTTAAATTTCATTTCAATTCCTTGCCAACGATAAAATTTTTCGATTTCTGATATTATACATGCTTAGTGGAATATCCGAAGTATGGGATAAATTATTCCTGATTTATCACACTTCCTGCAAAGGCTATATATACTGATTTATCACATTTATATCTCGTTTATCACACCCCACGGTCGGCATGCTATCATTAAAAACCAATCCTTTACTATTATCAAATTATATCTTCTGTAGGTCAAGAATACAAAGGACTATTTTATTGGCAATAAGAACAGGATACATCACGAAGTTGCCCAAGACTATTAAACCCCTCAGGTGTAGCAAAGAACTATGATGTCTTATGTCAATATATACGAAAGTAACGTAAGCCAAGGAAACTGCATTAGTGAAATAAATCCTAGCAATAAATCTAGTGATGCAGCCCCATGCAGAGGAGAGATGCTTTCTTGTTAAGTGATGCAGTTTTGTTGGCTCTGATGTTGCCGCAGCTATGCTGATGGTCAATAAACTGCAAACATAGATGGATTGTATCACAATGAATCTTAATAAGAGCTTATCTTGGCTTCTCTTTGAATCTGCAAGGGTTCTCTACAAGAGAAAAAGAGGGTAAAAAACGATGAGAGACCATGCAGGGGCATTACCATCACCCCAGGGGTGAACGTATTACCCTTGAGTGTTCTCATGCAACAGATCCTAAGAATGCTTTCATCAGCCAAGCCATCAACTTCAAGCACCAACTGCATGGTGAAGTACAACACTATAGCATAATAGCTGAATGATGATACGGAATAAGCATGGAAAGAAAACAATGCTTATTTTTATGGACACATTGACGCTGACTCTATTTGGTCTTTCTAAATTCTGTGCGATATACGTTTATACATGTTTAGCTTCTTTAATATCATAAATTATTCGTAATTATTTTCCTGTTTTACGTTACACCAACCAAAAAACCCGCAGTCTCTAAGCATGTTCCATTTTCTTTGAAACTGAAATGCATATACACTGTCATGGTGTATGTGATTCATGCACATATATACACTGTATTTGTAAAAATGTATTTTGAATCAAACTAATCTCTCTATTATATAGATAGGCATATATACATATATGCCATTCGATATGTCTCTACATCTATATAATATTAGCTTACACATATATTAAGATATAGTATATTTATATACGAATATCAGGTCTCATGTCCAAAACATATATGCTTTCTTCTTAGAAAAAATAAAAACTATTATTTTTCAAGTGCTTGTCAATATTCACAAATGACATTCTTTACAGTAAGTATGAGCTGTAACTTAAGCAGGGCAGGATAATAGAAATTCCTGGAGTTCACCCAATCTGAGAGTGCGCCCAAAAAGCTAACAAGGCATTCCAGCTTGGAGTAGTAAGTCAAACAAACAGTGCAAGCTAGAGGCCATGTCCACACGTTGCCCACACCTTGCTACATCATAAACATTTTAGGGAGCATCATCTCCCAGCCTCCCTGGCTGCTGCTTCCATTTTGTCTGCTTGGTCTCTGCAGCATCTCACCTTACCCGCGACAAGGGCTGATCCAGATGGCCCCCAAGATCAGTTGACTTCAGCATCTTGCAAACATGTTGTTGCTGCAGGTGAGAATCAGTCAGTTAACAGCAGCAATTCAAAGATCAAAGGCAAGTTGAGAGATCCAAATATATGGCAGGAATGCACACAGAAATCAGAATGTAAGACTAACAAAGGGTGTTTATAAAAAGGAACCGAAAGGAAGCATTGCAGTAACAAAGAAGAATGCGCAGAGTGCTAACATCTGACATAGGGCATAATACTAATGTGACCTTTTGACAAAAAATAGTGGTGCGATTCTTGACCTGGGCACTTTTGGTGAGCTGCCTGTCTCTGACCGGGACCCTCGAACCGCGAGGGGGTCCCTGGAAACTGATTTAGAGCAACTCACCAACATTCTCACACAAATAACCCAGCCACTATTGACCTACGGTGCTCGATTCAAAGTTGTTCAGTATTATACAAGGAATATAAATCCACCAAAATTAGGATATTATACGCTCTCCCCAAAGCAATCTGGAGCGGTGAACATTGGACTATTTTGTGCGGCCGGCAATACGTTGCATGTGCGTAGCGATAACGTAAATATAATACACGTCACTTTCAGTAGACTGAGAGCTGACATAATTATCAGTTGGATGACATAGTATTTATGAAGCAAGCATTTAAAACCCACCCATGTGGTAAATGTGTAACATATAGTTTAGGCCCCATGCCTTATCATATCATCATTACATCTGCCTGTCAGTTGGTCATGTACAAACTAACTATTCCAAAGTTTCAGACCAAGAGAAAGGTTCCACTTCATAAACTCCCCAAAAATGGTATACAGCCAAAACCTAAATGAAATGTCACAACTATACCTCCTAGTAAACAAATCAATGGATCATATGTCACATTTTAATGAAAAGGGAAACCCCCTTCAGTGCATTATCTTCTCGAGTGCCATATATGACAAAACTCCAATTTCGTGTCTAACCACCACATGCATCAGATCTTTAACAAAGGTCACGGAGCCCAGCAGTTTACCTCTGATATGAAACCTCACTTTCAATCAATTTAATCGAATATTAGTGTCATATTTTTCTAAAGGGCTGTGCCAAATTAGCATTTCAATTAGTGAAGGAAACCCAAGCAGACTTGAGAAGGGGGTTGGCATTTCCCTGAAACATTGAGATTGGGCCACTTTGATGTTGTTCCTTGATAAAGATTTTTGGTGTAAATTGTTCCGATAGTTGGCAGCTTTAATGAACTGAAGTATCAGTTTAACATGCGAGAAAGACCCCCTAAGAAGACAAAGCCGCCAGGCATTCATATACTCCTCAAGTGAGGTTATAAATACATGGACATTGCATGGAGAGATGCTTATATTTCTCGGTTTAAGGTTTATTAATTTATATAGCGCTCATACACGTGGAACAAGCTATGGTACTTAACAATGAATGTAAATGGTATAAAAGGGGAAAGTATTGATTAAAATAGATGAAAACGCATACAAATAGATAAAATACAGAAAAAAATATCATTCATTAATTATAAAATTTTATAGAAAATTACTGAAAGCTTTTTCAATAAGTTAATTTTAGATCGAAAATGGCAATGCAGTGAACAGTTTGTATATGACAGGGTATATAGGTCCTTGTATACGCCTTTTGCAAAGATTTTTATTTTATTTTTTTCAGTGAACTTTAAGAAAATAGAGCATGCAGCATGGACGCATGGTTCCACCAAATGTCTGTCACAAGCACTTTACCGAACCAAAAAAGCTCAAACAACCACAAAATATCTCTTTGGTCTGCAGTTACCATTTTTCTTACTTTGGGCTCCCTTTGTAACTTTTTTTCTCTTGTGTGTCCCATTGCTAAGTTGCTACCTCAGTCTTCCTGGTTTCCAGGGGTCCAGCGACTTCTGGCCCCAGCCCAGCAGGAGGGTGGGGGCTATACCCCATGCAAACTGAGTGAAGTTCGCCCCACATGGATGTGATAGAGCTGAGGGAAACAGAGAGTAACCCGATGCCTGCCTAATGCAGTCACAGCGCCAGCACGGACAGCAAGCCAACCTATATGCCGTTATGGAGATTATCAAGCTAATCTGTGCCATATGCATTTGTGTGAGGTCGCCCTCAGGCTAGGCTTCGCACCCTTGTCACAAAATAACCCCACCAAACACCCTAGCCCTGTCATTAATGTCCCAGTGTGGTCAAGGTAAACATAATGTTATCAATACACACAAGATGCCTCCAAGCCAGGAAATATCCATAGCATCATATATTTTCATTCAGCAATTGCACAATGTGTGGCCTGTTGGTCTGGTCTCAGCTAAAAGGTTCAAAGTAGCTAATTAAAAGGGTGTAGCTTTGGAAATATTAGTTTATATGGGAGCTATCAGTGTCATCACATGTAGCTAGGAATATACAGTGGCTTCATTATAAATGTTCACTTTCAGTTTATTTGAACAACAAATACATAGGTACACAAGCATTTACTGTTATGTAGCACTCATAATTAATTAATTTCAGCCGAAAATTAGGCCTCATCAAAAATTTTAGAATGAAGAACTGCATATATGCTCATGGTGAGAAAATACTCGTTATACAAAGCCTGACTCAGCGCGTTTCACATGATCTTATCACAAAATGAGTGGGTTGTTTTTAGAAGGAGCTGATATTATTTTGAACACATGGACCCCACATATCCTGCCCTGCTGATTTTCACCACCCCCTTTCCAGCCATAATCGCTGAGGGGTCAGGGGTCAAACAATTCCAAGTTTCGTTTGACTAGGTGAACATACGAAAAAGAATGGTGTTGGGAAACGTTTTGTAACAAGTAATTAGAATAAGTGAGAGGCAGGGGGGCTGGGAGGTACGGGGCAGCACGGGGATGGTCTGCGCCGCGGGAACCTAGTCCGCGAACTGCCCCCGGGAGAACTTGTAGGGTCCGATTTCACTCAGTGACGCAAAGACTTGGTCCCCCGATGATGTACCCCATAAGAGATATGAGCATAATATGAATGCTGTGAATATTCTGGGGACCCTGTCATTGCCTATGGAATGGTTATCCTTTTATCGTCCACATGCGTCCTATTTTCCTCATCAATGTGTATCCATTCTTTGAAATTTGTTTCATGAAGAGCACTGTTTATATTTTTATTTTGTTAATTTGAAATAGTATAGAAAATATTTTACGAATCTTTAATCCCTGTAGGTGGCCCCACGATAGAGAAGGGATACCTTCTTAGTGGGGTCTCCTCACATTATGTACAAAATGTTTGGAAAATTAAATTTATAATATATGTTTTATGAATGTGAAATAAAATGAATGAATGAATCTGAATCTGAAATTTGTTTTCATTAGGCCTACATGTACCAGACCCGCTGTATCAAGACCAACCATGAGTTCAGACATGCACCCTAATTGGTGCAAATTTTATAGGCCTTAATTAGGCCTAATATAGAGGTCCCTAAGGGCACAGTGGAATAGGAATGTATTTGGGAGTTGGTTTAAAATGGATATTGCTGAGATTATCAATAGTAAAAAGTATATTGCTGAGATTTTCAATAAACATCCATGCATACATTGATCACACTATATGGCCTTAATTGAGAGGTTGTCGTTGCCATGAGGTGACCATGATGTGAGGATGCTGATTCGTTTGACATGTCACTCTTCTAAAAAAAACAATATGGGAATGTGACAAATCTCACGAAATGACTGAGAAGTTTTAGCCTAATTGGATCGAACATCCATGGATGTACCTTGTTTATTTTCAACTATATACTATATATTTTGCCTAATAAAGCAACTTTAGGCACATATGGGCTTTTGTTATCTTGGAAGAAAATTATGGAAAGCTGCACAGTAGGAGCAGTCCTCATATAAGTGGAGCAATTTGCCAGGACCACATTCTTGTTGTTGTTTGCATGTGGAGAACCATCAATTATGATGTCAATATCTTATCGTTGGCCTAATCTAGGAAACATTGAGGTATGCTCAACTGCAACTTTTACAGGACACACTCATGTAGGTGACATGGCAACGTTGTCAAGGACTCCGCCCACTAGCGACACCTAGGGGCTGTTGTCAAGGAGATGGCAACTTCCTGCTGCGCGCGCACCTGTTTTGGAACGCGAGTGAGAGGGCGAAAGTGAATGATAGAGTGAGTCTCCTCTTCCCCTCCACACTCCCCACCAAGAGGTTAATTATCTCCATGTATTTCTTACTTACAAACCAAACTTGCCCCTACAGAGTTTCCCTTTCAAGAAGCCCATTATTTTTTACAGCTACAGCATATGATACTCATCTATGTGCAAAATGATTTCATCATTTTCGACTTCAACAATGAGATGTTTACATCCATGAGTAAAGCTCATAAAACGAAGACATGGCAAATTCATTAAGCGAATGGACCAAACCAAACACTTCGTAAATTTGCACTGCATGTTGGTTAACTATGGGATTCGAACTCGTGGCTAAAACTGCACTAAACCGTGCACAAAAACTTTGCAAGAAAGAAAAGAGAGAGTTGTTTTCATAAATACTGAATGTATTTCGAAATACTTTTGTACATTCATAATTACACACAATCACAAGTTCATAAATTAAACAATTTTAAGTTTGAAGACAGTGAACTGTAAAATGTTTCAGTCTCTTCATTCAGTCTCTCAAATGTTTTCAGTAATACTTATGTACATGATTTAGTAAATATCACAAAGTGCAAATATCTTTAGTCTTGTGTCATTTGCCAATGATGGACTCCACTGAGAACTTGATGGGAGATTTTGAGGAGACTGACGTCAGAGGCGATGAGGCTGATGACGTAGGCGAGAGTTTTTCGAAGGATGAAGACGGGGATGAGGAGGTGCTGCTTACGCTGTCTGGACTACGAGGCCCTCGGAGGGCGCATTGGAAGGCTGAGCGATCAGATAGGACATCTCTGTCGCCCAGAAGGACAGAGGGTATAGGAACGGGGCCCACCCCTCGAGAAGCCAAGAGGGCCGCCGAATAAGCCACGGGGGTAACAAAATGCGGTGATGACGTAACTACCCCATTGTGTGTCGTCGTTGGGTGGGGGTGCGAACGTACATTTGGGGTAAAAGCGGAGTTCGGTGACCCTTTCAACGGCTGACACAAGGACATCTGGGGAGCACCGGGGGCGGGAACACCAGGGTAAGAGCCCGGATACATAGCGGGAAGTTTGGCGCTGGTGGGCACCATTCCCGCCATCAGTCGTTGCTGCAAAGCGTTCGTCTGGGCCATGTAACTGGCGTGCATTGTGGAAATGGCGGAATTACTGACAATTTGTTCAATGGCCTTCTCTAGATTTCCTCCACAGCCTTGCCATATTAATTCCAGCACATTCGGGTTGACCATGGGGAAGGTGCGTTGCAAGAATTCTCGTGGCGCCATCTGTCGAGCTGCACTAGCGGCCTCTAGCGGAGAGGGCGGCGCAGCGGGGGGCACGGGGTTTGATCGCAACTTTTCCGAAACGACCTGTCGTTCCCTCTCGTACATGACCGTCTCCAGTTCCTTGTCGGCGAAGGCTCGTCGCTTGCGCATGCGCTCGCTCATGAACGGCATCATTCCTCTGATGGCTTCCGGTGGGGGAAGGGCGTGCAACCGAGCTCTGTAAGCTGAAAGAAAGGACAAAGAAACCATTAAAATCAACTTAAGCCTTGAATAATTTGATATACGTAATTTTCCCCTCATGTTTCTTTAAAGCACGACTTATAATACATAGCCTGGCACAACAGTTGATGAACTATTTCCAGAAAATGCACCGAGAAATATCAATCACTTCTTCTAATTAGCAACTGCGTTATTATTCCATGAGTGATTGACCGCTCAGTTGATTAATATCCTTGACAGAACATACAATATTTCTACACAAGCCTGTCCTGTTGAAATATGTCATGTCATCATAAAAAAGAAGATCAAAGTTTGAGTAAATATAGAGAAGATATTATTGCACATGTTCATGATGTTTGGCCTTTTGTTTCAGGACAGTCTAGTATTTCATGTATGGCACATGGTGCAATTAACCCGCAAAAAGTTACAAGCATTCCTGCAGAACAAGTGCTGCACCTGTGCAGTGTGATGCCAGTGTGATACAGTGGCACAGGGCTAAGACGGACACCCATGGACTGACACAACAGACAGTCACCTTAATTATAAATACATCCATGGGCATCTCAATATCATAGGCAATAGTTCTAAAAATAGTTTTATAACTTCATTGTTTTACCCAGTACTGTTCAAATGTCATTGTATTGGCTAAATACCCATTCTTTTATAGTATATAATCATTATCATTTGTCGATTACAAACACTTGTGCTTTTACTCGACGTTAAATGACGTTTTACTTGGGCTACTTACTCAGTATTTTGTGTAATTTGAAAGGTTAAAGGTTGAACCTTGGATAAACTAGACCTAATTTCTCCAAGGTTGAACGGATGCTCTAAAATAAGAAGCTTTTCGATATTGTCATTTTTCCATACAGCCTTTTAGACATTCAACTCAAAATTACCATTAGGCATGAATAATATCTAGGTCGTTACTCGTATATCAACCATATTTCAAAGATGACAACAGCCTCACGTATAAGCTACTACGATAACCCAATTTTAGGGACACCTTTTACGAGTATAGACCATGTCCTTAACATTGGGGTCCAAATGTAAAGATGAAAGATGCTCCTCTGCACATGTACACACCTTTCAAATTCAACATGTTCGAGGGGTGAAACTCTAGTAGATGCTGACATATTGTGTATGAGTAAGAGGCGACCTTTCAGCCTAACAGCTTGTGTTGGTGATAAGCAAAAATGTGGCCATGCAGGGAGGCTGAGGAGGGCTGCTTGGGACTTGGGACTCTTTGCATGGGACTGATGGGAGGTAGTCACGAGAAAGCATAACAATGCATTTATATAGGCTTAACAATTGTGCATTGATAATTCAGAATTTCTGGGACTATGTTACTCATTTCTGTGGCTTTGTTACTCATTGTGATCATAATATATTTTACACCTATAGTGCACACTTAAAGAGTTTATTTCATAACGGTATATCAGCGGTCCCAAAAAGTTGGAATGTTGAAAATGATTAAGCATTACTTCATGCATATCAATGACAATCTCTGCAAATGCAACACTCATGGATTGGCAAGTTCAACACTTAAAAATACTATATCCTGCTGATTTTGAGCAAAGACCTTCGGAAAATTGAAGGGATGTGTCAAAAACAAATAGGATGAGATGCTTTACACGTGCATAAATAAGAATCGAAGTTCATGTTGTGCTTACTTTCTTCTGGCCTTTTTCACCCTGTCTAGGAACCCCGAGGTGTTGCAAACAATACTACAGCTTTTAGCTTTTCAAAATGCACTTGAGCAGAAACAAGTGATGATGCTGTTACACTTATTATTGCATAGAACACAGGATGCCTAGGTGGGGAGTCAGAAGCAGCAGGGCCACATATGAAGCTCACAGAGCAAAACATATGATGAGGGGTTGCTGATGCTGCTGTTGAGAACACGTTGTCATGGTGATAGATGGGGTGTGATGAAACTGGATCTCACATGGATCGGAATGTGAGGACTAATATGAGGTGAGCGATGAAAGAAGGGGGGCAAGTGAGGCAGGGAGACATCATCGGGGGACCTCAGCACCACCAAGCACCTGTGGCCGACAACAGGCCTGGAGGTGCCCCTGCCCCCTTCACTTGTCAGCACCTTCGCAGTTCTACCAGTAAGCTTACACCAGCACCAACTAATCCTGGCTAATCTTTGACCTCAGCTTATCCATTTCAATTGAAAAGCACACAGTGTCAACGCATTTGCAGATAAACCTAAAAGACCCGGTTAGAATTTCACTCCCTCGTGAGAATTTTTGCATTTTTACTCCATGTTTTTTTAACACTCTTTCCAACTTCTCTTACATTTCTCTATTTTCTGTACTCCATTGCTAAACTTGGTGTCAAGCACCACCTCAGTGCCTGTAAATGCCGTGTTCTCAGCAAACACTGCCAACAGCCATGGGAACAAGCATTAGAGCCAGTCAGGGAACTCCCTGGAAACAAAACTCCAAGTCTCTCACAAGAACAGGGTTTGGCGACGGCACTTAATCTGATAAAAAGAGCAATTACCCTGATCAGGCACTGGGGTGTAGCCAAAAGGACACGGGTAAATGACGATAAGGAAAAGGAAGTTGGAGGAGTATGACGGTCTGGCTGTAGGGTGGCTGCTGTGCCATTCGTGCCAAGTGTCATCAGAGTCTTTGAGATTTGGTCTCAAATCTGGTTCCCATGGATTGTAATCAAGTTTTTACTCTTCCATGCTACATGAGATGACTCAATAACACAAACCAACTTTATAAAGTCTCAAACACTTTTCTTGGAGACTCTAAAACCTGCTACACTCAACAAAAGTGGAGCTAAACATGTTTCTCCTTTCAGACCAGTGCGACTCGGAAACATGACGTAATTAAATAAAAAAAATAACAGTTTCTTTCAATCTTTAATATTGTTGAAACTTCTTAGATCTATAATTTAGCGAATTCGATCTAGCAGATGCGATTGCACTCAAATATCTTGTTTGTTGGCACTGGACAGCTCGCTTTTGACAGACAAGGATGATTTATCAGGTCCAGAAATACCAGTCGAAGGTCGTCCTCAGTTCCAGCTGCTATTTTAGCCTCGTTTTGACAAGACAAGGAAATGTAGAACGGGTGCAGCTGACCTTTGACCTCTCCTGTTGATTTTGGTTCTTCAGGGAGTCGTGTTGGGTGTTAGGGTTCAATTGAGAATTATGACAAAACGCAAGCTAAGAATTGCCAAGGCAAGCTTACAGGCATACCTTGAACCACCTGGGACTTATAATAAAACTTTTTAGAAGATTTCCTGAAGTAACTAAACAGATTTTGCCTGTACATGTTGCATTGTTTGCATGGTATACACTGTATATAGGGATAGGCAATTGCCGAAATTGCAAAATCGCAAATTCTAAAGAAAAGCAGCATGATGGGAAAGTAAAGTGTCTCTCCGTTGGGAAACTGAATTTCCTGGAGGTTTCTCGCCTTGGCTGCATGTTTCTACATGGTCATGCACACTGCACAGGTCACAGTTTATTTACAACTCGGTGTATGGGGCCAGCTGAGTTGTAGACTGAGTCTTAATGTAACAAATGCAGGAAGCAAAGATGCTAGGTGCCACACAAGCGCTAACTTTGGTTTATTTGAGTTCAGGTAAATGATCTGATTTTCTAGCGACTTTGATCCCTGGGAAGGTGTAAGGGCATGTGGCAAGGGGGGATGCTGGGTCCCGCACTGACAACGATGCCCAAGACTGGGTTACAGCAACTATTTACTCTGGAGTAAGCCCGAAGCTCTGTAAATGGACTGGCCATGACATGCTCTGATATATGGCCGTGAGATATGAGATACAATACCAAGTGTGAGCCGCCGAGCATTCCCTACTCCGGCAGGGAGGACCTGGCCTAAATGTCTTCACAGGGAGGAGTAGCGCTTGATGTAAGAGCCGATAAGCATTCTCCCAATCCCCCCTGTAGGGCTCAGCCACTCGACCTTAGTAAGACGGCAAATTTACCACTAATTTTAGCATTATCAAAGGATACGTCGAATGTTTCTTGCTGTCAAGGCTGGATTAGATTCAGCATCAGGAATGGGAGACTGACAGTTGGAGATGGGCTCGCCATTTGCCCAGAGAGGGCGCAGCATGTTTGGCCAGATGAAAGCATGGCTTCTCCCAGGGGCGTCTTTGAAACTATCACCAATGTTGCTCATGCCCTAATTACTTATGGGTAAAAACTAGAGGGGGCAGATCTGTGAGTATGCCACTTTGCAACTGCACATAAGAGCCCAGTTATGTGGAATGGGCTTGAAATGGCTGGAACTAAAGCTATACCACTTCTCTCTCAACTATCTCAAAAGAGGAGAGGGCCAGCTCTCACCTGTGTAAACATGGCGCAGGTCGATTGTCAGAGGCCCCAGAACACTATACTTCCCACCTTCAGCCATAATAATGCCTTGCAAATAACACCTCCAATAATGTTTGTGCTCATGAAACATCTTGCTGACTTAATGAACTAGACCCATGTTAGTCGGTGCGGGCATGTCACTTCAAATATAGAGCAACGTGCCCCTTGGCTAACACACAGAGTTGAATATCAAGATCCACATTGGATCCTTTTTGTTTTTCTACTCCACAACACCAGAAAGTTAGTGATCCGCCAGAAATACGGATGTCATCCCACCTATTCTGTTTTCATAAAAATTTCACCTCTCCCCAAGTCCTGTTGCAGCAACCCATGCATCCAGGGATACCTTTCTCTTCAAATATTCTGCAGAGAAAAAAACTAACTTCTACTACCCATAAATGACAGCTCCCGGATACTTTACACCAACAAAATGCACTGCCACTCACACAAATTTAGAGACAAATGAAGATTTGAAAAAAGAAGAAGATAGCATCTAAAACAAAGATAGGACTATACACTTTCCCGTATTATGCTGAGTCAAATTGACTATATATATTCATTGGCCCTGATGTGTCATTTGTCTTGGGTGTTCTTTTGTTCACTATAGTTCAATATCTTGCAACTTTTACTGATAGGAATTGTAATGAATAGACCAAAATATACAATGTATATGAAAGTGCAGAATGATAATTACCTGCCAAAATTTCCCTGGACAAAGTGTGTTGCTGCAAGTTTCTCAAATTCCTTTGCAAGATTTTCCTCTGTTGCAGAAGTGTGGCTGCATTCTTCACTTTGGCTTTGCTTGCGTCACTACTGCTGTTCTCACTGGACTGGTGTCTGGAAAAATAAAACAAGATGTGTAATTATATGACGCTGAATAATCTTTGGACAGAACAAAAAGGTTTACACAGGCTTACATCACATGTATCCAAATGGAAAATGTTGAAAAATATAATCATTTCTGAGTGATGAAATTTCACATCCAAGTGTCCACATCAACCTACACTGTGGAATCATTTTATCACTGATACAGATAAGCTGAAGAGCTGTGATATAATCAGAAGATAATGCTGTAACTTGAATACGTTTAATTCGCCAACAGATAAGATTTAGAGGATATCTCGAAAGCAAACCCCTTTCAGGTTGAACTTTATGAGAAAACCAGTGAAGCGAGGTATATTTTGCAGACAGAATTACTTGGATAATGATAGGAATTGTCAAAAGTTAAGATAATGGTGATAAGGAATTATTAGTGAGGACATGTGTGGGCTGTAATCAAGGAAGAAGGCGTTACCATGGTGACATGTAATGCTGATGTCTTTAAGGGTGATGTGCTAGAGTGTTGTCTAACTTTCAGACTGATTGACAGTATGTATGATGTGGGCAAAACCAAACACAGGGTAGCGTACCCAAGCTGAGTTTGATTGCAGCCTGAGGCCTGATGCTGTGAAAGTATGGACACCTAAAGTACAAGCTATGTCCTGTCTGATATTAACAGCTTTTTGCCCTTAATCATATGCATTTGCATATCAAAATGAAGTGCATACATGTGTAAATTAGCAATAATTACTAATTACCATGTCTAAAGTGCTGCAGAGAAGTGCTAGAGGGGTGATAACCAGGATATGAGATAGATAAGTGGAAAATGTGTCCCCCTGTGGTACCCCATTCTGTCTTACCCTTAGGCTCTTACCACCCTCTCTCCCCTCTGTCTGATTGCCAGTGATTAATCCCCCAACTGACAAGAGAAGAATTCTTAATCAAGAAAAAGACAACCCGAACTCATCACCCAGTGCAAGTACACACACTAAACGCCCTTGCTGCAGTTATTTATTTGAGTCAGCACCTCTGCTAAAACCTTCGCTATGGGCTTGATTATCAGGTGATTTAAACCACACCAGTGAGATAAACATCTTTCAAAAACACCTTCAAAGTTCATAATACACAACATAACCGTTAATAAGTACCATGTAAACTTTTACATCATGTAAACCAATCATCAATGGATATATAGTTTCAATTAACATATCATACGTAACACAAACCAAAATATGCCACTACACACAGATATAACAATACTACACAAAGAACTAGCAACTTGATAATTTTTATTGACAGGTGAAGGCCAATAGCAAGCATTTACTAATGTTATACGTATTGGTATATGTCAAATATTCTGATATCCACCATTAGTATTAAGCATGTTACATATTATTAGCAAACCAAAAGAGTTACACGTTGTAATTGAAATTTGCGTTCTACAATGTTAGATCCTCTACCGTTTATCAGACCTCGATGTCTAGATTAATTTTGGAGTGCATTAAACCTGGCCTAATTCAAATTATTAACGAATTATAATCAGTATCATACCTGCCTCAGGCCCTCATTAATATTGGTATCAGGGGGAATATCACACTGGCAGGTTGTGATATATCCCCAAATCAAACCAGTATAACTATAGCACCTTGAGTAAACAGAGCAGACCACCTGGGCCTTCAAAAGCCACACATTTCTCTTTGAAGGTGCCAATAGTCCTACACTTAACTTCCTAATAAACATCACCGTCAATTAGCAAAAACTTTGATCAGAGGTTTTCAACTGGGGTCCCCCACGCGCCCGGAAAACCGAGACGTCAACGGTTGAGTTGATTAGTGCTAATTAAGAGAGAAAATCAACGGAGTTAACTTGTAAATTTCGTTAAATATTTCAAACATATATATAAGGGCATTTGCTTTCTTTTTTGCCCTACTCATTTCTTCTTTTAACTAAGTTTTACAGCTAAGATACATCCATAGAATGATATTATTTTATAATCTATATACTGGAATTAAGCCAAAATATGTGACTATACTGCTTCTAAACCTTGAACTTCTAAAATATACCATACATGAACTATATATCATTGTTTAAATTATAGATCAAATTTGTATAACCCAATTGAGTTCAATGATATATTTTTTAATATACATTTAATATTACTTGATGCACTGCAAATAAAGTACCAGGAACTTACTCTAAAAAATGTGTTAAGATCAAATTTCTGTACAATGCATAATCATTTATTATATTTCACAATGTAGCATCTCCTATAGCTAAAATAATACGGATATAAAGTACAGCATCAGTTACAAAATGACAGGATCCGGTAATTTAATCGTGTTACACTAACTTAAAACATAACTTCTGTTCCCTTTCTCTTTGCTTCGTATACAAATCATTATGTCTGCAGTATACATACTGATTAAAAATTGCGCCAAAAACTCAAAATTTTGAGCGCGCAGTTTTGTAGAAGGATATATGTAAAATTCTGGAGGGAAAGTCTAGATCCTGGTGTTTACATTATGTCGATTGATCGTCTTGCTGTCCACAAGAGGAACTTCATCTCCCTCCAGAATCCATGTCCTTCAAAACGCGCTCCAATTTCAAAATCCCATCCTGTTGCAGAATTGATTAAATGTGGATGAAAAAGCACAATCTGAACATTTCGCCGAATTCACTGATAATAATTTTGATAGGACTAGCTATTTTTGCTAAAATTTCATACATCAAAAAGTCTGAAATGACCCAAAAAATATAATCCTGAATTTGGCAATTCTTTTTGCAATTTTGAAAACATGAACAAGTCATCTCATGCCAAACAATTCATCTCAATGCAAATTATTCTGCAGATCAGTCTGTTCTATCAAATTACTGCCCAGCACTTAAATTTTCCACCGACTCAAGACAGCAAAATTAGCTGCCTGCATAACATAACATACACCCCGACCTGCTACGAAAATTATAGAAATTTGACTTAAATTTTGTGTCGAATTCTGACATTGTCTGCGAAGTTCGAACACTCATAAAAATAGCTAAAAGTTCTGTTATGATTTCAGTGTAATAAATTTACCACAAACATAAAATATATGCAGTTTTACAGGCCTGACATTTTTGTCAAATTACGCAGTCTACAATCCTATATAGCCGTATAGGTAAAAATACATTCAGGCCGGATTTCAGTCAAATGTAATTTGTAGCTACATGTACATCAATCTGTGCATCAATCTGTGCTTCATTAGTATTTGATATCAAACCATAGATCAGTCACAATTCAGCATTTTTAACCTCTGGATACAAACATATAATAATCTTTGGGGTCTGACAAGGGTCTCACTTACTCCAGGTATTTTAAATGAATAAACAAAGAGCAAGGTAGGAGGCATTCCCTTGCTAAGAACACAAGACACCCTAGACCTTATGCTAGAGATACACAGAGTGTGCAAGGGACTTTTTTAGTAGCAACTTGTACTAGCAAGCTAGGCTGAAAATGAGATGCCCTATGTATATTGTCTTGGTTTCTGAGCCTAGGGCATTTGCTGTATTTTATATATGCATGCAACAACCACAAGGGTAGGGTGGGTTTAAAATACACTCTTTTTGTTTAATGCTTTTGGTGTATGGAGTGTACATAATAGCTGTGAGTGGCATGGTTCTTCATGAGACAATGCAGCTGCTAGAAAGACCTAGGAACTATAGAGGAAATGTGTGTGTTATCTTTACAGTTATGCCCCTCTAAGACACTATATGAGAAGTTGGGGGTTTTAAGGACCTCGCAGTCTTTGTTTTGGGAGAGGGGTTAGCTTTGTAGCCCCTACATGAGGGTTGTGCTTCAATGTGTTGCTCCTCGCTGCTTCGATGCAGATATCTATGGAGCTTACACCCAGGGCCTATACCAAGGGCCTATACATGTAAACAGGGCCTATAGCATTGCCATGGCAGCAGCAACTTGAGAGAACCACCTAGGGCAGAAAAACACAAGAGAAATGCACATAAACCGGAGAATAACAGACTGTTGCCATAAGATGCTTCTTGCAACCCACGGCAAATGGAAGTCATCAAACCCCTGCTCACAGCTCTGATACCATGCTTGACAATACTGCTATGTAGTGTGCGCTTGTCATCCACTCTTTGTGTAAACACTGTAACTTAGCCAGACATTCTATAAATTGAGCTTTTCCTCCCCTTCCATGCTTGTAAAAAACGAACACATGAGAAGAAAGAAAGAAAAGTTTTCAGATCATGATCTCTGCTTATACGATCCCCACAGTGATAACAAAGAAATAGAGGCAGCAGAGGACAAGTTTGCTCCTTTAGATGTGACCATCAAAACTAAACATTCCCCATGATTGCAGCAGCAGCAGCAGCAGCACTCTCAAACTGTGATGGAACCAGTCTGGCTATATCTCTGCCCTAACTCTGTATCAATGAACTGGTGTGGGAAACTACACTGAGCAAAACCAGCAGTTTGGTCCACCACGCAATTGGCAGAAAATACACATCTGGAACACGATCAATGGCTTAATTCCTTAATTGCACGAAAAACTGAATCGTTACAAGAGTTTATTTAGGTGTGCACGGAGGAGGTCTGGAGCCACAAAAAATTACTGAAACTGTTATGACAAGTATACATAAAGCCTGGAGGTGGTGATAAATCAATTTCTGTTTGCCATGTGTGAATTAACGCATAAATAAACTTTGAAAAGTTGACAAAATTAAGCGTGGGAACACGTTAAGAGTCTCTAGGCTAGTTGTGTCAGCCGTTTATACATGAAAACATCATTTTCAAGATCAACAAATTTGCAATCACAGTAATTTGCTCAACTTTTGGACATGCAGGTATATAATGTGGGGGGGGGGGGGGGTTATGTGGTACTCCAAAATCATATTATATATACGGCCATGGTATATCCCTACTACCCCGCAAATACTGCATGTTCTCGATCAGCAGTACCACGCAGATAAAGAGATATATCCCATTAAATGGAAGAGACGTTCATCTCAGTGTGTGATGGGATGCAGACCAAGATAATCTCTCAGCATCTGTCAAAATCTACAGGAACATTTGCTAATCATGCACACATTGAGCATCAGGGCCTATCATGAGAGGATGGGCATGTTGTTGCTGCTGCTGCTGAGCACTGTTGATGCTGCTACAGAGGCAGGGATTGATGCGGGCCAGGGGATGCGGTGGCATGTGCCCCGGGCAAGGTTGGGCCCCGGTGTTCTATCTGAAACACCCCTCCACCCCTCAGGGAGGGTAACTGGAGTTAGGTGGATGTTGGACGTACAGAACATCTTACACACTTCTGCAACTTATCCTTTCTTGTTAAAGAGTTGATACATTGATCATGACATGATTCAGTTAAATTGATTATGTATGGATGCCACGATGTAGAAAGGTATGATTGTATGATTAAAGGGAAGTTATGGGTGATACACAGAAGTTATCTTGTTATATCACTGATCTATGTGCAAATGATTCCAGTTCTACATATATATACTCTATAGGCTCTATGAAATTACAAAAAATTGTAAACCAATTAGACATCTATTGCTGCAGATACACATTGACAGTTATTTGACAGCTAAATCTATGCTAGAGCACATTGAGAACAACACAACTGGCATCGATAGACCAGATATGTCAATGACATCAGACCCAAAACATTAAAAAAAGTCCATAACTGATCAGAACATGACAAAGGTATTATCATAACTATTATGGATAAAATGCTCACCTTCTGAGAGCTACTTGGGCAGCCATGACTCTCTGTCTTTCCACAACAAGCAGGCAGTTGGCACATCGACAGTCCCTCCAACGACAATATCTCTTGTGGCCTTTCAAGCAGGACACAACGCCATGGTTGCGACAGCGGGCACACTTGGGAGTACGGAGCAGCCTCCGGGAAGATGCCTTGCCGTCCTTCGGGGGCTTAGAGGCATGATCGCCCTGCCCCCCTTCATCCTTCGCCATGTTGCTGTTTTCATCAATTGACAAGGAATCTTCACTCTCCAGACCTCCATAGCTGCTGTCTCCATCCTCTTCGTAATATTCAATGTCAATGTCACTGTCATCATCATCATCAATATCACCAACAACATCACTGTTGTTGTGAAAAACAGCGTTCTCCACTTCTGTACCCATAGCTGTACACTGCTGTATCAAAAATGTGCGATAAATAATAAAACTGATTTATCACACCTTCTGTGTGTCTAGTGATATCTCCACGATGCCAACCTGCAAAATAAAAAGGAAAACAATCAGTTTATCATACAAGATGCATTTTCATGTTTCAACACTGTTATAGTATCATTCCAACTACTTCTAGAGTAGTACCTATAAGTAAATAAGTAAAACAAGTGCAATATTGCACAAGCTTTAATAAATAACATAACTTAATATCAGGTTTGCAACTCACCTTCTGATTATAATGATATCAAGGATGATGTATGCAGAATGTAGTTGGTAGTCCAATAGCAACCAGCACGAGTTGTTACAAACTTCCAGTGGAGGTGTGACCAACTCTCCCGAGCAGAGAGATGCAAGTGAATATCCCAATGTTGTCAAATCCTCTGTTATAGTTGCAAATGTGGCCAGAATTGGACACAGTGAGTTATAACATCATCTCCACAAATCCATCGAGAAAATATGATGAGACAGGCGCTGGGCAAAGTTGGCCCAATGTTGACGTGGTCGAGTATCGAATAGGAGGGCAGGAGGCCATTCAAGGCGTCTGTGATTGGCTGGGGCTAGAAAAGGGGCGGGGCTCAAGTATGATTTGGCAGGACCAGGTGCAGTGAGCTGCAAATCTTGTGTGGGGTGAAAGGAACAACTCGTAGAGAAGTAACTGAAAACTTCGCCAAAATAAATCATCATTTCGTAGTTACGAGTACCTAATAGTTAAATTGTTCCAAAACGGTACACTTTTCAGTTTATCAAGGGACATCGTGAGAACAGTAATTTTCTACAATCTTATCAAATGCATTCTAACCATGCACTCATCATGAAATTAAATGTTATCATGCCACATGAAGACACTACTAGGGTGGCCAATATTAATATGGTAATATTTCATCTTTCTTATTCTTTATCGCACACCCTCTCATTTCAGGGGGTTTGGCGAGAAAATAACACAGTAAAAATGTCAAGGCAATCAAACAATATTAAGTTGTCTCCCAGAGCCCTCTAAATATGCCCAATGAAACTGCATAAAGTTAAATCTTCAGTATGCATAACAAATTTACAGCATGTTGCATTTTAGACCAACATGTCACTAGCAGTTCAAATGCCAAATGGATTTCTTTCCTATGTTCATAAAAAAGAAAATTATCTGAAAGATTCACCGAGCTATGACAGGCCACATTGGCGCTGCTGGATCTGTAGTTCCAGATCTACAACTTCAAATCTTACTGCAGCTAATTGAATGAATTGAATTTATTATATTTATATTAAGCATCTAAAGTACACATTCTAGAGTGCTTTACATAAAATTTATAAATCAATGTAAAATTAATTAAAATGTTCATTAAAAAGGAAAGTCTCAATTTTCTTTCTGAAGAGATCTGAGATTCTGCAGGATTTGATTTTTGCAGGTAAAGCATTCCAGAGTCTAGGGCCTGCCATTGAGAAACTTTTATTCATTGCAGCATCAGATTGTTAATTGGTGTTGTTGACTGCTGTTCGTGTAGATCAAATGATGTGTTTCATGATCGGTAGATCTTGCAGATACTCAGGAGCCTCATTGTTAAGGCTTTTATAAACTGTAACGAGCAGTCGAAATTTAGTCCTCTCGTGAATTGGAAGCCAATGAAGTTGTTTATAAGAGCTGCTGTAAAGCTGATGTCAATCGGTTGTCATTTTCACGAACCTCTCTCATGCAAGATTGTAACATGGAACCACACAAGACTCTGGCTATTGTTGTATCTGGCTTAGATGTTGAGTAAGGAATAGGACCAATGATGGGTCACAAGGTGGTTGAGTGTTAAGGAGCATCTGGCTGCCATTTGCTGACAAACAGCAATTAACACTGGAATTCACACAGGAGCTATCACAACTGCTCTTCCATATGCTGCATGGTGTGTTTGAGGCATCCACCCCCTTGAAGGGCCAAGAAATAAAACTTTGTTGCCGATTCAAGTCCCAGTGTCATCCTACTGACAAGTTCTGTCCATGGTTTAAGGTTGATTCTCTGGCAGTGATGAGGCTTGTGCTAGTTTGTTAGTTTGTTTAAAGGTAGCTGATGATAAGCATGTCTTCAATTTTTAATCTTTTTCATCATACTCTTGCTGTTCAAAACTTTTTTAACAAAAAATCTGAAGAATCCTAATCTTGTGGGGATTACCACACAATTGCTGGACTGACATCTAAAAAAAAAGATACAAACATAGGATTTTTTACTCCTGGTGCCTATCACCATGTAAGGTCATTTATTCTACATGAGCTAAAATGAGATCGACATTATGACAAATAAATTTTTGTTTGTCATCACAATCTGTTTGCAGCACCTCTGGTTTGCATTTCCTGCTCCAAATGACTTACTAATGTTTTCAACTGATTAAAAATTACAAACAAGTTGACAACAAAAATGCCAGAGAACCAGAATGTATAATACAGATCCATGCACTTACTTGCCGATGTGGTACCTCAGTGAGCACCTTAAGTTGCAGCACTGCCTCCGTCAACAATGCCTTCGTCAATGTAGAAATCCATTCCGAAAGATCTCCAAAGTGCTATTCCTGGTTAAAATTCCTGAGTTCCACAACCTTTCAGTATCATAGTTGGTCATGCAGTATACTCAGTGAATCTCTACTCACTCAAACTCTTGGAGCCGCTTTGTTAATCACTTATTAGGTTCCTGACTACTCCATGCTGTTGAGCATCCCTTCAAACTTCTGCCAACCAGTTTTGCTAAAAACCAGTTGGTCAGGAGTGCCAATTAAGACCAACAACCTGTGCTTGCACCATGGCTATGCTGTTTGCATGAATATTCATTTTGTAGTTAACACTGGTTTGATTTGTTAACAGAATGTATTTTCACATTCTTAGTACTGAAATAAAATCCGTGCTTAACTTGAAACTCAATGTTGCTTATTATTGCTTATTGGGCCCATTGGGAGTCAGTGAGGATTATTTGATTTCAAATAAGCTAGTGCAGTTATGAAAATAATTGGGCCCAGAGCAAAAAAAGGTGGTCGTGCAACTATAAAATTTCATCATTAACTCATTTTCTGATAGACCACTTGCACCTGCTGGATTGTCCTGAAATTTCAACTGCAAATCAGTATGCTGAAACTTATTATAAAATACTGTTTAAACTGCTTGCTCCAATAGGGCTCATTTTCCTTGTGCTACGATAGGCCCTTTACACCTACATGCATTGTCAATTCAAAGGGATAGACTTTTATTTCTGTCTACACCTTTTGTACTATTTTCTCACATCAGCAAGATTTTTCTGGGAGCTCTTGATAGCACAAGTTATAGTTGAGAAGGTAATGAAATTATACATCCAGTCAGTAGTTTAATATATCTTGCAATAATCTGTCTATAGTATATATATCAGTGAATTTCGTCTTGACTTCATCCACCTTCTAAAGTGTCACGGAGAGCTTAACACGCCATTTGGGGGACCTTATTTCTATGTTATAAAAGTGATCCTAGTGCATTACAACTAAACCCTCAATATCACAAACATAAACTGTCACATGTGCTAATCACTGCTATAATCAGCTAAATAGTAATTTTTCTCCAGTACCCCCCTGTTCGGAGCAGCCTGTTTTCATCCATAGGCTCATATTTTGCTCCAATAGACTAACAATTGAATGTAAAGGGTGTGGATTGTCCTGAAATTTTAACTGTGTTATTTTTTCATCTTTCTCCAATGGGAGGGTGTGCGATATGAAATTGAAACATTTTTATTTTTGGGTTACCCTAGAAGACACTCAATAAAGTCAATGCAATTTGTATGTCCAGGAGTCACAAGAGACTCCATGGCATGTCACTCTTCCACTGCAACATCTTCTACACTGTCTTTGGCAACATCATGACTTCGAGGAGGGCAAAAAAGGGGTGAAGAGGGTTATTAAGGAAAGTTAAAACTTGTGTGGGAAATCTCTTGGGGGTTTTAGAGGGGTTTTTATAAAGCTGGCAGTAGTTTCCAACTGAGCAGTTCAATTACAAGCGAGTGTGGGGACTCGGTCGAGTGTGTTTTCTTAGCAAGGGATCCGGGCCTGTTTTGAGGAGGGCTAGACTTTGGGGTCACTCAGGGCTCACCTCTTGCCCCCCTCTGTCACATTTAACGTCACATGTCACACATTTAGTCACACTGCAAGGTACCGTGACTGTCCTGACATTGTGCCAGCCACTTTATCCCCTATCTCATGTCCTCTGCATGCAAACAATGTGACATTTAACTCGCTCTAACATTGCAAACAAGATTTACTGTCGTTTGTGGTCACTTCAACATTTGATTTGTGTGATTTTGGTGAGCAATTCCAAGAATAAAACCACAACACAAACCTGCTAAATGGGGATATTAGTTTCGGGTTGCTTTCACAGATTTGTGTTGTTAACTATTGCAGTGTTTCTTTGATATTTCCAGTATCATAAGCATGATGTCGTTGCAGCATGCTTTCACAAAAAACTTGAGGCCTCATTTTACTTTTTTTTTTTTAAAGTTTTTGTAATAATTACGATTTATACTCAGACTACATGCTTGTTGCAACTGCATTCTACCATGGAGTCATAAGCTTATGACTCCATGATTCTACCATGGAGGTATGATTCTACCAAGGACCTTAAAATCTTGATTCTACACTTTATCTATGGAGTCAGTCAGTGACTCCATGATTCTACACTTCACTTTGAAGTCTCCTTGTTTATTTACCTCCCAATAAATCACACAAAACAAAAAGGACGTCCATTATAAGTAGTTCTCATTTGGGTAACCCGATCCTCTTGTTCAGGGCAGAGCAGACCATTTTCAAAGTGAAGAGTCCGCAAGGAATAGTGCTAAGACCGCATAGTTTCAACACGCGGTGAGGTCTGCAATAACCACTTGCAAATGACTGCGATAATTTGTCATGGTAACAGACTAGTAACAGACTGTTTTCCTAGCATCTAGAGGGTGTTAAACAGGGGAGTCTGTGGAGGATGTTAAAACTGCTGCTGCTGCGGCTCTGGCAGCTGCTGAGAAGACATGTGATGGAGTCATCAAGTAGGTTCATTAGCTGCTCACCAGCAGAACATTGACCGTGTCATGCGCTAGTTTTCCGCAGGGTGAGCAGCACACCCCAAGCACCACCACATCCTTTCCAAGTGGGTAACTATCTAAGCATTGAAGTGGGAGGGGAGGTGCATGATATAGTCCAGCTGCTATACCTTATTTCCATGTCAATTGGTCATAATTGAAATAATGGCTGATTAAAAAATATAATATTTACTTTAAGATAAGATAAGATAAGATAAGATAAGATAAAACTTTATTTATAGCCGGAGGTGCATGACAAAACAATAAAACATAAGCTATAAAGCTTTTAGCCGACTGGTAAAAATAACAATAACAATGAAAGAAGATATATATACAGATGATTAGAATGATTATGACTTAACTACTCAATGATCATAAATTATTTTGCTGACAGATTATACATGATCCACAATTACATCTTTCTAAGGAATTACAACGTCTTAATAAATCTTTGAACTTTGCTAATTCAGCTACTTGTTTTAGTTCAACATGTAAGGAATTCCAAATCAAAGCACCTTGATATATAATAGATCTGAAACCATATTGCATAGTGTAGTAAACAGGTTTCACTAGCTTAAGATTATCTCTAATCTCATATGGCGTAATCTGCCTAGTGAAGAATGAACTTGTGATAGGTTTTGCCATATCATGGAGTACTTTGTAAACAAATCCGCTAGACTAGTTTTCCTTGTTACATAAAGCATTATTTTGCATGTTCTTTCTAGCAGGTTGTTGTATCGGCTATCATAATCATTGCAAACTAATCGTATTGCTCTTTCATTTAGTTTCTCAAGTTTCTTGTTTTGTCCTATAGTGAAAGTATTATATACAACTGTACAATAGACAAAATTAGACGAGATAAATGATTCATATATTCTGAGTTTACTTGTGTAATCAATGTGCATAATCTTTGGAGTGCATTAATTTGTTTTGCTGCCTTTCTGCTGATAATTGATAAATGGCAGTCAAAATTTAGTTTGTTGTCAATGTTGATACCTAACAAAATTTAATTGAATTAATTGAATTAAACGTTTACCATTTCCCCAACCCATACCGACAAAATACAATTAAATTTAATAAGTATTGCATGCACAACAACAAAAATTGGCCCTTACAAAATAATAAAGAACATACCTGTATGTATGTATTTTATTGCATACATAATGTACAATCATGAATCATCACTTCAAAAAAAAAACAAAAAAAAACGTTTATCACCTGAAGTTTCAACAAATTATGCAAAATCAGCCCAACGCAAGCTAGGACCTGTTTCAGGTTGTATTGTGCTTGCATTATGTTGCATGGTACACAAAAGCCTGTATTTTCTCAACATTTTACCAAATATGTTTTCGGTTTTGTCTTTCAGCAACGCGCAGCATTCCAACAGAGTGTGCAAAAAAAAAAAAAAAGAATTGCAAGAATTCTGTTTGATCACAGATTCTCTTCCATGCATCAATGCTTTTATTGAAATGCTACTCACAGCTGTGGCTTAACTTGCATCCTAGGCACACAAGAACAACATTTTCCTATGGGACTCTTTTTTACACAAGGATCAGAAACCTCAGCCAGTTCAGCCTAATTGAATTAAACCTGACAATGAAAAATATAAAGGACTTGAAGTAATTGGGCCTTTGGTTTCCATCCCAATTTTGTTGACAAAAGAAAGTTTGGTATCGGGTTTCTCACACTCAACTAACGGGTGTCATTCTTATCTAAAGGGGTAAAAATAAATACATGTTCCTTCTGACAAATGACACATGTTATTTCTTTGCAGCATAATGCAGTGACTCTTTAAGCTTGAGCACAATGTACGGCTTCAAGACTTGGTCATTCGTGTGTGAATTCAGTTGCCCTGACATTGCAGTAGAGTATTGAAATGCTCATATACCAGAGATCGATACCTGCATTACAACATTGTTAATTAACATGATTACCAACCCAAAACAAGTGGCACCTACATTACATGCAATTAAGGATTTCGAGAATAATGTGCTCTTCGGACACGCGATTTTCATCCCAAATTTAATATGTGGAATTTGTTTTGTTTTTACGTGCAATGTTTATTTCTACTCTGAAACTGAATCAGCTGCAAGAAGGACTCAGAACTTCATATTTCCAAACAATAACAAAACGATCAGACTGGACCATCCAAAGTGCACTTTTCTTGGTAGATAGTGATAAAGCTGCTGACCAAGTTCAAATGATATCAACGTTATCAGAGCCACCATGGCAAGCTAGAATGTTGGGCATATATATTGTGTTTGTTTAGTCCAAGTGTGCAATATCATTTTACAGAGGTCAGCGTTGAGCTATGGCTCAGAAGTCCTGGGGGCCAGGCAAAAATATGGCAATTCCAGGGAGAATATTCCAGCAGAAGTTCTAGGTTCTGTAGGAAAATAAGCAACTAAGACTGATTCATTGTACATGTGGACAGCATGAGGCATGGTTGGAATATCCTGGAAGGTACAGTTAGTTAAAATATGGTCGACTCTAGACAGCTGTAGCAACCTATTCCTGCCTGTAGCTGTAACTGGCTAAAGACAGCCACTTCTGTCTACTTCTACCGTATAGTCGGCTTACACCTACCACCATGAAAAACTATAAACCTTGGTAAATGCAAGAAATTATCTAATATATCATGAATATGTATTTGCAATAGGCATGCATCTCTTCAACAAGAAATGACAAATATGAGTAACTCTCGAATGGTGCTGCATGCACTTTTAGATCTGGCTTTGAATAGCCAGCTTTAGTCAGAAAGTTCTGTTTAGTGGGTAGCAATGTATAGCAGAAGTTGTTTAGCTTTGTCGAGGTTAAATTTGACAGGCCGTTTTAAATTAAACTAACTGTATATCCCAAAATGAAAATGAGTGTCTCTCCGAGCTATCTGCAGACACAAGCGGAAAGTGGCTGTCTCTCAGCTCTGCAACTTATACAGTAAAATAAGATATCATGTGATAAATAACTCTGAATGATTAAAATTGATTTAAACACCGAATTACGCCATCTCTTCGTATTTCTATTTTTCTTCACAAATCAGTCCTTAATAATGTAACAGTAGAGGGCAGCACTAGCAAGCCACATGACACCCAGATAGAACATGGAACCTCTTGGCATCTCATATGACAACCATATATGCGACTGACATGATCAGTAACATGCTGACACCCATGGGTCAGTTGCATGTAGCAGGGTTTTGTATTAATCTTCATCATTTTTATCGGGGGCACCTGAAGGGGGCAGGGGCTATCTTTTTGGGGGCAGGGGCGAGGAGAGAGGGGCATGCCCTGAGGCCCCTAAGCCCATCTCTGGTTCCCCCTGCCCCCTACCCTATCAAGGGACTGAGCATTTACAGATTCTCGTGTCATTGACTCCTGCAATAACTTACTGCTGTGCAATCCAACCCAAGTCAATCTGGCAAGCATTAAGCGCAGAGATGAGCAGATGCCATTACAATCACATTGCATTGGAATATGGGACTAAGTCATGCACAGAAATATGATCACATACATTATTAATAAAGGTCAACAGAAAAAAAGTAAATAACTGAGTTTAGAATCACTTAAAGTAAATTATACAACCATTTTTACAACAGTTTATATGTTTGATGACCTGATTTTGTTTCGAGTTCAAGAAAACATAGTCGTACGTCCCATAAGTTTCTGACAACTCTGCTATTAATCTTTTGCATCCTATTTTGTAAATAAATGACAATGCATGACACTGTTATTCAAGCATCCAGTAAATGTCAGTTAATTTGGCTGAAGATGTTTCAGGTGTCAGTGAACGTACACAGGGCAGCGTCTCTTGCTCAAACTTTGGCAAATGAAAACAGGATTCATCTATCTTTGTGCCAGGATGATTCATGATGAGGTGACATTGATGAATGCAGACCTCTCTGGGCACAAGTAGAAACAGTTCAGTCTCAAACAATTTGGCAGAAGGTGTAGTAATTGAGAAGGGTAGGGAACTGTATCTAACAGTTGCAGTGCAGGCAATAAGTTATGGAGAAGAGCCCAAGTAGCTGACAAAAGCTGGCGGGGAATCATAAGGAACCCCCCTGGAGCTGAACAGAGGCATTTTGAAATAGCGAGAGGGAAACCAGAGCTGTAGAGGGGAACAGAGGCATATGCATTGAAGAATCACTTTTCAGCCAGCACACCTTTGCTCAATTAGAACACTGAGAATGCGATATTGTCAGTTAATAAGTTGGAGCCAGAGGTGAGAGGCACGCTGCTAGAATGCGTTTGATGCAAAGGCAAAACCAGTGTGCAAGAATTCCGACCATTTTGCCTCTACTTCTCCATGACAAAGACCGACTTTGACTGCTGTTCTTGTTGCGGCTCGTGCAGTATATTAGTGTAGCCCTTATCCGCTAGTCGGCGCTACTGCTAATTACCTCAAGGGTCGTTGCTTAGCAGATTAAAAGGCTGGAACCCAATCCTGGTTGAGACACATACCCCAAAACAGTGATGCAATCCGTGATGGTGAGCACCTGTTTGTTTTCATTAATTTTCAATACTACAGTGAACCAAAACATTTGTGATGTATACACATTATAGTACGCATACTGATTTTAGGCGTCTACAAGTGCTTTTGGGCCTACATGTGCATGTGATGTGAAGAAAGATAATATTAACATTGAACAGTCTCAGTAGCATTGAATTCTCCCAATAGCTGTTTAATTTACCCATCGTGATCCTGCATTTTGACCTGATAAAAATCTACCAAAACGTCTGTGGTTCAGTGTGTGGTAGGTAAAACCACGAGGAGAGTCTGTGGTTAAATGTGGTTTCTTTAATAACATCACTCATGGCAATTAATTTTTTGAAGGCAAATGCTGTAGGAAGATGTGATACACAAATGACATTAATTTGAACCGGCATGGTTGGGAGGAAAACGTACGGCTCATTTGTTGCAGTAATAGAGAAGGATCCAACCTGTGACAGGGATCCAACTTCCTCGAATTCCTTGGCACCTGTTTTGCACAGCAGACGCGTGAGAAACGCCAGGAAGCAACGCAAGACGCTGCCTAAGACGCCATGACGTCATCACACGTGCAAATTGTCGTCTGCTGCTGTCGTTAGTTCAATGGCCACCAGGGAGCTGCAGTGTTGCCCCCTACTGTTTGGCTGATGGTTCTATGCTGCAACGTAACAGTTTGGGGCAACTCATCATGTATAGGAAGATTACATTTGTGTATTACCCCCCAAAAGACACATATTACCCTCCATCACGGGCCAAATGACGCACGTTCCTGCACCCCATGACCTCTAGCATTGTACCATTTTACCACATGGAGCAGTATCGTACAACACGCTACATTCATGGCGTAATGACTGGGCGTCATGACGTAACTGATCCTACCAGTAATGATCCAAGAATGACCAATAAAAATTGATGCAGCTCATACATGAAATTATGAGTTTTAAAAATTGAATTCCAGATGTTAGCAAATTGGATAATACCTTCCATATGCAAATGCCAATTTTTGGTTATAAAATGTTTTTATATCGATACCATGGAGATAGGACCTATAGATGTACCCATCTCACAATTTTTTTTATGTCAAGATGGATGTACCTCACAAGAAGAAAATAATTGTCTATAATTGTTGATCACACTAGGATATTCTGTCATGGAAGGCAGTGTATACATGGCCTCTTAGGGAGTTGTGCCCTGCTATTGGTTTCCAACAATAAATATGATTACAGAGACTTTGACAGAATTATTTGCAACTTTTTAATTTTTCAAGTAACAACAGTTAATTTACTGACATTATCTGGACATGAGCGTGACATGAGCAAGTTGACATATTGTAGAAATATTTTGATGACTAACATATCATGTCTTCTTGCTGCGAGCCTTCATGACCTGTGATAGAAGCTAGCTATAAACCAATGCCTTATTAAGTTACTGAGGGCCCTAGGACCATCCTATATTCCTGAGAGAGTGCTGGGAGCATCATATTAAATATAACTGGCCGTCTCATATCTGCGTGAGAAAGCCTATATGACCATGCAACATTCAGCCATGTTTGACCTAAGGTCAGTCTGCCTGGATATTTTTCTCCCTTGGTCAGGTGTCTTTGACACTACTAGGTGTCATTTCAAAACAATGCAAACCTCTCAAGTCCCCATGCATATATGCCCTGGATGGCAAGTTTTTGATACCCTACATTATACTGGGTGTATATACATATATACTACAGGCTATCTTGGCTTTTTGCCTTTTTCAGATGCATTTATATACAGACCTTGAAAATTGTAATCTCATGCAAGTAAAAGCACCAGTGTCGTTTAGAAAGGACTTCCTCTAAAATTATAATTATGCTGCTCCATGTTTCAAATACAGTGTATATAATATTCAATTTCTAGGAATTGGTGTTAAAAAAGATTTGCGTTGCTTATATTAATAATATATATAATTGTATGCCCTGGTAAAATAACAACAGTAAAACCAGTTGTGCCATGACACTAATCACAGCTCCTGATAGGTGTCTATACCAGCTAAAATACATTGCAGATCTTAGAAAAAAAAAGAGATTTTATTTTAAATATGGCCTATGAAAGAGTTTGTAAAACGTTGTAGATATCTATATCAATTGTTTTCAACCAATTTTGATGACAAAAGGTCGGATTGCGCCAGGGGTTGGATAGGTGAATTATCTTGAAGGTTCATCAAGGATTCGAGTAACGAAGTAACCCCTTTGGCTATCGCCGACCCAACGATCCAAACCAAGAATTTCCAGGTGTATCCGACCACTAATCCAGCCAATTGTCAATGATACTTTTCAAGCAATTGGCTCTATTTAAATCGAACCAATATGTGCCAATTTGTCATTGTGATCACTATGTACCTTTAGAAAGGGTTAATTGCTTTCTGATAATTAATTTAAGCAGCATAAGTCACAGGTATTGCACCACATAGCCGCCATGTTGGTTTTGAAGATAGTGAAGCCAGTAGCTATTTATAGATCACAGGTGGCGCTCTGATCGAATGTGTACAAGATCATCTGACTATGCTGTCACATAGGCTATGATCATGATAGGCCTACACTGAATAAATTGCTGGTGGCAATGTTATATGGAAATACTAGGCCTAGAGTTGGGGAATTGAAACATTAAAAAAATATATATATTTAAATCATATATATAGTGAAATGGCAGATTGGCAGGAAAAGGTCTTGGCCTGGAACCTGATGCCCAAAGGACCAACAGAGACAAGTCTGGTGTGCAGCTGCCAGCTATTCATAAGCCAATAAAAGCATTCTGTGTTTATCGTAGCTATATCCCTGTTTATCTTAATCTGAGGTGACCCTCTTAAATTCCTTGTAGCCGAAGCATCATACAGATGAAAATACTGGAGAAGCTATTTGCCCCAGAAGACTGGCTTACCCCCTAACTGCGATAAAACGACAGCATAAAACCCCAGCCATATGAGATCCAATAGACAAATATACAAGAGGCCGAGTGAACAATACTCCATCTTCACAGGGCCATCAATACAACAGAGTACACACAAATGGTGTGTTTATCAAAAATACAATAGCTGTTGACTGTGCGTTCAGCATGCTCATGTTTGTTACTGCATTGTATGAGCAAAAAGGTGGGACAGACAAGACCTACTCATATTCAAAGCACTTGCCCTGCAAAACCAATGTGAGTTATGGCGCAGTGTTATTTCTAGGCCAGGAGCAGAGATGGCCAATTGATGTATAATATTTATGCAGTAATGGGAGATAGGAGACTTGCTGCGAGTTGGTCAGGGTGCAGGACACTTGCTGGCAAATTATCACATCATATCAGACCTGGCAAGACCTCACCTCAGTCAGAAGCTTGTTCTTGGTCTAATAAAAATGCACACAAATGCAAAAGCTAGCTCCAGTTACTCACTACTTGTATACATAATGGGAACATATGGTACAGGGTGTACATCTTCTTGTCACTATGGACTACAACATCAGCAACTGATGCTACCCTTGATGCCCTGGGATGCTGTTGCAATATCTCTTGTGATGTTTCTCTCACTTTCATTCAACCATATATTTTTCATGTTATATTATCTATATCTACAGATTCTACAGAGAACTGAAGAAGATATGTCTAATCCCCAGAATCACCCAGGGCACAGAAGGAAGCTCCAGTTACTACAGTGAGACTGTCAGTGACACCGGATCCATGTGACAAGTTCAATGAGTTCATATTCGACGTTAAGTCTGAGGTCGTGTATGACATGACCTGTCATCTGAGCTTCCAATAATAAACTCTCTCTTGGGGTCAGTGACCCCAATTGCACCAGTATTGAAGAATTCCAAATTGTATTTATAAACCACAAGACATTCCACCGAGGGCATACCAAAACGAATTTTTTTGGTATCTTATCTTTTTAAAACAGTTTCTTCTATCAAGTATATGTGGCACCACTTAATAGCATTTTAACAATGTTAAAAGAACTACTCGTTGAGGAGTATGTATTTACTTTAATAATATTTCCTCATTTTTAATTCTGTATTCAGTTAAAGGGGCCACTAACTCTCTACCATTTTTGCATCCATTGATTCATAATATAATCATACAGAGTTATTCAATTTTCGATCACCATCAATTAACCAGGCATTACAAAAGGAAGTTAGCAATTATCTTTTCATCCAAGACATTGGTCATTTGCAATTATTTAATGCTAATCATTAACATGATAACATCTTTTCAAACAAAAGGAAAAAAGAATCAACTTGAACGACAACCAATAACATTTATTTACTGAGAACAGTAGACCTTATATTTGACCAAAGATTGCATCTCAGCAGGGAATTCCAGCCAACGCGTGAATGACTAGTGCTGTCATCTGGAGTTTATCACAAAAGTCAAGCAAGTGACTGCAACATGCATTTTCACTTGTAAACTTGCTTATTCAAGTCGATGATTTCAAAGTTCCACAGTTTCTTTGCAATATTGTCTTTTGATAAATCATGTGTCTTCATTGCTCTGATGATACATTTATTTCCAGATTCGTAGACTTCGCCAACTACCATTATGTATTGACCTGCATGTAAATAAAGAACAGCTACACACACACATTTACTTGAGTAGCTGAAGTCCTTTCAAATTTGACATTTTGTGGTAGTTAGACAATGTACAGTGGTGTGGAGTACAACAGGGCATTTTGCCATTGTTGGGGAACCATACTGTCCATAGTATGAAATTCAATCAATTTACAACCAACCTGCAATTGGCTGTGGACAATTTGGTGGTAGATCCTGTGTAAGTATAGTGGCAGACCCTGTGTCATCTCTTAAGACAAAACCACCATCATTCACCTGGAATATTAACACATGAATAATGTAGGTATCAAATACAGTCTACAGACATCTATACATAGCCATTACATATTAGGCTGCAATCCTGGTTGCAGCAGATTGCCCAGCTCACCTGTTGTTCATAGGTTAAGACAGCTGTTTATGGTCACCACAGTATCTTTAAAATGTTTAATTTAAATCGAACCTGAATGGGGTCTAGTCAACTGGTGCACCAGACGACTGGTCCTCTGACCACGTACAACTGGTACGCCAGCCAGGTCAACTGGTCTGCTACCTGTGGTCAACTGGTCCGCCACTAAGAGTCAACTGGTCCGCCAGAAAACCAACTGGTCCTTTGCAAAGGTATAAAGTCAACTGGGCCGCCAGTATAAGGGTGGCTGCAGCCAGGCTGCCCACAGCAGGGAGGACTCACGGGTGTCCCTGTCTCAGCAGACGCATGGCTGTGAATATTTTACCATAGTTTGCAAACGTTCATTTTCAATTGGATTGATAGCTTTGGGATAGATCACAGGGATTGACTGAATAAGAGTAGGCTTCGGCGGTGGACGAGTTGATTTTTCTGGGAGTGTCAGAGTTGTACAATATTCAAACTGGAATATCTTGAGAATTAAATATTGTAGGAGGACCTTTCTTAATACCTCAGGGATGTGATTGATGATTGATAAAAAAGACCTGAAAATTTTAGGATCAGTAAGTGTGAGTATCGAAGGTACTCGCATTTCTACAGGAGGAATTTTTTAACAAATAACCAAAATAATGACATTTCAAGCTAAATGAGGGGCAACTTCGAGGTATTACAAGGCAAGACTTCTAGTGTCCGGCGATACTCGTTGTCAGAGCCTCTCCTCCCCCCCCCCCCAAAAAAAATTAAAAAATTGAATTTGCACAAATCACGAGGGTCAGTTTCACATGCCAAAAAAAAACGGATTTCCGAAAAAATCACATCCCTGATACCTACTTGCTTGCCACAGAAAGTTCTGTTTTGTGAACCTTTCATCTTCCTGAAGCAAGCCCTCCTTTTCTGCTCAGCTCTTGAGCAGCCATGCTAGATTTCATGGCTAAGCCATGGTTTTTTTGCCGTAGCCCTCTAGCGGTAAATAGGTGAGCGACCAAGAAGGTCAGCCAATGCAAGTGATGCACTCAGCGTTCAAAACCTTTTTCAACTGTCAAACCGGGCAACGTTGCTGTGCTAAATATAGATACATTTCGTAAACATAACCACAGATTTGGCACTCCACCAATTTTCGCAACCAATCAAATTTGATATGCAAAAACCAGGTAATCAAGCCCATTTCTAGTCAGGGCCTGCGGAAGAGGTGCGGGCTTGCTTTGGAAAGATATGGACCTTTTTGCAAGTCCGGAACTTGTATACATATTTCTTTGAAGATATATTGGGCTAAATTATAAAAAAAAATTATTGCAATTGAATTTTTTCTACAATGTATTGCACCTGGTCAACAACCAGTAATTGTTGCTCAATGTTGATGAGAACTCTATTTGTTATTATAATTAATTGACCCAAAATATTGAAATAAAGAGCCACAGTTGCAAATTGCATAATGAGAACATGTATTCAGTCATTCCCTGTGATCTATCCCAATTGCTATCAATCCAATTGCAAATAATATTTGAAAATCATGGTCATAATTTTATCAAAATATAAAATATCCATGGCCATGTCCTTATACCGGCGGCCCAATTGATGTTAAACCAGCGGCCCAGTTGACTATTTCTGAAGAGGACCAGTTGGTTTTCTGGTGGACCAGTTGACTCTTACTCTTAGTGGCGGATCAGTAGACCAGTTTACCTGGCTGGTGAACCAGTTATACGGCAGCCGAGTTGGTCAGAGGACCAGTCGTCTGGCGGACCAGTTGACTAGACCTCCCGTCCCGACGATTTGCTAGCAGACGAATTGACCATACTCCACCTGAACAACATCTCCTTGGATCCACACAATGCTGATTTTCTGGCCAGGTTTGTCAGGTTGGGTCCAGCACCTGACATTTTCACTTTGTAAGCTGACAAGCCTTTGTAATGGTTCTATGTAAAATTTCCTAGCAGGCAAATCGAGTTGCGCGGTCATTGCTAGTAAAAACTTCAGAAATTTGCAAACTTTTTCGAGTTGGGCGCCTCGGTTATATTGCCTCCAAAATTTGTATCTTGGCAAAGGTCGCCCAAATGACAGACAGCAGTTCTACAGTGTCTGTTTGCTAGGCAATTTATACAAATATTCCTCTTGAGGGCGCTTCAGCATAAGGCAGTTACGCCATCTGCAGTTTTAATTTAAAAGTAAAAATAAAAACATTCATACGCCGCAGATCGGGACCGTCCGGACCTGAAATCCTGAATTTGTGGATTAAAAGTTCGATAGCAAGAGAAATCAATGAACTTGGGTGTCCAAAATACCTCGTCAGTGTTCAAAAGAAGACTGGAATTAGCAGAACAGTTGCGATCAGCCAATTTTTAACCCCCCTCCCCCAAACCAAAGCAAGAACTGGAACTTGAAGAAGATATCCTGGAAATATGGCTTCGAACTCAGACAACGATGTGTCTGCTGCCCCAATTGAAGTGCCTCCCTCTCTTGGATGTGATCATTATCAGAGGAAATGTGCCTTTATTGTGAGTGTTAAGATAAAAGTCGAGATCTACATGATAAATAATCATTCAATGAATGACTATATTGCTGAATGACTATTGCCATTATTGGCTTTCATTCATTCATTGTATGGCACAGATAATTCATCGGTTGGCAGACTGTTGCATATATAGTTCTTGTTGTTGACAGAATTTGAAAGAACTTGATTGATTAATGCAGCCCAACACTTACGAAAATGTATGATACTATAAATTGAATACAGGTCAATTCGTCGACACGCAAAATCGTCGACAACCAAGTCGTCGACACATTAGAAGGTCTGGTACAAATTTGTTGACAAACCAACTTGTATAAAATTGGCCGACACCAAGTCGTTGACAAACTTTTGACCACAACAACTAACTCGTTGACAGGTCATTATGTATACCATCTCGTTGACATATTAATGCAATATCGTTGACACTGACAGCTGACCATTTCGTCGACAAATCTGACTCCGGGGATTACAAAGCTTCCACAGCGTTATACTTGCTACAAATTTATTCGTATGAATGAGATCTATAAAAGGATGTCCATAACATTGCTTTACACTAAATATTAATGAAGAAAATACCATAAAACTGTGATCGAGGGGGGCAAAGGGAGGCCGACGGCCAGGAAAAACCTGTGTCAACGAGTTAGCAGAACCAACTCGTCGACAGGTCAACGAGTTGGTATAACAACAATTTTTTTTTGTCAACCAGATGGTCAGGCCGAGGGTGTTGATTGTCAACGATTTTGCCGCCCTCATGTCAACGGGTTGGTTGTCAACGAAATGGTTGTCAACGAATTGGCTTTCGATGATTTTGCGTGTCTACGAAATGACTCGTTACCTATAAATTTACCATGTACCTTCTTCTGTTCTGTCCAATGTTTTCTAACATTATCTGTATTTATATTTTCAGACTCCATGCTGCAAGAAGGAATACATATGCAGGCTTTGCCATGACAATGCCGAATTACATTCGATTGACAGGAAGAAAGTTTCTGAAATAAAGTGCTTAGTGTGCAGTAAAATTCAGCAGGTATAAATCTGAATTTCAACCATCAAATGATGTTTACACATGGGTAAAATTAATGAAGCAGCCAACAATTAAGTAAATTTTTATATACCACGATCTCATCATGCTTAAATGGGCTTTAAAAATCCAATTCTCTTTTGTGTATTTAGTGAGGCTGTACACCGGTTCTCGATATACACTAGCGTTTGCACCGGTACAAGGATAATGAAACGGGTATTGATAATCGTTATTCACACTAACGATACATGTAAACGATATGTAAATAATGGCCTTTTTGGCAAAAAAAACATGTGCTACCCAGATGTTTTGTGTGCTTTCAAAGGATAATTAACAGACTGTCTATAATTTTATTAGGACATAACACACACCCTGTAGATATGTTTACGATCCTCCCCTAGTAATTTTCAACGCCTTTTGGATTAAAAAATGATCCTCAAGGAGGAAAATCAATCCTCCCAGCGTCATGGACGTTGGTCCTGAAGACAATTGCAAAAATTTGAATAAATCATCTAAGAAAAGAAAGTTGACTATTTTGCCTGTTCAAGAATGTTTTCATTGAAGAAATAATACAATAATACCACAGTCAGGATGTAAGAATTATTTAGGAAAAGACCCCCCCCCCCCAAACTGACAATTGTTGTGAGCAGAGTTGGTGGGAAAAGATACTTATGTGGCTAAAATCAACATCGTATAGACAGTTATTAGACACATATCCATTATATTAGGTTTTATAATAAACTTTAATTTGTTCTGACTGACATAGTTTAACAATTCGTATCATATCGGTTTTACTGTATTGTTATTCGTATCGTATCATTTTGATATATAGGTGTACAGCCCTAGTATTTAGAGTAAAAAAAATGGTAAACATGAAAGCACATATAGGTGTATTTGCCTTTCAATACCAAATGAACAATTCTACTTTAACACACAAATTGTTTAAATCATTGCAGGTGCAAGAGAACTGTGAAAAATGTGGAATTAAATTCGGGGAATACTTCTGCGAGATTTGTCGTCTTTTTGATGATACTGACAAAGGACAGTTTCACTGTGGACCATGTGGGATATGCAGGTATATCTAAATGTCTCAATGCTCCTGGGTCTGAAAAAACTTAAAGCTGCACTGTCTGTCAAAATCGCAAGTTTCTAAGACTTCTCAAATAGTTTGAAATTGCTTTAATAAATCAAGGCACAATAAATTTGTATCAGCTAGTCAGTCTATCAGGTAGATAATTCTGAAAAATAAATAATAAATTGAAAGAAAATTCAGACCAAAACATTGGAAACACAATCGAAATGGCATCATCACCCATTGTTCAGTATTGTAACATCATCACTAGGTTTGTTTACATACTGATATTTGATGGCATGAAAAATTCTATTTATATTATTTATTGTGCCATAAAGTTGTATTGCTGTGCACAAATGAGCATGTTATGGTATAAAATATGAGACAAAAAGATAGTACATGGTATTGGTTTGTATAATTATTTGTCAATGCTAAATCTAGAGACATAGGAACGTTAAGTAAGCTGATAAATTTGACCAGTTGATGGAGGCTGATGTAATGATGAGATGATAAGGCTTGGAGTCCAATATATTGGCAGACTGAGTCTAGATCATGAAGTGATATAGGCCTACGAGTAACGCCAACAAAATTTAATGAAAAAAAGAAAGAAGAGAAATTGGCAATGAAACTGGAGCTCATTTGTGTGACTATAAAATGTATTTGCATCACTGTTGTCTTCAGACTTCCATTATGTAGCATAATTCGGTGAGTTGTATACTATATATAATGGACTGTTATTTGATGAAAGACTTGTGAATTGCAGAGTTGGTGGACGTGATAAATACTACCATTGTTTGACTTGTGATATGTGTCTGGCGTTAGAAATGAAAGGAAATCATAAGGTACGTAGATCAAAACCATAAGAATTATTTTAAAAGCCTTTGAAAATATTTAGTTGTGGTTATTCCGATATCCTTAAAAACGTCAATGTCTCGGTATTCATATAGGCCTATCCTATAATGTAGTGTATTCAGCGATATACTCCACTTTCTATTGAATTTGCTCTTTGTGAATACTGTATTATCATGCATAATGTTTCAGTGTATTGAACAAGCAACAAGAGCCAACTGCCCAATCTGCATGGAAGATCTCCACTCTTCAAGAATTGCATGTCATATACCCGATTGTGGTCATTACCTTCATAAGTACGAGTCTTTCATTTAAAGTGCATATTGTTGGTCACATTTATAATTATATTGTAACATGTAAATTGTATGTTTAGCATTTATGACTGATTCATACTTTATTAATGAATTATATGGTAGCTAGTGCAATTTCATTGTAAAGTTGTAATTACATGTACTTATTTTGTACATGTGCAATTTGCTGAAACAATCATTTGCTTATTTCCAGGGAATGTTACAGAGAAATGCTGAAAACTGGGTATGGCTGTTTTGAAGATATTTATCAAGTTTATATAAAAGTTCATGAAATCTGGCATTTACTAAAAGAAATATATGTTTAATTGAATGTATAGGGGACCCCATAGCAAGTGTACAACAGGCATTGAACTGGCTTTTGTATAATGAAACTTCCTTATCCTTCAGGAATTACACTTGTCCAATGTGCAACGAGTCGATGGTTGATATGGCAGTCGTATGGGAGAAGATGGATGAAGAAATTGCTGCAACACCTATGCCTGATGATTACAAGAATTACCAAGTGTACATACTCTGCAGAGACTGTCATAAGGTATAACAAATAAACAATCACTCATGATGATAAAGATTGTTTGGTATTTGAAAAAGGCATAGAAGTCTGTTCTATTGGAGTGAATCAGTTCTTACTCAGCTGGGGACTGATTTTTTTGCAAGACTTTTTGTGAATATACTACATGACAGTACATAGTTGTCAGATGCTGTTGCAAAATCATAGATTATATACTGATTCAGAAATAATACTATTCAATTTAAAGCTGGATTGTCACTCAATATGACAGTTGCCAAAATCTATTGCAGTCATTTCATTATCTTCTAAAAACTGTTTTCATCCTTCATTCGCCATACATGTATAATGTCATGTAAACAAACTGGAATTTTTCATAGCATGAGGGGCGTCATTAGCGTCGTCGCTTCATAATACATTTAATTGCACAGAGCCTTCAATTTTTGTCCGATTTTCTAAATTCAAAGTATTATCATAAACAAATATATGTAGGCGTTTCAAGTATGGCATGAATTGAAAGTAATCTGACCTCAATTGCGAATGCTCTTCATTACGTTCCAATGCATAATTAGCTAAAAAGTAAATTAAGTCGATGTAATAAAGTCCATCCGATATTTATTAATTTAGTATAATCTAGACTATGTGGGTTCTTGAATTCATCATTTAGAAGCATTTTCTTTCATTTAGATAGCTTTTTGGTAGTAAAAGAACTGTGACAATCCAGCTTTAATTAGGGATAGATAGTTGTAATACATGGGTCACTTACTGCCAAATCCGTTTTGAAGGTTCTTTTGTTGGATATTTATTAACAATTTTTAAAGGTTATCCTTTCTTTTCAGGAGAACAAGGTGTTGTTCCATGTAATAGGACTGAAATGTTTGGATTGTGGATCTTACAACACATGTCGAAGCGAAGGTCCTGGAGAGAACCGAAGACCTGCAGATGGCGCAAATCACCAAGGCCAAGATAATCAAGAATCAACGAGCCAGGAACAGAGTAATCAAGATCCAAGAAGTTCGTCCAGTCAAGAATCAGGAGATCATTTAAACAATTAATGAATGCTTAAATACGTGCTAACACCTGCAGTTCCTTATTTGATTGCTACTGATTGCCTAAAAATTGATTTTATATATTTATTATAACCGCTATTTATCCTGTAGCATCTACATCTATTGAAAAACCCCGTTTATATTCTGTAATATAACATCCTGTTACCAATGTATTATATTGCACTGAAGCTTTGAACAGCACAATCAACTAACTATCCAGAGAAACACTGAGATAAATTTTAATTATATTGTGTCATAAACATCGAGTTGAATCTCAAACTTAACAAGACTGGTAGAACATCACTGCAAATAGTTTAACCTGAAGTGTTCAATTTTAGATGTTTGTTTTGCGCACAAGTAATTTAGGCTGGCTAGCTTTGTAGTGTTTTAAAATCGAGGCTTGGTTCAGAAAGACAAATGTTGGGTATCAATTGTTGAGGATAGACATGTATTTATTGTACAATAAATACTCGTTGCCATTGTTGTCCTAAATTAGTGCAGCAAAAAAAGGGGGGGAAGGGGGTGTCTGAAAACTTCACGTCCACCACACTTTCTAATGGAACAGCCCTTACTGTAATTGTCAGAATGTTCACGGATTATTGTATGCCCTAATAAGTCAATTGTTAAAACTACACAAATCAGTTTAACTTATACAATCTTTATTTGATACATTTTTCAATTTCTTTTTCCACATGAGTGATACAATAAAATTTTCATAAGAAAAACAATTACACAGAAGGCTCTTAATTGTTTGTCAAAATAATTGTAGCTTTATGAAGTCTGAACATAAAGTCTTACAGTAATAAAGCATGCACTTGTGGTTAGCACATAAAATGTCAATGACCTATTAAAACTTGAAGCAATAATTCTTTTCATCGTTGCAGTTCATTTATAAATGCCAGTCTTATATAATGACACTTGAATTCCTTTCCTCTTTCTATGAAATTACATTGTGTCATAAAATATTACTAAACCACACTAGAGAATACGCTCAAGACGAGCTTGCAAATTCTTAAATTCCGCTAATAGTGTTCGCACTGTAACATCTCCTGAGCTGTTTGCCTGAAGCTCTACTAAGTAGCCTGTCACGGAATCAAGACAGGTATTTATGAAGGGACGTCTGAAATTACAAATAATTTCACATTTATGTCAAATGTGCCACAATAATAATGACTTGGTTAATAAATGTGCAATGATGCAGTAAGGATGTCGATACATACCTTTCATAAGATGGCACAAGGTTGGGAGAATCTGCAAATCTGTTTAACAGCAAACAAATCACCTCCAGCAAGTGATACGGCTGCCGTAAACTGTGCCAAATTGGGTCCTTCAAGAAAATTATATGGCATTTACACATAAGGCGTTTCTGGCATTTACAATACACAATATCAGCTCTACAAAGACTTGATACTACTTTTTCTTCAAGAAAGTCTACATACCCTTGATTTCAATAATCTGTCGTAGATTTCATGAAGTTTGGAAACTGATACACCAATGTCCATTAGTGTCGTGAACACAAACTTCTTATCCGCATGTAGTTCACAACTTTTCTTCTCTAAGAATTTGATCAGGAATGCTGTAATAGAGAACAGAAAAAATAATTGAATATTAAGAATGAAACGACTTAATGGTTTGATTTAGCGCACCAAGGCTTTTATTGAAACTTGATGTTTAATTTCTCTGAACGTACCTAATGGAAAGTACCGCTCGATACCAGAGTACATACGTCCAAGCACAATTAACTTGTTCCCAAGAACATTCATTCTGGATGGAAGTGGTGCAGCACTGCTCAGATTCAACTCTGGAATAAAACATTTACCAGTCAAATTAAAAGAAATATTATTGAATGTACCTTACATACCTAAACCAACTTTTATAATTTTGACTTACCTTTATCGATCACATCTTGCCACAAGGATTCCACGAGGCCTGGGTCATAATATCCAGCACAGTGGATGACAGCAATCTTGCATTCTGACAAGTCAAACAATTCAGCAAATTCCGAGTAGAGCTGCAAAGAATATAGATAGATTCATACATAGAAATGCAGATAGATAGGCATGGACGGTGCATTTCAGCGAAGTTCGTAGGTGATAATAATGGCCGCCAGGGAGTGGATCCCAAACATTCTGACACAGAAAACTAGTAGATGAGGACCACATTTACTGTTTTCTGTGTCAGAATGTGGCACATCTATCGTGCTTGTCAGTCACAATGTTTAGAATTTCCCCCCAGAACATCATTATTATCGACTGCATCGTTGACATCACATTTGTGCTGAAGGGTGCTATAAATGACAGTTGTTGCATGGCTCATTCTAGTCATCTTAAATTTATTGTCCTGCAGCCTTTCGTTGTAGTCTAAACTTATAATAATACACTTCTTGCAACTCACCCTGGAAATGTCAAACAACTCAGCATTTAATCTATTTAGGGCTTCTTGCACGCGATTGTCATTCACAGAAACTTTGGTCAAGGCTTCATATATCTGAAGTTGCAGACGTCCAACCTAAAAGAAAAAGAAATCGTATACAAAACAACTCATCAAGATTTCTTATAACTTCAGAAATTACCACTAAAAGATTGCAATTTTGCCGACCTCCATCTTCTCCTCTAATTCATGAAGGAATTCCCCCTCCTGGGCAGAAGATCCTGCGCTTGTGGCGCTCTTTGCACTCATGGTGGCACGTGATAGGTACTCCAAACGCTTTTGCAAATTAACTTCCGTACTACAAAAAAAAATATTACAGTAGAAAGCTCTTAATCACTGAATCATAGAAACACATTTTCAACTTACATGTACTCTGCTAATTTGACAAGAACATATTATTAAACATACCTATGTCTCTCAGCCAGTTTTGCAAGGATTCTTGAAGCAGCACTGAAATTTCTAGTCTTCTCATGATGACGCCACAATAAATCTAACATCAAGAGATTGTCTGGCTGATTTGTTGCTGCTCTTTTTAAGAATGGTTCAAGATTGGGAGATTTGATCTGCAATGAGGAAAAATGATAGCTTCAGATGTGCAAGAGCTTATTGATCCACCAACTGTACTTAATGGGAAAAAGGAAAACCTGTAAGAATGACATCCTCAGTGATAGCACTATTACTTACATCCAATAACTTTTCAGTCAACTGCTGCTTGATGAGCCACTTGTATAAATAAACATGGAACATCTCGTCATCCTGCTTGACACACATGCCGAATACTCTGTCAGCCTGAGATGCAAATAATGAAATTATGCATTACAGAGGTCCAAACAATCTGTTAAATATCAAGAATAATACATTTCTTATTCTTGTATTGATGTGTCAAACAACTCACATGTTCCTGAGCTTCAGTTATTGACATGATGTTGGGATCAGGCGCAGGCGGTGGTCCAGGCATCTTGGGAACACTTGGTGCTTGTGGATGACTCTGACTTGTCGATAACAAGTACTCCAGTGTCTCTGTGATGCAGCGATAACAGTCTTCACTGAAATATGATGAAATAAGAGATACATTGAACTACACCACTTGACCTTTTCTATAGCTCTTTTGCGGGATATAATCAACGAAAATGTTAGTTAACTCCCTCCTGAGTGGAAACTTAACTTGTCTTGCGTAATAAAGGCAGTAAAAACAAACAAACAATCAAACAAATTAGTAAATATGCCTAATGGAGTATAAGTTAGTTATATCCCTCATAGTCAGGAGTAACTAACACTTAAATATTTGAATTGTTGCTCAACACATGTACTACATGTTACTGCACATGTAAATATTCTTTTTTATGATAAAGCTAGAAAGATGCTTCACAGCAGCACCAACCGAGCTCTAAAAGCCTGAGCCCCTTGAACGTCCTCTGGATGCTCTCCGTGTTTGTAGAAGTGAACAGCTAGACCCTGGGGATCCCTCTTAGATGCTGCCGTCAAACAAAGGTCAACAATACCAGTGTAGAACTTGTTGTTTGCGAACTGCGTGCACACAATTGGCAGATCCAGCTGGTTTGTGATTCGCTTGTAAAGGTGAAGTGCTTCTAGAAGTTCACGTTCTCTTTCTCCTTTGCTTTGGGTTTTCTTTGCAAGATGCAGCATCTCATCAGCCTGGAAATTTAATTGCACAAATTCATCACATTAGAAATGCCAATTTGTAAAGCACCTTAGTTATAACCTGGAACTTAATTGACTGAGTGTTGCAGATTGTAAAACTACACGTTATTTATTTTTGGTGCAATAATTATAGGCACTAAAAGCCAGTGCAATTATTAAGGTTTCCCATTACCTTGGAACAAATCGCATCCTCAGAACTGTACAGAGATGGACTTGTCTCTCGGAGAATACTGCTGATGGCCTCTGTTGCAGCATTATCACTCAGGTAGAGGTTTATGAGACTTTGTATCAATGCACTGGCAACCTGTGCAAATGAGATCAAACATCAATGCAAATGTAATCACCTACACACTTCAAATCTCAAGTTATAATTGGCTGAAAAAAGAAGCTTTGATGAATGACTCATTTGAGGTACTTACACTTTTACCATCTGTTACGAAGTTCTTCAGTGACATAGTCTTCAGTGTATTCTGTTGGTCCTGAAAATAACATTTATCACACTGAAAATACTCCTCTAGAAAGTGCATTGCAATAGCAAATTTTTAACTAAAGTTCAGCTTACCTTTGTCAGGGTGGATGCAATGATATGGAATTGATGATCACAGAGGATTTTCCACAATCCTAAGCACTCGCAAATACGGTGCACTATTTGCTGGACATTCTGTAAGGAAGCTTTCTCTAAGCTCTGAATCTCTGCCACTGAAATGTGAGTTTGAAACATGTCAGCCTTGTCAGCAGACTCTAAATATATAACACCATTCTGTCGCAGATGAAGAAAATATGTGAAGAATGAGAATGTGTCCATACCTTTCGATTTCCTAAATGCTTGTTCATCAGCTGTTTCATCAAATCTTCCACCATGCAGTCGGCCAGGCATCCCATGTGATGAAAAATTTAGGCTGGAAGTATACAGTATTATGCAAGTAATGCAACACCATAAAGAACCATTAATCAGCAATCATTTCATAAATTACACAATTAATAAACTTACTTGTCAGCCACCATTGGAGACGTGATCTGTGTGTTCTTGTCCAAAAAGTTGCGAAGCGTGAGCATCTCATTCCTGAACCAGGACAGCTCATCACTCTGGTAACGACTGGCAAGCTACAAAGATTATTAGTAATGATTATAAAAAATTGGTAGCAATATTTTCGCTTACAGCAGAAAATGAAACTTTCAACGAAGCAAGAAAAGGCAGTGGGAAAGTCCCGATATTATATATAAGAAATGGATTTAAAATCTTATGTCAGAACTACTGCAGGGTGCAGAAAAGGGATGGGACTGCCTAATAAGGGCAGTAACAGTAATGAAATTTACGCTAGAAAATGTCACCATCAAAGCCACATACCTGACCTAGTTACAATGTTAAGTTCAGCTGCACATGGTGGCATAAACCAATGACTGAACAACTTCGGAACTCACTAAGTGTCACACAACTAATCAATTTAATTGACACTAGGGCTGTACACCTTTATCTTTATAACGATACGATACATATCACGATACAGTAAAACCGATACGATACGTATCATGATACGTATCGTTAAGCTATATCAATGAAAAAAGCCTACAATACTGACAATCCACTATGAAATGTAATGAATAAATATTTATGGAATAATCCAGACTGTTGTTTAATGTCATTACAATTAAAGTGGCTGATATTTTTCTTTAAAAGCACCAGAACATCTGGGTAGCAGGTGTCCTATTTGCTCAAATCACCGATCTGTATACCGTTTAATTGCATCGTTATTATTACATAACGGTTATCAATACCCGTATCGTTAACATTGTACCGGTACAAACGGTATATCGAGAACCGTGTACAGCCCTAATTGACACTGAATAACCCTGGATTATATGAATATGGCTACATTTCAAGACTTAATACTCACAAATTGCATCTGTCCCTTGGCTGTCGGGCAAGGCACATCAGACACCATTCTTTGTTCCCAAATGGGTCTGCAAAAAAGTATAAATAAATACATAAATAAAATGGGTCTGTTCCTTTAACTATCAAAGAAATCCAGCTGGTGTAGTAATACTGCTAATGATACCAACCTGACGAGTCTAGACAGGTAGAGATACAAGCCGTCATGTCTTCCAGAGAAAGCAACCTCAGCCGTGGGCTGCATTCCTCCCGCCTGGGGTGAGAAGGGGAACATTCGCTGGGGCTGAATTGGGGTTGATATTTGACTGGGATGGAAGTTTTGCCGCCTCAAAGGAGTTGCGAAACTCATATCACTACCAGCTTGATATGGCCCTAAAACAAACAAGCAACAACAGTTGAAAATCGAAGTTGTCAGTGGTGGTCGGAGGGATCTTTGCGATCAGCCAAAAGTGTCAGTAAACTAAATTATGATTTACTTTTGTTCGCTTGAAGTTTACAAAGTACTTCTTCAGTTTACAGAAGTACTTCAGAGCTTTTGCGTAATTAAGAGTCAAAAGGTAGACCCTATTAACACTCACCTGCGGCTTGTTGAACTCTGCCATACGTGAATTCTGGTTCCCCACCATACAGAAAGAAAGCGCGAGTTGCCCATTCAGCGACTTGAGTCTCTGCGGGATTGGTATTGGAACATGCAAGAATGAGACATGTTGCACAAGCCTGGTCCTCCTGCATAATACAAAGAATAAGAAATATAAACATCTATGCTGTTCTGATGTATTCAATATATGTGCACAATATAAGCAAATGTACCCTATTCACACAAAACAACAAACCCTGTGCAAGGCGAAGAACGAACGAACAGACTCGGCATCAGGTCCTTGATTTTGCAACAGTAATTGTCGCAGCTGCTGGGCTGGACTTTGTTTGTTCATTAAATAGCTTCCCTACAAAGGCAAAAGTTTATGTTATCAATAAAAATTTATGAACTACTTCAAAATTGAGCTTCTACAAGGAAGATCTCACAAAAATATGAAAGCATTATTACCTGTGAATTAAGCAACACAAACCGACGAGGTCGTTGCATATGCTGAGTGACCACAAGCGGAGGTCCTGCACGTTGGACTGGACCTTGACTTAGAGCTGTCTCTTCCCAACTGACAACTGAACTTGGTATCTCTGCCATTGCCCAAGTATGGCCATCTATACCAAGTGTCTCCTGTAAACCACATTTTGAGTTACACCTAACCATAAACCTCAGAGCAGATCTAATTACATACACATAGTACTACGACATAGAATTTTATTGAAGGACTGCCTAAAGTCCCCCTTTGTTTAACAATTTCTTTTTTAGTTTCACTTTTCACTTTTGGTAGGGAGCTTCCCCCCCCCCCCCCCCAATCAAATGCAGACCGACCTCCAGGGAACCCGGAGCAAACTACAAAATTTTACACAATCATATGGGTCAAAACAGCATATTTAGCATACTTTGTTAAAACGCAAACATGCAACAAGACTGAACAAGTATTTATTTCCTCACATAGTTCTCCATAAGCTGTTGCTGGAATGGAAATGAGTCTGGGCTAACGGTCCACAGCAGATCACTTTCTTCAGTTTCGGACGAGGCCAAAAGCAGTGTTCCTACAAAGAGACAATACCGTTTAACAATGTTCAAGGGTTAAAGTATCAAACAAGACAGTAGAACAAGTCAAGAATATATTTTATTTACCTTTGCGGTATAAAGCTTTGTGTACATTGACTGGTCTGTGTTGCGATGCACTTGCTGAGAAACCAGGTGGGAGGCGGACATGGATTAAAGTCAGCATCATAGGCCGGCCTCTATTCTGGTTGAATGGGTTGGTCGTGAAGTAAAGTCTGACACCTACAAATATGTCAAGCATTAAGACCACTCAACTATGCACACTGGATAGAAACTACATTAAACTATAAATGAACCTAGCAAAGCAAGCATGGCCCTCATAAGCATCCAAGTTCGCAGAATGAGTGCCATGCAGCAGTCTTTATATTTTTTGTTGGATTAAACGGGCACACAGTTTTACAGCCTTCCTACCGACCTGAATTTATTTTATACTGAAAACTAATGAGTGCACACACTTTTACTAATCTTGACATGCTGTTACTTTTCCTCAATCATAATTTTTATGCAGTGAATCGGCAATATCAACTTCTGCTTCTTAAAAATGTTTAATGTTATCACTGAATGACTTAGTCATCGCCGATAAAACCTAATTACTCATTTCAATAATGTGAAATTGTGATTGTTGGCACTGATGCATGTATACTGTGATGGTATTACTGTCCAGACAATATTTATTCAACCTGTTACGAAATACCATGAAAAATGGCAGAATTGCTGCTAGGCTAAAATGAAACCCACACCTACCTGAACTAGTGACAGCTACCAGATGCACATTTACTGAGTCTGTTTTAGGAATAGCAGATATGTGGACAATTGATTGGAAATTTGATTTCTCTATTGTTCTGCAAGCAAACGAAAAACATTTTTATCATACCAAAAGTGCAAATGCGTTCAAATTGATTATTTGTCATGCAGGTCATTATTTATGCTTGGATTTGTTTTTGCATTGTACCTGGCAATATATGTAGCTCTGTGAATACAAGTTTGCTCAGAAACAGCTGCAACACGACTCATACTATGGCCATCTTCCCCCAGATCATACACCTGAATGGTGCCTCGCTTGGATCTTGTGTATAAGATGTGTCGGGAGTCATCAATGCTGATCTGAACAAGAGGATCTGAAGCAAAAGTTAGGTATTGAAGTAAACATTACAGCAATCAAGCACATGACAGCCAAAATTTGAGATCTGTTTTATCACAATATGGGCAATTAACAAAAACTTGCATATAAAAAAATAGGAGGTTCTCCTCACGACAGGTAGTACCTATTTCTGTGAACTTATAGGCCACAGACCAATTTTCATGCCAGAATATATTAGTGTAACAACAGGTCTGTGAGCTTAAGTGAAATAGAGAGTAAAATACACACCATCTTCAACAAAGGAGAAATTGAGGAATGATGGAACTAAGACGGACAACATGCTGGTTGAATGGTTGATTTTGCGGCACTTCCTGCTGAACCAGCCATCCTCTGCCTGGTAGTAAAGTTCGTACAAACATCCATCCATCCCAGCCATGAAGATCCGACCATTTGCACTCCCTGTTATACTCAGCATGTGGATGTTGTCAGTCGGCAAAGTGAACAGAGGTTCTGGTAACATGTTCATTTCACCCAAACCAAGTTCGCCTGAAATAGAAAAAACAATGTACTGCATTAATAGCAGAGAATTTGCATAGTCATGATTCTCATGAATGACACTGATATACACACATCTACAGATCTCCATTCTGAATCCATCAACATCTCCTATTTTGACCTGATGGCATGCAATTTTGTATGCCCTTGCACATCCCTAAGTATAAAGTATTTGATCGTTTATTTCCATCACAACTCACCATCAATTGTCTTTTGGAAACTGACACCAAGAAGGATAATGTCAACGGCAGTAGTAAGACACAACAAGTACTCGATGTACGGTTGGAAAATGTTTGGTTTCGGTTTGACTAATCCAGCACTGATGATTGTGTCACTCAAGCCATCAAAATAAGCCAGGTCACTTCTGCAAAATCAGAATTTCAGAACCCTCTTACAATGACACTAATGAGTTCACAAATAGACAAATGTGAATTTCATTTAAATCTATAAAATATTAATTGTCATACCCATCCTCATAGTTCCATACAAAAATATCACTGTCAATTGACAACCAGGCACGACTGATTTCAGGAAATATTCCCATCAAGCAATTGCATTGCATGTCTAGCAAATGTTAAGGATAACTTTTACGCTCCCTGGCCCCATCATGCAGTGATTTATCCAAGCACATATAAACTTTTTAATTGACAATAAATAATTGGCATATTTAACCAATTAAGTCTCGCAATCAAACAAGAACATTTATAATTTAATAATGTACACTGTTGGCAAGGATACGCTCAAATTGTTCCATGAGTTCAGCAGGAAGGGGTACTCGTCTTATATTTGTAATTTCCGTCACTGAACCCAAACCAATTTTGGGGTCTGACAAACTGGGGTAGTCCACGTCCTGTAATCCACTTGCACTGGCTTGGTCTACAATACAGGATATTTAAATATACATATCTTATGGCATATGTTAAAGTTTCACTGTTAAACCGATGCGAAGTTCACACTTCCAGTATTGATAAACTTACCATGTTTTGGTACATGGAGCAAGTCGGACAAATCAGCATAGTTGGAATCCATGGCAAGCTTCTGGTCAATCCTCACAGCTGCCTGGTCCATCATCTCTTGGTGTGACATGGCCATTCCCCCGGCTGAGAGGGTATCATTGTACATGCTATTCATTGTTGCGTTTGTAGCTGTCTGCAAGGAATCAAAATGTTGGTCAATATAAAGGCTTCCTGGTGGTTCAAGCTGACCAAAACAAATAATGGCCTACCATGGCATCTATGACTTCTAACATAAGGTAATTATACATGTATATCATACCCTGTCATTTACAACATTGGCAGTAGGTTTTCTTCAATTACTCAACAACTACAAAGCCTAAGAGAGACTAATGAACTATCAAAAATTACCTATCATTCTGATGCTAACCCCCTCCTATGATATTATTGTCATTGTGGTAAATTTATAGGCTATTAGTTAGCGTGGTTTCTCTATGGAACATTTAAACATAAATATGTTGATCTGCGTTAAAATTTTATTATGCATCGCATCTTCAAGCTGTCAAGGTGTCTCTTATTGGCACCTTGACCTCACAAGGGAAATTTCTGGAGGTTTTGCATTTGCTGCCTCTAATAATGTAAGCTGGCAATACTAATTCCTGGGCCAATGGAAGGACTTGTAGGAGCTGTCCTCTGGTGGAAAATACTCTGCCAGTAAACTCCATCAGCTACACGTCATAATCAATTATGATTATGACGAGTAGCTGATGGAGTTTTCTGTTTTGTAAGACCTTGTCTGATTGTGCAAAATATTCCATTTGCAACCAATGAGAGAGATATAAATAACCACACTTAATTAAGCCACCCAGGGCACTGTGCCACTGTGCCGCCATGCCCAGCTCCACAGTGACATTAACCAGTGGGAAAATTGATGCAACAAATAAAACACAATTAGGACCGTGTAAAGGACTCAACATTAATGTCTTCTCCAACTGTCCAGGACAGGTAAAACGGTAAAACTGCTTGTCAGACAGCACCAAGAAGCAACCAGTCCTGTCCTAAGGAAGGTAGCAACCCAGAAGTTCAGAGCATTGCTGAATTGCAATGGGAAAGCTAGACTTGGGTATAGGGGAGCTCGTCAATCAGTTCACTCTGTTTACCAAGCTGTCAAACTTTTGTGAATTGCAAATTGCAATTAGCCATCTTATCCACAAACAAGAAAAAAAAAGCCGAATTTGCAGAATGATTATGTATAATGTACAAATCAAATACCTTAGCAGGGTAATTAAAGCCATCTATTTAAGATATTTCTTACTTAAAAGAAAGAAGTTTGAGAGTATAGCATCCAATCCGTAAAACTAACAAGACATTAGTTAAATTTGTATTTTTTGGTCTTTAAATCTGGACCAAGGTATCACAGCTGGTGGGATAGGTAAAAACCAACAGCAACCCTCCCATGGACAAGCAGGCCAAAATCTTTAATTAGTGTTGAGCCCAACGGCGTCACTCATGTAGTATTCGATTATGACATCACAATCATCAGTACACCACCTGACAGATAATGTGGGCACGCTATCAGTCTCATGAGGCATTGCTGTAGGTCATCTAGCTATTATCATAGGAATTCCTACCAAATTTTAATGCTGCTGATTTCGGAAAAGTTTTGCACTGATGTCATAAGAAAGTAGGGAGCTAAATTAAATACTTCTATCTGTATGGCCCAAATTTGAAGAGAAACTAATCAGAAAATTTCAATAATGTCAGTGCAGTGCCGGCATGACGCTTGCACCACATGGCACTACTCGTTATTCACCATCTGGGTGAAACGGAGAAGTTCATGTACGGCAATTTAGGCCTGTTGCCTAGTCGTAGTAGACTGTTCCAGTCATAGCGAACTGCACGCAAAACCGTAAGGAGGGGAGTGACTGCACTGAGTGATCCGTTATGAAAATATAGGTTTTCAATTGGTTAGATTCATTTTACATCAGAGAAAAGTTGTGTGCCTATTTTTCATTGTGCGAGAACTATCATACCACGAATTTAGGCCTGTTGCCTAGTCGTAGTAGACTGTTCCAGAAAATTTCAATAATGTCAGTGCAGTGCCGGCATGACGCTTGCACCACATGGCACTACTCGTTATTCACCATCTGGGTGAAACGGAGAAGTTCATGTACGGCAATTTAGGCCTGTTGCCTAGTCGTAGTAGACTGTTCCAGTCATAGCGAACTGCACGCAAAACCGTAAGGAGGGGAGTGACTGCACTGAGTGATCCGTTATGAAAATATAGGTTTTCAATTGGTTAGATTCATTTTACATCAGAGAAAAGTTGTGTGCCTATTTTTCATTGTGCGAGAACTATCATACCACGAATTTAGGCCTGTTGCCTAGTCGTAGAAGACTGTTCCAGTCATAGCGAACTGCACGCAAAACCGTAAAGAGGGGAGTGACTGCACTGAGTGATCCGTTATGAAAATATAGGTTTTCAATTGGTTAGATTCATTTTACATCAGAGAAAAGTTGTGCGCCTATTTTTCATTGTGCAAGAACTATCATACCACGAACGAACACAAAGACTGGTTGCCATGAAAAAATCATAGGACACATTTCAGGGGCTGAAATAGGATCGTATGCAGTCTTGCAAAAAGCTGTGTCCAGTTCCACCTTGAGTGGTTCCTTGCAATATATTTGCCAATGACTGGGGCCATTTAGCATGTGAAAATAACGTTTTATTACATCCCTACAAAATCAATATATGTAGCTCTGTGAATTGGCATCTCAATACATACAAGGAGTACAATAAAACTGATATCTTGAGATAACCATTAATACTTGTTACGCTAAGTACTTACGGGTATGATCCTGATATTATGAATGGTACTCTATTGTATATGAGTACATGTACTCTCATTTTCGCTCACAAGTTGAGATATTTTCAAAATCAAGGTTCAATAAAGTCAAGATTTAAGCGTAGAGCCCTCGACAGCATCGCTGAGTGAAAAGTCTACAATTAACCCCAACTATTTTTTGTATACACCATTACCAAATATTAGAATGGACCATCACAAAACTGGTAAACCAACGCGGGAGATATAAATGCGTTTCAGCGCCGGCAGCCGGGAGAGAAGAGCAAGAGTCATATCGTCCAATTGCAAACCGTCCTATCCTGAATGGGCCTCTCCTCTGAGTCACTGTTTAAGCCTTGTCTTGCATACTTTTGCTACTGCTGTACCACGAGTTAAAAGCTGATTTTTTTTTTTAAATATAATTTTATTTTGCAAGGTAAGTTCTGTTGAAGCTTGTTTGGACAATCGACTACGGACATTTTTTCAATCTTCCGATTTGACTATCACCACTGGCTCGCGCGGAGTATGGTCTGAACGGCCACAAACGGAAACGGCCATAAAAAAATCGGCCACGTTTCCGGACCGGCCACGTGGTTTTTATTGTGCAAACTATCTTACTGTTTTATTTTTGCACATATTACATACAAGAGAGTCAGTTTTGCTGACCTTTTTAATCAAGATAAACCATTCAATAGGGAAGAGCTAGGGAATTTCTAACCTATGGAATTAAATTGTGTACTCAAATAAGGAGATATGTTGCTCAAATTTGATTGACAGATACTTCCCAGAGGATTGCAATGTATTTTTAGGCTAATTTAGAATAAAAAATAATTTTACATGTTAATTATTGAACAATAAAGTGGAGAAAGCGTTTAATATATAAAACCACTGTACGATGCAATATATTTTAACACAAAAAACCATTCAAATATACTGACATTGTCTGTGGTTATTTTTCTGTAATCCTTTAATTAATTAAATCTAGGTGTACTGTTCTGGAGCACTGTGATGTGCTAATTATACATGCTGTGTCACCATCTAAACATCTTGATTGTAATTAATTAATGTTAATTAGAATTTCTCTGAAGGCATAATTACAAAATACATGTCAGGTGCTTTTTTAAACTAATACACTTCCCAAATTGGTCAATCACGATTCAAAACTTAGACAGAATAGATATGTCAACTAACAAAACTAGTTAACAATCTTGCCAATATATATATATGGGAAAAACCATGTAGCCGTTCCAGAAACGTGGCCGTTTAGGGCTGAGGCCGTTTCGGTTTGTGGCCGTACTGACCAAACCCCTCTCGCGCCATCTACCGTAAAATTGTTTAACTGCTAGTGCCGCGCCACCTTTCGTGTACGGAATTATCAACCAAAATCTGCAGAATAACAAACAGTGCGTGATCGTGAGTGCAAACCAACAACTAGTAGATCATCTTTGTGCAAACTACGAAGATGTCCAAGAAAAAGGTCGTGTATTTTTGGGATCCTGACGTTGGAAACTTTCATTATGGTAAGACTAGGAGACAACTGCATCGTAAGACCTATTGCAACGTTTTTAATAAACATCCATTGTACACTAGCATTGCAATTTGCATTAATCCTGCAAATACACATTGAAATTTAATACCGGTAGAAATAATTACAACAATTTAGCAAGCCAGTCATAGTGTATCAATCAGGGAAGCACTGCATCTCTTTGCCTAAACAAAGATTGTCTACATTTACAACATCTGCAATGTGTATTGTAGTGATTAACTGGGGTTGTGGTGACTTGCACTTGACTGGCAATCTCTTACAGCTCTCCCATAATTATAAAAAAAGAAGAAGTAATATTTTCAATTCTGAGAGTTAGAATTAAACCTGACATAGAACCCTAAACAGATAGCCACCTGACCAGGTAGCTCCATGGTTATCCTACAGATTTCTTCAATGAATATGTTGTTTGCAATCATGCAGTATAAGTAGACATTTCAAGGCTTTTGAAAATAATAAATAATTATCTAAAATACAAAATCTTATGAATCTGGTATGTAATGTATAAACGCTGCATTTATATGCATAGTTTGTCATCTATGCAGCGTTTATCATCAATGTATATTAGGTTAGAAACAGTTAAATAGACAATACTAAAATTTTTGCAGTTTCACTTGATCCGTTCCTGTGTAGTCATATAAAATAATAATTAAGAGGCATATAAAATAATAATTTAGAGACAAATGTGAATGCTGTATTGAAATTGCATAGTTTCTATAATTTACTTTACACATATACACATTATTATGGAAATAGAATTAAGATGGTTCATTCAGTCTGGCAAAAACTCTTTCGTTCCGGCCAGAGTTACCGCTTTGCAGGACCAAATGTCAGGTAGAGGAAACTGGATCTTCGGGAAGACTGCCAGAGAGATATAGAATTATATGTGTAATATTGATATGTATTTGTAGCAGTCTCAGTAATTCATTATTCGTTGTCTGTTCACATGACGGTCTGACCTGCTTATAGCAAACCGTCTATTGAGGATTGTGCCACACGCCAAGCTGGATGTCGATCACATGAGACGTGCCGTGTACGCGGTGTCTATGATGAGGCAAGTAAAAGGGGTATATGTGTAACATGGTGCACTGGACTCCAAACCTCATCACATCTGCCTCTATATAAGCTGGCTGAGACATTTAGTGTAGAACTAATATTGTTTTAATAAACGGCAATCAATGATGAAGTCAATTAGTGTTAGTTTTAACTGCCAAGTTGATCAGTACAAATCCTGGTTAGCCGGTGGTGAAAGTGAAAGTTTCAATATTGGTTTTCCATTGGACATAATTCATGTTATCTGTATACTTGCTTTACATAACTCTATAGACAGTTTTGGTTTCCATCATCCAAGTTGGTTAGTCGAAGAACCAGAAACCTGTTATTTCGAACACTTGTTAGGAAATGGTGTTTGCAGTGCTCTATCACCATAACGGCTAATCCGCTTATGCAGAATGTCTGGTGTTCACTGATTAATGCTGTGCACATAGGGTATTTTTCATCAATGAGGCACTGGAATAATGTCGTTATCATGATTATAAAAATACTGATTGGCATGATACACTATAGTTATATTGTTTTGGTAGTTTTACCCTTGAGGTAACGAGTCTCTCCCAATTCCTAACAATACATATATATATATATATATAGTGTAGAGCTGTTGGGATGTCCCCCACATTGATACATCATAACTTTACTGTTTTAGAACTTTATAACCTTTTATTTTTGTTGATCCGTTTCTTAGTGTATTTATGTCATTGTGGATAGTGATGGCACGATTCGCCAATTTTAATCGATTACTGTCTGCAAAACAAAGTGATAGCCGATAATCAATGCTGGTGTTGAAACATTTATATTTTCCGACAGGTGGCAGCACTAGCTCTAGTCTGTGCTGCCACCTATGAGAAAAGCAAATTCATTAAAGTTTGAATGTTGAGGAGTTATTGTTCTTCTTTGCATTTGTTCTCAGTCCATGGAAAAATAAAATCGATTATCGCATCGAACATTGTACCGATTAATCAGTTTTAAGACTGATTTGCCATCACTAATTGTGGATATAATTATCAAATCATTTTTGAGCTAGTACATGCAGTTTTGTAGTTTGACTTCAATAAATATTATGTTTAGTAATTGTTCTTTTTGTGTGCAGGACCCGGTCATCCCATGAAACCACAAAGACTGGCGGTTACCCACAGTCTAGTCCATCATTATGGCATGTACAAAAAGATGATGGTAAGTTGAGACTGGTATTTTTAAGCATGGCTTTGATTTAATAATTTTATTTTAGCATTGTTGCCTCAATAAAATGTGAATTCAGACTTCTATTTTTTATATTTTTCAGGTTTATAAGCCTTACAGAGCCACAATGCATGACATGTGTCGATTCCATTCCTATGAGTACATTGATTTCCTACAGCGGATATCTCCACATAATGTGCAGAACTTCACCAAAAGTTTAGGCATGTTCAATGTTGGGGATGATTGGTATGTAAACGATGTATTTGAACCATTTATGAAGATGTGTCGAATATTGGGTTTTTTGTTCATCAGTTATTTAACCTCACATATACTTTCTTTTACAGTCCAGTATTTGATGGTCTTTATGATTTCTGTTCACGCTATACCGGTGCTTCTTTGGAGGGTGCAATGAAATTAAATCACCAGGTAAGTCCTTTATTATATGATATATGTAACTGAATTCTTTATATGCTCATGGTGCCCCCAGAATTGAGACACCAGGAAAAGTCGAGAATGTGAAAACCAAATTTTTCTGGTTAGGAGAAGAAGAGAATTTTATCCTATAGTCAGGAAAATTATGTATGTGGAATAACATGAAGGAAAATTTGAAAAGTCATAAACCACTCTAGATCTTATCAGCAATGAATTGCATAAATCTTTGACATGAGTGTTGTGAAAATCTATCCTGTAGATCGGAAGTTGAGGACTACACGTACATTGATATTAACTAGGAGAAATCTGATTTTGGTCTGGAAAGAGTAGGAAATTCTTCTTGCAGGAAAATGCGGGCATTTTATGTGCAGTATATGAGATGAAACAATGATGCCTTTTTGTCTTTTTTTCAGTGTTGTGATATAGCCATCAACTGGTCTGGAGGTTTACATCATGCTAAGAAGTTTGAGGTGAGAAGCTGCTCATGCATCATATTTCAGTTAATTAACGCCTACACTGCCCTACAGTTATATTTTTGATGATGATATCATAAAATACCAATTGTTTCTTGCAGGCCTCTGGATTCTGCTATGTGAATGACATTGTTATTGCAATTCTGGAGCTTCTCAAGTACGTATCTTGATATTTAATAACTAGTGATAATTCAAATTTGCTGGAGTTTAGTCAGCAAAATATGACAATTTTGTCGTTTTATTCAGGTACCATCCCAGAGTGTTGTATGTTGACATAGATATTCATCACGGTGACGGAGTCCAAGAAGCATTTTACCTCACAGACAGAGTCATGACTGTGTCGTTTCATAAGTATGGGAACTACTTCTTTCCTGGAACAGGTATAATTCAGTTCTGTTGGTGAGATTAAAGACAAAATTTAGTTCACATGTAAGATCTCTGATGTAGGTTCTCTGGAGAATTTAATTTGATGATAATATTGCATTCCAGGAGATATGTTTGAAATTGGAGCAGACAGTGGCCGTTATTATTCTGTTAATGTTCCTTTGAAAGAAGGAATCGATGACATAAGTGAGTATTGTTTTCAGAACATGTCAAAAACCAATTCCTTCTTTTTGAAAGCCACATTATTTTGACATCTGATTCTTTATTTCTATTTTTCTATTCCAGTGTACATGCATGTGTTCAAACCAGTGATGCAGTCTGTTATGGACTTTTTCCAGCCCACTTGTATTGTCCTTCAGGTTGGTAGCTGTAGGTTTCAATAGCATTTCATTGTTCACTTTGGTTTTCTGTTGTTTGATGAAATTTTATATATATTTTTTTCAGTGTGGTGCAGACTCATTAGGAAGCGACAGACTGGGCTGTTTCAGCTTAAGTGTCAAGGGTCATGGGTGAGTATGGATGGCATGTACGAACTTATGATTTGTAATAAGTTAAGCAGACAGATAACAAAATGTATTATCTTTTCTATTTTAGCGAATGTGTCAAATTCATCAAGGACTTGGGTGTTCCACTTCTAGTACTGGGCGGAGGTGGTTACACAGTGAGAAATGTGGCTCGATGCTGGACCCATGAAACATCTGTACTTATAAATGAGGACATCAGCAATGAAATACCCTATAATGGTAAATTTTTAAAGTTTATTTATGGTCTAAACAAATATTGTGCATATTAGTTTGTAAGTATAATATAATTTGATACTGCCAGTTTATGCAACATATATTTTTACTTTTCAGAGTACTTTGAGTACTTTGCCCCTGATTTTTCATTACATCCAGACATTTCCACTAAACAAGAAAATCTAAATACGAGACAGGTCAGTGCAAGCCAGTCCTTGGGTTCCTCATTTCAATGTTGAAAGAACATGTAAACTGATGTTCTTATGAGTCGTTGTGCTGTTATTGTGCAAAATATGACTTATTATTTTATTATTATTTTGACAGTACCTAGATGCCATCAGACAGTTTATTCACGAGAATTTGAAGTACCTAAGTCATGCCCCTAGTGTTCAGATGCAGGATATTCCGACAGACATTTTCAACTTAGAAGACCCTGATGAGAATCTGAATCCAGACATCAGAAATCATCAAGAAGCAGAAGATAGAAGGTGAAGATAATCTTCAAATGTTTAGAAATAGTTTTCTTTCAAAGCGTTATGATATAACACACTGTATGTGACAGAATGTTTCAATCTTTATGTTAATATTTTCCAGAATTGAACCAGCAAATGAGTTCTATGATGGTGACCAAGATAATGACAAAGAAGACGGAGACCTGGATGTATAACAGAAACTATTTTTGCAAGTTCATGTGTGACTGTGAGTGAGTGTGATGTTTGGTCTTTCATCAATCAGAAATATTTATGACCAATTAAATCATCATCATTTCATGCATGTGTGTCATTAGTGTGAAGTGTTGTTTTTATGAGACAGATTTCTTGTAAATATGTATAGGACTTAAATAATTCATAGAATAGAAAAAAAAATCCTTTTGTGTTCATGTATATATTTTCTGAGTATCAACCGGTTGTACTTGTAACTAAAATGTAAATGTTGTACTTCAAAATAAATATTTTTGTAAATACAATATGTAACAGTTCTTATTCTAAAGTTATGCTTTGTATGGCCTCACGCATGCTTGATAAGCATGCATTGTAATCTATTACCAGGTTCAATAGATTAATCACATAAAAACAAGGCAAGATATGTATAAAATATTTTTTAATGAGTCATCAGTCATCCTCGTCATCACTCCAAGCATCAGCAGTTCCAACTCTTTGTGTAAACTTGTTCACTCTGGACGTATTGGCATTAGCCTTGTCATTGTCGATATCAGTGTCTGTCGGCATTTCTGGAGTCCAAATAAGTATATTTCTGTCATTGCCTCCACTAATCAAGTGCTGGTTTTGCCAGTCAAATAAAACACAGTTGATTTGATTGTAGTGTCCTCGCAAAGTATTGAGCTTTTCGCCGCTAGACAAGTCGAACATCTCTATATTATTGTCAGTTGGAATATATGCTATCTCTGGACTAGTATTATATGAAGTGGCGATCTGCATTGTCTTTTTGCATTCATTTTCTACTTTGCCAAAGTTTATCATTGTATTTTTCCCATTGAGAGTTGACCAGTATCGCAGCCGATTGTCTGTGCCATACGTCAGAATGTGAAGACCATCTGGGGTAAAACGCAATCCGTTGATACTGCCGTTGTGAGCTGTGTTGACTGCATATGAAAGATTTTGAAATGATAAAATAATGTAAGACATGGCAAATGTAGATCTAGCCATGTTTGGCATTTTTGCCTCATTGACCTCTCTTTGTACTCAGAGATAAGTATTGTGATATCATCAGAAAATGGCCATGGTGAGGTCCCAGAACTGGTCAAGTATTTTGACTTGCTAGTTATATGTGTACTAATACATTGGTGCATCTTACGTGTGTGACAACTCATTCCCATTCTACCAATTTCTGAAGCTCATAAAGCCAATTATGAATAAAGAATCTCCATGAATTTCATTGAAATATGACATTACCTGAATGGGGGCCAGCTTTAGTGTCTCCATTATGCTGGTCTAAAACCATCATGCTGCCTTTGGAACTTCTTACGTCCCAAAGGTAAACCATATTATCTGCGCTGAAATTGAAGTTAAAACTTAAGTGAAAAATCACCAAGTTAATTTTCACCAACATTATGAACTGAACAGCTTGGTCTCTGATGTAGGGACTGAAGAATCAGTCAAGGTCATACATACCTGCCTGAAGCAATGAGAAATTCATCTCTAGGAGACCATTTTGCTACGTAGACTGCTTTCTTGTGGCCTTTAAGAGTGTGTGTGGATGACCCACTTTTTAAATCAACCAGACGAACTTTAGAACTCGCGGATGATATAGCAATTAAGGAATGCTGGGATGCTACTGCAGATATGTCATGATGATATATCATGCTGTTGAATTTGAATTCATCTGCTACCTGTCGAAGAAAGAATTAATCTCCATGAATTTCATTGAAATATGACATTACTAGCACAACTATATATATGAGCTTTGAGAACAACTCTACCCATATAGCCATGATATCTATAAACGTAAATAATTGCTAATGCTAAGTTTGATTTCAAATTTCTACATGTACTACTCTCTGTGTAAAGGAGAAGTCAGACAGAACTACCACAACCATCTGCCACACTATGCTTATTAGGCCTACATGGGTGGCGGTCATAACGGCTACACGCGAAAACGGCTACAACCATAACGGCTACAACCAAAACGGCTAAAACCAAAACGGCTACAAGACGATAACCAAAACGGCTACACCAATTTTGAGGACATAACCAAAACGGCAACAGTGTTTTTCAAGCCTTAACCAAAACGGCAACAGTAGTTTTTTACGCTGACCGGCCTTGACACCAAACAGCTACAACCACAAAGACCAAAACGGCAACAGACCAAAACATCTACAGATCATATAAAAAGGTAGATCTATGGCGCGTATGCAGGTTCTTTAATTGCCGCCGACCGTACAATCAATGTACGTCATGCATTAAATGCAATTGCATCTTCTTTAATTGCCGCCGGCTGTACCATCAATGACATGCAATCTTGGCTTCTCCTTGTGATCGTATCTTCTTACGAAAAAAAAATGTGTAGCCGTTTTGGTGTATGAAAGTGTAGCCGTTTTGGACTTCGAATTTATGGCTGTAGCCGTTTTGGACATCGCCTGTAGCCGTTTTGGTCATCTCTTAATTTGGGATTTTTGATTGTAGCCGTTTTGGGGATGCCATTAAATTTTGTAACCGTTTTGGGTTGTAGCCGTTTTCGCGTGTAGCCGTTATGACTGGCATTCGGCCTACATCTCAGCAATAGCATAAGAACTCTTTGCCAATGTGTGTAAGGCAGAATGCTTCAAAAGAAGCTGATTTTCTATAAGGAGTAGAAAAACTGCATATTATTTGTGGCCTTGCATTCTGTAATTGGGACTTACCACTAACATGTTTGTGTCCCAGACTTTGAGGCGCTTGTCAACCCCACTAGATGTGAACATACCAGTGTCCAGTGGGTACCATTGTACTGTTTCTATGCTGTACTGATGAGCACCCTCATGCTGCCGTTTGATTTGGAATACTGCCTCGTACGTGCACTTTGGATTTCTCTGCAGATTATGGAGATCATGAACTGCCAAGCATCCGTCTGTTGATCCTGAGAGTAGACTATGAGAGAAAACAAGGACTTTATAAACAGTACACTGCGTGTGCAGTGGCTATAAAAAGCTTAATTACTGGTGATGTCATCTGGTATTGTGTTATGGTGACATCATGCATTCTGCTATTATCTGCAATGCCAATAGCCAAACTTTCTGCAGTTTCTATACTCTATAGCCATTGTCCTATTAATTGTGTGTACAATATATATATATATATATATATATCAATTATTCCATCATAATAAATCTATTACTACAACAACATAGCAAGAGGCCAAACGTTAATACATCATTACTAATATGTATCACTTGAAACATACTATCTGCCTTCAATTATGTCTAGATCCAGTGTGTTGACAGATCCTGTGTGGACTCCTTTAACATCTTGCAGGCGACTGAGCTCAGTTGCAAGAGATCTGCGCGTACATTCTGCTTTCTCCACCCTGCCTGGGGTGATTAGACCTTGTTCTCTGTACGACAAAAGTCCTAACATTGTTCTTTTATGTAGATTATATCATACAATCAACATATTTGGTCAGAAGCTGGCAAGTGTTGCTTTTGATCAATGCAATGTTTACACCGGAAGTGCCAACGCAAGTTTTGCAGGTCGATTTGGTTTCGCACCAAGGGGAGACGGCATGGCACTCCAAAGTTACGAAGGCTGCAGTTTCTTCAGACAGAAATTGATCCTGGCCACAATCAGCGGTAAAACTGTAAAGATAAAGAAGATAAGAGCCAAAGATGATGAACCAGGAGTTACAGGTAACTTAGAAACACGAGATCGCGAGAAACTTGTGACGACATAACAATATCAGTGACTTGTATAAGTTGTAATTGCCATCAACTCCCTGAATTATTCTATTCAGTGAATAGTGAAATTTGATATTCTGTGATTTAAAAAAACCCAGTTGGAATAAAGTTGCCCAATGACCATATCACCCCATGCCATCCCCTTTCAACTGGAAGACTGACTGGTGCAAGGGCCGAAGTTGACATAAGTCCTTAAGTCTTAACACCATGCACCAGAAATATTTCACCCACAAAAGTCATTAGCACATGGAACACCTCCCTGAAGAAATAGTAACTGCCCAATCAATCAGCACATTTGGAAACTGGATCTATAAACGCTGGAAAAATTATCATTATTCTTTAACCTCTCAATCCACCCCTTTGTACTCGGTAATAAAGTTTGAGACCAACAATCCGAACTAGGCCAATTGAATGATATCCTTCAAAACATGGTCCTATCCAAACACAGCAAAAGGTCAACAACCTATAAAGCTGCTACGTAATATGATATGTGAAGAGACAAACTCACCTACTCACTTTAAAAGTATTAAATATACTGTACGAGCCTCCTTTCTGCCAGCAGTTTATGGTGAAGTAGTTACCCACGTGAAAATTTTGAAATTTTAATTTGGCTATCGACACTGCAGATGCATTGTCATGGGGCACTGTGGATGAAACCTTTCAGTTAAGTCATGGAGCTTAGCCTCTTCACCGGGAAGATAGCCCCAGCCTGAGTGAGGCTGGCTCCTTCGCCTGGAAGGTTGGCCCCATTCAGTGAGATGGGTTCATTCACCAGAGAAATTGGCCCTGAAACCTAAAACCTAGACTGATGGTGACTGCGCATGGTCCCCTTCACCAAATGATCACTAGTGAATGATGCTAAGCACCAGTTGCCAAAATTTAGAATACAGGTCATTTCGTAGACACGCAAAATCGTCGACATGCCAAGTCGTTGACACTTTTGAGGGTCAGATACAAATCCGTTGACAAACCAACTCGTGTAAATTCTTGAGTGACAAAGTCGTTGACAAACTTAAAATCAGTGTAACCAACTCGTTGACAATTTAATGCAAATTCATTGACAATAAATTTGGGCATATACCATTTCGTCGACAAGTCGGTAAACTCCAGAGGGCATGACTGGTATTGCACAACAGGGATTGTGGAGAGCGATGGGCAGGAAAATGCAACGGTTTTAGTTTTTCAAACTTGCAATTGATCACCTTATTGATATATATTTATAAAAATACACTGACTGGTTTTTGTGTTGTTTGTTTCAAGTTCTAAAATATAAAATAGTTAAACATGCAGTATGAAAGTAATGTTGTAAGGTGGCAGCACTAGTACGAGTATACTGTTGCCACATCTGACAAATTTGCGTGAACTAAATAAAAACGTCAACGAGTTGGTATAGCCACGTTTTTCTGTCAACGAGATGGTCGTCCGAGGAAATAGTTCAACGAGTTTATCCACCTCCTGTCGACGGGTTGGTTGTCAACGAATTGGTTGTCGACGATTTTACGTGTCGACGATTTGGCGTGTCTATGAAGTGGCTTGATACCAAAATTTATGGCCATTGCACATGCAATGCCAGTACTAGTGGAAACCAAAACCATCTATGGGCACTGCTTCTGCACAGGTAGTGCCAGACTGCCAGTAGCTGTTTTTCTATCATCACTGCATATATTATATATATATACAATGCCAATAGACACTCCCAATTTTTAATCATGATTTTAAATCATATATAAATTGCCAGAGCCATTTACTTCCTACCTATAGATGAGGGCTAACCCATACAGCTCATGTCTCTTCATTCACTTGGGAGGTGTGTGTAGCATGTTCAGTCCGTAGTAACTGGTGAAATTGAGCACTGCAAGCACAAGATTACTTTATCGTATCATTCATTGACAGCAATCTCATTGAATGGAATATAATTAATGTAATAGGCCTGAATGATTTTTTTCTCTCACAGATTATGAAGCCAGTTTGTTACATTTGCTGGACAAGATTACCAATGGGTCTACCATAGAAGTGAATGAAACAGGTATCTTGAATGGTGCATGCATGCATGCATACATACAGACACAATACAATATTTTTTCTGGTGTTGAAGGTCATATCATATGCTAACCAAAGTGATCATATTTTGTAATTTAAGGCACTGTTGTATACTATCAACCTGGAATGTTGGATGGTGGAAGTCTGGAACATGACTGTCACATCAAAAGAGCAATTGGATATTATCTTGAAATGCTTTTGTGTTTGGCACCCTTCTGCAAAAAGCCCATTAAAGCTGTTCTGAGAGGAATCACAAGTGACCAAACAGACCCCTCTGTAAGTAGTACTTTACTAAGTACCTAAAGTTTTTGCACAAAATATCAATGGAGTTCGTTATTCAAATTACATCATCAGGACATATATTTAGCAGTACAATGAGAGCGCAATATCAGAAGCATTGTCCAAAGTGTCAGGGATGTCCCTGAACCAGAATTAGCCAAGTCAGATACAAGTCTGGTGGCTGTGGTCTGATGTATGATAATAATGATGACTTTTGTTCTAGGTTGATATGATAAAGCTATCATCATTTCCGGTCTTAAAAAGATTTCTTGGCACTGATGAAGGTCTAGAATTAAAGGTGAGTATTGAACGGCAGAAACTAGGTGATTATCTGCATGTTGACACTACTCCGTAACTACTGACATGTTGGTTAAATAAAAAAAAAATTTTTTTGTCTAGATCATGCTGTGATGATTTCTATTTATTTCTTACCAATTACGTTCATGTTTAAAATTTGCAGATCAATAGAAGAGGAGCTGCTCCTGAGGGAGGTGGTGAAGTGTTCTTTTCTTGTCCTACACGTCAGAAATTGAGGCCTATTCAGTACCTAGATCCAGGGAAGATCAAAAGAATCAGAGGAGTTGTGTATCCTTCTTGGTTGTTAGCCAATATTGCTGGAAGTGTTTTTTTTGTTTTGTTTATGTAATCATCTGATTCTTCTCAGCTTTAAAATAAAAAATCTGGCTTACCTTACTTTTGTCTATTTTACAAACACCATGCCAACATAAATTTTTCATCCTAATGATGCGCTTAACTTTTTGTAATATTTCTTCATGCTGTGTTTTGTATGGTTATGTTCTTCCCAATTGTTCCTTAACAAGTATTTTAGATGGGCTACAAGAGTATCACCAGCAACGTGCAATAGAGTTGTAGATTCTGCTAGGAGTATATTGAATAATTTCATACCAGACATTTACATTCATACAGACCACCTGAAAGGTAACCAGTCTGGAAGGTGAGTAACCCCCTTTTTTTTCTCCATGATATTTATTTTTTATTGCTCATTTTCAGTTAGCATTGCTAAATAATGGAAATGGATTATGTTGCTCCTTTATAGGTCACCTGGATTTGGTTTGACTCTTGTGGCAGAAACAACAAATGGTACATTCTTTTGTGCAGAAGATTGTTCAAATCCCAAGAGCAATTCACCAGACTGGCAGCCAACAGTACCGGAAGACCTAGGAATTAATACATCAAAGTTATTATTACAAGAAATATACAATGTAAGTGATGTATTACAAGACTACCTTTTACAATAATGATTATAGTCATGTTGAAGTTGTAGAATAATAATCCTTTTTTTATTTAGGGTGGTTGTGTCGATAGTGTCAATCAGGCCTTAGCAAGTCTTATGATGTCACTCGGGGATAAAGATGTGTCAAAAATCAAAACAGGCACTTTGACACAACATACGTAAGTGAATATTTTTTCAAATGCTTGTGTTGAGTAGAAATCTGGTATCTTTGGGAAACAAAATCGATTCGTACTAATATTTTTACATCGCAAATTTATGCAAAATAAGCTTTTTTTCAACAGTAACTGCAGTATCTTAATGGAAAATTATTTATTTATTTCAGGATAGGACATCTTAGGCTTCTGAAAGACTTCTTAGGTGTATCATTCAAAATAGAAACTGAGAAAATAACAGAAGAAGATGAATCACTGAGAACAGGTGGACCAAAAGTGTTGTTAACTTGTGTTGGTGTTGGTTATAGGAATTATGGCAAATCTATCATTTAAAATGAACACATTTGTTTATATTACATATTTGATACCTAATTCTCATCTCAGCTCTATGTACCATTTATTGTAACATATTGCAACCTGTTTATCAGATATAGACTGTACAATTATTGAAAAATAAAATATATTCTACTGAAAAAAGGATGAGGTTATGTTGTTTCAAACTTGTTTTCAGATTCAATGAATTCACCAAAATTCCATAAATATATATGGTAACGAGTCATTTCGTAGACACGCAAAATCGTCGACAGCCAATTCGTTGACAACCATTTCGTTGACAACCAACCCTTGACATGAGGACGCAAACTCGTTGACAATCAACACCCTCGACCCGACCATCTCGTTGACAGAAAATCGTTGTTATACCAACTCGTTGACCTGTCGACGAGTTGGTTCTGCTAACTCATTGACACAGGTTTTTTCCCTGCCGTCGGCCTCCCCTTGCCCCCCTCGATCACGGTTTTATGATATTTTCTTCGTTAATATTTGGTTTAAAGCAATCTTATGGACATCCTTTTATAGATCTCATTCATACGAATATATTCGTAGCAAGTTTACCGTTGTGGAAGCTTTATTAACCGAGTAATCCCCGGAGTCAGATTTGTCGACGAAATGGTCATTCAGCAATTTGTACCAGGCCTTCTAATGTGTCAATGACTTGGTTGTCAATGATCTTGCGTGTCGACGAATTGACCTGTATTCATATATATCTGTCAACCGCTTAGAGACTATCATTTAAGGCAAACAAGAAAAACTAAGTGACAGAACAAAATAAAGTTTTTTTGGTTGGCCTTAAATGATAAGCTAACAAGTATAAGAGATTTGAATATGAAATTTTCCATAAATTTATTTGAATCTGTACAATCAGGTGCACTGTGACATTTGCATTTCATGGGGATTGAGCCTTGCAATTATAAATTATTATGTAATTGCTTGATCTTTTCCAGACAAAATATATTCGACCTTTTTTGGAATACCAGTCCTGGTGCACGTATTTCTTTTTGAATCTCGTGATTGATGAAATGGGACTAGCTAAATTAATATTTGACTGAAAGGAGCAAACCTAGAATGTGGGAAAAGTTTTAAGGGGGTTGTTGGGCTCATTTTGAATGAAAATCAAAAACTTGACAACATCAAAATTCCTCAAGAGATGTGCATGTATATATCAAATGATTGAAAATTACCTTATTTGATCAAGGCACACTAGATATGTGTAAGCTAATGAATCTATTTTAGGCAATAATTACAATAAATGATACATTGAAAAGAATCGAGACCTAAACACTGGAAATACAATGGAAATGGCATCATCACCCATTGTTGAGTATTGTGACGCCATCATTGGTTTGTTTACATATTGGATTTTTGATGGCATGAAAATTAAACTAGGTTTATTTATTTTGAGAGATAGTGAACCAGTAAGGCTGTGGATGGTAGGTAATCAGTATTAAGACAATATGAAGCAAATGCAATAGATTTTGGCCACTCACATTGAGTGACAATCCAGCTTTAATTGGGTATGACAATCTTGATTGCTCAGAATTTAATTTTATACATCAGAGTGTGGTTACAGAAATTTATTTAAAATATTTTTTAAATTTCATGGCTTATTAATTAGAGGGGCTATAAACGTTAACGTTGGTCCCAGCCTAGGCTGAACATTTTTGATCTCGGAATACGCGCGAAACTTTACTGTCAACCCGCATTCGCATGCAGAGTAGCGCACCATGTGACAAATTGCTGGAACGTGATTGGTGCGAACGTTCACCGCCATATTCACGTCGTAGCTCGTGGGAAGGAAATTTTTCAGAAATCTATGTTTTCTTGTTGTATTTTATTGTTCCCTTGGTGAATGCATACAGCCAAATGAAATAATGGCTACCGAGGGAGGTAGAAAGATGAAAACTAAGCGACACAAGGATCCCGAAACGCCTTACAACCGAAGAAGGGTATGCGAATCCACATCTTGTCTCATGTCGTCTTGACAATTTGACTGTCATTTTGAGAGCATGTGGTTTCTTTCAGTGTATTTTGTAAACACACAATGCTTGATTATCTCAACGTTGCCTGTTTATAAGAACATGCCCATGCAATATTTCGATCGCGATGTCTGAACATGGTTCAGCTTCTGCGTTGCTTTGTCAAGCTTCTTGCCAATCATGGGCAAATTGCCACATTTTTTAGCAGGTATCATTGACCTATTGACCACTTAGTAGCGCTCGCTTAGAGACTTGTGATGAGGTCAGATTTCGAAATAGGAGTGTGATTAATACTTGGTAATCCATTAGTGTGCTGATGCACAGAAAAATAAATGAGCTGAAGTTCTTTCTTGTAGATGAGTGCACAAAGGACTGATTAAGTGAAAACAAATGGTCATCATAGCTGACATTAGACCTAAGCTGACATCCTAGTCAACTTCTATCATGCTGTCCATTATGTAAGCTTTTAACCATGTATTTGCTATGTGTTACAACGGCAAACATGGGTGCCTCTCAGCAGCTACCATATGTGTATTCACGAAATGGCGTTGTAGACTCTTCCAAAGTCCTTCAATTACGGATATAATTGCAAGTAACCCAAAACTTATCAGCTGCGAAGGTGACATTTAGTACAAGTGTAGATTCAACATAATGGATAATTCATACACTGCCCAATGGCAAAGTTATGGACGTCAATAGTGACGCCAAGGGGCGGATCCAGAACATTCCGACAGAAAGAGGTTTTAGAATTTAGTGATCTATCATTCTGTTCATTAAGAAGGTTTGGATCCGTCCCTTGACGTCAGAATTAAAGGCCACAACTCCGGTGTCGACCATACCAGTACAGCCCTTATAACTGTTGACCATTTGCTTATGTGGGCTGCTTTTCACAGAAATTCACACCACGCCACTTTGAGAAGGTATGTGCTAATATGGTCAATTTCTGTTTCAGTCAATAATTGGACAAGTAACTGATACTGTCAAAGGTGTTATTGGAGGCAGTTGGTTATCCAATTTAGTAAATTCTGTCAGAAAGACGCCACCCAAGGAAAGCAAATCCAACGAAACAAGAGAGGTAGGTTAATGACTAATGATGAGTTGATTACACAAAGGGATTCAATCGTATCATCATTGGGCTTCATTTTATGAAAAGGGTTCAATTTGCTATGCATGTTTTTCTTTCAAGGATGGGTCTGCCAAGGGAAGTTACCCTACATATTCAAAATCTCACAGTCAAGGTGGTTCATTCATTATGACTCCTGGACGGGATATCGCGCCTAATGTGGACCCCATGAATTTCAGCCCAACTCAGGTTCCATATACACCATACATGCAGATGGCTCAGCATGTCATGGTTAACGGTAAGTGAATAAATCAAAGCTTATTTTTGTTAGACTTCTAGTCACTGTATTTATAAGCTCAATATTTTTACATTTGTCTTAAGACCCCCCAGATATGACAAACAGTGTAATTTTTTGGTATAAAACTATTGCAGGAGCAGACCGGCGAAATGAATACCCTTCAACCCCAGGATTCTCTCCTGTTGTCAATGCTGATAGTTCCGAGTACCCCTCAAACATGCTACACCTGAATGACTCACGTCTGCAGCAGCTACGCCAAGATTTTCAGCAAGGTGTGCCCCATTCAACCCTTGTGGCTGACCAATCCCCTGTTGCCCATCCCGGCAAACTCAATCTTGGTATGTATAGTTAGTATTAACACCATTATGATCATTCATTTTTTTAAATCACAATTCAGTCTCAACTGATCAGGGTGCTTGTCAAGGTTTTTATCGTGAAATTGAACTTGCCTTCTGTTTTCAGGAGAAACGATTGTTACAGCGGACGAAGGGAGCTTCCTTTGGTCAACTAAACCCAGACGCCAGCCTGATTCACAACCTCAAGTGCCATCCAAAGTAACAAAAGCATCATTCAATGCATCTGCATTTGGAACAAGTGTAAGTAACCTGGTGAAACATCTGTCAGATAGCTGTGTAAGCATTAATGACATGTCAGCGTGATAAACGGTTCCATGATTTTATGTTTGTAGATTGGAGACAAATCAGTTGTGAGTGGTACCCTGGGAGGACAGTCTCCATTCTATCCAGGAAAAACTATGTTTGGTGGGGCAGCTTCACAAAGGAGACCTCAACAATCCCCTGCTCCCTATCAGGTAAGGTTGTTGCAACGTCCAAGACTTGTTTTATTACTGAATAAGATGATTTAAGTAATTGGTCAGACACTTTCACATGAACTTAATGTTGATTTTTTTAAATTTCAGTTGCCGTCTCGTAAATTAGTAGTGAGTAAACCATTGCAACCGAACAGGGCTAGTGGTGTCAGCAGCTCCACTGCCAAAAAGATACTTGAGACTTTGGAAAAAATGTCTTCACCTCTGGCGGTAAGTGCCACTAAATGATAGTTAATGAAATGGTTCATAAGTAAACACTTTACAGATGATAGAAATTTCACACATCTTCATGTTTTTAAGATATTTTAATTTCTCTCCTAGAATGTTTTTATAATATTTGAATTTCTCTCTTAGGATGCGAAGAAGATACCTACCCATGACCCTAACACATCACTTTTGATAACAGTGAGTTGCTCTTTTAGTTTTATGTTGTAATAATCTCAACTGGAATTAATTTGTTATGTTCCTGGAGGTAATTTTTCGTCGCATCGCAGTATTTACAGGACAACAAGTTTAAAAAAGACTACTAGTTTCAAGAGATGTTAGGTGATCTGATGCCAGTAACATTTGCATAATGTATGCAGTAAATAATAACTTACAATTTACTTTGAGACAGATATGCTTATATTGGATTGAATTTTCTTTTTCAGCCTGTGCGGAAGCGAACTATTGACAAATCCAAATTGAAAGAGGTAAAAATGCAGTCATTAACATGTTTCGCATAGTTTTCAATGTAAATCTTACTTTTTTGGTTTTTTTAAGTTATCCCATATTTTTTGTAAATTTTTCAGGGTCCACCAACACAGCAAATAACTCCACTGGGGTTTGCATCTATTGCACCAAATAAGGCTATCACAGGGAGAAAAAGTATTGGGTCCAGTCTTCCTGAAAACAAGGTATTGTGGATCACTATTACAGATATAATTTTTGTTTTGTTTGGTTAACCGGAGATCTTAGCTTGATTTCTACACCTGACCTGTTTGTTTTATAGGTTGACCAAGAGCCCAGTCTGCCGGCAGCCACTGTACCAAGTCAAAAGCTAGATATTCAGACAAGTACGACTCCTTCAACATTTGCTGCCAGCAAAGCATCAGGAAAAATGAAACGAGATAAAGGAAGCCATCATTACTCAAGCAAAGCAGTGGATGAAGATGAGCATGTATGGGACATTCTTTGACCCCTACCGTCAATGTTTTACTAACTGTCTGGACTGATACGATAAAACTTTTGCTATATCTATTTTTGCAGGTAGAAGCTCCAGATTTGCCAACAAACTTCACACTGCCATTATCTGGCAATCTTCCCCAATTCAAAATTACTTTTGCCAGTTCATCAAGTGCAAATGCCAGTACTACTCCAGTCACTTCTGGTTCAAATGGTTTTGGTAATTCAAATATTGCTCTGAGTTCCAAAAATTCTGACAACTTCAAGTTCGCCAGTCCAATTGCCAAAGCTACTCCTTCATCATCATTCCATTCTACTACACCTAATGTAAGTTTTCGCTCAGATTTTCTACCCTAGCAGTGTATTTTTTGGGATGTGTGGAAAGGTATGAACACATGCTTAATAACTGAACTGAATATTCACATGTTAATATTGGACATTCCTCATAACATACATAGACCCTTCTAAATACCAATGCACATTTTTTGTGTGCTCATTTTCTTTGCCAAACTCGCATATTTCCAATGATAATACTGATCTATAGGCTGACAAAGTCAATGCCTCTTTCTGAAATTTATTTGGTGACGTCACAATTGCTGCATTGTGATGCAACAATTGACCATTGTGACGTCAAAATTACATACTATAAGCCACACAAAAAAAAATGGCAGAGGCTTACTATTTTTCTAATGAGAATGCATTGGAAACCTTCATTGTGTGGTACAGAAAAGTGCCCCTCATCTTGAATATGGATAAACCCTCTGGTCAAAGGTTACTGATCACATCAGTGATGAAAATCATGGCACACAGCAGATCAGTTTAAAGTTATGTGTTCAAACCTTATTACACAATGAAATGAATTACCCTATAGGTGCTCATTTTTGGATACATACAAAGCAGAACTTTGTGTTAGATTGCCTGTATCTTACTTGGACACAACTTGTTTTCTTTCAGAATTTTGAGTTCAGTAGTCCTATCAATGTTCAGAGCACAGGTTCAGAATCCAAGGGTAATGGGGTATGCTCGAGTACTTTCAAACCCATTTTTGGAAGTAGTCTGGTCATGAAAACTGGGGAACCTTCAGCTGTGAAAACGAAGCCATATGAGATGTCTAAAAACGCTGGTAAGTGATAAATTCTGTATTTAATTTGAATGAGACATGTGGAATTTGATTTTAATGTCGTGTAGGTTAACAGTTATGGTATACAGTCTGACTTAACGCGAACCTCCTTTACTCGCGGTACCCACATGTCCCCCGAATGGACCAGACATAGATTATATAATGTTACACAGGGCTTAATAGACACTATTGGCGTTCATGCGCGCTTGCACACACTGTTGCCGTTACGCCATTGTCTACGGAACAAATGTAGCTGAATGGCCTTTGTTTTCAATAGTTTTAATTGCAATTCATACATCACTGACCTGCCAAGGGTCAGCTGTGAAGTGCAATTAAATCACTAAAGAATAGCCCTTTTATGCTATCTTCTGCACAATAATAATAATCTTTTATCACAGGTATATATATATATATAAAGAGATAAAATAAAATAATAATTAATTGTTGCTGAATAAATTTGTGTACCACTAAAAGCCTTTTCCAGTTGTAACTTCAGTAAATATAAATCCTATAAAATTTGTGTGCATTGTGGTCCAGTATGCAAATATTCAGATAACATAGACTTGTATAGATCTGTTCTAAAATAAATAGTAAATTGGTTTTAGCAAGTTATAGCAATGTATGTAAGTTATTGCTAATTTACAGCATTTGCTTAGACTCCAAAATCTTTAAGACACTAAAAACTTTCTTTTGATTATGTTGTTGACTGGGCATGACCTCTAATAGCAGGCCAGGTAGGCAAATTCGCGATTGTTACGGTTAAGCGATCACGTCGGAAATCTCCGTGAGGGGGAGTGGCAGGTGTAACGCGTTAATTAGAGAACCTCTGTTACATCGCGGTTGTGATATTATGTCTCCCAAGGAGCGCGATATACGGAGGTCACACTAATAACAAGTCCCCTCTAATGCTGTTCTTTGTATCAATAGAAGACAGTGCGGGATTCAAACCTGCAAAGGAGCTGAAACAAGGCAGTGTGATGGATATCCTAGGGAAGCCATCTTCTGGTGGGTTGCAGCCAGCAACTGAGTTGAAAAAGGGCAGCGTGATGGATGTTTTAGGCAAGTCCCCTGGAGGTATTCAACCTGCTTCTGAACTCAAAAGTGGCAGTGTCATGGATGTCCTCATGAAATCTCCTGGTAAGTTTCCAAAGTTTCAATATGAAGATTTTTTTGTACATTTTGTCCTTAATTTCCGGTAACAGTTGTCGTGATAGTGCAAGTGGTAATGTTAATATTTCTCTTTCTATGTAGATTCAAAGAGCAGCAGCCAGGTATGTTACTCATTATTTCCCATGAATTAGATATTGCACTTCCTGCTATCAGTCTTGCTTCTTTCTTGCATCCTATTTCCCTCTGTTACTTGATGTATCTACTTCATTGCCTTACCTTGCTTTCTTCATTCTCTCAGGGTTCGGCAAATGGATTTCAAAATCTGTTTGGCAAGCCTTCAGTCTCTGCAACGCACTCTGAATCTTCTGTTGGTGACAAGTCTGGCACTGACAAGTCAGAACCAAAGGGAACTAACTCCTGCCCATCTCTTTACGGTGCACCCTCTGTAAGTTCTTCTCTTTAGTTCTTACTGTTTTCCTATTTCCTCACTGATTTCTGTCATCGGTAATAATATTTATAACATCCTATTTCCACTGGGTGATGGTCATGATGAACGGAATGTGTCTATGGAATGTTGGTTGTTCTAGCAGCTGTTAGAATTGGAAAAGCGAAAGTTAAATAATACCAAGAAGGCTGATAACCAAATAGCATCCGCATATACTGCAAGTCTGTGTGTCACAAAGATGACTTTTGTTTTGTAGACGAGTGCCCCATCAAACACATCAGGCTTTGGAAATCTCTTCAGTAAGCCAGTAGATTCCTGGGAATGTTCAGCATGTTTAGTACAGAACAAGTCTGATGTTGCTAAGTGCGCTGCATGCGAGACACCCAAACCTGGTGCCAAACCTGCACCATCAATGCCATTAGTGCAGGTATGATTTTACTTTGCCAACTTCTTTCTAGTTGTTATTTGTAAGCATCATCCTCTGCAGGAATTTAGTTTTGCAAACCAGTGAAACCATATTAATTCAGTTCGCTCATCTTTCTTCAGACCACAAGTTCAACGGCATCATCAGGTTTTGGAACACTCTTCAGTAAACCAGCAGGGTCATGGGACTGTTCAGCTTGTATGGTGCAGAATAAGTCAGATGCTACGAAGTGTGCTGCTTGTGAAACCCCCAAACCTGGTGTCCAGCCTGCCCCATCTCAGCCAGCTGCTGGTGGTGGATTTGGTAGCTTATTCAGCAAGCCTGCCGGTTTTTGGGAATGTTCTACCTGTATGGTGCAGAATAAATCTGATCTCACCAAATGTGCTGCTTGTGAAACCCCCAAACCTGGTGTCCAGCCTGCCCCATCTCAGCCAGCTGCTGGTGGTGGATTTGGTAGCTTATTCAGCAAGCCTACCGGTTTTTGGGAATGTTCTACCTGTATGGTGCAGAATAAATCTGATCTCACCAAATGTGCTGCATGTGAGACACCTAAACCTGGTGCCAAGCCTGCTCCCGCTATGCCTGCTGTGCCGGTAAGTAGATTTTTTCTCTCTAGTGTCATGTCATCCCATCAATTGTATGCCACTGCACGTGATAATTAATAATTTGTGTCAATACTCCTGTTTCAGGCCTCAAGTGGTGGTTGGTCAGGGTTTGCGTTAAAGACGACAGAGTCAAAGTCATGGGAATGTAATACTTGTCTGGTTATGAATAAACCAGATGCTACTAAGTGCATTGCATGTGAAACACCCAAGCCTGGTGCCAAACCTACGACAGGTATTTGACTTAATTATATGTTGATAATATCTATTATTATCAAATGGACCTTAGTGAGTAAACTGCATTTGTTTTGTGTTTCAGGATTTACCAGCCCTGGTGGATTCAAGTTTGGTGCCAGTGGAGGACTTAAATTGCCAACTGCCACATCTTCAAGTTCTTCAATGTCAAATTTTGGATCTGGTGGAGCCTTCTCATCGTCAAGTGCTGCTCCTCTTACCGATGGTTTTAAATTACCAACAGCTACTGAAAACAAGGAAGACAGCAGTGTAAAGGCTACTCCTCCAAGTGGAGGTTTCAAATTTGGCAGTACATCAAGTGAAACTGACAAACCACTTGCTGGTGGAGTTAAATTCCTCAACCAGTCCAGTGATAAAAAAGAAGAGAAATCTGAAGACAAACCTGCTGTGTCAGGTGGTTTTAAGTTTGGCAATGTGGCAAGCTCAAGCACCACGCCTAAGAACAGTGATGAAAGTACCCCTAAATCTGATAACAAGCCTGTTGTCGGTGGCTTTCAACCCTCAGAAAAAACAGACAGTAGCCCAGCCTTTGGTGGCTTTAAGCTTAATGCCGGGAGTTCAAAGCCTAACAGTGACACTTCAGCTGCCCCATCTGTAGGTGGCTTTAAATTTTCAGCATCCTCAGTCAGTACAGCTCCTAGTGGCACAAACAAAGACTCTAAATCAGTCACTAGTTTGGGCTCTGCTGCACCATTAGCTCCATTTGGCTTTTCCAAAACAGACTCTGTCTCACCCCCCGAAAGCAAAGTGGAACCTATTAAACCTGCATTGCCTTCATTGTCGTTATTCAGTGGCACAAATTCTCAAACTGCCACACCTAAAACAGGTTCATCTAGCACTTCTACTACATCAGCACCGTTTTCATCACCATTTACCAGTTCAGGTTTGTTTGCATTATATAATCTAGTATTTTATGTCTAGCCATGTATCAGCCCTGATAACACAAAACTGTCCCCGGAGAGATCTGGTCTGTTCTTTTAATGTAGTCTTATGCAGGTCAAAAGTTATTTTCTCTCTAAACTCATATTTTCCCTCTAATCTCATAGTTTCCCTGAGGAAATATGACTTTTGCAAGACAACCAGGCAGTGTGGCTTAAAACAACATATAAAATAATTTTCAGTGTCTATAGACTAACCATTGTTAATGACATCATGAAAGTGAATTGTGGTCATCAAGTGCACTCAATGTAATTGTGACATCATTCGTGGCTGAGTGATTTTTAGCACAGTGCTGATGCCTAGGGCTCCCTATCTTAATCTGATTTTATTTATATTTTTGGGAGGGGGAGGGGCATATTTTTTTGCATTGACCCTCGTATTCACCCTACCATCCTATATTTTCCCTCGGGCGTTGTGCAATAATATAGAAGCATTTGATACACCTCATGTAAATATATATTTTTGGCCTTTTTTCATTACTAAACTTTGACATTTAATTTGTAGGTTTTCAATTTGGGAACACAACTAGCTCAGACAAAGGATTTTCCTTCTCAGCATCAACAACTAAGAGCTCAGAATCATTAAGAAAAAGAACAAGAGACGGTATGCTAATTTACATAGATATGTCTTGTATTAAAATATCACCATATTGTCTTCTTATTGAAATTCATGATATTTTTAATGGATTTTATTTATTTTTTTCAATAGCAATAGATGATCATCCCAGTGATTCAAAAAAGGGCCTATTCACCTTCGGAAATCCATCAAATTTATCTGGTGGTGCACCTGTCAATTTCAAATTTGGTGAAGCAACCTCTGTGACCACCACTGCTGGCACTACACCATCGTTATTTGCGTTTTCAGGTATATGCCTGATGTAGCCTACTTTAAGGCTGTTCCATTTAAAGTGTAGGGTGGCCCACCCCCGCTTTTAGTTTTTTGAATGACCCCCCCCCCCCCCTCCTACCCAACTTCCTCTGTTTTAAAATTAATATTTAAAAAAAATTCTGGTCATCCACCCCCCCCCCCCCCTATCTCTTCTGGAGAACCCCCCTACCCTGCTTTTTTCAAAAGCTTCCCGTCTGCCCCTACCCCACAGTTTTAAATGGAACAGCCCTTAGCATATGTTTGTGATTGTTAGCATTAGCATAGCAAGTTTTTGTACTTACAATTTACTTAAATAAAAATAATAATTCAGGATGGTTGTTGGTTTGGCATTCCTGCAATTATTTGGGTGACATATATAATATTATTCCAAATCATGAATTGACATTTACTTATGTATTAATATTTCTTCATTCTTTGCTTTCAGCCAGTAGCAATAAAAGTGATGCTCCAGCAATGGGATCAGCCGTACCTTTTGGGTCATCTAACCTTGGTGTGACAGGCGCTTCACAAACCCCATCAGCTCCCTTCTCAAACACAGGGTTTGGATCTACTAATTCAAATATATTTGGCAATGTAGCAAGTCAGCCCAAAGATGCTGCTCCAGCAAGTGGGATGTTCGGAGCACCTGCAGCTGCACCTGCAGCAAGTGGTGGTAAGAGCTGACAGTTTAAGCTGTGATATTTGAGACTTATGATATAACCCTTACTTTCTTTTCTCTTTTTAAAATTCATTTATTAATTATTATACTATACTTCAGTGGATAAAGTAGTGAGGCGATATTTTCATTGTTAACTGATTGCAGTGTTAATGCTAAATTTATTTGGCACACAGGTGGATTCCAGTTCGGTAACCCATCTACAAACAGCTCAGGACTGTTCCAGTTTGGATCTAATGATAATAAACCCCAGGTAAAAAATTAATACGTGATTAAAAATAATTAATGTTGTATTTGTTATTTCTTAATATAATATAATATATCACTGATTTATAAGTTGCAATAATTTCATCATTTCAGACCAACATGACAGCTAATACTGCCCCTCTTGGTAGCGCTAATGGCAATACGGGGTTTGCATTTGGTCAAATGCCTTCTGATAGTTCAGTGGCGCCTCCGTTCAATCTCACTGCTGGTGCCAGCTTTAACTTTGGTGGCACTCCCACAGGAACCATTCAGTTTGGGTAAGAATGTTATTTTAGTGTTGGGCACATTAAATGTGGTTCAAGTGTGCCTATTGCATCAGGCACCTTAAATGGCTAAAATTAATGGTCAGTGTCTCAGGCGGGACATCTAGCAGTCAGGGTAAAGTCTGGGAAAAGTGAAATTTCTTTCAGGTCATGGGATTTTTATATTTTTCATAATTTATGGGATTTTTTTTTTTCTAACTTTTGACATTTATCCACTTCAACGCACATGTAACTTTAGCAAAAGAACTATGAAAATTTGATGATTTTAGAGGTTAATTGCCTTCACTGCACATATATAAAAGAAATTTATGATCAAAATTTGCAGTAAGAGAATCTAATACATTGCTTTATGTTTAAATTTTTACTCATCTGAAATGTCAAGGTTTTGTCATGGAAAAGTCTTATAAACTGCTGGATGCCCTCTCAGCAGGACAACAGTTGTTTTATCTCATTTTAGGCTTTCGCAATGGTCTCATCCTAATTGTCATCATATTTTTGGTCTTTCAGAGCGGGTGGTGGAAGCACAGACAGTAATGCTTTCAGCATGGGGCGTGCACCCTCATCAACCACTAGAGGTAGACGAATTATAAAGAAAGCAATGCGCAAAAATAAATAGCATCCCGTTTCATGAAGAATAGGTTGTGTTAAGCCATTGCAGTATCAGAGTTTGTGTAATTAAGAATTACTTTACTATATATCATATTTTGTCACTGACATTATATCATCAATCAGCCTTAGTATATTGTTGCTGTATTAATTTTTACATGTTAAAATAGACAGTCAGATAATCTGATTAAAAAACTAATAAAACACTGTGATATCTTTAAAGATGCAAGCATCAAACTGAGGTTGGTCTACTACCTTAACATGGCTATATTGTGATGTTTTCTTATGATATGTTTCTATGGCGAAACTAAGTTTCAAAATTCACCTGTTTAAGAAAAAGGACACTATTTAAGGATTGATATGCAGAGAAGTGACGTGGGCTAGGGAGAGACGCTAATTTTGAGATTCTCACATGTTTGGTTGGGAGAAAAGTCATTTAATTTAAGAAGGGTTGGGGGGCATGGTATTCATTCAATGAGGGAATTTTTCCAGATTGTGTACAGATTGTTATTTGGTATGAATTGGTCTCATTGCTGGTAGTGCATTTTGGTTTGTAAATTACTAAATACTGCTCAATTTTATTGGTTACTAGACCTGTTGTATATTTGGACCATATTATTCTACTATTAATCTGTTCTGTCATTCTGAAAAATCCCAGCTTCTATTGCCTATTAATAAACTTTATTTAGTATTTCTTTGTGATTGTTTAAGTCACAGATTTCTTTAAATAACCAGACATATAGGTATGCCTACAGTGTTAGTAATGTTGCATACAGCTGATCTTTTTTTTTTTCTGAGTTCACAGGTCGCAGGTCCTCATATTATTGTTCAGTTATTCATATGGCTGATGCTAAACTATTAGATTGTCTGAGAGAGGGACTGTTTTATTTCAAAGTGATGTACATATTATACATATATTATATCATAATTATATATATATGAAGTATATGCACACATTTGAACAATGATGATTTTATTTTGTATTGTACAAAGCTCATAAATTGGTGATGTTTATGCTTAATGATTAATTCAGGCCACTGTTGAAACGGTGACTGAATTTTATGAAATCGAGTACTATAGTGTTGTAAATAGGCTAAGAAGGACCAGAAATGTTCTACTTCAATACAGTTAATCCTCAGATGATTTAAATAATGGTTGGTTTAAATGGTTATTGCCAGGAAGGAATTGTATGAATAAAAGAATAGTTTCAGTTCTTTTAATTGCCATAGTACATGTAATTATTTTAGTACTCCGTCCTCAATGTATTATGTAATCAGTTAGATGTTGGAGTTGAACAGTAGCCTGAATTCAGAGCATATTGCTCTGCCTTGTTTACGTGTAAAGTGCATTTTTATTGTTTCTCCCCCAACAGTTGCTTGTTGCCAGGAACATGAACACCTAGTCTGTTCAAATTGCAGGTCTATATTTTTCCAGTTGTTATTTAATTCTCTTTGTAAAAGAGAACGAATGGTGATGATGTCTTGGTCAAAGTTTACAATGGGTATTATGGGGCAAAATTTTCAAGGGGTAGGGGTAGGTATTTATGAAATTGGGTGAGTGAGATGAATGAAAATGCCATTAAATGTGATACTGCAGTTTGGACTCGGTGCTGGCTACATAGCACTGGCTTATAACTAGTTATAAATAAGTAAATGATCAAGATGACAAAATGTTACAGCAGGGTTTTTTTCTCCAAAAGATGAAGCGACTATTCAGGGATTCTCATTGACGAGAAGTTAACACTTTACACGTACATTCACTTTGCATGAGGGTAATTTAATCGGGGAGGGGGAACTGCTGTTTGGACATGGGATTAAACAAAGCCTTCATCTGGAGAAAAATTATATTATGATCTAACATTTTGTACCAATGATAAAACAATTTGCACAATTTCTTTTTGTCTCATTGGATGCATGTATTGGAAGTTGTGATGATCATAAGTGTTCATGGTGAAATTGCATTGACCGGTAATTAAGAATAAATTGTGCAAATTCAAAATGTGTTCATTCTACAGTGAAAAGTGTGATATGTATGAAACGGTGATGAGTGTTTTTAAAGTGGCCTGGAATGGATTGTGCATACTCTTTGTTGTTACAAGGATTTTGATTTCTCATTGAACATTACATCATACCTATAAAGGTGTCACTGCAAATTTGATACATCACAAATTCTATGGTCATTGCGTTCAAGCAGTATGGATGTTAATTGGAAAAAGTTACAGAGATACTGTGTCCGAGCTAATATTTGTATGTGTGGAAAATTATGAAAAAGAGTGCGGAATGAATGTGTGTACGTAAGTCCAAAGGAATTCTAAAATAAAGATTTATAAAAACATGTGGAGCAATAGTTATGTTGAGATTCTTGCAAGTTGTGTGGAGAGAAGTGGAGAGGTGGGCAACACTATTTCTTTGTTGAGTTATGACCTGCCCTCTGGTGTTATTGTGGAAATAGGATGGTCTTGTGAATTTTTAATGTTTTACTAGATCTGCAATGCTGCATAAGATTTCAAAAAGGGAATTGGCTTGGCATGAACGAGCATATTAGTTCCACTGCATTGTGAACAGTATTTTTTCAAAGGAACGATATTGTTGAGTTCAGTGAGGTGCAAGTGTGGGGCTTAGTTTCTTCTATTCTGAAATATTTTACTTCTGATCCTGATAAGGACTGACTGGTTGCTGTTTTGTTTAGGTCACTTTTATGTGAATTCAATTAATTTTGATGCTATGTGCATTAAACGTATAATGCTCAGTATACGGACATTTAATTGCGTATCAATGAGACTGGAATACAAGTAATTTGCAAGCAAGTCAATGGGCAGTTTGTTGGACTAAGTATGAATGAGGTGCTGTTTATGTTGTGAACTGTACTATATTACAAAAGACTGACTGGATGGCTATAATTTTGGTAGTCACAACAGCTGAAGATATTAAAAGTTTTCTGGTCGGAAAGGTCAGATAAAAAAGATCAAATTTTCATTTGAACAAAAGCAACAAATTTAATTGTCTTACCACAGACGTCAGCTGGCGATTTTGAGGTTGCACAGCCATCAAGATTGGCAACACTCAGTTGCCCAGAATGACCTGACCCTGATTTGCATGAATGAAGGGAGTGTCTCTAGCGTCCGCGACAGTTCCAGACCAATCAAGAGCCTTGTGGGCAGCTGAGTGTTCCCATGCAGTCAAATCGAGTGTTTTCTACTTTGTATTAATATACCGCATATTTAATTTTAAAATCGCCGGCTGACACCTGTACTTTCCGCTTAACAAGAATACTTCAAACACATCCTCATCATAAAAAGGGCCTCAGGATATGGTTTGTTTCACAACTTGTGACTTGTAGTGCTTGGCCTTTTTATGGTAGAACCTATTTCCCTTTTTTTTAAATGATGTAAACTTGTTTGTGTTAAATGATTTTATTTTGTATATTACACATTACAAGTCATGCATTGAACAAAATATATACAGCTGCAGTAACACAGTATACACAGCCATGGTTTAGTAAAATCTAGTCCAGCTGGATTACTTTGGCTTTAATGGAAAATATGTATCATAGCATACATCCTTAACTAGAAAGAGGATACATTATATAAAAATAGAATATATATATGCATGCACTCCATGTGTCTTGTATACTGTTACAAGGAAAAGTCATACATGGCACCTCAAATACAAGTACTTAGATAATGTCTTTATAAAAAGACAATACCATTCGCAATATAATAGAATCCCTGTGATACAGTGACCTTTTTGATCAAAAAGGCCCTTGCTAACTCTAAATTGTGACATCTACAATTATCATATCCTGGCATAACGTCTCAGTCACAAGGACTTCAGCGAAAGTTCGAAAGAAGTGCATCCTTAGCATCACAATAAATATGAAAGACCATGGCGCAGTATGAAGTCACTTACTGAGGTATATACATGTATATGTAAATCTATACATTACCATACAAAGCTATAGTTCAGAGTCATCAAAAATGAGGACTCAATATTGTGCGTCTGCAAACGCTCCGATATATAAAATAATTGAGACAGAACCAATAAACAAGTAGTAATTAAGTAACTGAATAAAATATATGATTTATAATGTACAAGTAAATTTATATATATATATATATATATATATATATATATATATATATATGGCAGCCATACACATAGAAAATACGTATATGTTATTAGAATACTTAAAAATGTTTTTGATGGCACCAGGCACGCTGGTAATAAATGATTATGAAATGTGTCTTGCAATAATGAATATATCGAACAAGACATGGACATTAAAGCACTCATTCTTAAGATATATCAGTAAGTAATACTTATTTTTAATACAAAACTACATACATAGTACCTTTAGAGTGTAAATAGTAAAGTATTAATAACAATAGATGACATCATAAATATATATATTCCAGTGACCTAACAAATTGAGCAAATTTCAGTTTTTAATCAAAAATTTGTACTGTGAAAGTGCTGTAAATATTTTAACAATAATGTATTGTTACATTTTACGTAAGGTCCATAATTTCAGTTGAATCAAAGCATGAAGTTGAACTTCCTCTTGTAAGTGAGTTTTCTGAAGTGGACCACAACAGGATGCATGAGACCCATGTTGTCCAGATCTGTTTCTGTCATCCTTGAGAATTTTTTTCCATCCATCTGAAGACAAATTTAACATTAGATATTTCATGCAACTGAGGTTACTACATTGGCCTTGTCAGATATTCTGATGAACGTTCACTTTAAGTGTTAAAATATTATGTACCAAATTGCTACCAATGACCGAAAAAAATTTCCGCCTCATAATATTGTGCAAACACAATATATAACCATGAACACTTATTTGATAATGACAGACTTGAACTTCTTGGTAGGTTCAGGTAGCTATTGATTGTTCATGTGAGGACTTCAATACAATAAAGCTTGTCACTGTCACAATCCCTAAAGCAAATTTGGAAGAGATGAATGGCACTCATAACAATGTTTGCCAAAGACTTACCTTGGCTTTGATGCATTTCTGAACACATTCATCACTGAGCTTCAACTGTTTGAAGAACTCTGCCATTTTCTTTGCTGAGAATCCATAGAGATTTCCATCCAAGGGGATTGCCAGTTTAACTAAAAAAAATGTAAAGGAGAGAAGTGAATAAATTAGCTTAACCCTATTACTAGTATTAGATTGTATCCCCAGTGGGTTGGCTATAAAAAGGTCTGCTGTATGCATGGGTCAGTCCTGAGGCTAAGCCAAGTCCCCACCAGCAATGCCTGATTGAGTTGTGACTCTTGGAAGATTTATGCATTTGTTCCTAGTTTGAGCAAATTGGGATGAAGTTATTCCATCTACTCTTGTCTCCATGGTTATTCAACAGACGAAAGTCACAAAACGCTAAGTGGTAGAAAGATACGCCTAATCAATGAATCTCAATCATGGCATAGAAGACAATTAAACACTGAAATTTATCGAGAAATTTGAACTGAGCACTTGGACCCAGATTCATCTCATGTTGTTGTACAGAGCAATGACTCATTCACATTCATGTAAGCCAAATAGGCTTAAAGTCTAAAATAGCTTTATATAAACATGCATACATGTATGCAGCTAAATTTCCTTGTTTTACGGGGTTTTTCGGGGCAACTAAAAATTCTCTCTGAAGCTTTTGCAAACATTTCATTGGATGACATTGGAGGACTTAGTTTTTCCTCTGCTGCACCCAACTGAGTTCAAATTGTATCATTGCTATCAATGGCTTTCAATGAATGTTAACGGACTCCTTTTGGCGCTCATTATTAAATAATAACCTAGCAGCATGGGTCTCAATTAAAGTCAGTTTTTATTATAGGTGTTTTTTTTCGGACCATGCATGTGATAATGATTTCATTGTTGGAATGAAGAGCTTCAATAAACCATTGGTATTATGTTTTGTATTAAACCAATGGTTCAAGGCTATTGGACCTAAAAGTTACGTAAGATTACATAAAAGTATGCTATGTACCATACATCCCCTCTGATAAAAACGTGGGGTGAATACTTAATTGAATAACTGCAAAGAGCCCATTAGATAGTTTTAAGCTGGGCCACTTTTTATTCATTGCATAACAGGTTTGCATAATCATAATTTATGAGTAGCTTCTAACTGCCTTTGCACAAACACTTATGGAACACTGGCAATATTTATAACTTCAGTTGAGCAGTGCCATGCATAACTTCATCACCATATTACTACTGACAGTGATTGATGTGGAAGCACCTAACAGGCCTGTCAAAATTCCCGAATTATTTCCAAGCATATAAGCCATACAGTGAGTTCATATATATCAATACATTGGCCTTCTATTCTGAAAGGGTTTATTGGAGGACTAAATTAGCCCCTATTCACCTGCCTTAAGCTTTGCACCTGTGGGTCCAAATGAAGTGGTTTATGAGTCTGTTGTTCACTTTCACTTAAACATTCTATTACACATACCTCCGCACAAAGGCCACCACATGAGATTCACTAACCAATTACTTTAGGTATTGCCAGCAAGAACATGTAACAACGTCACTTAATTTTATACTGTGTCATGAGAATGTGGATTCTGAACCTACTTGAAACTAGAAAAGGTTTACCAACAAATCCTACTCAGAACAATTGTTTACTAATCACGCTATAAAAAAGTTATCACATTTTTATACTTACTTCCATCAAGATCAGACTGACGTCAATTGTGATAGGGGAATGTCGAAGATCTATTAACTTATATTTTATTAGTGGCGCCATTTTGACCAGTGAGGAGTCCTAATCACTTCAGCCTATGTTTTACTTTTTTGTAACACAATCTTTTGCATGGTCAGTCGAGATATGCCTGGGGGTAGCCACCCATATCCTGAACTGATGCCAGGCAGACCTTTGACGCCCTCATGTAATTTGATCGCAAGATTTGCAGTTAACATATATCTCGCAACGCTTTCCCCAACTCACGCGTTTGGTAGTGAACGTGAACTTGGCCGCTGGGTGAGGCGCGTGCCCACGTTCAGCTCACTGCACGTGCGCTGACGTCTTTAGTTCGTGCAGATGCGTTGGAAGTCGTCTGCTCAGCGAAAATGAATGAAAACATTCCAAGCAACAGGTACACTCAGTTCAGATCTATTCGGTCTTCGAAGGCATTAATTTATTTTGGGATATCTTATAAGTCTTGACCTCTTAACGCACGGCAGGTCTTTTAAGTGAACAAGAATTCATGGCTGCTACACCCCAGAAACGTCTCGCATAAGTTCTCCGATATACCATTAACCGACAAAAAACCCCATAAAATCTTCAGGAAAGCAATCAGTGGAAAAATGTCTGAAACTAACTACCCTACAATCTTTCTGGGGGAGGGGGTCGAAGATTTCATCAGATGGTGGAAGAATGAAGTAGGGATATTTTGTGACTTGAGGGTCGTCTTTCATATCAGAAGGAATTTGGACGAATCTGTTTACCACTTTTCCAGTCAAACAGGTTTGGAGCCTACGACATTCATTCACTGCCAAAATAATCTACTTTAAAAATGCTGCTCAAGTGTAAAAAGTAGTATATGTAGCCCCAGTCTTTTGAGTTTGCAGAAAAAAATTCTTTTTGAGGAAGCTCTAGCTTCCACGGTTGTGTGTGCAAGTGAAAAAAAAAAGCTTGCAACTAAAAAAGGCTTAGTGTGTACACTACTGCTGTTTCGTAATAGCATTTTGTAGAAGCATATTTCACTTTGTTCGCAAGAACTTGAACTTGGCCCTGTACAGCTTAAATGACATTTTAGGGCTGGGTACACGTGAGGGGTCTTCACGTACAACTAGAGACATATAATGGCGCAACCCACCAAAAGCAACCAAGCTAAACGCAGAATGCCATGTGACAATGTCTGCTTCATCGCGTTATGCAAATCATTATCTTTAAGTCATATTCAAAATTCTGACAAACAAGATTCAAGTAAGTCAGTGAGTGCATCTGGTAATTTGGAAAAGTACGTTAAAATGCCTTAAGGGCAATATGGTTGATGCTGAATTTGCTGCCGTCACCATCATATTTCAGTTGCGTGAAGGTCAACTTAAATTATTAACTCTATTACAAGAATTTTCAAAAAGATTAAAAACATTGCTACGGCAGCTGTGACGTTTTAGAGGCCATTGTAAATGACTTATAAGCCTACATTGCACATGGGATAATTATTCGAATTCAGTGTTTAGATCATATCTGCCAACTTCTATGACACAGAGAAAAGGAGTGCTGTAACAGCTGCCTATATAACATTTAATGTAACATCTAATGACGTTTAATGCTCAACAACCCAGTATAATTCCTCCATGTTAAAAATAAATAAATCTGTTACTCACATTGTTTGTTGCTTGTGAAGTTGGCGTCTGAAAATTCAATTGAGTCATCTGCCTCCTCATCATCTTCAACACCTGTTTCAAGCAATAATATAGCATTCAGTACCATGAATACCATCCTAGATGACTACCATCCTTGATGAAATTATGGGATGAGTTTCGTTGCGGATGACACTGTTATGTCACACAATCTTGAGAGCAGATATCTCATTAAGTTCACATTAACTGATTAGCAACTGAGTGAAAAGGTCCATGTTTTATGACCACTTACTGTTATTTCTATTTATCATCTGTTGTTGACGTTGCTGTTGCTGCTGTTGTTGTTGTTGCTGCTGTTGTTGCATCATCATTTGGGGTGTCATCATTGGCATCATTACGTAACCTTGGGATGCTAAAAATTTCAAATAAATTAATTAGGGCATATGACAATTTATGTGTGTGTGAGAATGCATATATAAGTCTTCACAATTGATAAGATATGTGCTGGTTTGGTTTGTATACACAAAGAATTAAGGTGCCCTGCCAGTTGGCACCATTTGACTGTCTATATCACCCCTGGAAAATTTCCAAAATTTCTTGTGACTGCCGCCTGAGAAAGTCACGACATTTTGACTTTTGTATAACTTTGTTTCAATAAAAGTATATAAAAGTATTTGGTAACAATGATAGACAAACAGCCTTTTCTGTATTTCATGACTGTAACAACCTTCCTTGTACATTGTGCTTTCATGATGCACTTGAAACTGTTTATTTCATTCCATAAGGGTGCAACATTAGTTGATGTTGTCAACTTGTTTTGACAACAGCCATAAAATGATATTTGAGGAGTGCAACTTGCATAATCATCCCACCTCAGTAAAGAGGAATATCTTTTCATGAAACACACCCTTTGTACTGCATATTTGGGGAGCACGTCAATTAAACCTGGTGAATACGTGTTGACAGATACGGAGCTCCTGGGTGTAATTCTATAAAAGTTGAAGACACTTGCTGAACCAACATATGTGACAATTACTGAGAGACTGTGCGTTTTTTCAGCCCTAAATTGAAATTGAAGAAGGTTTTGTAGGGAATAAAAGGTAGAAGTTTCGCAGTCATCAGTGCAGTGCAGGTGAATGGTGTAAATGAATTGGAAAAACCATGAATAGATTGAATAGCATTCTTCATGGTTGAGGGAATAATTTTGAAGCCCCAATTCATCATCAGGGTCCAAGAACAAGCAAATATGTGTGAAATGCAAGGTGCAAACTTTACTATCTGCCTTTGGGTTTCCTTATAAATATATTCTCAGAGAAAGTTGTGAGATGTGCTGTAGATATCAAGGGACAGCCTGAAGAACTGTGTGAAAAAAGTGAGCAAGAGTAAAGGAGTGTTATTAAAAGCAAATGTGTGCACTGCACAAGTGGTTGCCTATAACAGATGACTGCTTTTCTTCGTAGGAAAGCCAAAAAAGGCAAAAAAATCTGATATCATGCGAATCTGTTATGTCATGCATACGAAAGTCAGACTGTGTCTGATCTCAGCTATAAGATTTATGTCTACATTAGCATTTTAATGGTATTTCATAACAGTGTTTTTCCAGAAAGGAAAAAAGATTGCTATCAAATGGCATTCAGAATAGGTCTTGCAGAAGAGTGTTAAGTTTTTGTGTTCAAGTGTTTTGATTCTATCACAAGTAAAATCCAGTCCTTTTTCCTGCCTGCTCATGCAATATTGTGTCCCAATACACAAGCTTTGAATAGGCTGATTTATAAGAATTCATAAGGCCAGTAAATCATTGTGTTTGTATATATTATGCACGGCAAGCAGTGGTACCGTATATGACAGTGATTTATTGGTCTAATAGTCCATTAGAGCCTTTCAAGGACAGGTTTGCTAGTGAAATGGCACCCTTGAACTCATTTGACTTCATTGGCTGCCTCACAAACAACCGCTTTGCTGTAAATGACCTGCTACTGAAGAATGGATCGAACGCTCATATTCGAAATTAACATGACCTTGCAGTGCATTTGTTTACAGTGTCACTCATTATTTCGCCTAAGAAGCGTATCTAGTCTAATTTTCAAAAAAACAAACATCATTCGTCTCTCCAATGCCACTGGAAATGGTTAAGTCACCAAATAAGCAGAACAAAGCTATTAAATATCTTATGGCTCGCAAATCTACAGTATACCTCATCTAATGGCTCAATTCAAGGTGCTTATAAATAATGTGACATTGTGTGGTATCATTGTGGGGGGGGGGGGGGGGGGGCATTGCATGGAACCTTCTTAAGTTTGAAGGTCAAGGTGGCAAACACATGGGTTCTATCTGGAACTTGTCTTGCAACAAGAATTTCAGCGCCCTGATAAACTGAGACACGTGAGACCTAAACGTACACGTGAGTGCATCATGTGGATCCATCACGTGATGAGGACCTTAAACTTCAACTTGATACTTGAAAAAGGTCGCATACTTACTTTGCACGTACTGATTGCGGATCATCTGTTGTTGTTGTTGTTGTTGTTGCTGTTGTTGGTTGGTGTTGTATCCTGGCGCTGGTACCAGAACGTAGCCTTGGTTCACTGCCAGAAAGTACTTAGAAAATTAGTTTCATTCAACTCATAAGCACACTACAGACACTGAAGAGTTTTCATGAGAATTAGAGTTAGTTTTCTTTTCCAAAGACCTTCAGATAATATACATTGAAGGACTTATCATAATGAAATCATAAGAATGGAATTTGACGCAGCCGCGTGAAGCAAACTGCCCATAGAACCAAACATTTGCAGTTACACACATATTCTTAGTATTTAGCTGCCATTATATTGTATTGCGTGATATAATGTAAGAACACATGCAGCCACAATGCACTTTGCTGGTTAGTGCATGCGAAATGTTAGAACTGGACAATGACCATCATTTTAGCATTCACATCATTGCACTTGAATTCTTGCACATTTGCTTTCAAAATATTGCTGGAGATCTAGGCCAGAATTGCATGGTCCTCTGAAAACTCACCATTCATTCCACGGCGCATCATAGGGACAAAGACGTACCCACCACCTAAATCGAACGAAATGCCAAAATGACAATTTTTTTACATTGACTGAGATTATTCTGTTAATAGGGATGGGCGCATGCACTAGTGCTTGGGGGGCCTGCAAGATTACATTTTGATAGGATTAGGTCATGCACGTTGGATCGGAATTCGGTTTTTGGTGTTCTCAGAAGAGGCCTGCAAGACTTCCTAGATTGTGACCAATGACCTTCAGTCAATGAATGACCTTGACCCAATAGCCTTCAACTACGACTTTGGACTGACCTTGACCCGTTGCAGGGTTTCGGTACATGACAGGTTTTCGGACCATGGACTGCTGATTGGGGTTAGCGTTGGGGGGCAGGAAGGCCTGGACCTGCCCATCGGGTCTCCTGGCAACATACATCTCCCTAACTTGAGGCTGCTGTTGCTGTTGAGCTAACTGCTGGGCCAGTGCCTCCTGTTGCTGGGCTAACACTTGTTGTTGCTGGTTATACATTTGTTGCTGGACCATTTGTTGTCTATATGCTTCTGGTACATACACATAGGCTTCACTCTCGATCTCTTCTTGGCCTGTCATTGCAACACAAAGTCATGCAGGTGCCTTTAATTTCAAACGCTCCAAAACAGTCATGTGTAGATCTGTTAAGCTATTAACATACTTTTTAAATATATCTTGATGATAAATAGGCAAAAATCACAGTTAGAACTTTGTAAGTTGCAAGGTTAAATTGTACAAATATACTATATTATGGTGTTAAAACTACATTCTACACATTATCCCCAATTATTAGGTTGTGGAGGCCTTGCAAGCATGCGCTGCTGTATATATCATAATGTTAATTGTACCATGTGTAACAAATCGGAAGCAATCAATCATTGGCGAGCATCGAATTATTGAAAGGTGTGTGTGTGCACTATTGAATTTGAAGCCTTGCATTATTTATATTGTGCAAATAGTTGGAGGGATAAAGCTTTATAGCACATATATTATATCCAAACTGTCATGTTGAATGAGTCCAGGAAGTACTCATTCATATTTGGTCTATAGAGAATGTGGTGGAATGTTCTATAGAATTTTCTATGAAGTCTATAAATGTACTCAACATGGAAAATACGAATGGTAGCATTGCTCACAGTGCCTGAAAAAGCCTGAAAGCAAGCCAGACTAAAGACAGTTTATTTTTAGTTCAACAAGGGCGTTGGGCTTTTTAGACAGCTATTATGTAATTTATTTTCAAACTTGTTGTTTGTTGTAATCGGTTACAGTCTGGCTGTTTTGTCTTCTTGAGATTCTTCCAAAGGAAATATAACAATTTAAAATGCAGTTCAGCTGTGAAGGGATAGCCAAAGGTAAAGGTTAGCAGCTGAACTATTTTGAAAAACCTGTTCTTCGACATGCTGTTGACATTGGCCGCGTGAACTTGAACCACGCCCCAATGTCCTGCACATGGTTTGGATGCTGGAGAGATGACATTGAGGTTCCCAGTGATAGTTAGAGATCTCCTTTCCATGTTACACAATAGGCCAACTCGGTCTGGCGAATATAACGAGCTTAGATTGCCTCACGTGGTGACACAAACATCACTCACATTGTCAGATGTGCATCAGAGCAGTGCCCGCATAACACATGTCTATTGGATGATTCAAAATCCTTCACATGTTCTGTATACTAACATGTTCTTTTTTCCCCCATTTCCTACCACAGATCTGACGGGGCAATGTCAAGGTCATTGGGCAAGGTCAGACTGTCTGCAAAGGCAAATGTAGTCAGACTGTCCCTCATTTTGCTGACTATTTGTTCTGTTTTGTTTGTATATAAGTTGATGGCTCTTTGCTAACATCTCATATTTCACAATGGGTCTATTGTCCCCTCCCTTCATCATCAATATCTGAGTCAGTGAAATCCAAACTCAGCCATCTCCAACTATCGGTCTGAAGTGTTTATTAACTTGTCAAGAATTTCGTGCTGTGGTCCTGCATTACTCAACCACCTTGGTGGAATGTTTCAGTCATATTTAATGTGGCTTGAGTTGAAGCATGAGGTTAATTTTCGCATGCTATTAGACAATGTGTGTGGTATCTATAGGGGTGGTGCACATTAAAATCATGAGGAAGTGTGAGCTGTTTGTGGTTCGTCTACACATCACTGCTGTGCTAAAAGAAGTTTGTCCCCAAGGTGTCCCCAGTTCAGGTGAACTACTATGCTTAATTTGAGCTAATTCAATGCAAATATCTAAGTTTGTTCTTGGTAGGACAGGTGTCGTGGGAGATGTAAATCCTTATAAGGTGACTGTTAGCGACACCTATGTGTCCCAAGGTGACCTTGGTACCTGTAAGATCGAATGAATTCTCATTGAGGTCAAAGTCAATAAAGCCTCAATGGATATCTGGGGACGTGCATGAGTATTTGACCTTTGTTATAAACCATTTGGAAATGCAGCACATAGCATGGATGCATTGGTTTGTGTTAGTACAAACAAAAATCTAATTTTAATAACTGAAAACAAAACTTCTAAAAAAGGCAATGATATACTTCATTAAGCCACAACCAATGAAAACTTCACTCTGAATAAATGTTAAGAGTTGTTTTCCAAACCTAAACACTGGTTAATAATCTACAATTATCTTAGACTGTCGCTGTTTGATCGTATCTAGCAAACGAAACTTTGATATTTTAAATTGTGAAAGGAGCACAGGAAGGAAGTGGCGAAATGTCAGACGATCAAAATAGCTATAATGGCCGTTTTGCTGCACAAAACCCCTTGTCATGGAAGTAATTGTGGGCCCCATGTGGAAGGTAGTGCCCCACTAAAGTCAGATATGCTCTCTTCCTGTGCTCCTTCACAATGATTTTTTGTCTGCAGAAAGGCGTTTGACATAGTTTCTTGGCATACCTTCAACTGTTCGTGCATTGGCGTTCATCATTGTAGCATTTAGCATGTTGTTTTGTTGAACAATGCTGTTGTTGTTTTGGCCAGCCGTAGAGACAGAGCCTAAAAGTGAACAGTGAATGTGCAACGTATGTTCAGATCGTGCATGATTTTAAATTTAATACAGAAACATTACTCACATTGCACTTTTAATTAGGGAATGAATAGAAATAATTTCAGTTTGGTTCCGGTCAAATCTTTTTTTACAATGAACCTTCAGGCCAGGACCTGTTTTGGTAAATGAATTTGAGACCATTCAGAGTTCAATGCCAGTTCAAAGCTGTACACTCCGCAGCAGATTGGTTGGAATTTGTCATTTAACAGCAGGGGTTTGAAAGACAAAATCTTGGGGCAACGCCGAGGCCATTAAATACATTACTGACTTCGTATATAAGTTATTATTTGGCACATAAACCAACTTCAGATTCAAGATAGGCTGGGAAAATTGGAAGTTTTTGTAAACTTTTCGTGTGTGACAAATGGCAATCTTTTGTAAACTCCATGTTAATTTTTCTCAGCGGAGTTTCCAATTGAACATTATGGTTTTTATGTCAAATTAAACTGCCTATATTCTTATACAACTCAAGTTTTAATATTTATGTTACACTGACTCAATCAAGTAAGTAGAATTATAAGACAACCTACTTATTGGTATGGACACCACAGAGGGTGTGGCTGTACTGGGAGGTACCTGGGAAACATTGCTGGGAGTAGGAGATGAGCTTCTCAATGGAGGAGGTGCTGAAAGAAAGTGCAGTCTAAATCTATGTGCTCCCTGAAGGCTACATGAAAATTGTATCGTGTGACATGTAAGTTCAAAATGTGTGCTTTACAAAGTACATAGATACGTCAACGATATATAGTAAAGCGCTGGAGACATATTGGTACACAATAAACGAAATACATTTCCTACAGCAGGTGCAATGAGTGCCAGGTGAAAAGTCATAATAAAACAAACAGCAGTATAAAAAAAAGTGGCCTTACCATTTGCAGTGACATTGATGTAGGTGGTTTGGGGTTCAGGTGGGGTTGGTGATGGGGTACTGGTACTGCCCTGAATTATATTGAAAAAATAATCTAGACTAAAATTACAGTATCTTGAAGAAAGCGGCACTCAGATGCTTTAGTTAAAATTAGTTTTTTTCCATGTTGGATATCATTACTGGTGCTAAACTGCTTACAATGCAACAAAATATAGTTGTATTACAATTGAAACATGATATCCTACTACAGTAAAACAGAATGATGGTGAATGGATAAGTAATTGAGCCTCACCTCAGCCATTGGTTCTTCATCTCTTCCTGTATTGTGGATCTCCACAGTGTGGATATGTCTGGTGATAGTCTTATGTTGATGTTCCTGTAGTTTCTTGATCTGCTCCTGCAGGATGTCATCTTCAACTTCCTCAGTGTCCGGTGGCAGGTTAACCATCATAGGTTCCGCCATGTTCAGGTCAACTGAAAAAGTAAATGAACCAAAGCCTCCAGTCTGATATTAAACTGAATATTGGCATGACAAAATCAAAATATGGATTTGCTAATTAGGCCTATAGAGTGTAAAGTGTAATGGAACAGTAGAGTCAATTTTCAGTTAGTCCTAAGGACCAATAAAAACTACTTCTTCCATAGTAAATAAAGCATCTGCCCTTGGGTAATGGTATTTTGTAGGTACTCGGATGTATCCCCTTCCAACACATTATATGTTATTTTTATTCATGCTTTTTGTCACATATACTTGTAAATTAATGTACTTGAGTGTTGGAGAATAATAAAATGTCTAAAATGTCTGCCAATTCCATATTGGCCAGCTCTGCTGAAGGTCCCGGGTTTGATCCCTGGCCTTGGCACTCTTCATGAGCTACATCCCAGGTGGATGTCAATTACATGAGACATTAAATTGGAGGTGCCTTGTACTCAGTGTCTATGCTGAGGCAAGTAAATGACCCCATCCATGGGGTAAATGTGTAAGATGGTGTGGACTCCCAAGCCTTATCATCTCAATTACCTATGTTTCTGGCAGCTGGTCAAATAAACTGGCTAAGCTTCAGACCCAGTGGCATTGAGATATTGACCAGTGAACTAGTCACATGGGGTGGACAAATAGTATCTGAATTGGAATCTGGTATTGGACATTGGTTTTTTTCTTTAGTCCTTTGGTAACAAGATTTCCTCTTCTTACATTAAAGTTGAACTGTTACACAATGTAATGTGAGCACTGCAATTGCTTTCATTATGGAGCTAATATTGTCTTATGGAGACCAACGGTTCAGTACTTAACCATCACACGTCATGCCTTCTGGGGAAAATTGGTGTTACATTTTTATTCGGAAAGGTGTTGTATAAAAAGGCAGCAAGCTTGTCGCACGCACTGATACTATTTTTGTTTATGGGTAAACCATACTCAGTGCATGTGTATTTTAGCAGAAGTGTATCGCATTTTCAGGAAACATTTCTCATAGCCGTAACCTAATCTCCTATATCCTTCAGGGGTGTTTCTAATGGGGCTTAGCACATGCAGGGTAAAGTGTGTTCAGACCATGGGAGACTTCAATACAGACTGCAAAACATTGGTGTCAGTGCCTCATTATGCTCTGGGCTCTATGATTGTGTTTGGGCTCTTTCCTTTGGACGTTATGAATGAGTCACGCTCTATTTGAAAACTTCTTTTTAGATTGTGCAGATAAGAACCTGCCATCTGCTATTCAACCTCTAGCTCACAAAAACAAAAACTGCTTTAGCATGACACACGTTGAATTTTTGTCGTATTTATTTTACAAAAGAAAGGTGTGTCAATTAGCAACGTAAACATGTCGAAAGCTCAAATTACTTTTATCCATATTATGAAAGACATTTTTCCTCATAGTATAGTGCTGAGTAGGATAAGATGCAAAAAGACTTGATATTGACACTGTGTTGTATTTTTATTCTCAACTTCCAACTATGTGTTTGGCGGCTTTGGCCTCAAAGGTGACGCTGGGACTTGTTTCTGGAATAACACAGAAAAAGCAGTCTGGTCACTGGCCTGGAAAACCACTTCATCATTTTAAAGCAAGCTGCAGCTGCCCCCTCCAGTCCCTCTTGATTGCATAATATCACGAGGGCAAATAAGAAAGAAAGTAAACAGACAGCTCATTCATTTATAACTCATGTATTTTTTTCTTATTAGCCCAGGCTTCCTACTTGAAGAACATATTTACTCAGATCTCAACACAGAGCTAAGAGAAAAAATACCATGGCAATGAGGCAAGCAATAGGTCTTTTGACTGTTTGGAACTTTCTGAAATTCTTCTTTAACGTGATTGCACTGTGAACAACTGTTTCAACAGAACAGCCTTTAGGTTTTGGAGTTTCTTTGGAAATTGGCCAGTTCGGCATTTCCCATTTGTTTTTACTTGTGATGACATCATTCAAAATTCCCCAGTAAGAAGACAGTGTATTGCTAGTATTGGAATCCCCAATAAGTGTATTGATGTATGAAGCCATCTAATGTACAGTGAAACCCCTCAAGTATGTCTAACATTAGGACAATTTCGGTTGTAAAACTTGGTGGGTCCCAAACTGTAAGACCTTCAGTGGTATATGTTGTGGTATACAACTGTAGCAGCCTGTAATATTAGCTTACCTGAATTGTACTTGGCCAAGTGGTGGTTCTTGCCATCTTGGACTGGTGTCCTGTCTTCTCTTGGTAGAGACAGTGCAGTAAACTCTGAATGAAACCAAATCCAGGTGAAATATGAGTCAGACACAAATAAACTGTACTCCCATCATGTCCTCGTAAAATTGAGGCAGACTGGGTTTCAGCAAACAATGGATCATAGCATTTTGTCTTTGCACGTCCTTATGTTTGGTGACATCGGCTTTTCAAAGGCTTCTGAGGCCTTGCTGATTCAAATTTGTCTTTGTTCTTAGCCAACATATCAGTATCTGATTGGACTTTTTCTGGTTGTTTTTTCCCCGGACTTTTTTTTTTTTTTTTGTGGCAAATGCTAGATTAGGTGCATATTTGCTAAAAGCAGACATTGTTCTACAAGTGAACATATTTGTAAGGGCTTCTTTCAACACATATTGAACCATTTATTGTTGGGCGTTTTAGCAAAGACTGAGCATGTTCGTTTACTTCTAACAACAAAGGGCCTGAAGCTTATACAGCTGTATATGTACAAGTCTTTCCTTGTACGCTCTTTCCTTTTAGAATATTGTAAGTGGGATCGTTAAAAGCAAAACAGTCTAAATTTACGTTTTTTGTCTGCCTGACTCACGCCAGTATTATTCAACTTTAAGGAATAAAGCTTTCTGTATGTACATTGTGTATTGGCAAAATTCCTTCGCTCAAGTTTTTCTCTTATGAGTACGCGTGAAAAAGGAGCAGCTTTAGAAATTTCAACTGAAGCAACTCGACCTGTTCTCCATATGTCTTCACAAATGTTTCGCTAGAAATTCTATAACCTTCCCTTCTTTTCTTAAGTTTTATGACGGAGAGGGTTTGGCAGTTCAAATGGGACCATAACTCCATACTTTGGGATCATTCAAATAAATTTTATGTAAAGTTATGTACTGCATAACTTCCTTTATGGTATGGCAGGTACTTGTCAAGGATAATTGAACAGAGATACTGTATGTATAATGCAACTTGAATGCTGCCCATATATTGCTAATATTATCCTTTATATTATTCTTGTCCTGTGCAGGCTGCCTGTGCCCACCCCATCTATACAATTGGACACATTTTAGCCTGTCAATAATGTTATAGTGGAGTGGCTGCTATATGCTTTGCCTGCATGGTGACCTAACTCTGGCAAGCAGCCCCAGGTCTTTTGTCCAGTCTGTCACACGTTGCGCCATCCTGACCTTGACAATCAGTCGCAACTGTTGGGCAACAGGTTTGTCTGTTGCTGGCAAAAGGGGCACAACCACCACCAAGTTCAGTAAAGCCCCTCAATTTTTGAAGCAACTGGGGCAGAACTTGACAAATTTAGCTCCACTGTTTTTCTTGTCGCCCACTACTGCATCTTACACACTGACTACAGCAGGTGGGTGCTGACTGCTAATGCAAGCAAATTGAGAAGGGGTGCAGAGGGTTTTTTTTTAGTCTAGGACCCACATTGCTTCTTTAGCTCCTTAGTCACACACCAAAGCAAGGTCAATGCCCTTGCTCTCTATCTTTTTATATTCACCAATTGCATAAAGGTGTTGTTTTCTATAAGGCTGAGTGAAAGTTTTTCTTACGCTGAGTGACATAATACTGAAAGTCCAAAAAGGTCTAGAAACTTCACTACATTTCATTGTTAACATTTGAAAAACTACTGTTTGTATAGCATCGAAGTAATTTATAACAAACATATATCACTTTCCTTAAACATGTTAGGAATAGTAAAGCTAGGTCAGACAAAGCCTAAGTTGTCTTAGCCTGGTAGACCACTTATGCTCTCTTTAAAATCGTTTTAAACTTTTTAAGATCTTAAAATCATCAGTGTAGCATACCAACTAGTCTTCTCATTTGACTTTTTCACATTAAATGCCCCATATTTGTTTTTCTTGCCCTATCAATGGATGGGCTTTGAACTACATCTTAAGACTTCAATGCCTTTCTACATAACTCAGAGTGACACATACCAGGCCTATGCCACAGTGCATTAGCATTTCATAATATAAGGTATACTACAACTATTGTGGATTCCATCATGTGTGTAAAGGCCAATAATAGAAGATTTATGATCCGATATCAAAAAGGGGCAGTTGGTTTGAGGGTGGTTTACATAAATTTATTGCAGTACCAGTTCTGCTTCAGGAGATTCGGCAAGTGCCTGTAGTTTCTGGACTAACTGCAACTTGCATGATAAACACCAATATATATTCAGTGTGTTAATTATTTGAGGTGCAGTAATATATCAAAAATTGCACAACATGTAATTTGCATGTAGATTTATTTCTACAGAGGTGGACTTGTTTGCTTGACAGGCCATCAAAACTCGACAGCATATCAATCAAGATCGTGTCAGACTCTACTCAAAAGTCTGATTGAATTGATAGTAAGATGAACTGTGAAAAAGAAGCAGCAGTGGCACTAAGTAAAACATAAAGAAAGTACTAAAAATCCATAAATCTTCATATTAGGAGATATGTTCATATGTTTGTTACTGACCGACCTTTTCCTGCAGGCCTTGACCTGCAGTAGTAATATGAGCTTCAGGTGGCACTGAGGTCACTCAGTCTTGGTCCTAGAGGGCTGACCAGTGCCTCATTCATAGATTGCTAAGCCAAGTCTGCAGATAAAAGGGGTATTTACCCCATTCATTACCTGCTTTGTTGTTGGCTATGTGATATTTTATGACCTGCAACGCCCCCTGGCAGTCTTATGTTCCAGTGGGAAATTTTCATTTATGAAGTTGACTTTATGTTCAAAAAGTCAGATAGAGATAATAGCTAGCACCTATTTACTCGACTTGTTCTTTACTGAAAAAGGTTCTTAAGGTAATATACGATAAAAACTTCTAAAAACTTTTACCATTGATGTGGAAAGCTACATAATGTATTACCCTTCCCAGGACCCCTGTGGTTCCAAAGACTTATTGAGGTCATTTTAGAAGGTCTCTTTACTGATGATTGGATAGTTTAGACCTGAATTATTGCTGGATAGACCTGAATTATTGCTGGATAGATACAATTTCACTGTTTAGTTTTTGGTAGTACAGTTGCACTTGAAAGATATTCAAGTTGTTAGGTTATTTTGAACAGGTTTGATAGTGTGTTAAAGTTGCAGTAAAGAACATGTGAAATTGCTGGGTCTCACAAAGAGCCAGCGTACAGATGCCATATAATTCGTGCAATCTGTTGAAAGAGCATGAACCTCCCACAAACAGACATGCGGGTTCATTTTGTTTCTCAGTCTTGGCGACTCCTAATATGACGGTGTCACATGATGTAGTATATGACAGCATGTAACGTTCATTCATAACGCCATGTAAAAACTTTGACGTAACATGTAGGTCGAGACTATGTGTTAAGGCAGCCAATGTGGACTTCAGGCTGAGAAAGCCTACTTGGCGTACCCTGGTACCATGGTGTACAGTGGCAAAGGCATCAAATGAAGGCCGGGTTACATGTTGTGAATGTACAATTCCCTATCTACCTTGACAAAACTACCCATTTGTAATCATGAGACGTAGGTAACATTACGTCTGATGTCACTCAAATCCACTACAGTCAACAAATGGTCACCTAAGGTTGCGGATTCCCTGTGAGGGTCATGCTGGTTCAACTCAGGTCACATCAAGGTCAAGATTGCATATTTGGAAAAACCATTGACAAAGTAATGATAACCCACCTAAATCCTTCACACCGAAATTTCGGCTTCATTAACACAAAAACAAGGCCACTGATATCAGGTTAAACCCCTTTAAAACAAAATGTCTTTGCGTTTTATTTTATTGCCAGAAAAACCAGCCATTAAATGTCACTTTGATATAACTGTCATAATATATGAATATGGGAGGGATTTTACATATTGCATTACAGTTGAGCATTCCTTAAAGGCACATTACATTAATGGGCAGAGTCTAAAGGACCAGCTTAAGTTTTCAGTGTTAAAATGATGGACTGGATTTTGAAAAAAAACAAGGCCAAACACTGAAATTATTCAATTTTTGAGCTTTGATGCAATAATTGGCAGCTGATCACATCTCTGCGTTAAAACTTAGCCCTATCATTTTCTGACTTTTTACTGATCACTTACATAAGATAATAAATCTAGGAAGCCCCAACAGTGTGTGCATTGCTAATGTATAAAGGACGTTGTTTCTAATGAATGTTGTGTTCTAACACTAATGAACATGCTGTACTTTCACCTCCTCAGGAGAGACATATTTCAGTCACAGTAACCCTGGAGTTACTCCTTTTCTCTACTTTCTTTTTTTTTCGGTCTGCTTTTTTTTCCTTATCTCTGCTTTGTTGTCATTCACCAGTTTAGTGCAATTTCATGATCTGTCTATTTTTAATGACTTATTTGAAATGTAGTGGAAATTTTCGAAGTTGATGATATCTGTGCTCAGGTTTTCTTTGTTATCTTGATCCCTTAATAGAGTCATGTACAAGTGCATTCGAGATGCCTATCTGCACTGTCATTTAATGGGATGGGAAAAAGGAATGTTTCATTTTGGCTACAATTCAATAATTTCACTTCAGCACGAGACCTTTAGTAATAGCATTTGGTATTGGCTTTTGGCCATTTTGTGTTGGCAGCAGACAAGACCTCAGATGGTATCTCTGAGAGGTATGCATTCTTTAATTCCAAGAGATAGGTGTAAAAAGGCTTTAGGATACTGACACTCCGGGTTTGATTAAATTGTCTATAATTTACCTCAAACTCCCAAACCAACAAAATTCCAATTACTGTGTGAAAAGATGTCTTTGTGCAATTTATTTTTTATGCACATGTCTGTGTCGTGAAAAATAGTATTGGTAGATTGAATACAATTTTAAACACAGTTTTTCAATAAAACATGCAAATTAGGTAAAAAGATAACAGAGAGCCCTACCGTGATTGGAGACTTTGTTGACATTCTCTGTTGATTTATGTCTTCTGAAACGATTGCGGATTTTTTCACTGAGGCTTTTTCTTTTCGTCAGCTCTCCTGAAAACAAAATGAAAACGTTGGGGGGAAAATTGCATGTCAAATGAGGAACAACCAATACTATACCTATGGGATTTGTAGGTGGCCCAGAAAATGTGGAAATAATGGTATATCAAAGGAGACATGTTTGCACATGAATGGGTTGAACAGGTTAAGAACCCAGTTGGAAAGAAGTGCTCCTTTAATTGAAGACTGACATGTGAATCTCACAGTCAATGATGTTGTGGAATGGTTATGAATGGCAAGATAAGAAGCTTGTGTGCAAACAAACCTACAAGTCAAACCAAAGTATCCACTAAAAGTGGCAATTAGTGCATGTTGCAACATAGCAATATACGACCAAAACATGGGTGTTCAGTAGTACTGTTCACATTGGTAACCATACACCAAAACCAAAGTTCTGTCGTTAATTTTATTACATAATACTAATTTGTTATGCCAAGTTCAGAAGGGCACCTTTTGAATAACAGAAATAATTATAGTTGCATGACAAAAAAATGTTTTGAAAAGGGAAGTGCTAATAGTAATAAATTGCATGCGAGGAATGGAGTCATATATTCCTAAATTAATAAATGAAAACACCATCTTTTATGTACTTATCCATCTTTCATATTTACTTATCATTGTTGCATTGCATAATTAATATTGATACAAATTAAATGGCCCCTTGGGTTTACAGTACATCCTAGTAACATATCTCTCTCCCCTGTGAGTTGTGAGTTTGCTCAAATCTCTCGATTCTCCACCTTACTAATATACCGGAAGTTGGTCTGATAGTAATAGTGATACTCAACTTACAGAGAGAAACACTCTGCGCCAATTGAATGCATCATGCATGTATCATACATTTTCTGTGTGCAGTCAGCACTTAGACTGTCAAGGTGATTTAATTTTGCAATTTCTTACATACAATTATCACTTTAAATAAATGGGCTATCGATTTCACGTGGGTGAAGTTACTCGGGACATAACTTGACTTTTTTTCACTATTTCATAATGCCTTTTTGGCCTGAAGATGAACTTGCGATATTAAAATATCACTTTATATTTCCAATTAAGATATCACAAGCTATCATCTAAATTTAATACCGGGGGATTTTAGAAATTAAAAGAGAAACGAAACGAAGGGGGACTTTAACGTTAAATAACAAGTACAATCAAATGTAATAGAGTTGGTGAAGGCACCCCTGCTTAAAGGGGTGTACACTTTGAAATGTACACCTTGAATTGACGAAGTCATCTAGATGGCTGTCGTTGCGCAATTGATCATGGGCGACATGATACCAGCACACAAGAGCCGAGCAACAAGCGAAACGAATTGTGGCAACATGTCCAGCTGAGAAGTTGACCAATTTTTATGTAACGTGGCCATTTTACTTGTCAGACATTCAACAAGACGTTATGATGACCTGTTTTAATGTCAGCAAGGAGCCTAGCCAGGGCTACTTCGATTTCCTTAAGCTTTGACCTTTACAACATTTGTCTTTCCTCAGTATCATCACAAATCAAATGGTTTCCCTCTACATTCCACCCCTTCATCCTGTGTGCTTTTACCCTTACAATATTCTATACCAAAGATCTTTTTCTTACCCTCTTGATCCCTTTGTTGGTTATTGTAATTCCTAAATAACCTTTGCCACCTTACCTTCTATCATACTGATACCTATTCTCAGTTACAAAATGTCTCTCAGAACCTTTAGCTCTGTTATCACATTATTACAGTAGAAATACGGCAACTTAATGTGCCTTTGAAGGGGTTTAATGCAACGACAAAATTTATGGCTGAAAAGCATTAAAAAGCCTGGGCAGAATTCGCATAAATCTTGAAGTTAGTAATGGCAGTGGACGACTGAAGAGCAGACATCCAGCCAACCTTGCATTTGGGGGCTGGCCAATAGGTCATTTCATTCCATATCTGATCTGCAGGTCTTTGAATGTGCATGCAGAGAATTGACTGCCAAATATCATGTGTTAACCTGTTAGCCTTAAGTGGTTTTTAGTTGATATTTTGCATGTACATGTATAAGTTTACATCCTTTAGTGATTTCTACCAGTATCGTGATTCATCTTTGTATATATATATATATATATATAGCCTTTATGCAGAATTCTGTTAGGGAATTCTATATCTTATTTCTTCTTTGTGTGGTAGCTGTTATGCAGAATTCTGACCAACCGTTTTGGCTATTTTGTATTGCATTGCCTGGTGTTACATTAGCCAGATCCATTCAAATAATTACATGCTCTTTCTATTTTGAACCAAACTATACCAAAACCATACATGTGCACAAAGTAATTTCTGTATCTCTTCTTTGTTTGTCTCATACTTCACTTTTCTTACCTTCTGCATATGATCGTGCTCGGCTGGCAGGTCTCTGTTCGTCGGACACTGGAGACTCTCGTTTGTTGGAGGAAGAGGAAGTGCTCTCCAAGCTGTCAGTTGAAGGCACGAGGCGGCTGCTGGTACTGCTACTTCCGGTGGACATGGGCACTTCCACTCTGGAAGTGGTGCTATGGCTACCAACGCTTCCGCCTTCGTTAGTGATGTTGCTTCTTGAAGGGGAGGTGCTTCTGGCTACACTCAGTGTGCTGTTCAGGGCCCCAGTAGAGGCGGATGTTGTCTTGGGAGCCAATCCTGGCCTGTGGATATAATGTTGAATATTGTTAAAGTTTACATTTGAATCACAACATACTATCAAAAAAACAAAAGACTGGGTAAATGCAGATAGACATAGCATGATCATCGTCATGAAAAGTGAGAAAAGAGAAAATATTCAAACTTTGCAGAATATTGAAAACAGGCTACACTTTAACTTTTTGTATATAGTAAAAACCCTATTTCACACTATCACGAGTAGGAGAGCAGTTACCACGGACATTAAAGACAGACTATACGTGCTAACTCGTGCTCCCTTGTGCCTCTTTTAATCACATTTAAATTATGTCGATGATCGTTCATAGTGAAATTGTTTACGACGGACGCTATTCAGCAAGTGGTCCACGCCTAAGGAGGAGAGGCACCGTGGCAGCACGGACGGTTGACGGCTGAACAAGAGTGGATGGCGAGTATACACAAATGGAAAGCCTCCTCTGCGTACCCGCAAGTGAGCATGAGTGGCCGCGAATGGCCACGAATGGCCACGGACGTACATAGATCACTCGCCAACCACTCAGCGAGCGACTCCCGATTGATTTACGTTAAAAGGTAAACAATTTCACTTGTCGAACGTCCGCCAGACTTTTAAACATGCTTTAAAATGTTTGCCTTCTCCATGGATATCCACGAGTGATCTAGAGGGACTCTTCAACGGGATAGCTCGAGTTTCATGAACAAGGATAAGCAAAAGTAAAAAAAATTGTCATCTGCGCTCCCTTACCATCCCCACTCGTGACAGTGAGAATGCCCCTTAGTTGTATTGTGTTTTATTATTCTGGTGGACATAATAATGCAGCAGATTTATCACATACAACTGATGAACTGTCATACTATGTTTTGAGCGTCATTTTCTGCTTGTGGTGTGGCAGATACGCGATTGATCAGTATTTTTGCAACTTGACCTGAGTGATGGAGGCATTTATTGTGTCCAGAGTTTTGTTACAGCTTTAGAAATGTAATTGCTGGGCGAATAAATTCTGACAAGTGGGCAGGTCATTTTCGACGTCCTATTTCTTAACAGTATCCAGACTCAGAGAAAACCCCTTTCTAATTTTTACTTTGGCCTTTCGGCTTCTATTCAATGGTAATTGTGCACAGGTTTGAAATGTTTGCTTGACAACTACATCAAGATGGATGGTGATGTACAAGCCCCTTTGCCCTGTATCACCAGTTTCAATCAGTTACTTTAGAAGACCCAATGTGTAGGTCTTTCCAGAATAGCTTTAGACCGCTCTTATCTGAACTAGAATTATTGAATTCTGTCCTACAACGGTTTTTCCTCCCATACAAATGTAATATTTATGAGTTACATATTTCCTTTTTTTGGAATTATCTACGTGAGATTACATAATCATGCACTGTAACGTACTTAGAATTTGAATGAAGAAGCAATTATGTGAGACATGCAAACTGACGCATGGTGATTTTACGACCTCAATTTAAGTCTACTTGAGTTTGAAATTTTAGATGTCATGATATATTATTGCCAAAAAGTTTAAATATATTTGCATGGTGATCCTTTCTTCAAAATTACATTGCATTTAATTCAAACAGCATTTTTTGACATAATGTTAAGTTTAGTTTTTTTTTTAATAAAGTCGATTATTTGAGCATGTTTACCCTTGTGACCCTGCTGTTTACAGGCCATGTGCATTGCTCTGGGGACTTGAAGTTCTTAGGGGGGGACTTCTAATGGGATAATTACAACTAATAGCGCGTGCAGTCATGCACTCAGTTCTAGTGCTTTTAGGTAGTAAAGTCACCAGGGTTTGTACACAGGAATCAACATAGCTTCGACTTGGAGCAGGGACTTTCAGGTCTTGCTTGCTTGCTGACTTGCTTTGTCTTGGTTGGTGACATGCTAGAGCTGCTTTGTTTTGCAAACCATTTGGTGCACTAAACATCAACAGCTCAGAGTGACTGGTTTTGCTTTTAGACAATTAGATTGAATTAGTCATACTGGTCATATATATGAATACATTCAGTGCAATTGCCTCTTGGTGAATCATTGGCTTGCTTCAAAGACTATACATATGATATGGTGAAGAGATCAGACCGGGTCTGTTGGCAAATCGGCTTTTCTGGGTGACTGGGGGATCAGATAGGATTAGTCTACGATGATATCCTATAAAGTCCTTTAAGTTTATTTGCATGAAACTTTGATGAAAGTCAATTTGAATGGCCTGGCGTTGGGTTGTCAAGTGATATCGGTCAAAGTGGTTGATAGGTGGACCAAAAATTCTGGAAATGGTTGAATCTCTTTCATCGCTGTAAATGTGACAGGAATTGCAAGTTGTTATGGCACACACCACCCCAGCAATCAGCTAACGTCTCTTACACAATGTCACCTAAGCACTGGCTGCCAATGTTGGCATGATAAATGGATGGTCCCTAAAGTTACCCGACCCTGGCCTGGAATGAACCCTTATATATTTGCCCTCGGCGATTCCAAACTGACCTCTGTGGTAACATTAAGTGACCACACATAAAGACAAGGCTCGCATACTGACCAGCCCATTGTAAATTACCTGGCCATTCTCTGCAATGCTATACCAGGCATGCAGCTCAAGGGCTTGGGGCCCCTGGAAGCACTGGACCTTGCCACAACAGGTACTATGCATAGGCAGGACCCTCTGTAAACCTGCCCCTTTCATTAGTTTACATTTCATATTGAGCTCCTAAGGCAGGGATGAAAAAGGTAAATGGAGAAGAATTGAGGCCCTCAAGTCACCCGAGGACAACCTTTAGCGCCTTCATATTAGTCAAATAAAGACCAGAAGTCCTGTTGACTGATGAAGTACTGGTGCAACCGAATGGGCATTATGCAATACTCGTTCCATAGGCCTAAATGTTTTATTAAAATAGCACATACATGTACTTCTTGCTGCATTGTATAATTGTATATAAATTATTCAAAATACCTTTTTGTGTTGCCCATCTACAAAAAGCTATCTTAGTCTTTTTACATTATGATACATATATAAAACATGAGCGTTCATGATATGAACATGAATGGTTTTTATAAGGCAAACTGCAAAGGAGTCCACTGATTTGCACCTTTTGGTAAGCACCATTCCATGACGCTACGTAGTTTTTGGGTGACTTTCGATCAAAATAAAGGCCACACACAATATATCATGATTCATGCATGTATAATATGGCTAGTCCTACGGTTTTGCAAACGTAAATGGTTTCATTGGTGTTTTTAAGGACTCATTGTTTAAGAATAATTAATTTACTTACCATCTTGTGGGTGCCTGCAAGGAGTTTGTGCTCTGCAACAAAGGGGAGTAGGACATTCTGTTGCCATCGCTACTGGGGCTGCGGTCACGTGGCCTTAGGGCACTGAAGACCTCCTCCGGAAGGATCTCAACGCAGCGATCAAGGGTAGACAGACGAGGGTTCTGGCGCATCAGAAGAGGGCTGAGTTGTTTCTCAAGCTCTTGTACGAAGGTCACATAAACCAAGGTCCTCAGGGGAATGTGGAATGCAGGTGCTTCAGCAGTCTCCACGCTGACGTAGACTGCCGACTCAACTACGTAGTCACACAATCGGATAGAAACGTCATCAGACAGGTCACGTGACTTGACCTTCTGGTCAGGGCTTCCCACCACCAGCTGGACGTCAACGTTGGATTCAACAACGAAGGGCACTAAGTCCCGGATGCTGTACTCATCAGACGACTTGTTGCCCTCAAGGACCTCTTCAAAGCGCCCTCTAGCGTGGACGGGAATCTTAATCTCCTTGGTCTTGCCATGTGGCTCCACCTTTTCACATCGCAGGAAACCAGTGGAATTCCTAAGGGAATCCCCTCGCTTGATCCTGATGACATCACCGGGCTGGAGGGCTAATATGGCGTCTGCGTCAATCACTCTGAGGGCATAAGCAGGGTGCGCCCTCTCCAAGTCAGCAACGCTGTTAAAAGTCTGTCCTACAAAACGGAACTTGCCCTGGTAGGTCAGAGGTATGGCATAATGCTTTCCATCAGCAACTGCAAGGACCTTAGACTGGCGGGTCCATCCATGGATGACCAACTCAATCCCAGGTTTAACATAGTGGTTCTCCAGGATGGTAGTCTCCTCATCCCAGTCGGTTACCCTGGCAACCACAGGAAAGGCATTGCGATTGTTGGTAGCAAAAGAATTGAGCAACTGACCTCTGTCGTAACTGTCCTCCTCTGGGCTGACCCTCAAAGACAGACTGCTGGGCAGGCCGATGATCAATCCAGGGTCGTCCATTGGGCTGGCCTCTACAAACGCTTCCGGTTCCTCCAAGAAGAGGTCGCCACTGAAGCCAGCCGGAAGTCCTGGGATCTTGTACTTGTCCTTAGTGCATTCACATACTGCTATACGGCGCTTCCTTGGCAGCATGCTCATGAGGTCAGAGAGCAGGTACTCGTTGTTGTCAGAAAGCACAGTGAAGTTGCCCACACAATCCATTGGCAGAAGTAGGATGCGGACCTCGTCCACCTTCCGGCATTCCAGATGCTTCCTGCCATTCTTATGGACCAACCTTATGAGCTTGAAACGGTCCCCATAAGTGAAGCTGTTGTCCAGGACATTGAACAGGTCGTTGTCACCCCGACTTCCGGTCACGCTTCCCCTGTAGTGGGCATTGGCCTGAATGTACACTGGGAAGGTTTCAATCACATCCTGAACCCGCCTATATATGTGGTCGGGAGATGTACTTCCGCTCACAGGGTCGTAGTGAAGGAGACGGAACTTGCCTTGGAACTCCAGAGGTAAGTTCACCCTGACCGTGTGATCGGACCTTAGGCCGCCCCAAGGGTCCCGAAAGCTCAAGGGCACATTGGGGCTGACCTGGCGGTGAAAGTTGAGCACAACGCCCTTGGAGATGTTGAAGGCTTCATGGGCATCGAAGTCCGGTTGGAAATCCTCCACTATCCTACCAGACTGTGGAGGAGGAAAACATTCTAGGAAATCCTTCAGACTCAGTTGCAGGGCATCCCCCCTGAATGAGGATGCGGCGTCCAATCTTCGACTGCTCATGCTGGGTGGCCAGTGATGCTACAGGGCGACACAGCTCCCTCCCTAGGGTCAGGCTCACAAGCTTCTGCAACGCTGCCACGGCTCGCTCATTCGAAGGCCAGAAGAGCCGCCAAACCTGTCGACACACTTCACTGCACATGCAGCGCCCCGCACATCAATCCTGCTGTCAGGCTCTCTTCAGCAATAACAATTCTAGCAGTAAACAACGACAGCTCTAAGATGTACAATGTCATCACAATGCCTTGCTACAACAGTCTCTTTCAGCCATTTTATAATGGTCAGCATACTTTTCCACAATGATTGCACATATTCATGACTGGTGGGTCGTCTAGCATATATATATAGCAGAATAGGCCTATTTAAATGAAAATTGATTTCTGCTATCACACAATACTCTAAGCGGACTTAAGATATTCTGGTAGAATGGCACCAAATCAGTCAATCAATCAATCTTTAACTGGTTTTCAGTATATCTTACCAATTTTATTTTTCTAATTAAAGTCCAAGTATATTTAAATTTATATAGTACAGTGTCGTGCACAAGTAAGTGAACCCACTAACAAATACTAATTGTTAATTTGTATTTAGGGTTCTTAAAAAAAGCAATACAGTATCACATTAGTCTACACTATACTATCTGGTGTCCTTAAATCATCACTTTAAAAAGTATCTTCATCGCTTTGATTGTTGTTTTTTTAGGGGAAGGGGGGGCATTTTTAGAGCTCTGCGTTAATTCAATGCTAAGCCTGGCCGTCAAATTTATTTATGCGTAAAAGAGTTACGGGATAAAATCGTTGTCAAATGTTAATTTTGAGAATACAGGGGTTTATTCTGCTCAGCTGTCATATTTCACTCAGCCTTCGTCAGTAATATATGACAACTGAGTGGAATAAATTCATGTATTCTTAAAAATAAGACAGACAGACCGACAGACTCTTAGAAATGATTGTATGTTTCAGACAAATTTTTGTTTCACTGGTTTCCATCCAATTTTTATTTTTTTTTTCAATCAGCCAATATATTGTTTGTCCTTCGACAATGATTGTATCAAATCAAAAAATGGTGTTGGTTATAAGCTTACGCATTCAATCTCTAAGGCCAAACAAGATATTGGCTGATTTAAAAAAATATATTGTATGTACACCAGTGAAACAAACATTTTTCTAAAAAAAAAAAATCTTTTCTAAGGGTGAATAAATTTTATTCGACATATAACCATAAATAATATGGCATTATTACCAAAAAACAAAATCTATTTCAAAATCGGCTCAACCTATGTAATGTTTCTGATAGGAGAGTGGCCCGCCCGGGAATCGAACATATGGGACCTCCCTGCTGCAGGAGGATCAGTTTTTGTTACTCCTTATGATCGTAATTACTCGGGAACGATCGTAAATGTATCAATGGGAAGATATACATACAATTCTGTAACATTAAAGTGCTTATAAGTATTTGCATGTTTACCTTGTTGTTGCCATATTTTTTGCATAAATATGACATTATATATTTGAAAATACACCTACAATCTAATATTTATATATTTAGATTATATATATAATTATATATATACATTATATTTTGCAGTATAAAAGCTATATAGCTATATATAGCTTTTATACTGCAAAATATAATGTATATATATAATTATATATATAACTGCATATATATTTTGTTAATATAGTGACCATTCTGACATGGCATAAATGAGTACATTTTATGTTCATGAGAAAATAGAAACCATTAATTCATATCTTTAACTTGTTACATACTGCCTTCACTGGCAGATCCAGCCCTGACTCTACGGGGTGGGGGGGGGGGGCAATTAATTATCTCTCTATATATTATATAAGTCTCTAGGGGGAGGGGGGGGGGGGCAATCATGAAGATTGTCTCTGTCAGTCATTTAATAGGCCATATGTAAACATTAAGCTGCAATCTGAGCCTTGGTTTTAATAATGGTATGACATGCAGTACAATCTATTTGTAATTTGACAAGTTGCGCGAAATTTTACAATATTTCATTAGGCTGATCTGAAATAGTCAGATATATCATATTATAGGCCGCAGGAGCGGCCCCGTAGGGGCCGCCCGTAGGGCTTTTATGACTAAATATTGGCCAAAAATAAAATCTACAAACGTGCTATTCTCAAATGACCGGATCGGAACTTTGTTGTCCTAATTAATGAACGTAGAAATCAATGCGCAGTCATAATGAGGTCATGATGCGCCACGATGAAAAATAGGCCAAAACGTCACAACAAACTTGTAATGATGACGTCACAGAGAATTGCCTTTGGCGCCGCCCCCACTGTGAGGCAAACATGTGCAAGTACGTTAGTTTAATCATGGTTTAATTATTATCGTGCGCTGGAAAACGACATGTTCGCTCAACCGGAACCAGCGCGATTTTGGTTCCCTTGACTGTTATGTAACAGATTGCTATTTGTGATAATTGCTTTTGGTTAATTTCACTTTAAATCTGACACTTCTTGGCTCATTCCTACAGGCCTAGGAATTGCATTTATTATGACAAATGCAATTTTTGATGACCGAAATATACTTGCATCTTCTAGCTAGCTAGCTCATTTGAAAAAAAAATAAAGTAAATGTTGGTAGTTTTAATTTCTCATCTGCTTCATTGATTGGCAATAGAAAAGAGGGTAAAATCTCAACTCCATAGTTTACAAATATGTTTTCCATGCAGGTAGAAACCGTTTTGTAACTTAAATGCATTATTTAACCACCAATTTCAAGAAAAATACTATAATTTAAGCATTGCTGCTTATACACTTGCTTTTATGCTCCCATCAAATAAAGTTAGCCCAATTAAGCAAGTACGTGACATTACCCACATGTATGAAAATGGCATCAAAGTATAATTTTAGTAAATCACACCTCCTGTGGCCTCTTATGCACACTGCATTATCATATTATAGGCCGCAGGAGCGGCCCCATAGGGGCCGCCCGTAGGGCTTTTATGTTTAGAGATTGGCCAAAAACAAAATCTACTGACGTACTATTCTCAAATGACCGGATCGGAACTATGTTGTCCTAATTAATGAACGTTAGAAATCATTGCGCAGTCATTCGGCACGAGAAAAATAGGCCAAAACGTCACAACAAACTTGTATTGATGACGTCACAATGCCTCAATTTAATAAGCTCATTGGCCAATCTGTTGAGTGGGAAGGGCCCTGCAGATTTAATTTAATTTGATTGGCTAAAATGTCAATGACTGACAGATAGTGTAACTTTATTTTGTCACAAGTCTACAATGTAACCAAAAAAGTAGAAACAATACACATTTTAACAAAAAATAATGGGCCAGACATAAACAATGTCTGCACATAACTTTTGCAGGAAATGCACTTGACTTGACCTATCACCTTCATTTCTTATAATTATTAATAATAATCAGAGATTTACCTGAAATATATCAGTTCAGTCAAAAAGTGGGAACTTGCAGAACTCCACTTCTAAAAATGATAGAAAGATGCAGTTTTCAGCTAAAACTGTCGCTTTGAAATTACGTTTTGTGTATTTATAACTGTACATCTTCTTTTTTCAATGTCCCAATGCTACTCAGTCTGAAGCTTACTCAGTTTATATGTCCAGCTGTTAGAGGCAGACATAATGATGAGATGATAAGGCTTGGGCGTCCACTAAATTGTATGCATTTAAACCATTGAATAATTGTGTATTATACCAAGAGCTAATAGCCCATATGTAAACAATGTCTTAAAAGTTTATATTAATCCACAATTCAGCAACACATTTAATATAATGTAAGAACAAGAGCAATGAGCTTGAGTAGTTCCAAACCACATTTTGCGTTTACAATTTTCAGTATATCAGATATTGATAACATAATATTGTGTTAAGAACAAATTTGCCCATAAATTGCAGTAATTCTTGAAATTTGGTGTGCTAAATCAAGCCTTTCCCCTACTAAAAGGTGTTTTTTTTTTTTTTTTTTTTTTTCACAACCAAATGGCTGAATACTGCATGTAAAATATAAAGGATAAAACTCTATACATTAAAAATTATACATAATTTCAAGAGGAATTGCAACTAATTTATTGTAGTTCAATGCCTTGAATTTGTCGGTGTCAATTCAAGTGAATTGCAACTTTCCAAGAAAGATTGATTTTTCAATTAAGTTGATCTACGTATAATTACCCATATATGCATGAAAATGGCAAAGTACAATTTAAATCACACCTGCGGCCTCTCATGCACATTGCATTATCATATTATATATATATCTAAAATATAAATATTAATATATATAATAGTTATAATATGATATATGCACACATTTTTTTTTTTTTTATTACGTGGCTGTTAATGTTTGCTGAGGTTTGCTGCTCATGCAGCACTGTTTTTCTTAGCTAGTGGCGTCCTCTGTGGCGGCGATGAAACGAAATTCGCGCCACCTGCTGGAGTTCTCGGAGAACGCAAAGTCTGGTTGAGGTTGCGGCCGGACAGTGTTTGGAATAAAACAGGTTTCTTTCTAATTTGATTTGCTAAATCGTCTAGTGTAAGGTTTAGTATATCATAGTTTAGTATGGTGTTATATTTCTGTTTTACCGTGAACTGTCAAGCACTGGCACGGCGCCAGTGATGGCACATGGTCGTCTGGCAGGGTGCATTAGACGGGGATTTTTCCCCAATATCGCCATTACCCAAGGGGGGATGCCATGTATAAAGTGCATGCGTTTTCCATGGATGCAGTGCCGAACTTATATAACATGAGTGTAGTTATTTGTTTAGCTCGTAATATCTTTGACAATCAACGTCCTCGGCCGACCATCTCGTTGACAAACTCTCGTGACTATACCATCTCGTTGACATGTCGATGAGTTGGTTCAGAATCCCCGGAGTCTGATTGTCGACGGAATGGACATTGGGCAGATTAGCTAGGCCAGTCTTGAAAATGTTGTGGTTATGAGACCGTATACATATCAGTAAGTATGACAACTTTTTTCCTTGCTCTTTTTTTTAATTTAAAAACATTTTTAGATTTCAAACTGTGTCCAGAATATCCTTCTGATGTAAAAATAAAATATAATTCCCCCCTACCTGATGGGTTTTTCAAATGTCATGTAACCCGCCACAGAAATATTTTTAAGGCTGGCCTGTCAATGAGTTTGCACTAATATGTCAACGAGATGGTCCTGTCAATGAGTTGGTTGTTGAGGTCAAAGGTTTGTCAACGACTTTGTGTCTCCCAAATTTATACGAGTTTGTTTGTCAATTTGTACCAGGGCTTCTAATGTGTCAACGACTTGATGACGAATTTTTGTGTCGACGAATTGACCTGTATTCTTTTTAAGGCAGGACCCAGAGTTGATGGTCACCTGTGTCTTACTCTCTTGGGGTTTTTTACTAAATCCTAATATAAGAAAAATAGAGGGTTTTGCCACCAGTCAATGGTCACCTGTGACCTTGATCCTGGTGGATTTACCCCAATTTTAGTATAGGTATAGGAATTACAATATTAATATTCAATTAAAGTATATATTCCATTAACCCATTGTACTACGGGGTTTGGACAGAGCCTGAGGAACTGCTTTAGCAGTCTGCCGTTCATACTACCACTTTGGACAAGTTGTGAGTGATAATGAGTTCAGCAATATCAGCTGTAGTTGATCAACTAGTTCAGAAACCCAATGTACAAGTCCTAGAAATGTATGAAATGATCTTGGATAATGTCCTTTAGGTCCGTTATTGGGCTGATTTTGCTGTAAAGTGTCCATTCCAGATGGAGAAATTAGCAGAAATTTGTCCGTTTCAGCGCTGGATGTATTAATTCTGAAAACAGCCGCTATGAGCATTAGGGTTGCTATCGCCGTGATTAGGTTGATATCTGAATTACAGTTCCTCATTGGAATAACTCTTCAAACATTAATTGCAATGGAGAAAGTTCTGAGGGATAGGCTGAGTAGGTTAGTAGCCTTAGAGGTGTAAATTGCAATTGGGATAGTTCACAGAAACTAACTGAATAGGCCAGTCGTAGAGATGTCAAGAGAATTGCCAATTTTCAGCTATTCACTCCTCTTCAATTGAAGAGACACATTTAAGTTATCTGTTCCTCCATCATGAGAGCTGTCAGGTCTAGTTTAAGTTTGTATGGTGGTTATATTTATAGAGGTTATGTTTGATGATTAAAGTTTTCGGGTTTGTTTGCACGGTGTTAGTTTGATCACAATGTTGCATTTAATCATCTACAAGTATGCACACTAACCAAAAACGCTGCGACGCGTGCTGAAAGGATACAGTGGGCTTAGAGACGACTCATGAGAGGCCAACAGCTACCAAGTTACGGCCTAACAAAGACTACAACAGTTAGATAGATAAAATGTACCATGGGTCATTCCATGTAAAATTATCCAGGGGGTGCCAGGTAACCCCCCAAGATTCCCTTGAAAAAATTCATATGTGCTTATCTACCCATAGTATGGGAAAATGCCAAATATTTGGTCTATATCTCAATTAGTTTACGTATTACAGCCCTTTGAAATTAGATTATTATTTTTCTCGCCGATGCATTTTCAGGCAACTTTGGCACCATAAATGCTGGTATATAGCTGAAATTTGCTACACAGACCATTTCCATCCTGAAGAATTCAAAAATTCTCTCAAATCATGTGTATCTCGCACTTTTATTTATAATTTCCTATGATATTTCCCTGTATGAAAAAACATTCATTTTGATTAAATCTGTGGTAGATTTCCTGGAAAATATTCCAAAATCTTGATGATTTGATACGGAATGACCCCCATGCATATGCATGAGCTGCACAGTGAATGAGGGAGAGCTGGCAGCCCTGCCACAATGGTATAAATCACTTTTGCATTGTTTTTTTTTTTCCAGATAGTGTATAAAGATGTGCTATCAATGGAACCCATTAGCTGAAGTCCGGCTCTACCTCGATGGCTTGCCAAAAGATCTGTACATTACATGTTTGGCCACCAGAGCCTTCATAGGGTAATTCGATCCGCATGCTTCACAGAGAAATTTTTAAAAACAGTAAAGTTTTCCAGTTTGACGCTGTAATCCTGAAACCATTAATTTTATTCCAGGGACAGAGAGCTCTACCGTCTTGGCTTTAAAGACTCTGCGGATGATTTAGAAGATGAGGATGCTATCCTTGGTGTGCTAGAGTGTAGCGATGACTCAGATGCCGCTTCCGAACTTGATCAGGTAGGCCGAGAACTTCTACGAAAGGTTTTCTTTAATGTGGGTCATGGAAAGAGAGCATTAGTGGCCTCAGTGACTGTATGTGTCAAAGGTTATGATGAGCACAGGACTATTGCCAGTGCACCAATATGTACTTCGTCGAAAACTGCAGCCAGAATAATAGACAGTAGTGAAGAAAATGCACAACGAAAAGATAACGCTACAGAAGAGGAAAAACTTGATGAAAAAGCTTTGATGAGGGCCATGGGATTACCCACAGCATTTGCGAAGCAGGATATGTGTGAGAAGGTTTGTTCAGTATTCTTTATCTTTTACTTAAAACTAAAAGTTTTAGTTAAATTTTTTCCTGTGTTCTTGCAGTGCAGACTGATGCCACTGCTGTAGTATTTAATAATACATATGATGTTTCATACTAGAGTTTCAAAAGATAAAATAGTACATTTGGAATTGTAAAATTTCATCGTATTGATCTTGTATGTGATTTGCTTGTTATCTGTTTTAGAAACCTGTGACTACTGAGGGTACATTGCCTAAAACTCCGTCAAAGCCTGAGCGAAGAAGACAAGAAAAGGCGCCATCTTGCAGTTATTCGTCACTACGTAATCAGTATCCTGTGTACAGTGAACCACATAATGTTTCTGCAACTGCTGGATATCAAAAGCCCACAAATGTGGTGCATCCCCTGAATAAGACAGTTTATTATACACCAGTGGGAAGTGGCCGAGGTCGTGGTGTGCTTGGACTATCACTTGTTGGTGGACAAGATTTGCCTGTGAAAAGGGGAAGAGGAAGGTGTTCAATGCATGGTGCTCATCAAGGCTTTCATGAACAGAAGCCTGTTGGACGAGCAAGAGCTTTGCAAAATTATCCAAGGGATCAAGCTAGAGTTATGCAAGATGTTTACCATTATCCCAATTATCAAGTGAATGTTAAAAAGAAACCTGTGGGCCGTGCAAGAGCTTTGCAGCTGTTCAAAAATACTGGTCATCCTCATGGACTTGCACCACACCATTCCCATAAACCTGTGTGTGATGACCCATATCTCAGTCTCCTGATGGGTGAATCCTTGCCTCCTGAGATATCTTTGGTTCATGCTGAAACTGCACATATAAAGAAAACAATGTCTCCTGTTGTTGCTGGACCAAGACTTGACAGTGAATTATACAGTCAGTGGTATGGCAATGCCACAACGACACAGACCAGTGGCTATAATAAAAATCTGTCTGATTTAAGGAAAGAAATGTCACCTGTTGTGGCCAGAGCTAGAGTTGAAAATGACATTTGTACTAGCTGGTATGACAGCTTAAGCACTTGTGTTGGAAGTGATGGATATTTTGACTATCGCATGGTTGAATGGCAACCTAAAGAGCAAAATTTACAAAACAGTAATCCATCAAATTCAAAAAAGGTAAGGCATGCGTTCAGTGAACAACACTTCTTGGAGTAAGAATAAAGGGAGTTGTAATTTCTCTTTCCTGGGTATTAGTATGTCATTAAGGCAGGGTTGAAGACAAGGCCGAATGAAATATATTGTTTGGTTCCAATTTCCTACCAACCCTAGCAAAACTACCCTAAACATTTTATGGACTTTTCAAGATTTTTTGATTGGTTTTAAAATGGATGACTATACATTTTAATTATACATATATTAAAAAAATGATTATTTGGCTGACCTACACTACAGACCCTACTTTTAAGGGCTATGAAATCAGAACCCTAACAATTTTTTTCATTCGGCCCAATTGTTCAAACATCACCACCTTATTTTGTGAATCTTGCTTGGTCAATGATATTTTGTGATTGTGTGTATCGTGCTACATGAATATTTGATTTTCAGCTTTTGTTTTGATTGGATGATACTGAACAAGAGCTTTGAGTTGCTGTCAGTTGAACTGAAGGGGTTCAATTGAATTTACCCTCTGTATTTTATACTCAATCTCAGTGTCACCAACAAGTAACAATTCTTATATGATTAAATATTATGACGATTGAGCATGCATTAATTATTAGTCTGATTATTTAGTCCTACTTAAGAAGCAACAAATAGGCACGTGGAAGTATTAATGCTACAATCTACATCGTGGTGTTGGTGGCGGGTAAACTAGCAATTTGGCGTGCATCTACATTGAATAAATGATGTAAATTGTGCATGGAGTGTCTGTGTGTAAGTTACATTTCAGTGGCCGGTTTCAGTTTGACATATGATTAGCAATACTAGATAATATTTAACCCCTATCATTTAAGGGTAAAGGTGCATGCTATATGGTTGTCACTCGTGAATTTCTTTTTCGAACGATGTTTCAACATGCTTTCTTGAGGTGATGTTACAGTTGAACACATTTTACCACATTAAACTTGAAAAAAGTTCTTTTGTTTTTTGATTAACAGAAACCCCAGAGGAAGCAAATAGTGAAAGTTGTAGAAGATGAAGTTGCGGAAGAGGAAGATGAATCAGATGAAGCCCAGATGATGAAAGCCATGGGTCTACCAGTCAGCTTCGGGAAAACTCCTACCAAGCCAAAGGTATTTCATTTTTCAGTACGTCCATTAAAGCACAGTAAACCATGCAATAAGTAAGTTTATACTCCAATAAGACTGTTTTCCTATTGTTCCGAGCAGGCAATAACCAACGAAAATGTTAGTTAACTCCCACCTCAGTGCAAACTGAACTTGTTTTACGTAATAAAGGCATTAAAACAAAACAAGCAAACAAATTAGAAATATGCCTAATGGAGTATAAGTTAGTTATATCCCTCCGTCGGAAGTTATGTTAGTTAATTCCCTCCTACTCGGAATATAACTAATATCTAAACTTGAATTAAATCAGGTGGTCCATTTGAATTCAACTTATGTAAGTTTTACTGTAGTTTATTATAATGCACGTTACCTTCTGCAGTGCATAAGATGGACACATTCAATACTATCCTTTTGATTTGCATATTCTAGTGAATCTATTGACAAATCATGAAATCAGCTGTTCAATATTATAACAATAGTGGATGGTGAGGAGTCCAACATAGAGTTTTGTGGGAGAAAAAAAAAATTAATTCTGAATCCCACAAAACTCTTTATCTGGGACGACACGCCATCAGCCACTGTTTATGTTCTCTGATCAGCAACGTAAATCTACTGTATTATCAAATGTATACATTAAATTATAAAAGATCTTGGTCATCTGTGTCATGTAACCTATGCAGAACAAGGGCTGTTGCTGTTACAATTTGTCTGTCAAATTAAACACATTGAATAAAATGTATCATGACGTAAATCCCTGTTCAAATGGGAGTGAGAAAGAATGCAATATCTCGGCATCGTGAACATCTTCGATTCGTGACATATTTTGGCCTTAACTCAGTCAAGTTTGGTCTGATTTGGAAAATCTGAATTTTATTAAATAGGTAAAGTCACGTACTATCAGAATATGAGTTTTTATGTATCCGACAGTCCAATGATAGTTTTGTTATTTAGCCATAACTTAAATTTGTTGTCCAATTTTGAAAATATAAAGTTCATTATGACCAGAACTAATTGGAGAAAATATCACACTTGTCCCTAATCTGTTCTGATTGATCAGGCTCACTCCACTACTATGGGCTATAGGCCTAGCAACGTCCAATGTACTTAGCAACGGCCAGCATACACTCATGCTGGAGGACAATGAAACATTCTGATTGGCTGACAGCAGCTGATCTTAGAACATGATATTATTTAGGATGAAACTTTACTTTACTACATTCGGCACATGATTATCTTTTTAGCCAAAGAAGAAAGTTGTTGTGGAAGCACCGGCAGAAGTGATAGAGCCTGTTAGGAAGACAGAGCCTGTGAAGAAAAAAGCAGAGGTTGTGAAGAAACCCCCTGATGCAGCAGAACTGCAGCTGAAATGGGATGAATTTTGGTTTGAGCATGGTGAATACATCAAGTGGAAAGTCTGGGTGGACAAGTACCATGACTATATTGACCCAAAATTGTTGCAACATAGTTGTCCTGTGCCTGAAGTTCAGAAACAATTAGCAGAAGAAGCTGCAGCCATTTACCAGGCTGAATTAGAGGAGCATTTGAAAGCCAAGAAAGCTGGGACTCCTTCGCCTGTGAAGAAATTTGAACTGTCTCCAAAGGTACGAGCTTGCATGGCCAAAGTACTTGGACCGTCAGTATCACAGTTTGATCCAGACACAGATGTCGTGATTGAAGAAAAAACTGAAATAGTAGATGGTGTGCAACATACAACTAAATATGACATTCCAGAATCCACACCGGTGAAACAAGAGTACTCAGAGTATACCCTGTGGTCAACTAAACGACAGAACACAGACTATGCTGCCAGTTCGCACCTTTCTAAACATGGCAACAGCTATTTCCAGCCATTCGTAAAAGGTGGCATTTATGACCCTTATATCAGACTGAATGAACAGAATGAGTCAACTGGTGATGTGAGTGACGCTAATCTGAATGCTGCTGAGGCAGAAGCATCTCAGGATGATTCTAATGCTCATGAACCTGAACAAACTTATGACGATCAGTGGACCGCTCTTTGGGATCAGCATTGTGATGACATGTACTGGCAGTTTTATGACAAATTTATGAATGAAATTGGGCAAAATGTGGTTGGTGAACTGGAAAATTTGGTACTAAAGTTGTCTCTTGGGGAAAGTATAGTTGATGAAATACAGAAACTTGAAATCAAGGACTGTGATGAGCCATGTGATGCTGGAAACGAAGGAGACTCGGGTAAAAGTGAGGTTACTTTCATAAATACCATGATCATATACAATTTTTATTCAAGTCTGACATGTCTGTCGATTAAGCATTGTTATGTTTCGAATATACCGTTTAAATGGTAAAATATAACTCTGTTTTACTATGCTCATGCAAGGTGAACAATCAAGTGGTAGCAGTTCTGGCAAAGGGACTGTGGATAGCAGTGCAAATGGGAACACATCAAATACTGAAAACCATGGTCAGGGAGCATCTTCATCGGGTGACGGTGGTGGAGATCCCCCACAAGATAAGGGGTTTACAAACCCTGTTGATAGGTTGGTGGATTATGGCATACTAGTTGTGCTGTTATTTAAAATTTTGTATGAACAGCATAATTTACAAGTTGGTGTTTCTAGACCTCTGGCATATAAATTGTATTATCAAATGTCATTTTGTTTTCATGCAGCCCGAGTGATGAATCAGATAGTGATGAGGAAGATGAAGATGAGGCACCTGAGGTGAAGAAAATCAAGAAAATGAAGGATATTTTTGATGTCTTGGGTTATAGCTTCGGGGAAGAGAAAGCCACAGTGTAACTAAACTTACTTTGCTCCGGTATCCTGGGCCTTCTGTATTAATAGTTCTACCTTAATAAATTAGTGCAATTAATTCATTTATTTTTTCATTTTCATTTCAGACCTGGAAAGAACAAGATAACATCAGCACATGTAACCTACAAACAGAAGAAGTTGAAGAAGGAAAAGAAGAAATTGAACATGGGCAAAGGGGCACACGTCAGATTCGATGATGATGATTCAACTGTAGATTTAAAAGGTGCACAGGTTTTGGCAAAAGTTAAAAACTTCCTTCAGGATACCAAAAAATTACAGGACAAGGACAAAGATGCTCAAGAAAATAAACAAGAGGATGGAGATGAAACAGAAGTCGGTCAAGGTGATGCCAAAATAGTTGAACCTGCTCTAGCACCTAAGACCCCGACCATTGACACTGCAAAACAAAGTGTGCAAGAGAGTCCAAAATCACAACGAAGGAATAAGAAAAATCGAAAAAAGAAGTCAAAGAAAAAGGTTCTGCCTCCTCCAGAGGAAGTCAAAGAGGATGCTACTGTCATGAAGTATTGGTGTCAGCGCTATCGTTTGTTTTCTAAGTATGACCTGGGAATTAGAATGGACAGAGGTAAGCATTCCTAAGCATGCAGTTGTTGGATTATATACCAGAAATTCAAAGCTTTATGCTTATGTGATCTTTCTGTTTTTCAGAGGGCTGGTTTTCAGTTACACCAGAAAAGATAGCACAACACATAGCCGAGAGATGCTGTGCCGACACAATTATTGATGCATTCTGTGGTGTTGGGGGAAACACAATTCAGTTTGCTTTCACCTGTGAAAGAGGTATGTGTAAAAATATGTTTAACTGGTCAGGGTATAAATGTGATTGAAATGTGACAAGAGGCTATTTCAGCATAAAAGCAAATCTTAAACTTAAATCTTTTATTTTCCAGTCATAGCAATAGATGTGGACCCTGTAAAGATTGAGTGCGCTCGACACAATGCTGCTATTTATAAGGTTGAGGACCGAATTGAGTTCATCTGTGGTGACTATATGAAACTTGCACCTTACTTGAAGGCTGATGTGGTATTTTTGTCCCCACCTTGGGGAGGACCTGAATATCTTGAAGCTGAAACATTCAACCTGGAAGATATGCCCATCAATGGGTAAGTCAACCAGAAGGCAAAAACTTTACTGATTATATAAATCATTGTAACATGTTACAATTTGAGATATTATGAATGTTTCAGGATGGACCTGTTTGATATTTCCAAGAAAATCACGACAAATATTGCTTACTTTGTTCCAAGAAACTGCAATGCTGAACAGGTATGTTTCATCAATACTTTGATTATTAATTCAATGGCCATCAGCGTAATTTGCACCATCAAGAAGGCGATAATAACGACAACCTTGGTGGGCAGATCCAAAACATTCTGACACAAAAAACTTGTGATGAGGGCCATGTCTGTCATTCTTGTCAGGCAGATCACTTGCATCTTGGTTGATGGCGCAACTTTTTTTTGCTGATGGTCATTGCTGACTTACCGGGCTGTTGGTTCTCATTGTTGATTATCTATGTAATTTTGTCTTTCACAGCTTGCTGCCTTGGCTGGACCAGGTCAGAAGGTTGAAATTGAACAAAACTTGTTAAATTCAAAATTAAAAACTGTGACTGCATATTATGGACAGGTAATTGATGAATCATAGCTGTGTGGTCTCTTAGTCACTGATGTCATGATTATTATGTTAGTAAAAATTGTTTTACTCCAGGAGTAATATAATGTTATTATTCTGATTGATGTCAAATGATTCTATTAAAATTGTTTCACATACGTTCTGTGGGTTCCTTCTGCTGTCAAAGTGTGGTTGTTATTTTAAATGGTTAAGTTACACTTAGCCTGTGAATGTCATCAAAATCTCTTTTCTGTTCATATTGACAGCCAAGTTACTGTGTTTTACCTATTAAAAGGTTAAGTTACATATAGCCTGTGAATATCATCAAATTCAGAAATTTTTGAGTTGCGATTTGTGGCAGCTGCTCAGAGGGAAGTGATTTAATTCCTCCAGTCCAATATTTCAAACTTGTGATATATTAAGCATTTTCTGATAGCAGAAGGTTTTTTTTCGTCTTGTGTTTGTCTCAAGGTGTGTCTAAAAACTAGTTGGGAGAAAATGGTGACATTACCCAGAATGCTTTAGTCTTGTAGAATACTGCTAGTGGGGCTGTTTCATCCTTCATCTCATTGCTATGGTCCCTGCCTGTCCTAATTAGCCCATCAGGTGGAAAAATACAGGACGTAAAGCCCTAATCACCCACCCACCCACTGCTAGTGCGTGTACACCCGTCATATGAACACATTCTGTTAAGATTAAAACATTTCTGTAGTTTAAATCAAAACATTTCTGTAATTTTTGACAGCTTGTGATAGTTTGGCACTTAAAGTTAGTTCCAGACTTGGTAGATCTATGTGGAGCTATAAACAGACAGTATAGAGATGTCGAGAAGTGGTATAGAGATGTCAAGTAGACTAATACTAATAGGGTAGCTGTGTCAAATAAGAGTACAGAAATCAAGTAAACGGGTAGGTCCAACCTCCACAACTGGGCTTTGTTAACATTCTTGGCAATCTTTTTGTGAATGCGCTTTGTTCTTCAGTTTCAGTTTCAGCATTACGAAAACCTCCCATTAAACAGAATCCGTGAAATACCAACAATTTCAAACCCCTCATTATCTAATTAGCACAATCGAATGGAGCAACCCCCACATCAAAGGTCCCTAATTGCCTGGTGTAACATAACACCTCTACTACAGCCGGACTCCCACTCAGGTGCTGATGAGGCGTTAAACAATAACACACACACACACTACAGCCGGACTACTTTTCACCCCCCAGGGCGGGGGCCTAGCTCAGAGGTAGCGCTCTGGGCTTCCAACAGCTGGGTCCCAGGTTCGATTCCCGGTCGAGCCTAAGTTGGATGGCTGTTTCCTCCTTCGTCTCATTGTCATGGTCTCTGCCTGTCTTAATTAGCCCAACTGGTGCAGAAATACAGGACGTAAAGCCCTAATCACCCACCACCCCACCCACTTTTCACCCCCCACCATGGGCAAAGTCAAGCTATGACCAATGACGATGTGCAAGATCTATATTTAGCCCACCTGTTCAACAGGCCTTCGTATTATTATTCCATGCATTGTCAGTCAATGCACAAACATCTTTCACACCATGGAAACTAATGAATTAGGAGACACATTTCCCAATAATGTTTATGGTAAAGTATTCAAGTGAACATGACAAACCAAGATTTCCTGATATCCGGATTTATGCACAACAAACAAGCAATTTTAAGTTTGAATTTTTTAATGAGCCACAAAAATTAAAAACATGCGGTTTGGCAATACAGGGGGCTGCTCGCTCACACTATGCTAAAAATAAATAATCTAAAACTGAACTGCGTTGGTTTAAAGGCAAGGCAGTGAAGTGGGTCCAGATGGTGTCGACACAGCTGTAGGTGAAAAGACCAAGCTGGACCCAGGTGTATGCACATAACAAGCATGTGCATACACCGACTAACTAGAAGTAAAGTATGGCAATAGATAAATGAATAACCTAATGATAACTGACAATAAAATATTTACATTACAAGTTGGGGGAAATTCCCCAGGATAAAAGCCCAAACGAGCGAAAAGTGAGCGAGAGCCCCCAATGAGTTAAGTATTCATTGACAGTTGGGCAGAGGAAATGGAGGACTGTTGTGTGCGGATATAGCGTGTGTAGCACGACGACTTTCAACGGCCCAAAACTTGGAGCAGGTGGTCGGGAACACCCCCAGCTGCCCCTGAGGTACAGGCGCCTATCCTAAAAGAGTGGCCATTAAAATTAGAGTCTGCATAACCGAGGCGGGTGAGTGCTGACTTCAGGTAGCCCAGGAAGGTGGAGCGGCTCAGTGACATGTTGCAGAACTCAGAGTTAGTGAACAGGGGTGCGTCTGGTAGGGCGCCTCGGGTCAAGCGCAGACTTAGAAAACTGGTCATAGCAAAAACGGGGTACAGTGGCTTGATGTTATGAATGTAGATAGTGACGCCTGTGCCGAAGGGGTCAGTCTTAGACTTGCGAAGCAGCAAGGTGAAATGATTAGACTGGCTGCACAAAAACATCACATATTCTAATGAATGTACAATTTAAAGACAACACTGTGAATTCGCCACACCGTAAAAAACCATAAAATGCTGAAACAAAAATACAATGCAACATTTGATCTGCAAAAGATCCAAAAAACCCTTGCTTTAGAAGCATACATAAATCATAAAGAATGGTATAAGTGATAGGCAGCCTGAGGGGCGTGGTACAGTCTGACTGGGTTTTCCTAATGGCTCGGAGGATGTATGGTAGCTGTAAGCAGCCTGCCGTAATGTCAAAGTTTTTAGTCTTGATGTAATGAAATTTAACACCAGCTAAATAGAGTTTGATGGTGTCGTATCGTAGACGTAGAACTTGCGCACAGTGAGTCGCAAAGGAGATGAAATAAAAAAGCAATCTCTTTCGTGCCCACTGGTGGCCCCACAGAACGCATGCCAACACAATAGGGAAGAGCTCGCATAGTGCCATGGATTGCTGCTCTTTGTAAAACTCTGGGGGGAAGTAGCCCTGAAACCACTTGTTTCCGTAGATGCCTCCGAACGAGGTGGGTGTGGCATCAGTGAAAATTAGCATGTCAGCTGCCGTGGTAATATTTAGGTCCAGGAAGAAACTGACCCTGTTCCATTGTCCCAAGAATAGAGACCACATACGGAGGTCAGAGCGGACTGCTGAGGACAGGGTAACATGATGGTGTAATTCTCTGACTGTGGTAGACAGCTATGAGATGGGAAACGAAGGAGCGACCCGGACGGATCACTCTGCTCGCAAAGTTCATATGCCCCAGCAGGGACAAGAGTTCTTGTTTGGTGCAGGTGCGCCTGGAGGCGAACCAAGTCAGCGCTTGCTGGATACGCTCAAATTTGTTAGAGGGCAGGCTTGCTTGCATATTAGTGGTGTCTAGGATGACACCTAGATACTCGAGTCGTGTGGACGGTCCTTCAGTTTTGTGGTCAGCTAGGGGGACTTGCAGGGCATTGAAAATGCTTAGGAATGTCTTTTTAACACTGGCTGCGTCCGAAGCTGGGTTGACGACAACTAGAAAATCATCCAGGAGATGCATCAGGTTCCTTATTTTGTACTTAAACTCCGCTATCCAGCAGATAGCTTGCGAGAGATGGTCAAAAATATTTGGGCTGGATCGGCTGCCAAAGACTAGTCTGGTGTAGAAATAAAATTGCCCCTCCCAGGCTATGCCGTGAAATGGCCACAAGTCAGGTAAGATCGGAAGCTGTTTGAAAGCATCTGAAATGTCAGTTTTAATCAACAGGGCACCTGTGCCATTAGCTTGAATGCATCGGATGGCGTCGTCGATGCAGACATATTGTAGAGAAAAATCCTCTTTATTGATGAGGCTGTTGAGGCTGGGGTGGGTGGGATCGTTGTGGGGAGCTGACATGTCAACGATTAGCCTCTTCTTTTTCTATTATATTTGTGCACAGCTAAGCCGACAGGGTTAATTCGATACAACTGAAAGGGAATGTCATTGAATGGGCCCAGCAGGAAACCTTTCTGTAGTTCTGTCTGTATTAAAGCTGCAACTGCACTGGGGTCTTTGATGGCAGACTGCAGGTTTTTGCAACAGAGAGAGTCTTTCGGTAATTCTTGTACACCTGTATGAAAGCCTGAGTGCAGGCCTTCTAGCAAAAACTGCACAAAAAGTTTGTCAGGGTGAAGTGCAAGCTCACTGGCGAGGAGGCTGATGTTGATTGGTGTCGAAGCACGGAGTATCACCTGTTCCTGGTTTGAGGCCCAGTCTTGTGTAAAGGGCAGTTTCCCTGTTGATGCTCGCCTTTGCATGACACGCAAACGTGGGCTCGAGAGCAATTGGGAGCGTGGCAACCGTTGTCTGCGTTGAAGTTGTTACACACCTTGCCTTGGTGGAAGTATCGGGGTCTTCCGTGGGTGTCAACTCTGCCTTTAGTGTCCCCATATGGGCGCTCCATACGGTGGGTCGTTCGGGCAGGTTGCTCACGATGGTCGATGTCAAGGCTAAGCGGACAGAAGAGGGAGTTGTGTGAAGTGCTACCACACGAAGCACAAGAATTCACAGGTTTCCCAGCAAAAATGTTATTGTACAGAATCTCATCATGAATTGACCAGTTGATGCATACATTGTGAAATCTCAGCAGTGCAGCAGCTCTCTGGGCAAACTGGCAGTGGTAATCGTAAAAACTACTACCTGGATGACGCGCAGCCATGTTGACAATGGTACGTTCGTATATGTCGAGTTCCGGTCTGCGGTGGGGGAATGCAGTACTCATGACACCTTTGTACGTGGAGAAAGCTTCAATGAATTGGGCGATGGACAGGACCCTAGCTGGGGCACGTAACTCTATTGGCAATGTCACTAGGGGAGGCACGTTCAGTGTTGTCACCTGAGCCACGAAAATTTGGCACCAGAAGGGCAGCTAGATTGACATCCCCACCTTGCGTGATGGATTGTCGAAGGGCTGGCGATACGGTGACGACTTCTGGGATAGACTGGGAGGAATAACCAAATCTAGAACGAACAGCACCTGGGCGGGGTCCTGACAGCTGATCGGGGCTCCCTGCTGCAGCGCTGGGGCTGTCAAATGCCAGATTCCTGTAGGCAGACGCCAAATTGAAATCCGCGGGATCCACGGTTGGAGCGGAATGGAAGGTTGCCATTGCCGGCGGAACGTCCGCTGGGTGTGTTGTTGGAGACTGTGGCGTCGCGGGAGCATTCTGAACTTCGTCAAGGCGAGATTCCATCGACGAAATTTGCTGGCGGAGGCTGGCAAGCGAATCCAACACGGTAGCGAGGACACCCTCGATTCCGTTGGCCGTGACGTCATTATTCGGGGATGCCGTTGACTGCGCACGAGGCTGCGCAGACAGTGAAACATGGCGCACGCTTTCAGCGCGATCAGCTGAGTCTTGCTGGGCCTGAAGCAAGAGAATAAGCGCCGAGCGGCGGGCATTCCTCTGGAAATCTATTCCCCGGTGTACGCAGTCGTCTCTGAGACGTTGCAAGGTCCAATTAACCAGCAGATCAGGATTGTACGGCGGGCGTCGAGTTGCCGGTCGGCCTGCTCTACCTCGAGTGGGTGCCATTGTATGATGTGCGCTCAAGTGCGTCCAGGCGAATCAAAATAAACAGAGACACGTGAATCCAGGGACGGTTGCAAGTGACTAAGACGGTCCGGGAGTACCTCGTACGGCAATAAGACGAAAGTCAAATGACGAGATGCAGCGAAACAGGTATACAAAGTAAATCCGAAGCGGCGTTACATCAATTGTTGAACTTTCTCAAAATCAGAAACAAGTCTGCTGACCGGAAGTGACCAGTCACGTGATGGTCTAAGAATAGCTGTGTAGCTTGACATTGGCTGTGCACAAACCCCAATTTAATAAATCAAATGGGTACTATATGTAGGTAATTTATTGAAAATATCTTTAAAATAAAATACAATATTGAATATCATACCATATGCATACTTGACATAACAGATCATAAATTCTTATCAGTGCAGGAACACTTACAATGCATGTTATTATTACAATTTTGGCATCTTAACACAATAAACAAATAGTTTTGCTGGCAAGCTTATAGCACCAATTTCTTTAAGTGTTTGAAAATGAATAACATTTACTAGTTTACTAAACATTTACAAACAAAAAATATTACAAGCTATTCTATAGGTTTTTTCTATCCAAAAAATATAGCACCTAGATCACAGGTAAAATAGAAATAGAAATTACAATATAGCCACCAGAATAAAAAAAATCAAGCAAAGTCAGTACAAACTACATATTCTTTTGTTATCAGCTACAAATTGAATCAAAGGCTTTTATACTAAAATCACATTAAACACGGACTAGAAGTCATTAGACTAGAAGTCCTAGAAGTGAACACATTTGATGGACACATTTAATGTGCCTAAATATGTCAGGGGAAAATATCACAGGATGCAGAAATAATCAGTCTACCTACCCCTGAGTATCCATTCCCAGCAGACTCTAAGGGGCAATTTCTACTACAATACAAATAGGAGAAACATTCAAGAACATGAAGTTGAATAACCGGACATCTTGCAGACACATGCATTTCTTTAATACTGAAAGAAAAATAAATTTTTATAACCATTGTTATCTTATACGTTTACTCACACCTGTAACACCACAACTTCTATCCTTCTATCGTAACTTCAATACATAATAATGCATATTTCTTACATCACACACATCATGACTAATTGTTTTATTTAAGCCAATGTCACACGAGCCGGTTTTGCCGTAGTGAACCCGTAGTATTACGTAATAGTTATGTAACAGCTCTTTCCGCCGGTTTGGCGACAGGTTCTGGAAGCAAAAAGGGGCGGGGCAGCACCTGTCCGGTTACCCGCCGGGTTCTACGGGTTACCCGCCGGGTTCTACGGGTTACCCGCCGGGTTCTACGGGTTACCCGCCGGGTTCTACGGGTTACCCGCCGGGTTCTACGGGTTACCCGCCGGGTTTTACGGGTTACCCGCTGGGTTCTACGGGTTACCCGCTGGGTTCTATGGGTTACCCGCCGGGTTAACCACCGGCTTTCACGGGTTACCCGCCGGGTACGGCAAATTAGTTGACGGCTTCCAGGGGTAGCCCGGCGGCTTCCACGGGTTGCCCGGCGGCTTCCACGGGTTGCCCGGCGGCTTCCACGGGTTAACCCGGCGGCTATCTCGTGGAATTTGCCAAAAATGTATAAATAGGGGCTGCATCTGTTGTTCTCCATCATTCTGTCTCCGGCTGCTGAAGAGGAAAGACCATGTACATGCATCAACCCCAACGAAATAGAGCCTTGCTACTACTAGCTGCTCAGGCCAATTATACATTTATTTTACAACTTGCTTGTATGGAAGCACTAGCTGAGGAGGAGGAGGAGGAGAGGAAGAGAGAAGAAGAAAGAGAACTGGCAGCCAGGAGGAGGAGGAGGAAGGTTTGGGTGAAGCCTTGGCTGTTTAGAAGACCTCAGATGGGATATTATGATCGTCTACTGAGAAAACTGTTCCACGAAGACACCGCAAGTTATACCAACTTTATGAGAATGGAACCAGCCATTTTCCGAGAGATCATTGGCAAAATTGATCATAGGATTAGAAAAGAAAACAGCTGTATGAGGGAAGCTTTGGACCCAGGACACAGACTTGCCATCACCCTCCGCTATTTGGCAACTGGAAACAGCTACAAGTCCCTCATGTATGGCTTTAGAGTGGCCCACAACACCATCAGCTTGATAATTCGAGAAGTCTGTGAAGCCATAATTGCAGAGTATTCCGATGAACTCCTGGCCTGCTCCACAACTCCAGAAGAGTGGAGAGAAGTTGCTGAACTATTCTTTTCGAGATGGAACTTTCCTCATTGTGTTGGAGCCATTGATGGAGAGCATGTGGCCATCAAATGTCCTCCCAAAGGTGGTTCCGTGTACTACAACTACAAGGGATACCACTCCATTATACTCATGGCTCTTGTGGATGCTGACTACAAGTTCCTTAATGTAGACTGTGGAGCTAACGGAGCTGGATCGGACGGAGGAGTATTTAGCACGACAGTCCTGAGGGAAGCACTTGAAGAAGGGACCCTTGGGTTACCGCCACCTGAACCAATCGTTCCTGGTGAAAGACCTCTTCCCTACTTCATTGTCGGAGATGATGCCTTTCCTTTGAAAACCTGGCTGATGAAGCCACTGCCCCTAAGAAACATGACCAAGGAGCAGAGGATATACAATTACGGACTCTCCCGGGCAAGAAGAATTGTGGAAAATGCATTTGGGATCCTTTCAGCAAGGTTCAGGTGTCTCCTGACTACCATGCCACAGAGGACCAAGACAGTGGAATCCATAGTCCTTGCATGCTGCTGCCTCCACAATCTGATGAGAGTAAGGTATCCAACTGCCCAGAACAAAATGGTGGACCAGGAAGATCCAGTCACACATGTAATCACCCCAGGAACTTGGAGGGCAGCTGGAGAAATTGATGAAATGCCACCACCCACTAGAGGCCATTCAATGACTGGTGTAGCCAAGAGTCAACGGCAGTACCTGGTAGACTATGTTAATTCAGAGGAAGGAAGTGTGCCATGGCAAGATGACATGGTATAATAAAGAAACCACACAACAACCCCGGCCTTTTTCAAGGCCACCAAATCCTCCCAAGAGAGCAGACCATGTACTCTTCTTGTGTAATAAAAAAAAAGTTCCTGTCTGACCCACACAAAATATTTTATTGGTTCAGAAGTGCTGTAGTTGTTGGTTGTTCAGAAATGCCGTATTTTTTATTTTTTTTGGTTTAATAAAGTTTTCATATTTCCTTAGGAAACAAAGTTGCAATTAACTTAAGTGTGGTGGTGTCAGGGTTACTAATATTTAGCAAAGAGGACACAATTTTTTTGGTTCAGAAGTGCCGTAGTTGTTTCTAGTTCAGAAGTGCCGTACTTTTTTTTTTTTGTTCAGAAGTGCCGTATTTTTTCTCTTGTTCAGAAGTGCCGTAGTTGTTTCTTGTTCAGAAGTGCCGTAGTTGTTTCTTGTTCAGAAGTGCCATAGTTGTTTCTTGTTCAGAAATGCTGTACTTTCATTATTTTCATTGCCGTATACTAGAAAAAACTACGGCAGTTCTGAAGCAAAAAAAATAATACGGCACTTCTGAACAAGACACAACTACGGCACTTCTGAACAAAAAAAAAAAACTACGGCACTTCTGAACAAGGAAAAACTACGGCAGTTCTGAACCAAAAAAAATGGTGTCTTCTTTGCTCAAAATTATTAAGTTAGTAACAAATTTTTTTGCTAAAGAAATATGAAAACTTAAGTAAAGTGTGATAATAAGCAATCTACTGAAAGATAGTTCAAGTGTATAATAAAGAAATATTGTGATCTAATCAAAAGGAAATATGAACAAGTTACTTGATGTGAAGAAATTGATTTTGGACTAAAATATTATTATTTTTTGGACAAAGATAGAGAAAAGTTTGGAGGGTTTTGGGAACTTTTTTTTTGATTGATTGTTAACACAAATATGTGTACAAGGCGTGCTCTTTTGGGAAGATTTGGTGGCCTTGAAAAAGGCCAGGGTTGTTTGGCCTCGAAAAAGGCCGGGGTTGTTTGGCCTTGAAAAAGGCCGGGGTTGTCAACAAGTTCAGATACTGGCTCATATTCAGTGGTGTTGAGCTACTGGCTGGCATGTCGGAAATCATCGACAGAGGTTCAGAAGGAGGCAGTGAAGAAGGTCAAGCTGCAGTTGCAGGTGGCCAATTCTTTTCTGGACTCAGGATGGTCGTGTACTGAAGCCCAGGAGGTGGAGGAGGAGGAGCGAAGAAGTGCTGCTGGTGCTGGTGCTGGGGTTGCTGTTGCTGCCTTTTGGTCCTCATAAGGTTTCCTTTTAATTGAAAAATCATAGGCATCAGTTGCGCATGAAATTCATCAAAAGTGTCCGTGTCCATCATCAAGCACTCCGCCACGATGTAATCACCCATCGCCCGGACTCCCTTTCGTTGAGATCTGCTGGATGATGAGGAGGAGGAGGAGCAGCAGCAGCCATTTGATGAAACGATGCCTGCAGGGCACCCGTTGAGCTCCTGGCCAATTCCATGAGTTCATCCATTCGTCTTTGCTGCTGGGGTTCCTATCTACGCTTCTTGTAGGGGCCGCCCTTGGAAGGAGCCGGGGGGATATCCATAGAAATATCCGGGTCATCAGAAATCTCCTGGGGCCCAGATTCTTCTGCAGCACTGCTGCTGTTTTCCTTTCCAAGTCTCTTTGCAAGAACATTGCTCCCTTGCCGACTGGGAATCCGAAGTTGGCACATATCCACTGTTCTTTCTCTGTGGGATTTCTCTTGGCAGTTCCAGATGGCCCCTGCCTCATAAGTTTGCCGGCACTAGTCCTGATGGATTCCAGCCAGGTCCTGAATTGCAAACCGGTGCAGGGAACACTCAACTTGGCAGCCATTGCATTAAGGAGGGCCGTCTTCTTGCCTGAGTCCTTATAATCCGATAGGGTCTGGTCATAAAATATCGGGTGGTCCCGGTACCAATCCGCAACTTGCTGTTCATCCTGGTGTGGCAGGAAGAGCTTCTCCTGCTTCTTCCGAGGCTCATTGCCTCTAACTGAGGGAACAGGTGATGCAGGACCTGCAAAGCGAGCAGGTGAATTGTCAGGAGAAAGAGCAGGCGCAGGAGAAGGTGCAGGCGCAGGAGCAGGCGCAGGAGCACGAAGACGCAAAAGAGGAGCAGCAGTGGACTTCTGGGACTCATCCGTGCTGGCAGCATCTGAGGATGACCTCGTGGCAATTTTTCGTCTCTTCTCAGGTCCCTTGGCAGGTACAGTCTGCTTGGCAGGTACAGTCCGCTTGGCAGGTGCAGACTTCTTCGCCATCTTCTCCTTCACAGGAAGAGCACTCTTCTTCTTTGATGAAGCAGAAGATACTTCATCATCGCTGGCTTGATGTGAAGAAAGCGATTTTTCTGTATCCTCAGCAGGAACTGCAGTTGTCCTGGTCCTAGGTGCAGTAATCTTTTACATCGGCATGATAAAAAATATTTTCTGTAGCGGTGTATTCTTGGTCTTCTCAATATGGTAGCAAGATGCTGAATGATCTGATAGCCACTGGTCAATCTTTATATACTGCCTGGATAGCGTACCCCGCTGTGATGACATAATAAACCCAGCTCATTGCGTCGCATTGGATCCACACAGGATGACACTGGGCAAACACGATTGCTTGCTATACAAGCCGGCGGGTTAACCATGGAAGCCATGGGTATCCCCAGGTATCCACAGGTGGCCGTATTGGGGCCGTCAGCTTGGAGCCGGGTAGCGATTTCCGTAACTATTACGTAATACTACGGGTTCACTATGGCAAAACCGGATCGTGTGACAGTGGCTTTAATGGTTTTTTAATCTAAGCTAAAAGGTTCAATCTAAGCTAAATATTGATACAAGCTAAAAAGTTGAAACATCCCAAGCACATAAATATTTTGAATCTAGTACATCCGATCTGTATTCTCTTATAGACAAATTACTATATTTATCGAACTTATATATATATATCTTTATTACACACACATAAAAGGTGAGGTAATTATTTTAGATTTTTTACATATAAATTATGAATGAGAAAGAAAATGTAAAAATTGTGAAAGTTCATCAGGTGTAAATTGTACTCTATTGTCTATAATGTCTTTAATAGCCTCAATCATGGCAAAATCTTCTGAGGAGCACTTGCAGGAATTCAACTTGCAAACATTAACGACCCCATTTAAGTGGTAATAGTTCTGTATATAGTTCAAATTGTCACCTATAATTGTCTGGATATTTGCTGTACCTTTGGTTGGAATGAATTTGACAAAAATGTTGTCACTCTTTCTCATGTGGTCATAAATCCCAAGAAACATCTCACAGATTTTGTCATGAGGGCTCTTCATCTCGGCTATGTGAGGAAGGAATCTACAATGAGTCTTTGGAGGTAATCGGCAAAGGCGCTGGGTACATCGGTTCCACAATTTCATAAAATCCTTGGGATGACCATCTCGTAGCCTCCATGTCTGAACCCCATAAAAGTGACAGCACTGGCTGCTGAAGATCGACATTATAATCCTGCGATCAATAATTTTTGGGGCATTTCCAACCAGAGTGTTAACTCTTCCTATTAAGTCACTCTTTTTTGCAGAAACTTCCTTCAGTTCACTTAAATTACTGGAGAGATAATTCCCCAAATGCTTTACGTCTTTATGCCAGGCAAGGGAATTACCATTCAACCACATATCCGCCCTGGATTAGGCTCCTGTTTTAAAATTGTAAACATCTGATGAAGGGAGGACCAGATCTTTGCAGCCAAATCAAATGCTGCACAGAATTCTGCAGTATATGAGGGAATTCCCTCTCATGCCCTACCAGTGGAGGGCTGATGATGCCTAATGCATGATCCTTGTTCAAGGAGATGGGTTCAGGCTTTCCACTCTTATCTAAGTAAATTTGAAAATTTCCTTGTCAAAACCCCCTCGCCCTCGAAGGTCCTGGGCCTCCACGCGGCGAGGGTGGAAACACTTGGGGTGAAGTCCTCTATCCCCAGTGGCTAAAACAGGACAGTGCGCATTGCAAAAGCTGCTCCAGCTATCCAATGCAGACAATTATTGATTTTTTACATGCTTCTGGTTTCTACTACCAACTATAGATAATCAATCTTACCCTAGAGAGGGGTGGGGGCCTAGCTCAGAGGTAGCGCTCTGGGCTTCCAACCGCTGGGTTCCGGGTTCGATTCCCGGTCGAGCCTAAGTTGGATGGCTGTTTCATCCTTCGTCTCATTGCTATGGTCTCTGCCTGTCCTAATTAGCCCAACTGGTGCAGAAATACAGGACGTAAAGCCCTAATCACCCACCCATCCACCCTAGAGAGCCTCTACATAGCCCATTCAGGTGCTGATGAGGCGTTAAACAATAACACTAACTAACTAACTTGTAAAATCCCCCTGCGGTTGATGTTTGCCACTAGATTGTTCAACAATGCCTTCCTTACTTGGCATTCCAGATCCTTGTTGACTCTTATGACCTTCTCTCAGTATTTTTTCCACTTCAAGATTCAGCAATTTCTCAACAATTCGAGTGAGTCCATGCATGATGTCGAACACAGTATGGTTGGGTGGTACAGATGGTAAGAGGGACTTTAGTGTTCCCGGTCAACAAACAGGAAGGTCAGTGTGAGAGCTAAAAAACGGGCAGAAAACAGGTAGACTACCGACGTCAGGAGCGTCTGTAGTATACAAGATACCACTCACTACCGACGTCAGCAGTTATAGGAAGTCTAGCATCTACCGACCGTCTGTAGGTCTTTTATATTAGCATACTATCGACATCTCTATATATTGCTTTAACATCAGTAAAGGACAAAATACCAGTCACTACTGACGTCTACAACATTAGGAAATATAGTACTTGCCTACGGTCAGTAGGCCTTAAATATTGGCATTCTATCCACGTCGCCAGATTAAAGATTTCATGCAATTGCTGACAGTAATCTGATAAGCTTTTCATAGCGTCAGCTGTGGGGCAATTAAGGTTCTTTCCCGACGCCATTAAGTGGTAGCTAAAAGTGAGGTTTTATTTTGAACTTTGACAACTACTAAAATGACACAAAACATGGTGCTGATAAACTGTCCAAAAAAGTCATCAAGCAGTTGTAATGAACTTTATTGCATACTCAAAATAGCTTGCTTTACAACAGTTTAATGATACATAATTTGTTTTTCTGTGACCTTTCTTTTGCCCTTTCTTTTAGCCAAACAAGGGCTGTCAATGGCTGACAATGCTTCAGGGTGTCTTTTTCTCCTTTTTGATTTATCCTGCGTCTGAAAATAAAATTAAAATGTATGATTACAAAAAACACTGACAGGACTTCTGTGATAAGTCAAATTCAATGAATTGGTGGCAACAATTCATCTAAAAAAATTGTTAAGTGAAACATCCAAGTTACATTTATAGTTAACTGTCTTTTATATGTATAGTTAACTGTCTTTTTTAAGACACAATCAAAATATTGGCATATTAAAAATATCAAACAAATTTGGCATTTTCAACAAGTTTTGAGCTGTTTAAAAATGTGCCGTAATCTGTTATCTTTTTTTAAATATAATTTTTAAATATAATTGTGAAAACACTTTAACTTTATCCTATATATAACCGAGTATTGCACACCTGTTGCGTTTCTTCGTTGATCTGGCTTTCCATCAATCTCGTAACCACCTTAAGCCGCCCCTGACTTCTCTGAAATAAAATGGCATTCGTGTAACTATAGTGCAGACTATTCAATATGAAATTCAGTATTTAGTTTTATTGAGAGCATTAATATCACAAGTTGATACAATGAGTTAAACCAGTTTTTTACAATTAGATATACTGTCAGAGACCTGCTTTGTATGCAGATACATATTAACATAGAAATGAAGATGCTACTGGATACATAGCATATATACATTTTTAAAGCAGTATTTTTGATCATCAATTTATTATAAAAGATCATCATTACGGACTTAGAACAACAAAAGGTTAATTAATACATGAACCTCACCTGTTTATTTTGTGCCTCTTGATTGTCTCTGGCACAGGCTGAAACCCCTCTCATGGTAGGGGTGGTACTGTAAGTTGCTGTAAGTCCTGTAGCAAGGTTAGGACTTCGTGATGGCGACCATGCATGAGTGCTAGGTGATGCTGCAGAATGATCACTGGCTGGTAATTCAGCACTAGCTGACATGTCAGATGGTCTGGGGGAAGGTGAGCATACTGCAGCAGAAGGCTGGTCCACGGGGGGCGAGGCTGCAAAGCTGGAAACTGCGACAGCATCAGCTACCTGTACAAAAGAAAACAGTTCTTGCATATCTGCGTCTATTCATTTCATTATCATTTGACAGAACAATTGCATTACATTAATACTAATGAAGTGGCTGCAATTATATGTTCACTACAAAAGTATAGACTTTTGGCTAAAAAGGCCACTAAACAGAGCTTTTAATGGCGAAATATTGATATAAAGAACTTACCTCGTCATTATGAATACTTTTGTAATACTGTCTGCCTGCCTCATATGCATCTCGCACATTCTCTGCTAACATCACATCAGAGATACCTTCAAAGGGCACATGTGAAGGCCACCAGCATGGGGGAGGCACTTTTTCTCCATCTTTCTTGTAAAAAATTCGTTTAGCTGCATACCCTACAATCAAACACAACATGCAGGTTTATTATGGTAAAAAAAGGAGCTATATATATTGTGAAAACGCGCATGTTTTTCACATGTGTGTAATAACAAGCTTATGTATGTGCAAAAACGCACATGATAGGTTTCTTATTAATACAAATTATACTAAGATGAAAACTAGTGAATGTGAAAATTAATACATCTTCATTGTACACGAGTAACACATATTTACACATACACAAGTACTTTACACAGAATTTCTTGTAGCACATAAAGAGATAATTACCAATATGAGCTGTATTTTAAAGCTTATACATACCTTTGCTCTGTGAAATCCTGACCATATCTGTCAATAACGGATGAAGCTGATCCCGGTTTGATTTCAGGGCAAGGGGCATTTCACTTAAAATGGGCAGTGGGTCCAGTGATGAAACTGGTGCAGATGTTTTGACCTTGGCAAGATCTCTTTGAACAGTCTCATTAAATTCGGCATTGTCTTTGCTGCTGATGCTCCTCAGTATGAGTTGTGAAATACTGTCCCATCCACGTGTCATGATGGCCCCACTTTGTGGTAAGCAATATGTTAAGTTGCATACAACACCAATGCTCTGAAGTTTATCCATAGCTTTCATGATATTTGACAGGCATCTGTTGATTGATGGAATGTCCTTGTTTTCATTTACATTGTTTCTCTCCATGATGATTATGACTTTATGACGTTATGTGCACAGTTCAAAAGTCCAGAAACAAGTGACAGCTAACTGCATCATGTGGATTATCTAAGACCCCCCCCCCCCCCTAGCGTATAAATTTATGACTCCAGGGCATTCATTGGCTGTTTAGATATGGCGGGACATCAGTGTCTCCCCCATTATGAAAAAGAAAACATAACATGGATTATCTACATGCCTCCCCCTAGCGGATAAACAGTATTCCAGGTCATTCATTGGCTGGTTGAGTTTGGCGGGACTCTATAGTGTCTCCCCCTGAATGAGGAGGCAAGATTTGTGACTTTACCAGAGGTCATTCATTCAGCCTCTTCCAGTTGACATCGCTATATGAAACATGTTTCTACGAAATAACAAGAAAAAGAGGGTTGCCACACCTTTGTTTCTGAGAGGTAGTTTGGTGCGGGAAGATGCAAGGAAATCTCAACCTTCTGAACACATAATCCAAGCTCCAGACGCTTTTGCAAAACAAGGGTAAGTCATATTTTTTAACTGTTGGACAGTTATATACAAAATAATTGTTTTTCTTTTTCACTGACGCTAAAATAGTGCTCGCGAGCGTCTTTTAGGGCAGTGGCTACTTTTGCTTAGACAGCTAGCGATGACTGATTGCAATTAACTTTACTGAAAATTGATTGCAATTAACTTTACTCAAAATTTCCAGTGCTAAGTCAATTCTGTTTACACTTAATTGCTACCTTCTATGGCAGGTACATCAAAAGAATGGAAGTTAAATGCAATCGGTACTGCTGTCTATCTAGGGCCCAAAGTTGACAAACATTTGAGCAGAGTCTTTAAGTATAAAATTCATAAATGTTATATTACTGTTCAAAGTAATTTTGTAACTGCCGAATTATCTCTGAGGTTAAAAATCTTTTGACTTATATCTGGGCTATTGAAATTCTACACTCTTTGAAATATGGATTTCAAATTTATCAGTGGCTTTGAAGTCAGTAGCATCTGGGCTTGTGTGCAGGCTGTTATGTAACATCTCCAATCATAAGGGATACATATGTTTAGCACTACGACATTACTTAGATGTATTTGTAAACAATGGTCAAGTTATATTACTCCAAGATGGTGGTAGATAAATAAGGAATTTAAATTAACACAATATTGTTCTAAAAATTTGAAAAATCTACCTTTTTTTTTAAATGCAACATGTCTTGAGGATCCTAATATCAACGAAATACAACATCATTGATACATTTCTGAGGAAAAATTATTCAAACTACCACGTTTAGGCTAAATATATCCATAAATGTGATTTATTAGTGACGTTAAATAGTGAATTACTATACCATTCAGGTGTTCACCTTTGATACTTTCCCTTTGTTTTCCAGAAATATGAAGGTCTTCACACTGGACATGCAAACACGGTATATACAGAATCTGAAAAACCCTCATTGCTGGAAGGGCAGCTGTCTCTAAGCTGCAGAAACATAGCAATTACAGCCAGTCGGCAGTGACACAGTATTGTGTTAATACTGACGTCGGCAAGTGCATAAAAATCTCTCTTTGGCTGGAAAGGCAGCTGTCATTATGCCTTACAAATAGAGCAACTACTGACGGTCGGTACTTAAGGCAAAGCTTGGCCTTCCTGACGTCTGGTAACTAGGGTATTAGAAACACTGCTGACACTACCGACGTCAGTAGTGGACCTAAAACAGACCCGTTTCTTATATGCAGTGTGAAGGCCATTTGGAGCACATTTCTTAATTACTTCCTTTTTGGCATAATGGTAAAAATTCCAGCCAATGTCAGATGTTGGACTTAGCTGCTTGGAGCCATCAAGTACTTTAATTAGGAACATTTCATCACCGCAGAGGTTATACTAATTCTGTGGATACCTTTGCATCATGCGCTCTACATTGCTGTTAAAGCCAACATTCATCTCCAGATTGTCACGAGAGTCACTCCCATAAAAGATAGTTCCCGGTCGAGCCTAAGTTGGATGGCTGTTTCATCCTTCATCTCATTGCCATGGTCCCTGCCTGTCCTAATTAGCCCAACAGGTGCAGAAATACAGGACGTAAAGCCCTAATCACCCACTCACGCACCCATAAAAGATAGAGATGGGATATGTTTCATTTGGATTTTGATATGAAATTCCTCTAAGAAACATGTCATGGTTGACTAGAGAGATGGCTAAGAAGGTACTGTGAAGTCAGGTTTCACTAGTGACTCGGCTAAAGTGTTCAGAAACTCTTTTTTGCCATCAAATTGGTGAGTTACATAATCCTTAAGGGAAACATGTTGGTGTCTGACATGATCAATACCACGTGAAGCAACAGTATGGACAAGATCAAACAGCCTTCCTTCAGCTGGAGTTTTTTGTTGCGGTTCCCTGCTCGAGAATGGGTAAGCACGATCTGCAAAGCCTTCACAGGAATATAAAATCGCTGCTGCCTTTTGCGAGTTGTATCAAAAGCCTTCTCAAAATTAACACCATGCTTTGACAGACATTCATCTATTTGACTCCAGCCATTCTTTGAAATATGTGCATTGATTTCAGTGAATCGTAGGATGTTAGCAAGATCCAAAAACAAGTTCCCATTCATAAGTTTGTGAGACACTTTAAATCCACACAATGTCAACTCATCTGCCATTTTTTGTTAATGTCTAGGCCTTAAGCAAAGCATACACGTAAGAGTAACCTCTCTAAACATTGAACCCAGACAAATGCAACACATCATCATTGGCAATATACACTTCATTACCAAAGATGGCATATGGCACTGCTTTTCCGCATATATGGACAAAACCAGTTTCATCCAAGGTCTCAGTCAATTTCTACATCAGAATCTCACAATTAGGCTGAGGGGTAATTTGTTTTTCATCTGGAAAAACACTGTTAACTGCAGATTTCTGCCTTCTTTTGCATTTATTCTTCCTGACAGCAGGTACACTTTTATTGGAGTTGATGCTGCTAGGGGCACTGTAGAGAATAAATAAGAAAAGCTATTTGTTGCATCCTCTTTCCAACCAGGGCCGTTACACTGAGGATTGACAGTACTCAGCTGGTATTCCACAGCATGACAATTCTTTGAAAACAACAAATGTTGGACACCATCATGTATCAGAGTCAAAACTGCTACACTGGAGTTTTCTACACCTTTGTCATCTCTTCGTTTCACAGCATTAGAAAAATGAGAATACTTTTCATGGCGATATGTGAGGTCATCAAGAACAAGAAACATGTTATTATGCTTCACGATTGCATAAAAATGACCAGGTTTCACCATAACTTCTGCTTTGAGATAGTAGAAAACCCCATGAACAGGTTTCTCAATTTCGAGGTAAGGTGTTTGTGTGTTGCGTCCTTTCTCATCTAAGCCTGGTGTAACAAGGAGGAAATCTGGCATATGACGATTTTCATTTTCCAATTCAGTGTACAAGATACTGTTGCAAACATTGCAGGAGTACTTCCCACACTGCCTGTACAGCTCTCTATCCAGCATCCATTGCATGCCAGCTGCAAATTTGCCAGGGTACTTGGAATTTACCTCCTGCAGATAATAATGAACAGGCTTTTCTGTAGCACTAACTGGATAAGTCTCGCAACAAACTGGACAGATGCCATGTCCGTCATAATGCTGTAAGAAACGTGCATCTTGGAAGCGTTTATATGCCTGAAGAGAAAAGCGAAACCAATCCGGTAGACTATCAAAACCTATTTTATAGTATAAGGTTTAAATACGAATCGTACAAATTTCTATACACAGATGGCTCAAAAATGGAAAGACGAGTAGGCTGTGCTGTCACTTCTTATAAAACCGTTATAGCTGAATGTCGTCTTCCAGACCACTGCTCAATATACACTGCAGAATTAACAGCTATTTACCTTGCCTTACAGAACATCGAGGACTCAGAATCAGATCGTTATGTTATCTGTTCTGATTCCAAATCTGCTCTTCAAGCAATCCAAAATAAACAACTTGATAACCCTGGGATCTTAGATGTTCTTATTAAGTATTTCTATCTTCACGAATACAAAGACATAGTATTCTGCTGGATTCCTGGACACGCTGGCATTGAAGGGAATGAAAAAGCAGACCTGGCAGCAAAAAGGGCTCTTACAAAAGAGATAACTGATTTTACCATTCCATACACTGATTTTAAAATGACTATAAAATCTTTTATCATGTCTTGCTGGCAAAGACAATGGAATGAATGTAATAACAACAAGTTGCATTCAATCTTACCTTGCATTCAAAATAAAATACCTAGTAGGTTCAATACTCGCAAAGATCAAGGAATATATCACAGATGCCTCATAGGACATTCAAGACTTACACATTTACACCTTTTAGTCAATGAACCGGCACCGGTATGCCAGAGTTGTCGGTGCCCCCTAACAATCAAACATATTTTATTAGATTGCAGCCACTTACAACGCTTTAGAAGACCTTTGTTTCAAGCTAATACCTTACAACATCTCTTTACCAGATATCCAACCCAGACAATTATAGATTTTTTATATGCTTCTGGTTTCTACTACCAAATATAGTTAATCAATCTTAACCTAGAGAGCCTCTACATAGCCCACTCAGGTGCTGATGAGGCGTTAAACAATAACTCACACACACACACACTCAAATGCCTGAAGTATTTTATCATCAGGGCGCCCTTTAGGCCTAAATCCATCAATATTGCTAGACAGCCAATTCCACAGATTCTCACGTACACCACATGACGGTCCTGTCCTTGTCCGTGTTTCACAAACATTTATCAGGACCTCCAGTAATTCGTTGTCACTGGTTTTGCTTTTATCATATAGAAATACACCGAAGTAGTAGACTTCTGCCAATAAATCAATGCTACATGAAGCACACTGAGCACCATGGGGGTGCTTCTTGCATTTCAGGGCATTAAGAAAGTGTGAAACTTTAAGGCAGTTCCCAGAAACTTGATCCATGAATGAGATTAAGAAAAATCTGTGAAAGCGGAGGAATTTGCAATTTGAAGTCGTGTTCTCAAAATCATGAACCAGTTTCACATATCCAGTTTCTCACACATGTGTGCCCAACCCATGATACCTATGACATAAAGCCCTAATCACACACACACACACACACCACATGGACAGGCATATAAAGCATATGGCTACAACACACTATTCCCAAAGTAGTTTTTCCTTGTATCCTTTTATTGATTTAACCATTACTTATTGAATGTTTGCGGGAGCACTACTGTTTGCCTCCGCCAACCTAGCTGCCTTCTAGGTCAATTATCTCGCTTAATATTTGGTCTATTTTCGATCCAAAAACACGTATGGAATCAGTATGAACTATACTACAATTCAAAAATTGGACTAATATAAGGGGAGCAGCAGCCTTTTAAAGAAGCGCTCAGCCCTTCCTGCATTGATACAGTCTGGGCGCGGAATCAATATGAACTGTACCACAATTCAGTCTTTATTTGACGAAAAGCGGACTAATATTAGGGGAGCAGCAGCCTTTTAAAGTATATAAATCGCTGCTGCCTTTTGCGAGTTGTATCAAAAGCCTTCTCAAAATTAACACCATGCTTTGACAGACATTCATCTATTTGACTCCAGCCATTCTTTGAAATATGTGCATTGATTTCAGTGAATCGTAGGATGTTAGCAAGATCCAAAAACAAGTTCCCATTCATAAGTTTGTGAGACACTTTAAATCCACACAATGTCAACTCATCTGCCATTTTTTGTTAATGTCTAGGCCTTAAGCAAAGCATACACGTAAGAGTAACCTCTCTAAACATTGAACCCAGACAAATGCAACACATCATCATTGGCAATATACACTTCATTACCAAAGATGGCATATGGCACTGCTTTTCCGCATATATGGACAAAACCAGTTTCATCCAAGGTCTCAGTCAATTTCTACATCAGAATCTCACAATTAGGCTGAGGGGTAATTTGTTTTTCATCTGGAAAAACACTGTTAACTGTAGATTTCTGCCTTCTTTTGCATTTATTCTTCCTGACAGCAGGTACACTTTTATTGGAGTTGATGCTGCTAGGGGCACTGTAGAGAATAAATAAGAAAAGCTATTTGTTGCATCCTCTTTCCAACCAGGGCCGTTACACTGAGGATTGACAGTACTCAGCTGGTATTCCACAGCATGACAATTCTTTGAAAACAACAAATGTTGGACACCATCATGTATCAGAGTCAAAACTGCTACACTGGAGTTTTCTACACCTTTGTCATCTCTTCGTTTCACAGCATTAGAAAAATGAGAATACTTTTCATGGCGATATGTGAGGTCATCAAGAACAAGAAACATGTTATTATGCTTCACGATTGCATAAAAATGACCAGGTTTCACCATAACTTCTGCTTTGAGATAGTAGAAAACCCCATGAACAGGTTTCTCAATTTCGAGGTAAGGTGTTTGTGTGTTGCGTCCTTTCTCATCTAAGCCTGGTGTAACAAGGAGGAAATCTGGCATATGACGATTTTCATTTTCCAATTCAGTGTACAAGATACTGTTGCAAACATTGCAGGAGTACTTCCCACACTGCCTGTACAGCTCTCTATCCAGCATCCATTGCATGCCAGCTGCAAATTTGCCAGGGTACTTGGAATTTACCTCCTGCAGATAATAATGAACAGGCTTTTCTGTAGCACTAACTGGATAAGTCTCGCAACAAACTGGACAGATGCCATGTCCGTCATAATGCTGTAAGAAACGTGCATCTTGGAAGCGTTCAAATGCCTGAAGAGAAAAGCGAAACCAATCCGGTAGACTATCAAAACCTATTTTATAGTATAAGGTTTAAATACGAATCGTACAAATTTCTATACACAGATGGCTCAAAAATGGAAAGACGAGTAGGCTGTGCTGTCACTTCTTATAAAACCGTTATAGCTGAATGTCGTCTTCCAGACCACTGCTCAATATACACTGCAGAATTAACAGCTATTTACCTTGCCTTACAGAACATCGAGGACTCAGAATCAGATCGTTATGTTATCTGTTCTGATTCCAAATCTGCTCTTCAAGCAATCCAAAATAAACAACTTGATAACCCTGGGATCTTAGATGTTCTTATTAAGTATTTCTATCTTCACGAATACAAAGACATAGTATTCTGCTGGATTCCTGGACACGCTGGCATTGAAGGGAATGAAAAAGCAGACCTGGCAGCAAAAAGGGCTCTTACAAAAGAGATAACTGATTTTACCATTCCATACACTGATTTTAAAATGACTATAAAATCTTTTATCATGTCTTGCTGGCAAAGACAATGGAATGAATGTAATAACAACAAGTTGCATTCAATCTTACCTTGCATTCAAAATAAAATACCTAGTAGGTTCAATACTCGCAAAGATCAAGGAATATATCACAGATGCCTCATAGGACATTCAAGACTTACACATTTACACCTTTTAGTCAATGAACCGGCACCGGTATGCCAGAGTTGTCGGTGCCCCCTAACAATCAAACATATTTTATTAGATTGCAGCCACTTACAACGCTTTAGAAGACCTTTGTTTCAAGCTAATACCTTACAACATCTCTTTACCAGATATCCAACCCAGACAATTATAGATTTTTTATATGCTTCTGGTTTCTACTACCAAATATAGTTAATCAATCTTAACCTAGAGAGCCTCTACATAGCCCACTCAGGTGCTGATGAGGCGTTAAACAATAACTCACACACACACACACTCAAATGCCTGAAGTATTTTATCATCAGGGCGCCCTTTAGGCCTAAATCCATCAATATTGCTAGACAGCCAATTCCACAGATTCTCACGTACACCACATGACGGTCCTGTCCTTGTCCGTGTTTCACAAACATTTATCAGGACCTCCAGTAATTCGTTGTCACTGGTTTTGCTTTTATCATATAGAAATACACCGAAGTAGTAGACTTCTGCCAATAAATCAATGCTACATGAAGCACACTGAGCACCATGGGGGTGCTTCTTGCATTTCAGGGCATTAAGAAAGTGTGAAACTTTAAGGCAGTTCCCAGAAACTTGATCCATGAATGAGATTAAGAAAAATCTGTGAAAGCGGAGGAATTTGCAATTTGAAGTCGTGTTCTCAAAATCATGAACCAGTTTCACATATCCAGTTTCTCACACATGTGTGCCCAACCCATGATACCTATGACATAAAGCCCTAATCACACACACACACACACACCACATGGACAGGCATATAAAGCATATGGCTACAACACACTATTCCCAAAGTAGTTTTTCCTTGTATCCTTTTATTGATTTAACCATTACTTATTGAATGTTTGCGGGAGCACTACTGTTTGCCTCCGCCAACCTAGCTGCCTTCTAGGTCAATTATCTCGCTTAATATTTGGTCTATTTTCGATCCAAAAACACGTATGGAATCAGTATGAACTATACTACAATTCAAAAATTGGACTAATATAAGGGGAGCAGCAGCCTTTTAAAGAAGCGCTCAGCCCTTCCTGCATTGATACAGTCTGGGCGCGGAATCAATATGAACTGTACCACAATTCAGTCTTTATTTGACGAAAAGCGGACTAATATTAGGGGAGCAGCAGCCTTTTAAAGTATATACAACCCCCCCCCCCCCCTCCACTGCTGCATGTACAAAATATCACTTTCCCGTCGTTATATTTTAAAATTAGACCAGACGATGTACACGTCGAGTTAAACTCGTAGAACCCGTCGAGTAACCCCTGGAAGCCATCGAGTCTCTCCTGGAATTTCGTCCACTAATTGGCCGTAACCCGTCGAGTCACCCGTAGAACCCATTGAGTCATCCGTAGAACCCTTTTTGCCGCCAGAATCCGTCGCCAACCTGGCGAAAAAATCGTTTTGTAATACTACGGGTTCACTACGGCAAAACCGGGTATGTGAGACCTAGGCTTAACAGAAATACTTGCAATCACATTTGACTAGACAGACAGACAAAGACATTTATTTACACAAAGAGACACACATTTCATATACGGACATTGTTTGAAACATACATAGACAAATAGACAAATAAACAAGTAAAGAAATATTTAAAATGTATTTTTCTCTATGTGTGGGAGGCCTCTCTAAGGTCTTAAGACCGCTATCGAGAGGCCACCCAGGTGTTTAAAGGTAGGCTGAAATCTCCTGAGTCACCGATTACAATTTATCAAGTAAATAAAATATTTTAAGGATAATAATAGTAACAATAATGATAATAGAAATGACTGGACAGAAACAATGATGAACAAAATACGAAATGAAATTCACATGCTATTGTTACAAGCATTTTCTATTTAGAACCTGATTAAATGAAATTCACATGCCATGTTGGAAGTTACTGAAATGAAATTCACATGCTCCTTTTACAAGCATTTTCTGTGCATTTTCTGTGCATTTTCTGTGCAGTGAATGACTTTTGGTTCATCACTTCCGAATAAAAAGTACACTGGATATCTTAGAACCCTATAAAATAAGATGAACTGCAGAAAATTAGTCATTAAAATTCACAAAAAGGATATAATGAGTGCAACACAGGCATTTATGAAGCAAAGCTCACCCTGAAGAGGACTGACAAATGTAACAATTTCTTATCAAGCAATTTTCTTTATAATTATTTAGATAGTCATTCTTGATATATTTTGCGAATCCAGAGAGACTGTGGGTGTAAATTTTGTTTATGATAAGCGGAATACTATTATTAAAAGCCATGGGAATTATATAATGAATGCCATGTTTGGCAAATTCATGCCTAACTCGGGGAATATGGAATGCATTGGCAGATCTGGGGTTGTGTCGATGAATGTTTCTATTTTTTACAAATATGTTGTCTTGAAAGTAAGGTACCAATTTGTTCTCTTAATTTGTAACAAAATTTTAATTCTTGAAGGTTACATAGTTCATTAACTTTCAGAAGGCTTAGATACTTAAAAATTGGTTCTGTGTGAGCATTGTATTTCGCACCCATTATGATTCTGACAGCTTTCTTTTGAAACTTTACAACTGAATTAATCTTTGATTTCCAACAAAGAATCCCATAATTGAGATATGGCATGAATAAGCTATAATATAAAGTGAGAAGGATATCCTTCGAGATAAAATTTTTCATTTTTAACATTATTCCTATAATTTTAGACATTTTCAAGGATATCTTATGAATATGCGACTTCCAACTAAGATGTTTATCTATTGTAATTCCTAGATAGTTAAAAGAATCCACAAAGTCTATAATTGTACCATTTATCATAATATTTGGATAATTCACATTTTTGCGTACAGTATGAAAAAGCATGGCCTTTGTCTTGGAAGTATTTAATGATAATTTGTTAAGTTTTAGCCACAGAGAGATATTTTCAAGTTCTGTATCTATATTTCTATCCCTGTTTTGACCTGCACTGTCAAAGGCACTTAAAGTTGCAGATAATGCTGTATCATCAGCATATATGATGGGTTTAAAGATAGGGCTAGCCAAATTAAGATCATTTATATATATTATGAAAAGTAATGGTCCTAAAATTGATCCCTGAGGGACACCTGTTTTAATTGGTAATAATTCAGAACTGATATTGTCCATATAGATATATTGCTTTCGATTAAATAAGTAATTTGTAATCAGCTTTAATGACTTGTCTTTCACACCATAGTAATATAATTTATGAAGAAGGATATTGTGATCAATTGTGTCAAAGGCCTTAGATAAATCAAGGAAAATAGCCAGAGGTACTTCTTTCTTTTCTATACTATTGATGATTCTGTTAGTAATTTCTAATGCTGCCAATTCAGTTGAATGTGAACTCCTAAAGCCATATTTTTTATCATAAAATAAATTGAATCTTGAGAAGTAGGAGACCAATTGTGAATGCATAACTCTTTCAAGTATCTTTGACAGGCTGGGCAAAACCGAGATTGGCCTGTAGTTTTCAAATAAGTAATCTTCATTTGTCTTAAACAAGGGAATTACTTTGGCTATTTTGAGCCTGTCCGGAAAAATTCCATTTTCTATTGCTTGGTTAAAATGAACAAATCTTTTTCAAATTCAATAGCAAGATGTGGTTTTGAAGATGAATAGAAATTGTGTTGATTAATGGTAATTGTGTGGCACTCAGGAGATTCCAGCATTGTTTGAATTGAACATATGGCATAGGTGATCAAAGTTAAAGGAACCAGAATTTCATTTTTTATTAATTTCAGCAATTTATTAGAAATTCCATCAATACCACTACTGCTCTTTGGTTTTAAGGTTTCAATTATTTTAGACACATATTCTTGACTGACTTTTTCAAAAGAAAAAGTATGACTATTTGGTGACAGTAGATAATCTGTAAATGATTTATTTAGGGGGACAGTAATATTTTCTGCAAGACTAGACCCTACTTTCGTAAAATATTCATTAAATTATCAACAATTATTTGCTTATTTGTAATATGAGTACCATTTACTAGGAATGAACTTGGAAAGTCTTTCTTTTTTTGGCTTTTGTTAAGTATAGTTTTAATTGTATTCCAAGTTTTCTTTATATCGTCACGGAATTTGCTAAAACATGATTCATAATACGACTTTTTGGCTGTTCTTATTAAGGTTCTTAATAATTTGTTATAGTTTGATAGATTAGTTTTCAATGTTTGGTACAAAGTTATGTTGTTTTTAGTTTCCATTAATCGTTTGTAAAGTCTGTCCCTGAACTTTATAGAAGATAGTATACCCTGGGCAATCCATTTGTTCAGTTTATGTTTATGTTTGTCAAATTTGACAATCTTAACAGGAATATGTTTTTTATAAGCTTGTTGAATAATCTGGTCAAGTACATCATAGTTAATGTTTGGATTTTTGTTTACGTTCTGATCAAATTTATCAGAGGTGCAATTTGCTGTAATTTCATTCATAAAGTTTTTATATGCCCGTTCTCTTCTCGACCAAGTTTTTATATATTTATAAGAACATCTAATAATTCTCAAATAATCTAATGATATAAAACAAGGTAAATGATCAGATATGTTCACCAGTAAGATTCCAGCTGTAGTAGAAGAAAAGTTGTTTGAAAGTTTAACCAATATGTTATCTATGAGGGTCTTACTGTGATTAGTTATTCTAGTAGGGTAGGTAATTTTAGGAATAAATCCATTAGCTAACATGCTTTCAAAATAATCGTTCAAGATATTCCTCTCTTTTATTTTAAGAAGGTCAATATTAAAATCACCTGTTATTGCGACATCTTTATTATTTTGCTGAAGATTATGTAGTATCTGGTCAAGTTCACTTACAAAAGTATTATAGTTCTCTATATTGTCTCTGGGAGGTCTATATATATTTCCTATTATTACTGTTTTGTTGGAACATTGATTCAAAGATTCATTTAAGTCAATTTCAAGAAAGATTCCATCCCAAATATTTGAATGACTACAAATGGGAAGTATTTTATATCGGAAATCTTCTTTTAAATATATAGCCACACCACCATGTTGACTTGAGGACTTTCCTTTTGAAATAAGATTATATCCATTCAACTGCAGAAGAGAAAGATCAGACTCATCAGATAACCAGATCTCTTGGATACAAACTGCACTGAAATCTGATTTACAAATTGCTTCAATATAAATTTTCAGTTCATTAAACTTTGCATTTAAAGACTGCACATTCAAAGATATTATTTTGAAAGTATTAGGAACATTTGAGAATATTTCTTGCAATCCATCATTACTATAGTAGGGTGAGCATTGAAAAACTGAAGGTGCTTCATCTTCATTATCGTATATTTCCTCATTTACCAAATCTAATAAACTATAATTTGTTTCTGTCATGAGTAAATATCCTGATGGAGCATTTCCACTTTACAAAACACAGCACTGTTAAAGTGCATGTTAAAGAAACCTTGATAGGTCATTAAACATTTCTTGAATGGTGATACGAGTTTCATATAATGTAGAACATTTTTTTTCAAATTCAATAGCAAGATGTGGTTTTGAAGATGAATAGAAATTGTGTTGATTAATGGTAATTGTGTGGCACTCAGGAGATTCCAGCATTGTTTGAATTGAACATATGGCATAGGTGATCATAGACAACAGGTCAGAAATGGATTACATTTTGCTGGATATATTAATTTAAGTTAGACTAGATTGATTAAAAACAAGTATTGTTTGTATACATCTCATACCTGACACATATGACTGCTGAAAATTTTCCTATGATCCGCATCCATGTTGAAAATTCCATCAAAGTCTGCCACCTTGATCCACCCAGAGTAAACTGGCGGGTGACTTTAAATCAAACGGACGTAACAAATCTTGTCAGTCCTTCAAAAGTCCCATTTGTCTCCCAGAAGGTCAGCCCTCGGAAGGTCCTGGGCCTCCACGCGGCGAGGGTGGAAACACTTGGGGTGAAGTCCTCTATCCCCAGTGGCTACAACAGGGCAGTGCGCTTCGCACAAGCTGCTCCAGCTTTACAGGAGGGTGTGTCCCCTACCATACAGGGGAAACACAAAATGAGATGTCGAATTTACATCAACCAGACCGGCTCGCACGTCCCCCGGGTTACCAAGGTGCGCGTCCCTCAGTGGGAAACCAGGCTGAGGTCGAAAAATTGGCAACTGGAACAAACCGAGATGCTAAACGCTCTCGCACTACATCGAATGGGTCTGATGAAACATACAGATCCAAATCATGGCCCAAGTTTCTTATAATCAATGGAACAGATGAGAACTTTACAAAGCTATCTGCAATTTCCATCTGTATATCCCTTGAAAAGCTGGTCGGTCAGACCGAGAATACAAGCCGTCTGAGTTCTGGATCTCTGTTGGTCCAGACCAATTTCAGAAACCAAACGGAAACACTGTTACGACTAAAAGCATTTGCAGGAGCTCCTGTCAAAGTTGAGCCTCATAGAACCCTGAATACCTGTAAGGGAACAGTGCTTTCACACGAAAGTCATCTGTGCTCAGATGCAGAATTGCAAGATTGGATGTCATCTAGAGATGTGGTGAATATTCGATGAATCAAATTAAGACGTGAACCTTCAGAACTGCTTAGTTTGACATTTCATGGGAATTATTTGCCCGACAAAATCCCAGTTGGATTTGAATGGTGCAAAGTTCGCCCATATGTACCAAACCCACAAAGATGCTTTCGATGTCAAAAATATGGTCACATTAACCATAACTGTTCAAGCCAGGAAAGATGTGCAAACTATGCATCTACCAATCACATCCACACTAGAGAGACTCCATGTCAACTGACACCTAGATGTGTGAACTGTGACCAGGGACATGCGGCATTTGACCGCAGATGCCCCAAGTGGATCCTTGAAAAGGAAGTGCAGAGGATAAAACCCAAAACATCGGCTTCCCTCTGGCTCGTAGGATAGCTGAACAAACAAAAGGACCAGTCACGTATGCTGCAGTTACCTCAATATCACCAAAACCTAGATCTTCACCTCGCCAAAGAATTAACCTAGATCCAAATTTCAAGTATTCAAAAACGCAACATCCTACATCAGAAACCTGAGTATCTCCTTCAAATGATTACTTTGACATATTAAATGAAGTCATCCAAATGAAATCAACCATCCAAGGCACAATGCCTTTATTGGATCCTTTGTCTCAAAGGATCGATATCACTCAAAATAGTGAGCTAGAACCAGATACAATGGTGCTGATGAGGCGTTAAACAATAACTCACACACACACACACCAGATACAATGGACCAGTCCATGGAGAATGGTACCCCAGTATCACACAGCCCACCTAAAGTTAAAAAATTCGAATCACAATCTCACAGTGAGCAGGAAGCCGCACAACCTAATTTGCGGAAGGACTCACAAAAAGAAGAAAAAACCCCTAAATCTTCTACTACTACTAAACAATCAAAATCGTCAAGCGAAAAAGTACAGACAAAAACTTCACAGAACAGTAGAAGATTCGATCGGAATTTCAACTTAAATCCCTTCGTCGTATCAAGTTATCCATGCAATACATACTAAAAGTAGCTTCAACTCCAACAAATCCAACATATGATGTAATATTTCATCCAAAATACATGCATCATTATGAATCTCGTTCAAACGCCATTCGACCACTGGGATTACGCATGAAATTCTATCTTGAGGCTGCAAAAATTGATACTACAATCATTGCCGAGACGGAAGTACCACCCATTCCGCCATGGATTCTCCCAGTCCCGAAAGTTATACTGGATTTGGCAGAGCGTAAGAAAAGCGAAACCAATCCGGTAGACTATCAAAACCTATTTTATAGTATAAGGTTTAAATACGAATCGTACAAATTTCTATACACAGATGGCTCAAAAATGGAAAGACGAGTAGGCTGTGCAGTCACTTCTTATAAAACCGTTATAGCTGAATGTCGTCTTCCAGACCACTGCTCAATATACACTGCAGAATTAACAGCTATTTACCTTGCCTTAAAGAACATCGAGGACTCAGAATCAGATCGTTATGTTATCTGTTCTGATTCCAAATCTGCTCTTCAAGCAATCCAAAATAAACAACTTGATAACCCTGGGATCTTAGATGTTCTGATTAAGTATTTCTATCTTCACGAATACAAAGACATAGTATTCTGCTGGATTCCTGGACACGCTGGCATTGAAGGGAATGAAAAAGCAGACCTGGCAGCAAAAAGGGCTCTTACAAAAGAGATAACTGATTTTACCATTCCATACACTGATTTTAAAATGACTATAAAATCTTTTATCATGTCTTGCTGGCAAAGACAATGGAATGAATGTAATAACAACAAGTTGCATTCAATCTTACCTTGCATTCAAAATAAAATACCTAGTAGGTTCAATACTCGCAAAGATCAAGGAATATATCACAGATGCCTCATAGGACATTCAAGACTTACACATTTACACCTTTTAGTCAATGAACCGGCACCGGTATGCCAGAGTTGTCGGTGCCCCCTAACAATCAAACATATTTTATTAGATTGCAGCCACTTACAACGCTTTAGAAGACCTTTGTTTCAAGCTAATACCTTACAACATCTCTTTACCAGATATCCAACCCAGACAATTATAGATTTTTTATATGCTTCTGGTTTTTACTACCAAATATAGTTAATCAATCTTAACCTAGAGAGCCTCTACATAGCCCACTCAGGTGCTGATGAGGCGTTAAACAATAACTCACACACACACACACAGTATAAGGTTTAAATACGAATCGTACAAATTTCTATACACAGATGGCTCAAAAATGGAAAGACGAGTAGGCTGTGCTGTCACTTCTTATAAAACCGTTATAGCTGAATGTCGTCTTCCAGACCACTGCTCAATATATACTGCAGAATTAACAGCTATTTACCTTGCCTTAAAGAACATCGAGGACTCAGAATCAGATCGTTATGTTATCTGTTCTGATTCCAAATCTTCTCTTCAAGCAATCCAAAATAAACAACTTGATAACCCTGGGATCTTAGATGTTCTTATTAAGTATTTCTATCTTCATGAATACAAAGACATTGTATTCTGCTGGATTCCTGGACACGCTGGCATTGAAGCAGACCTAGCAGCAAAAAGGGCTCTTACAAAAGAGATAACTGATTTTACCATTCCATACACTGATTTTAAAATGACTATAAAATCTTTTATCATGTCTTGCTGGCAAAGACAATGGAATGAATGTAATAACAACAAGTTGCATTCAATCTTACCTTGCATTCAAAATAAAATACCTAGTAGGTTCAATACTCGCAAAGATCAAGGAATATATCACAGATGCCTCATAGGACATTCAAGACTTACACATTTACACCTTTTAGTCAATGAACCGGCACCGGTATGCCAGAGTTGTCGGTGCCCCCTAACAATCAAACATATTTTATTAGATTGCACCCACTTACAACGCATTAGAAGACCTCTGTTTCAAGCTACTACCTTACAACATCTCTTTACTAGATATAAACTCAGGTGCTGATGAGGCGTTAAACAATAACTCATAACTTTACTAGATATCCAACCCAGACAATTATTGATTTTTTATATGCTTCTGGTTTCTACTACCAAATATAGATAATCAATCTTAACCTAGAGAGCCTCTACATAGCCCACTCAGGTGCTGATGAGGCGTTAAACAATAACTCACACACACACACACACAATTTCAACTTAAATAGATGACACGATACACTTGCAATGCCTTCTAAAATAATAAATCACTAACGTGGACAAAATCATTCAGTGGAATTGTCGAGGTTTCAGAGCCAACTTCGATGAAATAGGTTGCATGGTCCAAGACTTAAACCCTAGTGTTTTCTGTCTACAGGAAACATTTCTGAAACCTCCAAATAGTTTTAAACTGAGAAACTATCATATGTATAATACATATGGCAATATTGCCCACGATAGAGCCACTGGTGGCTCATCAATTTTAGTTAAAAATGGCATCATTCATACCCATATTGCTCTTAACACTAACCTTCAGGCTACAGCAGTTCGTCTGAACCTGAATAAAACATTCACCATATGTTCCTTATATATTCCTCCACCCTTTCACCTTACAGCCAGTGATTTGCATAACCTTTACAATCAACTTCCTGAACCGCGTCTTATCCTAGGAGATTTTAACAGCCATAACCAATTGTGGGGAAGCACTTCCCTCAACAACAAAGGAAAAACCATTGAAGATTTTCTCAATGACCACACCCTTTGCTTGTTCAATGATGGTTCACCTACATATCTTCACCCAGGTCATGGAACATTTTCAGCAATAGACCTTAGTATATGTGATCCAGCGTTATTTCTGGAATTTGAATGGAGAGTATTAGAGGACACTCACGGCAGTGATCACTTTCCTATTGTCCTACAAAACATAGAAGGTACTAGAGAAGTGGGTCAACCATGATGGAAGTTGCATAAAGCAGATTGGACCTCCTTCGAAAAGCACTGCTTAGAAACAATTACTATGTCGCATTATAGAAATTGTAATAGTCTTATTGAAGATTTTACTGATGATATTACTGATATAGCCAATAGAACAATACCGATGACAAAAAATAATTCTAAACGTAGTGCAAGACCTTGGTTTGATGACGAAGTAAGAGAAGCTATTAAAAACCGTAAGAGAGCCCTCAGAATTTTTAAATCTCAGCCGACCATCAGCAATCTGAATAATTTTAAGTGCCTGAAAGCCAAAGCGCGTAGAATTGTAAGGCAAAAAAAACGTAGTTGCTGGAAAGACTATGTCTCCAGACTCACTGAAAGAACTCCCAGCAATAAAGTCTGGAAAATGATTAAGAAGATTGAAGGAAAGAACCTATCTTCACATGTAAGCATTCTAGAAGTGAATGGAGAACATCTCTCCTCACCAGAACAAATATCAAACGGGTTAGGAGAACAGTTTGCGTACAACTCCTCGTCAGAGAACTATACAAGAGAATTCCAATGTTATAAGGCTCAAGCTGAGAGATTAACCCTAAATATACAGTCTGATAACAGCGAAGATTATAACTCCTACTTCACCTTAGAAGAACTTCAGAAGGCCATCTCAAAAGCGACTGACTCTGCAACAGGTCCTGATAATATACATTATCAAATCTTAAAACACCTACCTCAAGGGCAGGGGCCTAGCTCAGAGGTAGCGCTCTGGGCTTCCAACCGCTTGGAAACAAGCCACGGTCATCCCAATTCCTAAGTCGGGGAAGGATCATAGTGATCCTATGAATTATCGACCAATAGCTTTAACCAGTTGTCTATGTAAGACAATGGAACGAATTGTTACTGATAGACTGGTTTGGTTCTTGGAGTCGAACCAGCTTATTACAGAGTTCCAATCTGGATTTCGCCGTCACAGGAGCACTTTAGATCATTTAGTCAGACTGGAAACTTATGTTAGAGATGCTTTCATTAACAGAGAACACGTAGTAGCCATATTCTTTGACCTAGAAAAAGCTTATGACACTACATGGAAATATGGAATAATGAAAGATCTCCACGACTTCGGGCTTCGAGGTCGCCTTCCAGTTTTCATCAGATCCTTCCTACAGGATCGCTTCTTTAAGGTCCGAGTGGGATCAACGATGTCAAGCCCCTACTCACAGGAGAATGGAGTCCCTCAGGGTAGTATTCTCTCGCCCACCCTCTTCAACATCAAAATCAACAGTATAGTAAATTCCATCTCAGAAAATCTCATGTCGTCCCTATATGTTGACGATTTCCTTATTGCATACCGTTCCAGATATATGCCAACCATAGAACGACAACTGCAATTAAATTTGAATAGGATTCACAAATGGTCACTTGAAAATGGCTTCAAGTTCTCTAAACAGAAGACAGTTTGTATGCCTTTCTATCATTTACGATTTATATGCTTCTGGTTTCTACTACCAAATATAGATAATCAATCTTAACCTAGAGAGCCTCTACATAGCCCACTCAGGTGCTGATGAGGCGTTAAACAATAACTCACACACACACACACACACACACATTAGATTGCACCCACTTACAACGCATTAGAAGACCTCTGTTTCAAGCTACTACCTTACAACATCTCTTTACTAGATATCCAACCCAGACAATTAAGGGGGTTTCACACTTAGCCGGATTAGACACCGGAGCGTCCCGGAATGAAATTTCGTTAAATCCAGGGCGGTCCGGGCGAAAAAGTTAGAAATGTCAACAAACGAAATATTTGGCGGTGTGGACACGAAGACAAGACGGAGGCAACAAGGTCATGACACGGATGTGTACGGGCGCTACACGGATATGTACGGATGAAACACGGAGGAGCACGGTTAACCAAGGAACGAGCCACGGTTGTAGCCGGAGGTAACACGACTGTGCCGGATGAGGGCGGAGTGAACCGGATGTTACACGGGGCCTTCACGGATATACCCGATCTTTACACTTACTACGATATTACTATGGAGTTAAGCGGTTTTCACCCGGATCGCTCTGAAATTGGTATTTAAACTGCCTGCGTTCCACTGTCCATCATTCCAATTCGGACTACCATACTGGAAAGCTGTTGCTGCTACTACAGAAAAATTGGATATGTCTTTATCACACTACGACAGGGTGGAATTGGATTTGAAGTACATGGACATGCAAGTCCAGCTATTGACTGCTGCTAATGATATAATTCTGCAAGAAGAACACAAACTGCAAAATGATGCAGTGAGGGCCACAACATCAACTGATGAAGATGACTTATTACAAAATGCTGCTGCTGCACCAAGACGAAGAAGAAGAAGGCAAATGTGGGTGCGACCTTGGCTGCTAAGAAGACCTCTTTATGGGCAGTATGAAAAACTGATGGCTGAATTGACTGCAGAAGATCTGGGTGGCTTCAAGAATTTCATGAGGATGGGGCCTGACTTATTTCATGAAGTTCTTGCCAGAGTGGGACCTAGGATTACAAAGCAGGAAACCTTTTTGAGGAGGGCCCTTGAACCTGGATTGAAACTGGCTATTACCTTGCGCTACCTGGGTACGGGCAACAGCTACAAGTCTCTGCAGTATGGATTTAGGGTAGCCTTCAATACCATTTCTATCTTTGTCATCGAAGTCGGCCAGGCCATCATAGACGAGTACTCAGCAGAAGTCATGCATTGTCCTGTAACCCCAGAAGCCTGGAAAGAAGTTGCCAATGGATTCTACGACAGATGGAACTTCCCCCACTGTGTCGGCGCCATTGATGGGAAGCACGTTGCCATCAGATGTCCTGCCAAGTCTGGATCCCTGTTCTACAACTGCAAGGGATTTTTCTCTATTGTCCTACTGGCTGTAGTTGATGCTGAATACAAGTTTCTCTATGTTGACATTGGTGCCAGTGGATCAGGCTCAGATGCTGGAGTGTTTAGTCAGACAGAATTGGAAGAAAGCGCTACAAAGTGGGAACATTGGATTACCTGAACCAGATAACCTGCCTAATGATGACCAACCAGTGCCTTACTTCATAGTTGGGGATGATGCCTTTGGACTGCAGACTTGGATGATGAAGCCTCTGCCTCACAGGAACATGACCATGGAAGACAGAATCTTCAACTACAGACTTTCTAGAGTTAGACGGGTGGTAGAGAATGCATTTAGACTTTTGGCTGCCAGGTTCAGGTGTCTCCTCACAACAATGCCTCAAAGTCCTGAAAGAGTGTGCACCATAACTCTTGCTTGCTGTGTGTTGCACAACCTACTGAGGGTGAGGTATCCAACTGCTCAAGTGAATGCTGTGGACCAGGAAAATGCAGACATCCATGAGATCATCCCAGGTGCATGGAGGGAGAATGCTGCCAATCTACCAGACATGGGACATGTGTTCAGAGGCAACACCAACAGAGCAGCCAAGGAAATGCGGCAATACTTGGTCAGCTACGTGAACTCAGAAGCTGGGAGTGTACCATGGCAACAAGACAAGATTTGAAAACAACACGAATGATGTAAGTTTGAACATTTAATTAATACGACACTTCAGACTTCTGCAGCACACAAGTGCAAAAAATACACAGCATTTAATTATTTTCATGTAATACAGTTTACATGAAAACATAAATAACAGTTCATTGTTCATTTCATTAAAGTTCATTGGTATACAGTTCACATGAAAACATAAGTAACAGTTCATTGTTCATTTCATTAAAGTTCATTGTCCATTTCCAGGTCAACATTACTCGGTTGTGGTAGTTGGAGGCGTGGGCACCGAAAAAGAGGAGTTATGGTCATCACCACCAACCATCCCCCCCACACTAGTGTTCAACAAGTAACTGGTGAGAGAAACATCCTGAGGCGTGCTGCAATCCTGTGGTGACATGGAAGGACGACCGTGCGAAGGACCTGAAGTCAATCAGGTCTGACTGATTATCGTAGAAGATGTCGCAGGAGGGGGGAACGGTGCAGGCACAGACGAAGAAGGGGCAGACGACACGAGAGCCTGGGGCGAAGGGCCGGACGGAGGAGCGAACATCTGGGCAGCAGGGCTGGAAGAATGCTGATGAGGGAACATCTGCGCAGCAGGGCCGGATGAACTGGCTGTAGTAGCAGGATCAGGGAGGACGAACTGCTGCTGCTGAGGGACAGGAGGAAGAAACTGATGATACTGCTGTTGCTGTTGCAGTTGCTGTTGCTGTTGCTGCTGGTGCTTGCGACGATACGCCTGCTTAAACTGCATCAGGTGCTGTAAGGTTTGGGCCTGGTAATCCCACCAAGTGTCTGTGTCGATCTGCATCACCTCGTGGTAGATCATGTCCGTAAACACCCTCTTGGACAAGCTGCCTGAGTCAGTCGGCTGACTCAACTTGCTGTGCATGTCCCGCTGCAGATCGGTGGCTTTTTCAATCAGCTGGAAATAGGAAAGAACACAACATTGGAGTAAATCACATGGCAACTGCAATAGCATGTGCATTATTGACAATGTAATGACAACATACATCACCATACAGTGAACACTGGAAGTGCCAAGAAAACAAAGCTACCGCTTTCTACTATGGAAAAGTAACAACTTAAAAATGCAAGATTACAATTACAACTTTCAACTGCAAGATTACAACAACATTATCTTGATGATCACAACAACTGAATCAGTATACTTACTTGAGTGACAGCTTGTGTAGCAATTCCACCTCCACTACCTGCAAGGCTGGATGAATCACAGTCATGATGATGACGAGGCTCGTGATGACGTCTGGACGTCTTCTTGCTTGGAGGAGGGGCCCCCTTCTTCCTCCTGCTGCTGCTGCCCTTGTAAGGCCCACCCTTGGACCTGCTGGTATCCGAATCCCTGCCACCATCATCCGAACTATCCACAATGACCTCCTCAGCATCAGACGTGTCATCCTCAGTGGTAGCTCTGTTGCTGGATGGGGTTTTGGCTGATAAGCTCTGGGAAAGCTGCCCACCTTTCTTTCTTTTCCCAGCATCAACCCTCTTGATGTGCCTTTCGAGGTAAAAATTTTCCATGATCCAGTTGTCCCGGTCTGTCAGGATTCTGGTGGCCCCACCAGAAGGCTTCTTGCTTGGATCCGTCAGCTTCCCCACTGAAGTGCGCATGGAGTCAATCCACGTCTTCAGCTGCTGGGCTGTACAACTCAGCTCCTTCGCCTTCTGGTCTATTATTCGCGAGTTGATGTCTGTCTGCTTGTATTGAGCAGGCCGTCGGTTATACAACATCTCCTGGGAACGGTACCAGTCGGCCACATCTTGTTCCTGGTCTTCTGTCAGGTTCAGGGCTTCTTTCTTGTGCCTCTTCGCTTTTGCTGCAGGTGGGGGTGGAGCTGCAGTAGGAGGTACTGCAGCTTCAGCAGGTACAACTGGCCCAGGTAAATCTGGTTCCCTAATATTAGTTCGATTTTCGTCAAATTAAAACTGTATTGTAGCATAGTTCATACTGATTCCATCATGTTTTCGGATTGAAAATAGACCAAATATTAAGCGAGATATTCATCTGAGAATGCAGTTCTCTGGTGGCGGCCAGGTGCTCTGTGTATGGTCATGACTTGAATGGTGTGGTCAATATTTTTGACCATGATATATATACATTGTTTGGATGAGCTTTATTGCAATTCATTTCTACTCATTCTGCCAACTGCCATGACCGTTATGTCAATTGCTATTAGCATTTTGAATGATACAAAGAATGGGTGTAGAGAATACAGCAAATGCTCAATACATGTGTCAATTGCCTAATTGCCTAAATTGGGGTTCTTTGACTTGTCATTTCATAGTTTGTTCAAAGATGACACAGTAATATGACATTGTCTTGATTGTCATTCACAATTACAAAAAGATGTAATTGCTTTCATTAATTAAAAACAATGTATTCTATTGTAATTACCAGGCAATGATTATATTTGTATATTGGTATTTTTTTTTATACATGTGAACATTCTTATCTTTTTGTGTTAATTTGAATCTTATTGTGATAATGAATTATTATTTTGATCAGTATTTGTGTATATTTTTGTAAAATTTAAATCTAATATTGATATTGTAATTAGTATTTGTGATTTGATCTGTGATTTTATTTGCTATCTTTTATGTACTTATATGGACCAAATATTAAGCTAGATATTCTATATTATATAATAAGCATATAAATCTATCTGTCTCTCTAAACTATCTGTCTATCTACATATCCGATTTTCGTGAAATAAAGACTGAATTATTCAGGGAAATTTGTAGAATTTATATAATAGTTAAAGGTGGGGAATATTAATGGAGTATACTAGGCACAACCAAGAATATTCTTGTTAATAAAGTTAGTAATACCTTATAGAGTATAGATATGTAGATAGACAGATAGTTATAAGATCTTAACCTAATAATATGTTACTATCAATAATTCATTGATTCGTAATCAATAAAAAACGAAAATAAAACAATGTTTGTTTGCTTGTTGCCAATAAAATTCCGACTTGATAAAGATGTCTATGGAGCTATAACAACTATCTATAGATAGATATACTCTAGTTTAGAGTAATCATTTTAGATATTTATTTCATTTTATATAAATTATCAATATTTCGTTGTTGTTTCTGAAAATAATCCAACTGGAATTAATATTGATATTGCATGTTCCATCCATGATCAAAACCATCTCCCTCTTTAATATGCATAATAAACAGGAATCAGTTGAAATTCAGAATTTCAATTAATGCTTGTGATCAATGATGAAAAAGCATGACTTACCCCATTCTTTGCATTATTCAAAATGCTAATAGCAATTGACATATATAGGTTAATTGACTTTACAAAACCAAAGGAAAGGTCCTTCCCATTGGCCAGTTGGCAGAATGAGTAGAAATTAATTGCAATAAAGCTCATCCAAACAATGTATATATAATGGTAAAAAATATTGACCACACCATTCAAGTCATGAACATACACAGAGCACCATGCTGCCTTCTCAGATAAATATCACGCTTAATATTTGGTCTATTTTCAATCTGAAATTCTGTGTGGAATAAGTATGAACTCTTCTATAATTCAATATTTATTTGACGCAAATCGGATTAATATTAAAGGAGCAGCAGCCGCCACCAGACAACCGCCTTCTCAGACGAATATCTCGCTTAATATTTGGTCTATTTTCGATCCGAAAACACGTATGGAGTCAGTATGAATTATACTACAATCCAGTCTTATTTGACGAAAATCGGACTAATATTAGGGGAGCAGCAGCCTTTTAAAGAAGCGCTCAGCATTGATACAGTCCCGGCGTGGACGTCTGCGAGAGCACCACTGTTTGCCTCCGCCAACCTAGCTACCTTCTCCGACGAATAACTCGCTTAATATTTGGTATATTTTCGATCCAAAACAGGTATGGAATCAGTATGAATTATCCTACAATTTAGTTCTTATTTAACGAAAATCGGACTAATATTAGGGGAGCAGCAGCCTTTTAAAGTATACTCCTGCAAGCTGTGAGTTACTCCTACTACTCGCCGGCTTACTCCTACAACCCGCCGAGTCACCCGTAGAACCCGCCGAGTCACCCGTAGAACCCGCCGAGGCACCCGTAGAAGCCGCCGAGGCACCCATGGAAGCCGCCGAGGCACCCGTGGAAGCTGGCGGGTAACCCCTGGGAGCCGGCGGGTGGGTAACCCGGCGGGTAACCCGTAGCGCCCGGCGGGTGCTGCCCCGCCCCTTTTTGCTGCCAGAACCTGTCGCCAAACCGGCGGAAAGAGCTGTTACATAACTATTACGTAATACTACGGGTTCACTACGGCAAAACCGGCCCGTGTGACAGTGGCTTAAGCGATCCAACATTGTTTTTAGACTATGGCAGTGACCATTTCCCCATAATTTTAAAGTACTCTGGGAATCCACCTCAATCTTCCCAGTCAAAATGGAAACTACACAAAGGAGACTGGAACATTTTCACTGACCTGTGACTCAAAACCATAACATTAATTAGATATGAGAACTCCGACATGCTAATGGAAACATTTACAAATGATCTATTTCAATATCAAATAAAACAATACCAAGATCTAAAACAAGTCATCAACATAGCCCCAGACCTTGATACGATGAGGAAATGAAAGATGCAAATAAAGAGCAGAAAAAAGCCCTTAGAAAATTCAAAACACACCCAACGATCCCTAATATGAACAATTTTTAAATCCTGTGAGGAAAGACTAGACGACTAGTCAGACAAAAGAAAAGAACCACAAGGAGAAATTATGTCTCAAAACTTATACTCACACCCCTAGTTCCAAAGTGTGGCAAATGGTAAGAAAAATAAATAAAGACCTATCATCTCATATCCAACATCTTGCAGTTCAGGATGAAATTCTCACAACACCAGAACAAATAGCAAACAAACTAGGACGATAGTTCTCCTTAAATTCTTCATCTGCTCATCTCATTGCCATGGTCCCACTCTGTCCTAATTAGCTCATCAGGTGCAGAAATACAGGACGTAAAGCCTTAATCACACACACGCACGCACGCATGCACTTCTTCATCTGAAAACTTCACACCAGAATTTGAGAGATTCAAGGCCCGATCAGAACAACTGACCTATCTTACTCTTGAAGAACTTCAGAAAGCCCTGCAAAAGGCAACTGACTCGGCCACAGGACCAGATGAAGTCCATTACCAACTCTTAAAAACATCTTTCTAAGGCAAGCCTTCATTAAAATTTGGGACTATTGAATATTGTCACCCACTTGGAAAATGGAAACAATTATTCCAGTTCCTAGACCAAACAAGGATCATATTGATCTATTGCATTGACAAGCTGTCTCTGTAAAACAATGGAAAGAATCATAAATAATAGACTGGTTTGGTTTTTAGAATCAAATCAGTTGATCACAGACTTTCAGTGCGGTTTTAGACACCAACGGAGCACTCGGGATCATTTGGTCCGATTAGAAACCTATATCAGAGATGCATGCGTTTCCAGAGAACATGTTGTTACAATATTTGTTGATCTAGAAAAGACTTAAGCCCCCATCTCACATAGCCGGTTTTGCTGTAGTGAACCCGTAGTATTATATAACGGTTACGCAACGCTCTTCCCGGCTCTAACCCGACGGCTACCCGTGGATACCAGGCGATACCCGTTGAGTAACTCCTGGGACTTATGGCCAAGCCGGGAGTTTCGGGCCCAGTAGCCGGGTATGCCATGCTTGCATGGCTCACCTGTGGCAAACTTCCAGGTGTCCAAAAAGTCGTCGGATTACCCGTGCAAGTCGGCGGATAACTCGTGGAAGTCAGCAGATTACCCGTGCAAGTCGGCAAGTTATCCGTGCCTAATTTTAGCTGTAGTAAACCCGACAGCTTATTGAGGGGTACTAGGGGTAAGTCGACAAGTAGTACAGTGACTACCAGCGTCAGCATCAGCGTAGGCAGGGAGGGGGGTTGTATATATTTCGGATTGAAAATAGACCAAATATTAAGCGAGATATTCGTCTGAGAAGGCAGGTAGGCTGATGGCGGCAAACTGGTGCTCCCTCAAGCGTCCGCGCCTGGACTGTATCAATGCAGGCAGAGCTGAGCACTTCTTTAAAAGGCTGCTGCTCCCCTAATATTAGTCCGATTTTCAACAAATAAAGACTGGATTGTAGTATAGTTCATACTGATACGTGTTAAATATTAAGCAAGATATTCTATATTATATAATAAGCATATAAATCTATCAGTCTCTCTAAACTGTCTATCTATCTATCTACATATCTATCTATCTATCTATCTAACTATCCACATTAAAGAACAGCGATTAATGTTGGGGGCCTTTTTGACAAGAATATTCTTGTTTTTGCCCAGTATACCTTATTAATTTTCCTCACCTGATCTATTATATACTGCCGTGCTGCAGGAAACACAAGGGTGCAGGATGGATGCTTTTATCTTCAAATGGCATTTTCGAAGTGTAAAGTCAAAACTCGAATGGTGTAGTCAATAGTTTTGACCATCATATATACAATGTTTGGATGAGCTTTATTGCAATTCATTTCTACTCATTCTGCCAACTGGCCAATGGGAAGGACTTTTCCTTGGGTTTTGTAAAAGTCAATTAACCTATATATGTAATAGCAATCTGCCGTGACCGTTATGTCAATTGCTATTAGCATTTTGAATGATACAAAGAATGGGTAAATCATGCTTTTTCATCATTGATCACAAGCATTAATTGAAATTCTGAATTTCACTGATTCCTGTTTATTATGCATATTAAAGAGAGAGATTGTCAATAATTTGTTTTGATCATGAATGGAACATGCAATATCAATTTTAATTCCAGTTGGATTATTTTCAGAAACAACAAGAACGAAATATTAATAATTTATATAAAATAAAATAAATATCTTAAATGATTACTCTAAACAGGAGTATATACAGGTTTAGAAGAAGATAGATGAATGAGAAAGCATATAAAGCTGCAAATTGGCCGTCCTCCGTTATATATTTGGCCGTTTTTACCAGACCACATTAATACAGTCTGGGCGCGGACGTTTGCGGGAGCACCGCTGTTTGCCTCCGCCAACCTAGCTGCCTTCTCAGACAAATATCTCGCCTAATGTTGGTCTATTTTCGATCCAAAAACACGTGTAGAATCAGTATGAACTATACTACAATTCCAGTTTTTGACGAAAATCGGACTAATATTAGGGGAGCAGCAGCCTTTTAAAGTATATACAACCCCCCCCCCCCCCCCCCCTCCACTGCTGCATGTACAAAATATCATTCGATGATTGACTCACTGGGAACCCGGCGAGTCTATTGTACAACCCTGCGAGTTACTCCTACAACTCGGCGAGTTACTCCTGGAAGCACTCGAGTCTCTCGTGGAATTCTTCCACTAATTGGCCGTACCCGCCGAGTCACCCGTAGAACCCGTCGAGTCATCCGTAGAACCCTTTTTGCCGCCAGAATCCATCGCCAACCCGGCGAAAAAAGCTGTTGCATAACCGTTATGTAATACTACGGGTTCACTACGGCAAAACCAGGTATGTGAGACCTAGGCTTAAGGCCTGGGATTATTAGCATTATTCACTGAAGTTCAGTATTATGCAATACTGACTTGGGTTTAGCATGCTATTCTTAGCGTTATCTTGAAGGTTTCTTAACGGCTGAGGAATCCTTATGGTTCCCAAATATTCAGCTAATTCTACAAACCTATATTAGTGTGACCATGCAAAGCAAAGTTAAGATGTTTGGCCTAAATTTAAATCAATGCAATCCCAAGAGTATTCAATGTAAAACACTCAATGTATATTTTTTCCAAACATTAACCTGCGGGACAACATAACATTTGACATACGCATATATAGTTTCTGAATTGACTCAATGCTGTGACCAAGCTTTGGCTTATCTTTAGTCACTGAATTATTTGCACCTCAGTAATGTACTATTAAGAACTATACTAGAAGAGGTATAATATAATAACAGATATTTTCTTATGACAATAACCAACATTAAATAAGATTTCTTGGGTTGAAAAGATCATGAAATTGCTGAATAAGAGCCCTGGTAATTATTGCACAATTGTTAATTTCACAATAATTATTACGTAAATTGTTAATGTAGAGAGCTATTGACATTTATGTAAATGGTTATTGACTTTCTGTATGGGTTTTGTCCTGTTAGAAATAATGCGAAATAAAATTTTTACATTACTTTATTCAAATGGTCGCTTTTAATTTCATCACAAAAGCTTCCCAACTATCAGAAAAAAATATGTTTGACTCATGTTAAAGTTGGTAAACTTTTGATATGGTATGGTAGAAGGCACAAGCTTTCAAATGGTTATAGTTTAAACCTAGCGCAATTTTTATATACGTAGCTGATAATTTGCCATGGTTTGTTGCCATGGTAATTAATAAGAAATAGCTGTTGATTTGTCAAACGTTGCGGTCAGGAGCATTCGATCTGTACACCATTTTGAAGGAACATTTTCATGCATTAAATGGAATTATATAACTTGCATGTAGTCTATTTTATGTAATTCTAACTTTTCATGTGCCACATCGCCTACAATATTTTTCTGGCATTCTGTGAGCTTCTGGAAGCAATCAAGAGTATGGCTACTGCAACCATGTAGTGAGCAGCTGTGCCGCAAGATGTCTCACGTGCAGCTCAGCTGATGTGCTGGTGACCTTTGACCTTAGTCTGCTGTGGATTTATGGTCCTGGGTGCACTCGGTCTTTGCGTCTGACTGCATTTGGAGACAGCACCATGACTAGTGACACAGAGAGCTTCCCTGAGAGCTTCCCTGTCACCCAACTGGTGTATCTGGCTCTGCCCGTAATAATTTCTCTGTCATGGATGAAGTACAGGGGACTGGAATACATTCTTGTCAATTACCGGTGGATATTTGTCATTTTCTTTTTGATGCCAGTTTCTCTAATTTATGATGTGTACATGTTCATCAGGAATTGGTATGTCTTCAAAGTCAACAGTTCACCCCACAAACACAAGGAAAAGGTGGAAAATGTACAGGGCCAGGTGTGTATTTTTACTTTGCATCTAACGTGGGTTGGGAAAGGTGGTCTGATTCTCTCATCTGAATATTAAATGAGCTTCAAGGCTCACTGCTCACTTTCCCGCCACTGGGCACGTTCCTTGCCATGGACACAAATCGAGCTATTAGGCAGGTGTATAATGTATTTAAGAAATTTAACTTTATAGTAGGCTTCAATTTTGTATTACCTTGTGTAAAAATAGAAATGTGAAAGGAATTTAAAATTTATAGTAAATTTATATGAAACATGAAATGTTTGTATCTTGAAAAAAAAAAAAAAAAAACCCTTTAATATATATGCTTTGATAATTGAAGGAATGCTATATGGGCAGAATGGTCTACTTTTAAGCTTTATGAACTGCATTAATGCTTGCATTTCCTAATTTTTGGAGACTTTATGTACATTACAATAACTGTATCCATATTATTGATTGCGACGCCGCATCAATGTAGAATCCCAAGAAAAAGTTCCTGTTAGCTTATTTTTGGAAAATACGATAGATATACCTGCTGAAGCTTTTAGAATTATATTCAGTGCCCTGCTAGGTAATATATATACAGTGGTGCAAAAAAGTTTCTGCACACCATTAAATCTAGGAAGATTTAGAGACTAAATATTCCTAGATTAAATTATCAAGATGTTGGTGAAAAAAATAATAAATGTATCCATCCATAATATAATTGAATGAGGATGCAACTGTATAAATTTGGTATGCAAAACATTTCCACCAGTGTAATTATTTTGTTAGCCATTTTCCCTCAGATTAATCGATGCAGTGATATGTTTCTTTTAATTAATAGGTCAGAGCATGGAAGGAAAGTGGAAGTGACAAGCCCATGTGCACAGGGAGGCCAGGATGGCAGGCTGTGAGTTTGAGGGAGGCTAAGTACAAGAAGGAATTGAGGAACATCTACATTGACCTTGTGGATGTCCTTGAAGTGGACGTTGTCCGCAAGGTGGTCAGAGTGGAGCCCTTAGCCACCATGGGACAAGTGTCTGCCACCTTGCTGCCCCTTGGATGGACCCTCCCTGTTGTGCCCGAGCTGGATGACCTTACTGTGGGTAGGTACACACAGGTCCTTAACTATATGAAAGATATGGCATTCAGGTCGTTTTAAAGTATAAAAACACACAATGTATGAGACGAGTGGCTAATAATTTGGAAGTTTAGAAAGCAACACCATATTACTGAAGTGTTAGTCCTTTGTCATTTGGTCCCAAATTTTATGCCAACTTAGATATATTTCAATTGAAGAAATATATGAGTTATTTGATGTTAAACAGGCTCTGGGTACCAAATTAATCTGTAGTGATCAGACAGATTGCTAGCGTTACCACTTAGTTGGAGAGAAAGATCTGTACATCTCTGATCGATGCCTTTTTTTTTTCAGCCTCAGTAATTGGTAGATTTGTGTGGAATTTGCAGGAGAATGAGATTGGTTTAATTACTGTAAGTTACTAGAACAATAGATTGAAATCAGCATCAAGACCCATGACATACCTAACATGCCTAATGGGTAATTGGATATGGTCAGATCACACTCACTACCTAATCAGTGCTAATAGGCTATTATTATAGTGTGGGTTTCTTGGGCTATCATGTTCGACCCACATCGATGAAATAGGTGGACCTGGATCTCTGGCAAGCAGCAGTGCATGCATCTGTAACTTAGGAAGTCTAGATATGCTTGGGTTAACCACACCCTTGATTTACAGTTCTAGGTGGGAGAGAAAATGTTATGACTAACAGAATAGAAACCTAAGCATAGAGATGTATTTGTAGATCCTGGGTCATAAAAATGTTTTTCCCTGATATTCCCAATGTAGAACACATGTTTAGCATAATTAATTTACTTACAAGTTTATACTATGTTCAATGTGTCAATCAGTGCTACTGAGTTTGAGCTTAGTCAGCTTGTATGACCAGGTACCAGAGGCAGATGTAATGATGAGATGATAAGGGTTGGAGTCCACACCATATTACACATTTACCTGATGGATAGGGTCTTTTACTTGCCTCAGCACAGACACTGAGTACAAGGCGCCCTCCAATTTAACATCTCATACAATCGACATCAAGCTGGGATGTAGCTCATGAGGAGTGCCCGGGCCGGGGATCAAAACTAGAACCTTCAGCAGAGCTAGCCAATATAAAAGTTGTATACATTGTTGCATTGTGGCAATCCCATGGAATGCTCAGGATGCATTATGTCACTAGTCACTTATGACAGGGTGGAGTATTATTTACCCTCTATTTCCGGCTTACATTAAAAAAATAGGTCTAGGTCTGTTACTGTTTTTTATTTGGCCATGCGCTGGCTCATCAAATTTGCGCAGCTTTGAATGCCTGCCTCGATCCTCATTCATTTTATGAGGCTATGGGATATTTATATATTGATGTTTGATAAAGGAATTTGATGAAATAACTGAATTTTGTACTTGTAGATGAGACCATCTGTTAATATAATAATCATAATTTGCTGTATTAGATTATGAATAATTATAATTAAAAACCATAGTTGAAAACCCGTTTCCAGATAGGTATTATCTAAAGCTATGGTTTTCTGTTGTGGAATTGCTACAAGACAATTCCAGTGCACATGCACTTTTAGTTATCTACTATCTGGAACTCTTATCTACCTAGAACTTTTAATAGTGTCTTTTATCTCCTGGGTTTTTGATCGAAAGTAGTCGATACATTACACACCTGATTGATATAATGTTATGTGCATGGAGGTGACGCACACTGTACATGTAGTCATGTACACTTGGCATGGTTTGTGCCTGTGGTCTGAGTAATCAGCTGTTTCAAGCCTGTTTGATTGGACAAAAAGTATGAGCTGTTATGATTTGCTATGGATGGTTGCCTGAGATTGCATATGGTCCCATATTTACTATGACAGACAGTAAATGATACAATGATATTACAAGGACCCATGCAACAGCTCACAGAGCCAATATTGCTCAGCTCATTGCTTCAGTTGTATCATTGAGTGGTCATAGAACTGCACAAGTGTAAATAACACATTTAAAAAAAGAAAAAAAGTGACAGCAGCAGGCTTTTTTAATTATGCATTATTGAAATATACCTCAGACATGTCAAGGAGTTTTTCTAGACTACGCAGTTACAATAATGTATATATGTATCAGTTATATCCCGAATAGGAGGGAAATAACTAACTTTTTTGTTGATTATATCCCGACGCGGAAGATGGAATAAGCAACAAGAAAGTTAGTTATTTTCCGACTATGAGAGATATAACTAACTTATACTCCGTTAGGCATATTTACTAATTTGTTTGATTGTTTGTTTTGTTTTAATGCCTTTATTACGCATAACAGTTCAGTTTGCACTCAGGAGGGAGTTAACTAACATTTTTGTTAGTTATATCCTGCAAAAGAACAATAGAAAAGGTCACGTGGTCGAATAAAACCAAGTTAAACTTCGGGAAAAACCTAATAAAACAATATTCCATGGTTTAGCTAATTTTTTTAGACATTGAACTTTTCTCAGTACATTATTTAGTTGGATGCCTTGCTGATTAGACATGAAATCAAATATGATTTGATAGAGGAATGCATGAATGCTTGAATTCTCAAGTTATATTTTTATTTATTGCTAAAAAAGGCAGTTGTTAACTTGTTATTCTTCATTTAAAGATTGGCATATTAAGTAAATCTAGGGCCCTAAAGATTTGCATTGCAGAGATCGAAATAAGGCAAGAACAATGGTTCAGGTTACATGGAGGTTACTATAGGGCGTTTGCCAACATATATGACATTGCTCAGTGATGACAGCACTTATACTTTAACTAATACCAAGGTTACTGACTGCCTTAATTGGCTTCTCATCTCAAGAGGCAGCTTTGTCATTTGCAACAGCCAATCAGAATGTAGCTGAATACATTAGAAAATGCCCTGAGCTTGATGGTAATTATTTTGCTAGTTTACCAGTTAGACTTAAAATGCAAAGAAATTTACCGAACAGCCTATCGGCTGCCTACAGTGAAATTGCATCTCAATTAGTTTTATTTGCATTGATTACACTCAATTCTTAAACAAAGATTGCTCAGTCAGGTCACTTAATTGTCTTTAAGCTGACAGTAACAGTACTTGGAAGATATTGGCCAATCAGGAAGCACCATCATGTGTGTTGATGGTGAAATATGCAACTTAGCGACCACTAGAGATGAGAATTGAACATTCCCCGCATACAGGCAAGGAATTCCTTGAAATTGAGAGTTAAATACCCATAAATGATGAAAGTTATCACTTAGAATAAGAATGAAATTGTATGTATGATATTGCCATTTTTGAGGTGTTACATAATGTTTTTGACTGAAACTGGCCCCATACTTGAAGGCAGTTGCACAGCTGTTCTTGACAAAGTCAGTAGCCTTGGTCTTATTCTTACCATAACTTGCTAAGTGCTGTTATGATGGCAAACGCCTGTGAGGATACCATAATTGTTTCTCACGCGAATGGACTGCTGTTGATGACAAAATTTGTCAAATTATTTGGTCACAACAGTTGCCACTAGGGGCGGTTACACATCAATATTTATGGAAACCGAAAAGCGACCGGAAAGCGGGTTACCACGGTTGAACCTTATTTCGATCACTGCATAGTGTTTTATTGCATTATGGAGAAATATAATTTCTATTAAATTGTTTCCACAGGTGGATTAATCATGGGTGTTGGAGTGGAAACATCATCTCATAAGTACGGTCTTGTGCAACATGTTTGTGAAGCGTACGAATTGGTGCTGGCCGATGGATCATGTGTCAGATGCTCTAAGGTAATTCATTTGAGATAATTTGTGTTAAGATTTGACTTTACCATGATGAAAAAATTATAAGAAATTATATGCAGGTGGTAAGATAGCCAGCGATAGTGTGTAAATTATGTAACCTGGAAAAAAAAATCGTGCATAATCTCCTTATCTCATACTGTCACTTGTTTTAAGTATGCATTAAGTGCCATGTAAGACTTCTGGGTACATGTGAACCTGCCCGATCATTCCTACTAAAGCATCTGGTCGCGACATTCTTTTAATTTATAGTATGCCACTCTCTGAAAACATATATCAAAGTACAGAAATAAAGTTCAAATTTCAAGTTAATTTACCTGTGTAGATATGTGCGTGGTCTTCAACGAGTTCACCAGTACATGAGCACTTAATAATATATCAAAATGATATCACCACAATATTTTTTTTGGGAGGGGGGGGGGGAGGGAGGTGAGGGGGAGTCAAAAACTGAGCTGCACCTCTCCCTACCCATAAAATAATGTTTTTTAAGCTACCCCTATAAAACTAAAAATTTGCCTCACCCAAAAAAATCGTGCACTCCCCATCCCACTGAAATGCTGAAATTTATGGCAAAACCTCCAGAAACCCTGCAACATTTGCATTGTACATTTTTCTGTAGGATGAAAATCCAGATTTGTATTATGCTGTGCCTTGGTCGCATGGGACCCTGGGATTTTTGGTGGCTGCAGAGATCCGCATCATCCCGGCCAGGAAATACGTGAAAGTGACGTACAAACCAGTGCACAGCTTTCAAGATATCAGCAAAGTTTTCAAAGAGGAGCTAGAGAAGAAGACCGGAAATGACTTCGTCGAAGGTTTAGTTTATTCCTACAACTCTGCCGTAATTATGACTGGAGAATTGACGGACAGCCTTGAGCCTAACAAGGTTAGTATCAATGCAGAAAGGAGGAATGCTTGTATGTTTTCATGTTGCAAGGATTCATTTGGTACTGTAGTCATGTAGTGTTATGTATGATTTCATAAAATGGTCACTCTTACGGGTCTGTTAATTTTCTTAGGACATCCTGTATTTTTGCTTTCACCATTTTTAGATCAACCGTATTGGCAATTACTACAAGCCTTGGTTCTTCAAGCATGTTGAGGGGTTTCTTGAGTCAGGACCTTCTGTGGAGTACATCCCATTGAGACATTACTACCATAGACACACTCGGGCCATTTTCTGGCAAATTCAGGTAAAGTCACTGTTATTGTTGAAGACTTTTTGGCTCACTTGACTGTTTTTATTTTTATGGTAATAACTTGTTCTTAGTCAGCTTATATGACCAGCTGCCAGAGGCAGACATAATGATGAGATGATGATAAGTCTTGGGAGTCAACACCATGTTACACATTTATCCCATTGATGGGGTCTTTTACTTACCTCAGCATAGACACCCGAGTACAAGGCACCTCCAATTTAATGGATCGACATCCAGCTGGGCTGTAACTCATGATGAATGCCAGGGCCTGGGATTGAACCCGGGACCTTCAGCAGAGTTGGCCAATATGAAATTGGATGATGCCTTACCATTAGGCCAACCACCTCAATAACATAAATAATATGAAATATGCATATGTTTTTCGCATTTCAGGATATTATTCCATTTGGCAATCATCCACTATTCCGCTATTTGTTTGGCTGGATGGTGCCTCCCAAGATCTCGCTGCTTAAGTTGACGCAAGGAGAAACTATCAAGAACATGTACGAGAAACATCAGATCATCCAAGATATGCTTGTTCCTCTTGAGCGTCTCCCAGAATCTCTGACCTGCTTCCACAATGAAATCAAGGTGTGTAGACCAATTAATGTGTGTAAATTGGGTCCTGACCCAGTGCAATTCATTTAGGTTACTATTCTCAGAATCCACGAAAATTTGAAAAACCATGTTATATTGTTAATGATTTGGTAAAACTATGGACTGTGAATGGAAGCACATATTCACACTAATTGAAGACCATACATGCATTATCTTAATTCTGCATATCTTGCAAATTTGTCTTGTGACCGCATGTTTGTATAAGCAATCCATGTAATCTATCCGACTTAATCGCAAAATTACTGCCTGAATTGACTAAGTATTGCATTTGGATATGAATTTCAGCTGTATCCACTTTGGTTGGGACCATTCAAACTGTTCAACAATCCTGGCTTTGTCCACACCCATGACAACAAACCAGAACAGTTGTATGTGGACATAGGCGCCTATGGTGCTCCCAAAGTTGACAACTATCATCACATTCAGACCACTCGACGCCTGGAGGCTTTTGTTCAGAAAGTGAAAGGGTATGTAGATTGGTATCAATCACTCGTACATGTATGCTAGGCATTGTTAGTTGTGTGCTTGCAAAATGAAACCCATTTTCTTTCCTTTTCAGCTTTCAGATGCTGTATGCCGATTCCTACTTAACAAGGGATGAATTCAGACAGATGTTTGACCATAGTCTGTACGACAAAATGAGGAAAAAATTGGGATGTGAAAAAGCATTCCCTGAGATCTATGATAAAGTTAATAGAAATGCCAGAGCATAATAAGCTGTTCAGTTTCAGCAAGTCACATGCTGGTGTTTTAAGACTAAGTATTACAACGATTCCTGTCATTGTTTATGTTACAAATTAGTTCAGTAAAATATTTTCCAATAATGTATCAACACCAGCGCTTGAGAAATCTTTTAACGTCTTTCGTCGTTCATAGTTATGGAGATTTTTTTATAGCATTGTTTTACATTCACCTGAAAGCTGTGATATTATAGCTGCATGTACAATATAGATGGTGTGGTTGTTTGTGATTTTACAGTGGGTTTCTTAGTTGCCATGCATTTATGCTATGTTGTCTTTCAGTTACAAGAGATGATCTTATATATATGTGTACTGTGACATACTTGTAGAGATTTTACTTAGATACAGCAGTTTTAGAGCGAGCATGGACAGTTCAGGGGTGAAAGAGACAGATCAGAAAGATTGTAAAGTAATTGACCAACTTTCTGGCCCATTCCTAATGTCCTTGTCATAAAATACTTGTCGTTTCTACATAGGCCATAAGTCTAGAAGAATACAGAAATAGCATTACAACTGTAAAGAAAAGCGGTAAACTTCGGTCAAAAGAGGTGAAAACAAGTTTATTGCCCAGATGTTGGGATGATTCTATCATTCTTATCAAATGTTTCAATCAGACTGAAAAGTCGTTCTGAGGATGCAACTGTCCAAACTCGCTCTAAAACTGCTGTAAATTGTCTATATTACCTTTAACTAATTGCAGCTGGTAGGCTTTCCTAAGGTGTGGACATGTTGTAACTTAAGTACAAGTGCACCAAGATTAGCGTGCACATGTTCAAGTTCCACTAGGCCGATCCTTGGTCAGCTTCGCTGTATCTAGTGCTTATCTTTTCAGTAATTTTACATTTCTGTAATAACGAACATTTTTGACACAATGCCTTTTGATCAATATTGAATTATTGTACCACATGTGTTTAACATAGACTGAGTCGTGCAAAGCTGTTGAGTGTACATATCCTCCAGGTTTGTTGATCCTCATTTTATGTTAGTTTTGTTGACAACATATTTAAGGATCACTGCATTTGACAAGGAAGTCTGTGTTAAAAATATTAACCATTTTTACATTTTCATGATAAATATGTAAGAGTGTATGATATCATTTGACTTCCAAGCTTCATTGATATAGAATCAGATTGTGAATTTTTACGCATAATAAATATTAACATCAGTAATTGAGCTGTAATGACGTTGTGTATTGTTTTGGAATTACCAGGGTACGTCGCACAAGAACTGACCAGCCCTATCTGGTTAAGCCATAATACTTCTGTGGCGCAATTGACAATTGTGCGAGATTGTGACCACACAAGGTCAAAGCAACCCTGGTGGATTCTGTCATAAGCCACCCGCATTTTGTAGGCCTTGTCCACTGTACACAGTGTAAAGCAAAGTAACCAGTCAGAACTAGCAGTTCATTCAAGTGCAGCAGTCCTTGCAGCCTGGGTGGGTCACTTAAAGAGATATTGACCATGATCTGTTCATCTTATGATTCTTATCAGATGCACTGACATTGCGCATGCACTGACATTCCGCATGCACAGTAAAATTACAAAACATTCAAGGTTGGATGTCTTAATTGCCTGGTACAGATCAATTGCATGTTAACTATTCAGCTAAGGATTAGCTGGAAGTGTCCAGATGTGGATTCAACCAAGGGCTGTCCCAGAAGCTGACAATGCCTAACCATAGGCCGATCCTGCATTTGTATAAGAGAATGCCTTGTACTAGATATTGAATTAGATTACCATATTTTAAAATCATTTATTGTAACAAATTAAATACATTAAATTTACACGGGGGTAAATTTACAACATTAATCAACAACAGACTGAGGTACTATGCTGTAATAAGTTTCAATTTACAATATAAAAGGCAATAATAACCAAATAAAAATATTTACAGAAAGCTAAAAAATATCTTCAGTTCATACAGTGCATTAAGAATTAAAATTTCACTTGTTACAATGGGCTGGTCATTATTGCTATACCATTGTTCAGATTCATTGTGATATAAAAAAGCCTAATTTTCATTGTTCCACCTTTTTTGATGACAAAGCAGTTTAAAATAAACAGCTTCACACTGATTTAATTTGGTTCATAATGGTTTTTGCTGAAGTTGTCCTTGACAGAAATCGAATGACATTCCATAAAAACAAGTTAAATAAAAAAAGACAAACTCTTCTGAGATGTGAAGCGGGACAGAGTGCAATCTGAAATAGTACAACTGAAACGTACTCATGGCACCCATGGCACCCATGGCTCCTTATCACTTCAGCATGATGACCTTTGATTTGATTGACTTTCACATTGTGGTAAAATTTTAATCTGATGTTCTGACTAATGCCCACATTTTTTTAAATATCCAATTGAGATCATAGCACTAGGTGTACCGAGTAAATTAAGACCTGAACGTCAGCAAAGGAAAGAAGCTGGTTTTTGTAAATTACTAACTTCCATTCAGATAACCCGATCAAGCAGTATGTACACATAGCAAGGCATCCTTTGCTCATAGATTAATAGTTTAACATTAATAGGCTTACATTATGTAATTCCCTATAAAAAATATATTACGAACAGCTGAGAGCTTACTAGCCTGGCAGCAAGCAGTCCTATCATTTTTCATGGTATTTTGCAACAGGTTGAATAAATATTGTCTCGACAGTATACATGCATCAGTGCCAACTATCACCATTTCACAACATTGAAAATGTGCAATTAGGTTTTTAACGGCGATGACTAACTCATTCAGTGATAACATGAAAAATCTTAAAGATGCAGAAAATGAAATGTGTGTGCACTCATTATTTTTCATTAAATAAATATTTACTCAAGCTGGAAAACTGCATGTGCAGCACATATAATCGCACGAAGAAAAAAAAAATAAGACTGCTGCTTGGCCTTAATTCTGCGAACTCCGATGCAAATAAGGGCCATGCTTGCTTGGCTAAGAGCTTAAATGATGAATACATGCTAACAAAGCACTTGTCAATACAACACAGTTAGTTTCAAAAATATGGTGGACATTAGACAGCTGTAGCCACCTATTTCTGGCTGTAGCTATAACTGACTAAAGCCAGCTGCTTCCGTCTACTCCTAACTAAAAGCTTTATAGCTTATGTTCTACTGTTTGTTTTACACCTCTGACTATAAATAAAGTTTTATCTTATTCTTATCTTATCTTAACAAATAGTCAGGTTACACCTACCAACACTGAAAAAAATAAAAACCTTTAAAATGTAAGAAATGTATCTAATATGTTATAAATATGTACTTTTAGATCCTGATTTGAGTAGCCAGCTACAGCCAGACCGATCTGTTTAGTGGCAGGTAGCATTGTATAGCAGAAGTTATCTAGCTTTGTCTGCAGTTAGTTTCATTTAAAACGGCCTGTCAAAACCTAGACAAAGCTAAACAACTTCTGCTATACGTTGCTACCTTCCACTAAATGCAACTTTCTGGCTATAGCTGGCTACTCAAAGCCAGATCTAAAAGTAGATGCAGCACCATTCGAGAGTTACTTATATTTGTCATTTCTTTTGAAAAGATGCATGTCTATTGTACATTCATATTTATTATATGTTAGATAAGCTTCATACATTTACCAAGGTTTATAGTTTTTCAGTGGTGGTAGGTGTAAGTCAACTATAAGCTAGGAGTAGACAAAAGCAGCTGGTTTTAGCCAGTTATAGCTACAGCAGCCAGGAATAGGTCACTACAGCTGTCTGGAGTCTACCACATTTAATGAATCTAACTGTACGTTCAATTTGACAGGCTGGCTTTAATGAAACTAACTACTTTTCATTCACAGTAAACTGTGCAACAAAAATATCAACGCAACAACATGCGTTTATCAATAATGATAATACAACACAAGCAGGGTATGGTAGATCTGTAAGTATTTCTACGGCTTAACACAACAAGTCCTGTTTCATTTTTAAAGTCACTGCGTTGAATGCGGAGGAGGACCTCGTGGAGATCCGACTTGACTAGAACATTCAGAACTGCTCAGATCACGAGACATGCTGCTGTCCAGGTCTCTGCGGTCAATTAACTGCTTGAGACGACGCATGATATCATCTGGACTTGAGATGGAAGTGGGTGATGATGGACCACCACTGGAACAGGTTGATGATGACACACTATAACCTATTAACGAGATGAAACAATATTGTGTCAATATCACAAGTATATCATTACCGACAGAACATTGAGGAAAATTAAAGTAACACTACAATTATGACATCCGAGATATTGTCTTCAATAGCTATTCAATTAAGGTTACTACACTATTTGTCCAATTAGTACCCACATTCATCATCTTTACATTATCAAAAACAAAATATAATCTAAACTATTTCCTCACTCGGAAGCATTGTTGGGCAAAGTTTAAAGTGCCATGAAGGATTATGGCATTTATAAACCATCGATCTTGAATAATATGACAAATTATGCGTTTACCTTGGCCAGGTGGAAAATGATGAGAAGACATTCTTGGTGTGTATGTCCCAGGGGTAGAATTACCCGGAGGTGGGGATGAAATGGGAGTTCTTGAAATTGGTTCTGTTAGTTTTTTCAGGAAATTCTCCATCTGCCGCAGGGTTAGTGCATTATGCAGGGTCTCCAACGGTCGAATGCTAGGGACTCTCCAACCTTCTGGCCCTAAAAACAACAGCTTCTTTATCAAGTCAGTATTTGAGACAATCATTGTTAGATGATGAAAAATTATAACATTTAAATTAAGTATGTTGTCGTTGATTCGAAAGGCACTGCGCTCACTTAATTACAAGCTAAAGTCAAATAATTCATCTTCGGAGTCGCAATATATTTTAAGAGAGTTTTATGACGTTTGGTAACTTTTCAGCTCGTAAGTTCACACAGTAGCACAGATATTAATTGTTCACAAAAACACACTAAGTGCATATTCAATGATGTTTATACAAACGTTATAACAATAATTGAGTTTTGTGGTGTCATATGACAAAGCATTACATTAATATGTGTGTGGATACATGAAAATTGGTTTCTATGCAGGGGACATTCAGGCGAGCTCATCAGGGGAGCAATTAAGCTGGAGAGATCTAATTTATTTCTCTACAGGAGGTAAAGCAGCTTATGGTTGCTGGAGATAATATGATACTAAGAAAGAGTTTCTACAAATGGCACTTGAATGAGGTGCAGATTGGAAAGCAGTTTTAGGATCTCATATGACCAACTAATGTATCAAATCCTACCATGACCTATGCACGAATCAGATTTCTCTCTCTCTGACATTAAGCTGTCTACCTTTTTGCAGCAATTAAGACGATTGCTCAAATTGAAAGGTGTGGGGAATGATGCTTGTATACACTGTGTGTCGTCACCTCACAACCCAGCAACCTTATTATGTACATGTTTTGCTCGTTTACTCATTTAAAGTAAATTAATAAATTTCTCTTATAGTCTATAGGCTGGCTTATGGTATTAAAGGTCTAACAATGAAATTACAGAATAATTAGATGTTCTTGTGCTGAGTTTAAGCAATTCTCGCCAAAACTCAAAAAAAATAAAGAATCCATATCTCTTGTATTTTTTAAGCCTATCGCCTACATAGTTTAACCAATCATTTTGTTTGAATTGAGTTTTTTTTATTATTTTGAAATAAGACATTGCATTGCAGCATTCAAACAAGATAATATTAACATATGGTCAACATCGGTAAACTACCAAAGAATGTCCATAATTAGGTTGCTGGGCTGTTAGGTGACAGCACACAGTGTTCAAGTATCATGTCCATTTTTACTGTAAAATGTGTAATGTTGTAGGTGCTTAGCATTTATCTCTTCCATACAAGTATGTGTGACCACGTATTAGTTGACTGAGAAGCCTTCGGTTGATATTCCAACCAAACAACCAACAGGCAATGAAGACCACATGCTGTAATCAATACAATCTCTTCCATCAGAAAGTGCCCAACAAATTTTGATGCCAATGCTCATGAAAATTACAAAAATCAGTATCAGACTGTGTATGGCTACAAAGAAAAAGTTGCTGTTAGAAATCATTTGGTCATGTCTGTAGCACTGCCTTCCATGTGTTACTATGAAATATTAATGTGAAAACAGCAGGAGGAAAACCAAGGAAACATCACTATATGAACCTGAGGTAACTAATGGAATGATTTGAGAAACTGGGAAACCAATGACAGTGAAGTAGTATTTATCTCTATGAAATACCAGTACGAAAAACTAAGCAATACTAATGTTATGTTTCCTAATACATTGTTGACATTTCTACAGTCCATGTAACTTCAAAATGAATCTGAAATCTGTACAGTATGAAAATGAACTAATATTTAATTTTAGTTACAGTCGCCAGTTTTATTCAGCTTAGATACTGAACGGACTTTGGGAAGTAATTACCCCATTGAATTCACATCGTATTCCACCCTTTACTAAACTGAATATCACGAGTATCTTTGGCGCAAATAGATAACTTAAAACACCACTGAACACTGCACATTATTACATGGGTCATGCAGCACAATTTAAATATATCACAGTTCAATCATAAGTTCAAAGGTTAAAAATATCACTACTGCTTACACAACAAGCTAAAGGTCAACTGACCAAAAAATTATACGCTTGGTTATATTGTTGAACATGCATCTACATGCAATGGCATGCATTTGTTATTTTATAATAAAACAATTTTAAATTTCGATTATTTTATATGAACAGAAATTCAAGATATGTCAGCATTGACCAATACTTTCAAGTTCATTAATAATATTTTATTTGGTATAAATTTATAAGACATAGTTAAGCCATCATTTTGAATTCATCAGGAATGAAACCGCAAATACTCCATGTATTACTTGTCGTCCCTCTAATATACTTAAATTAATTGCTGATGATATTCGTAGAATAAGGAACATATCAGGAAGTTTTTGCCATTTAGCCATATCAAATGTTCATCAATATCTCATTCCCTTGTAGTTCCAAATTTATCTATTTGTATACCTTAAGAAAGTTATCAACAATGGCACACAACGTTATGCAAAGCAAACACTAGTGTGACAATGGCGGAGGTTACCTTGTGTGACTGCAGAAAATTATTTAATGGCCTACATCAGTAACATGCCACTAACACATGCAGGATGACAAATGGCAGCATTCAAATAAAAAAGGTACGGAAAGCTACGCCAGGGGAAATGAGAGAATAAGAGGGGATATAAGAGTAAGGATTTAGTATGAATGGGTGAGGACCTACCAAGGGTGGCTCCTAGTTTGGCTTCAGCGTCCGTCAAATCCGGGGCACTACATGATCCACTGATTACCTTTGTGCTGATCAACTGCGGAGCTAAAGCCAGAAAACTCTCAAATGAATCTGGGTGACAAATGATATGAAAGAAAAATGTACAACGACCAAACCAGGGACCCTGCTGCTTCCGTAGGGCATTTTGTACGTTGTTTACAAGTTTACAAGTTAGTGGCAGTGCATACCACTATATTTGGATGTGTGGTGTTGCATTTAAGCTGAAATATTAATGCAGCAATGATCTTAAACAAAAAATACCTCATGTAAAAACTTTGCAACCTAAAGCTGCTATGTACATGCTGGTGCATCAAATACTTCTGTTAACAAAACAGCAAACTGCAGGTTTTTATTTATGATACAACACATACATGTAACATGCACGATGCCATTAATTCCAACACAAACATCTTCGTTGTTAATAAAACTGCAACATATTATGAATATCATACACATTTCATTTAAGTTCTTATGGTGCTCAGTGGCTGTGACTATGCACATCTTCCACCCGCAACAAGATGAGTGGCCTTTAAAAGACAAGAGAATTATTCAAAACGCAGCAAGACGCAGCGCTCTTTCAATGAATGGATTAAGGATGTCCTTGAAGTGTAGGCATGTACAAGAAACAGAAACCCATTAAGGCATAAATGATACTCACCAAGATGTATAGCTGCAGGGAAAAACAGTCCTCCCAGGGAATGACGGAAGGCAAGACCTTTGGCAGCGTTTAACGGGGGATCTGTCAGGGCAGACACATTGTCACGTTAAGAAGTCACACTGGACTCACACCAAACAAGCCTCAGTTGTCATACCATTAGCTTTGTCATCATTAAGCATAAAGCAAATCTAGCAGTTCACAAAACATGAATTGCTGTATGTAATAACTGGGGATCAAGACGTAGCAAAAACCAAAAGCATGCCCAAGCAAGAATGCTTTGTGCAATTTTCAATTTCTAATCAATTATTGATTAAACACACTCAATAATTACCAATTTCATTATAAACATAGGCCCCAAGACAAATAATTGTACAGACTAAAATGTGTTTCAACTTTTCATTGTATTGACTATTTTATTAGCTATTAAGGTCTGAAATATAATGACAAACTGCAATACAACTGATTTAGCGAATAAGTGAATATAATAAGTATTGAAGACTGAGTTTTTAGATTCAATACAAGCTGAAGTAATTCAACAAAGCATTTTAGTCTGCACACATACGCAATCATCTGGCCTCATCCATTGAAAACCGTTAAAGGGAGAAGAAAATCGCATTATTAGTTAAAACACCGCTGACCAGTCAAACAATTTTGTTAACCGATCAAGACCTAAACAGTAGGAGTGTTTTAAACAGTGCAGACATGCACGCTCATCGCAGTCTGTGATATCTACAATAACTGAAGTGCATCATTATACTTACTTTGTGCACCTGACTTTCCAGCTTTCTGAAGATCATTCTCCATACTCTGTGAACGGCAATCTGCTGTTAATGGATTGTCAACACCGAGTTCTCCTGGATATGTCTCTAAACTGCATGGTCGTGACACTGATGACCTTGGTTTCATCGGCTGAACCATGTTTGTCCGTTTTTCACCTGTGAATTACAACAAATATTGCAGCAATATATACATCATTCTCATGAAGTTTGCATGAATAACGCGATTCATTATTATATAGAACTTACCCCACATGTTTAAACTTGCTCCACCTGACCAAGATCGAGGTCGTGGGGAGGACTCATCAAAATGGTATGATACAGCGTTGTCAGAGCAGTCCATGCTTTGTTCTTCGGTTTGGATAATGGGGTTAGTCTTCGGTAAAATGAAGAAAGCATTACTCTAGATGTGGCTACTTTCAAAAGAAAGCAATGATTCCTTGAATTCAAACTTAGTACACTTATATTACCTTAGTTGTTGACGGGAGATCATCCATTTCAACAGTATTGCCATCATGTAAGTCTGGGTGGGCCACCAGAGTGTCTGACGATGAACTTTCCTCCATGTGACTTTCATCTCTGAGGGGTGTCATGGGACTCATTTGCGCCACCTGGGGATGCGGGTTGAAGGTTACACGAAGGGCATTCGCAGGAGCCAGGAAAGTCGGAGGATTGGGAATGTCTAGGCGAGGATGCTTAGGAGACTGTAAGATGACCAAAAAAGAGCAAAACATAAAGTGCTGCTCTGAAAATCATTTTCAATGTCAACTACAGTAGGATTCAAAATAGATGGCCATCGGTTTTTCTATCACATTTTTCTATATATGACATGGAGCAGTACAAATTGAAAGGAAATGTTAGCAGCAAGTCAAACCCCAACTTTTTAGCTGTTAAAATAGGTCAGTGACACAACTTGTAAGACTTTTAGATTTGCTCCATTCTCCATTGTAATTTCGGCTGCTTCTCTACTGTAACCATGACAAGTTGCCATAACGATGACAAGATGGCAAAAAAAATTAACAATTGAAAAGATAGGAAACTTGGAAGTGAATTGGTACAAAGAGGGCTTGTTATGGGAAAGTCGGGGTTTGACTTATTAGTAAGATTTCTGTCTATTTTTTGCTGCTCCAAGCTTAGGCTACACTTTTTATATTCTATGGTTGCCAGATTTTTTTACTGTGTATTGGTGAATTTCGGACAAAATAAAAATAAAAATAAAATTGAGCTGGATCTCGATGTCAGGAAAATAAAAGTGCAAAATTTTGAATGTCGGGAAAAATAAAATTGTATGCAAAAAAAGTACTGCAAAATCAATACAAGGATCATTAATTTCGTTTTCTGTTTGAATGCATTCCACTTCTTTTATGTCAAACTGTTTGCTCCTAATAAATTCCTCAATTGTACCCATACAGGGAATGAAATACTAATTTCAGTGTCCCTGACTACAGTGATCAGGGTCAGAAGGCCAGCCATTTTCAAGTTTTTGTTTAATACGCTAGGTGGCGTGACGGGTGCATTTCCTGTTACAGCGCCATCTGATGGATGTTGGCGGCAAAAATAAAATAAATGCGTGTGCAAAGCGGTTTTATTTTTTCGTCGGAAGTTTTCTGACAAATGCGGCGGATCCGTCAACCATAGAATATAAAAAGTGTGGCCTTAAAATATTTGAAAAACAAATGGACATATATTATGGATCCCACTATAAACTAAACAACTTGAATTTTATTGAATGCATACCATAGGTGAGTCATCTTGGGGGGTGTTCACATCACTGGGAGGAGCAGAAATATCACTCTTTTCCCTCTCAGTGTTCTCTGGAGTCGTATTCTCAGGTGATGATGACGACACAGGTGATGTCACAGAATCCTCAGGTGCACTTCCAACACTCGACTCTTCTGTGTCAGACTCTCGTAACTGTCCTGGGCAAGTGTTCACCCTATGAACACTTCCTTTTGATTCATCTGAGTCTGTTGAACCTGCCTTGTTTTGAGACGCTTTCTCCTTTTGCTGAAATCGATCAATATTAATTTTAAAATTAATCCATGTCTTATGATTGTTAACATAAGAGTAGGAGAATCCATTTTAGGTTTCATAAGTCATGCCAATCCTCACCTTTTGGGCATATTGAGATCTATAACCCAACCCAGTTGGGTCCTTGTGTATTTCAGCTCCTAATGTAAATGCTCCTGGGCTGAAGTGAAGTTCTACATGAAACCTTTCATCTGAACCAGGTTCCTGTGCGGAAAAGAAAAGAGTTACTGACATCTAGTTCTGGTGCATATAAACTATCAGAAAAGATATATAACAACAACTATCAGAAAAGATATAACTAGTGATAAATGTTGGGTTCTGAAAAGAGTTTAAGACAAGTCGTACCTTGGTGGGGTCCTCATACATCATGATCACTATCTGTGTCATGTAATTGAGTTCTGAGACAGCGTTAATGTACTCCATTGCTCGAGACCACTGCTGATCAGTCTTAGACTGTAAGGAAATTTTTCTATGAGTCAAAATATAATTCAAGCAACAACTGGGAGCTATTCAGGGGATAATTACACAAATAAGTGATTCCTGAATATAATAATTTGTGCTGATTAGCAATAAATATCATGATGCACCATTACATTCGCTCTTTTCAAAGCATCAAATTATAATACGATGAATCAAATTAAGGTAACTTTAATAACAAATCAAATATAATAATAGAGCATGCCAGTTAAAATGCCGGATAGACAAAGTCGAAATTGCAATAATTTTAACTTCAGTAATACTACTCCCGACCTTAGTGGTAAGAAATGTCAATCACCCACATGGTTAGTACGAAAATGACTATAGTAGACTATAGTACATAACATGTGGTCAATTCTTACATGTATCAAGAAAAATCAAAGGGTTACAGGGTACAGTTTCCTTTAAATATTAGGTGTTTGATGGAGGGTAAACATTCACAGAAAAGCAAACCACCTCAGTCTAATGGTAAATCATCCTCAATACATAGCACCACAAACAAAAGATTTCAAGTGCAATTAATTGCTTATAACACTACAACAGAGCCTTAAATTGACAGCAGCATGCACGGACAAATGGAGACGGACAACAGAAAAGAGACAATAACCTGCTGGATGCCATAAATGTGAAGGTGACAGGGTTATGGGTCTTACAGTAAGGTTAGTCATTCACATACCGTAAAACACAGACCATCAAATGCCAGTACAGCCACTGAAAATTCCACTGTACTGACCTCGAAAGCTCATACTGATGTGAGGTTGTGATTTCATAGAATACCTATAAACTTGTGACTTAAGCGATTCAAAAATAAACAGATAGTTTCACAGTAACGTTTGTCTGCAAAACTATTATTCTGGTGTTGATTTTTACATATCAACTATGGTGACTAAACTTCTATTTCACAATATGAATATACAACTATCCACTTCATCTTCACAACATGCTAATCAACTTCATGTGCATGACTTAAAACTAAGATATTGATGATGATTCTCAAATCCATGAACTACTCTGAGATCTTAAGATATAAATAAATCAGTTGAGAGAAAGTCACGAGTTATACGAAGGACAATTACTTTTAAGTCTGGTGTTTCGCTGCTGGAGAGGCTGTAACTGGACAGCTTAGTGGCTGCTTGAGCGGCGGTACTGACACTTTGCTGGCCTTCACCACTAACTTTCGAGGTCGTACTTACATCCAGGAGACCCCCGTATCGAAGTATAGTCAGGAGAGAGTGGATATGACTCTCACTTGTGAAGTATAGTCGTGTCTTGACAAACCTGTGAGGTGTTGAAACTCCTTTGGAATATCTGGAATGAAAAATGTCGGCAGCATTGTGAATATAACCATCTCATTCTGACAAGTTAATGGTATCCGAAGTGAGCAAATAGCTGCCATCATTCCAGTTATCTTAACTTTAGTTTCACGCAATTGCAACAAACAAACTCTTGGTGGTGCATAGGTATAACAATATAAATATTCACTATTGTTAATGGTAAGGACACAAGGTTACTGGTGTGGATACATGTGCAATGAACAACACTGACATGTGCCACATCCAAGAAGCACTCTGAGTGGTCAATATATCCAATTAATTATCAATTAAGATACATTAATTAATTAAGGCACACAAAGGTGTAGAGGATGTTACGAGAAACACAAAGCACACGAACCCGCCGAGATACCTGGAGTCAAGTCGAGTACTTTCTTCATCCACATTAACATGCAGGTCTTGGTAGATTTTCTTCAATAAGGGAGTGCAGATGCACAGCGATATCAGCATTTTCTCTTCTCTAGTAATACCATACTCCTGAAATACAGAGCATGGTAAATAGCCACATGTTGTGGCACAAGGCCAATGCAATAGACACACATAAGCATAAACAAGTTGATTTTTGTAGAAGATGAAATTTATTATGAAAATAATGATAATGTTATATAACATTTAAAACTACAAAGTCCTTTAAAAAAGGCAATTTGTAGTCACTTTTCATCTCTGAAAGCTTAGATTTTTTAATATTCAAGATTAGTATCATCATGTCCTTTACATTACGTGGTAACGTGACTCCTTTATTCTAAGCCATCAAACAATGATTGTAAAAGAGAAATGAATAGGATTACCTGAGGTATAACAATATCGGCCATTGCTTTAGACAACTGATGCAAGTCATAACACTCTTGGAATCGCAGTATCTTGATATTATGCTGCAAGTCATACTTGATACAATCGTAAATGTCTGGGATTTTGCTGATGTCAAAGTGGCCACTTTTCTGCTTGAAGTCTTTCACCAGCTTGTTCCATCTCCTGATCATCAGTTCCCAAGACTCGTTGTGATAGAGTTTCATTTCTGAAGTTTATTTCATTTGGTAAAACTCAAGAATTAGAATCAGGGAGTCTTTAATTTTCACATGTTTTTGAGTCACAAAATTTGACTTCTCTTGCTATCGACTAGAGAAGTGATGCGGACCGGACTGGGTGGGGTATTTTCCTGCCGGTCCGGTACAAGTCCAGGCTGTGGACTTAAACAGTACCGGTCCGGTCCAACTAGTCCGGTCCACATCATCAAACAAGACGGAATATTTTATTTGACCATATAAATATAAATATTTTATGTAAATTAAAAAACATCTTTTTGGGAGTTTATTTACCAGAAGAAGCATATATGCTTATCGAGCTGGTACAAATCAAAGATAAGAGTATTTTCAACAATACATTGTGATATTGAGATAATTAATTACATTAAATTCGGTCAAACGATTATCATTAAACTCACCATCTGCTTTCGGGTCATTCTTCATGTGCCTTACATGCTCCAACAACTTATTCATCATTTCATAAATCTTCACACAAGTCTCGTTTGGATTTTTTATGAGCTTTATTGCATTCATCTGTGACTTCCCGGTTGATACTGCCAACTATGCCATTCAGAAAAATATACACAGACTTTAATGTGGTTCAATGAAGTTAATTGCAACTTCACAAGTACAAAATTTAACGCCTTGCTGCAACACAACAGCATTAATTTCACAATTTCTAAAACCCATTAAGTAATTATCACAAAGTGTTCTAATTGAGAGAATAAAGGCTGAAGATATATTAGGCTGCATTCAACACATCCATCATAATCATTTTTCACCGCTTCCAGTTCCTTAATGAAATATACCGCATTAACATAACAAAAAGATTAAATGCCCACCTTATCTTGGTCTTCATCAGTGAGTTCCCTGTTCAGCGTTAGCATGCCTTGTAATTTCTCTTTAACACTGAAAGCAAAGTTGAACTTGTCGTGAAACATCATATCATGACGACAACAATTTCACACATTTACATGTAAATAACCTTAAGTACACTTATTCGAACACATACAGAATAAACAAGACAAGTATAAGTTATAACAATTATAATAACTACATTCTACATCATATATTGATTTGTTAAAACTTCAAATATTACCACCCTATACATAACACATATTTTCACAGCATAAAAGCCAAGTTAATTTTTCTTTGATGAATGCCACTGATATGATGTAGTGAATGATTAGTCAACATGTGTCTGGTCTACTTATGTTGTCAAGGATGAGTTGCATTCAGGTGTACATCAATTTTATTAATTCGGAGGGAGTTAATTTCGTAAATCTACCGTGAATAGTCCAAATGCAGGGAGGATGGGCAACCAATCCTTGCACTTTTGATGTTTGCAACACATTCAAATGAGGGCAAAAATCAGCCATGCATACACATAGAACTACTGGTCGTAACACGGAGGATATGTCACACATTACAAACAGACTACATTCCAATAATAATGAATATTGACTGTGCCCTTATATGTGACAAAAGCCACATCAATTAACAACAGCTGCCCTTCCTATGTTTGCACAACAGCCAAAATAATCTAATACAAAGTTTTAATAGTGAGAAAATAAGAGCTCCAACTTAAAATCAATTCAGTACAAAACGACAGCAAAAGCTAATTAATTGCATTCCTTACATTTGTTTAGCTAATGGATGATTCGAGCCTTACTTCTTTATCATCAAGTATACAACTTTTCACTGTTGTTTTACACCAATTATTGTAGGATTTTATTAACTTAGGGGGGGGGGGGGGGGTACGCTCACATAGATCTACTTGGGACATATCTGATGTATTACACACTGGACTACAAAAAGCAGTCTCAATGCAGTACAGTGAAAGCTAATAGCATTCCAAAAAGGACAATTTCAAAGCTGTCAGCATTTTATCAGAAGACATGGCAGCTACAAAATATAGACCAGCGATATAATGTAATCCAGGACTTGCCGAACCGCAGTCTTACTTTTGAAGTTGGTATTTCAAGTGCTGCCAGTTTTCCCACCTGGAAGATGATTCATAATGTTGCGATTTTTTTAACCCTTGCATAAAATCTTATTTCTTTTATCTTTACCATGGTACTTTACGCTACTCACTGCTCTTCTAGGGGTAATCTCCATATATCTCAGAATTGAAATAATCTGAAATTCTTATTCATTCTCAGTCATAGAATATTTGCAAAATCTTCCAGTTTTGATGATAGTAAAGGTCAAAACACTGGAAAGATGAACTAAATGTTATGAAGAAGTTAAACAGAGTATAGGATCACAGAAGTAATTTCAAGGTACAAACAGATGCACACTCAGAACTGGATGAATAAAACAAACATTCCGGGTCATTTTTTGCAGGGAAAAAGAAAGTGCAGTCAAGCATTCCAACTTCTATGTCCAAAAAAGTCAACAGCATGGAGGATGGAAGGGATGCTGACTTACGTGTGCTGGTACATTTTGACTACTCTTGAAGAGACGGAACACAAGAAAAAAAAGTCTTATAGAACCTGAGAAACTTCAACAAAGTGTTGTAACAAGAAGCATGGCTGACATAATTCTTTGTGCAACACACAAGAAACTGTACAAAAACTAAAAGCAAATAAATATTAAGGAAAACACAAAACTACAAAATTATAACACAAATTATTTTCCACAATAACGTCACTTAAATATTGTGCTTTATCCATTAGTGTGATTATAAAAAAAACTCAAAGCCTTAGAAAACCTGAACTCAGTTACAAGCATGATGAAATGCATGACTTTATGTAGTCCTGAGAGTTTTGTAAATTCTCATAAGGAAGAGAACTTCCAATCTACTGTACCAATATTCGGGGGACATAAACTATCACTTGTTTACAGACAACAACTTACCACAACACTTAAGTGGGGATCTCACATAGCCGGAAACGTCGACGTAAAAGCGCCATATTGGCCACGTAAAGCATTCCATGGGGTTTACGTGGGATGACATGAGGTTTACCTCGCCTTCCCTCGTTGACATCGCTGTTCCGCAAGTTCCGGCTGTAGTGACGGAATTTTTAAACATGCATGAAAATTCCGTGAAACCGAGCCGGAGTGGGTCGGAAGTATTTTTGAGCGGTTAATACTTGCATCATACGCCACAGTTGGGCGGATTGTACGTGGCATACGGTAAGGTTTAGGTTAGTGTTATGTTGGCTTCCATCAGTTATATGTGGCTTACGGTCTCTCAAATCATCCGGTAGAAGTTTCTACGTAAGCGAAGTCGGCGGATCGTACGTCGTATATGTCGTACCTCCATAATTGCTCTGTCTCTCTGTCGACGTAAGCTACATACGATCCGCAGGATATCCGTAAATCTTACATTGCATAGGCCAACGCATACATAGCCATACGTCAATGCCTAGCCACGCGCCTTTTTTCGTCAAGAATCCTTCGCTGATACGTCAACTTAGGGTCTACGTATTAACCACAGATTTTCCGTCACTTTACGGCTATGTGGGATCCACCCTTAAAAGAAAGACCTCTATGGATGAATATTTGTAGACCACCAACAAAACATAGAGGCCACAGACTCTATTAGTCTCTAATCCAATACTTACATGTTTTGGTACTTTGAGGATTCATTGTCGTTATCCAGCAAGCCATTCATATTGGCACTCTTGACCATTTGAACCAAAATAGGAGTCAATTCACCTTCCAATGCAAGGAATCCCTGGAATAGAATGTAAAATTACACTATGTAATAAACACAGCCTAAGAAAGGGAAACAGACACAAAAATATTTTAAATTTCATCCTGGAGTTTACGACAGCATAATGTATGTATATGTTTATTATGCTCCAGTACAAGCGTGAGCTTATCACTTCAAGGCACATAACAGTGAAAAACTAACAATAATTTTGCGGTAAAAAACAATAGTCGAAGCTCTTAGTGTATTATATGATAAATAACACTTAATTTCCAAAGGCAATTGGTCACCAATCCTATTAATGCCACAAACATTTATCACCAACCTTTGCAAATGCAGCAGCTGTCATTTGTACTCGTCCTTCGTCGGATGCATATATTTTCAAATCATGACGGAAAGTGCTGTGCAACCGAAGCAGACCTAGGCCAGGAGACTGACCATAGTCACCTGAAAAACATAGAATAAGTACCTCAAATTCAGAGTAGAATTAATAAACTTTTATGTAGCTTTGCACCTTGTACAAACCAAAAACCACAAACTCTCCCGCTTCCCTGCTTTCATATTGATCAAACCACATATGGTGGAAGAGCTATCACACCTGCGCAAATGTGAGTGTTGCCATGACAATTAGAAAATATTCAAATTTAAAATTCATTTATAATTTTTAATGCCTAAGGAGCCTGAAATGGTGGCATCCTACTGTGGTTTTGGGTTAAGTATTCTGGGTAAGGAAATAATGTGCATGGATTATGGAATAAACAAATCTGATACTACTGCAATCCCATGCTCGACTTACCTTGACCGCCAGGGTACATGCACCTAAATGCCTTTCCTAACTCTTCTGCTTGTATTTTTCCCGCAGGAGTGAGCTCTCCACCCCACTTCAAAATCAACACAAGTGAAGGATCTCTAGGTCCATCTGTCAAGAAGAATACCACTTAATATTTGATATACAACAGGATGAGTTTGTCACACACACTATTCATAATATCATGTACATGTACTCTAATATACATGTACCTTTATCCAAATGTTTCAATATTAATTTCTAATATCTAAGAATCATTAACAAATAAAGCCAATCTTAATAATTACTGCGAATGAGAATAGGTGTCAAAGGAGTGGAGCTTTTAGAACTCAGTGGATTTTTTTTTTCCCACAACACATGTGAATGTTCATCACTTGACCCATCTGTATAGACCTTGAAGATTCTTTCAAGACATTTTTCAAGCACATCACTACACCCCCCAAACAAGTCCTTTACCCACACACAATAATGAAAATATATATAAATTTAGGATCGGCTTCATCTGACCTACATTGTATGTACTTACATGATACCTATGTACACTTAATACACGTACACGTCCATAAATGCATAAATAACCATCTGACCTTCTTAATTGTTGGATAACTACATGAAGCTAGTAATCCAGCTCTAGCTACCAGTTAAATATGAACTAATATTACCATGGAGACAAGAATAGAAGGAGTGGAAACTCTTTTCGTCACACATAATTTGATAATTTTATCGCTTTTTGGTTATTAACTCCCCTAGAATAGCATTGGATTTGCCTATGTTTCTTCACATTTGCAGGTTTACCCCCCACTGTCTTAGTTGGCGGCATGCCTTTCATCCAATCAGTGTCTCGGGGAGGCAGAGGAGTTTCCTAGCCTCTCTTTGATTTCTGCTAGAAAACCCCTCTCCATGTGATGCATCAAAATATAAACAAAAATATCTACCCAAAGCACAATATTTCGGTTAAATTCCTCTCCATTTGAGGATTATTTAGACATTTTTCCCGTGAAAACAATTCTGAGCCAAGTTACACATTTATTTAGCTAGAAAGTCGCATTTAAATGAGCAAAAAACAGTAATTGTTTACATTCTCATAACTTCTATGGGATGACTATGGTGAAGCTGTCCTTCCGATAGATCAACAATCCAAACAACATATAACTCATAAGTGCGAATTGGTGCGAAATTTGTTATTTTTAAGGAAAACTGACAACCCCCTATCAGTGGTAATGACAGCAGAATTAACTGAATTGTTTCATTTTTTTAGGTAAAAATAAGTGGAAGTGTCACATGGATCAATAATTAATGGCAGCAAAACGTGTAAAAATGATGGATAGTATACATGTCAATCCTTGGTAAAAAAAAATAACTGACTTAATGCATGTACAATGTATACACCTATACATGTATTATTGCAAAGGAAAGGGCTTTTTATTCTTACATTTCCATGATATATTAAGCAGTTAGGTAATGTTTAGCACATTCCAATTAATGTTACTTTAGAAATGAAAAAGAAATTACATTAAATTTGTATGTATACTGTTGTTTCAATCACAATTAAACCTGGTGATTTTTTCTTTTACATTGTATTTGATTTGTTTTTTTTACTATATTTCCGAATTTTAATGATCAAGATTTCAAATTAATTATAACCTTGTATTATCTCTGAATTTAGCTGAATGTATCAAAACTTTCAAGGAATATAGTACATTTCCAGTGTTTTCAATCCAAGGTCACTGCAACAAGGATATCGTGCCACAATCAGGTATGTGACGGTCATTTGGAGGGTGACTTGTGGTAATAAAAAGGGTGATACACAAGATAACGTGAAATTTCACAGATCTTTCAAAACTCATCTGAGACACTGACTGAACCTTTGAACTTGCCGGGTTTCCACTCCTTCTACTCTTGTCTCCACGATATTACTTTTCAAAATAAAAAATGCATTACTGAAAAGGAGGGTAAAATAGGTCCCAGTCACCGCATAAAAACAACACTAGTGACAAAGAAATAACTTATTAAGTAGCTTGTATTAATAAGTAAATAAAAGAGAAATATAGGGCAAGGGTTGTTTCAAAATTCCATACTCAATATTTTGCTGAAGAATGAGACTTCAAGTAGGCTGATATTGACAAGTTCTGCAGAGAATTAAATTGCATCAAACCATTTAGAAGCCCCATAAAATCCCATGAAATAAAATGAATCCACCATTTATAAAGTACCATCACAAGCAGAATATACAGGTCTTACAGCCATTTTGTAAACCATACACACTTCAAATATATTTGTAATTTCGTTTTTACTCTTCATTTGTTACTTTCGTTGGTAAAAACTGCCCTTGTTCAGGATGCCTGGCCCAACCTAATTAAATAGGCAGATTGATATAATGAATCAAACCACAGGTGTCAGCCAGCGATTTTACCACTTTTCAAACCATGCAGTATACCAATCCCATAATGACTAGGTAACACACTCAGATCTGTATGGGTACGCTCAAGTGCCAAGGCGGATGGCCTCTCGATAGTGGTCTTAAGACCTTAAGAAAGGCCTCCCACACCAACCAAGAGAATAGCAATATATTATAAACTAATATACCTTTACTTGTGTGTGTCATATGTTAGTTAGGTATGTGTCTCTGAATTGTGTCTCTTTGTGTGAATAAATGTCTTTGTCTGTCAAAAAGAAGGCTTCTAATTGACTATAAATGGTTCCGGAACATAGAGGAGACCATGCACAATTTAGAGGATACATTCGCTGCTGTGTCTTGTGGAGTGCTCACCCTTCTCATTATTATGGTATTCTGCATAATTCATTGGCTGACACTTGCGATGAAACCAAGATAGAACTGAGTCACATCTGCTTTTGAATTTTACCTTCAAGTTCATGCACATTTTTTGCCCAGATGATTTACAAAATGGCTTCAGGTTAAGGCAAAATAAAAAGTACACATACCAATTATAAGCAAAATTGACAAGAATCTATCTGTATTATTTATAGCAATATCCATGCACTGTTAGTCTATAGTTTATAAGCAATAACGACATATTAAAGTGACATTTAATATTCACCACTTAGGTCAGAGGCTGCAAAAAATTGAAACATAAACGTCAGTATTTACAGCAAATTCTTACATATTTCAATTTGCTAAAGGATGACAATACTCACATACATTTATGTTAAAAAGCAACACATTATTTACTCTGTACTATATTATACGCAATTAATAAGTAAACTGTGAAAAACACACAGCAGACATGGATAGGTGGCAAATATACTGAGCAAAAAAGAAATCACTTTGGAAAGTAATCAGTTAAGCTTAAGAGAAAATATAAGATGGACTATGAAGCCACAAAATAAAATGGAGGAAACGGAGCAGTAGAAACTTCCAACTAAAAAAAAGCTATAAGCAATACTGAATACTTAAGATAAATAACTGCAAGATAATTTCACAGGTAAAAGAGTTGACTGCTAGATTTGAAGGGTTATGGTTGTAGACTTTGCTGGACTAGGGTTATATATATTTTATTCTTCTATATAAAATGCCTAGTTTCAATCATATACAAATCACACTTATTTAGGCAATAACAGATTTATGGTATTAATAGATGCTTCAAGATATTTCATGCTTTAGATATGAGTGAAGGAATTTTTTAGCTTTGGCAATCTGTATTGCTCTTTGTATTTTAATATATATGTATGTTCCTGGAGAGCAAAATGCTGCATTTTGTAACAGTTGGTTTCATATTTAATGTATTATGTACTTTGAATAACATCATTTCTATGATTAGTAAACTGTAAGTGCACTACATAGTATGACGAAAAGCATTACAGTCCATGCAACTGGCCTAAAACGGGAGCAAATGGTAAAAAGGAAGAAGTTAAACCGACGGATACAAACCATCTTCAGAGGACCGAGCATAGCCTTTCGGCTGATATTTCAGCTGTACCTTGCGATTAATTCCAGAGAAACTATACCTGTTCAGGCGTGTACGAAATAATTCAACATTTTTAGAGAGCAATATTGCTTCATTTAAGGGGTCATGTCTGATGAGACAAGAGTTATTGCACAAATAAGTAAAGCGCAAAGTAAAACCTAAAATTATGCAGCTGTTCGTATTTTGAAATATCCATTTTGTCGTTTTGAGTCTGATAAGATAAGGAAGACTAATCAATCTCACAGACGCACGAGAACCTGGTTCCCAACTGGACCAACCAAATGTAAGAAAGTCAAAAGTAAATTTGACACGAGCCGTCAGAATTGTAGAAAGACATAGTTGCTTGGAGAGTTTATAGGGCACGGAATTTCTTCCAGATAAAATTAAAGTGATCCTTCAGAAGTAAAACAATCCAATCAACAATTAATAATAGATCCAACCAACTACTGCACCCATCACCGAAAGCAAGCAGTTTGAATATCATATTAAAAGACCAATAAAGTAAGCGAGAACTCTGAAGACTAGATTGAAACTTTTGAGCAGTTAAATGGAAAAACCTACAATTTCAGTCAAGTGGCTGATCATGTATTTTTAATTTGTGTATGTATGTGTGCATTGTTGTTGCTTTTTGGGGTTATTTTTTTATGCGAACTGCCTTTCAATGCAAGTAGGAAGCCCAAACAGAGGATGATTATTACGACCATGGATTTCACAGCCTGGAAAATTAGAACTAAGCTACAAATTATGAATCAGAATTAGAGGCAAGAGTTAGAAACAATGATGCAAGATGTAAGACACAGAAGTTATTGCTCCGTTGGTTCACTTTTTCAAGTGCCATCAGGAAGATATGAGTGTCAAGAAGACAAGATACACACCCTCTTCATCAGATGATCGTCGAGGTGCACCTTGTGGCTGGTGTTTCATTTGCACTTTTCTGTTGATTCCCGAGAAATGCCCATACCTAAGACATACGTTCAAAATATGAATACTTCTTACAAAAATCTAGGGATGTTGATGTAATTTAATACATTTGTATGTGTGAAAAGTTTAAAATTCAAGCGATAAAAATGCTAAAATCTTCAGGTATTGTTTTCTTGTGAGATAGAAACAAAGTAAGATGGATGATAATTAACATCCAGCATCCACTGGCACTGAACGCAAAATAGCAGTGATTATAAACAGCTGGGACTTGTTCTCCTTCAAATCAAGACAAGTAGTACGTTGGACCATTTTTTTTACGAACTCATCCATTCAATGATCATGATTACAGCCATTCACAAACCATGGATTTCATCATCAGTGATTCACATAAATGTGGTCAATACTCAGTGAGTCAATCTGACATCAAACTTTATCCGAATCTCATTGGTCAAAACACCTGTAAGTTGTAATATAGAAATATACCTACTAACAAATTAAATTATAGTGATAATAATGTAAATAAATTCAGGGAATTTAAGAAAATATTTCATGACTACATGCTTTGTGAATTGGCCGTAATCAATGCAACTTTTCCGTTATTTTACCAGACTCTGCTTCATTTTACCCTAAATAGAACTACATTCATATTTGATCATCAAAACATGAACATCAGCCTTACCCAATTATGTTACTTCACATTAAAAATACTTATGAGAATAAGTAGTTGTAATATCCACTACTTAGTGAATAACCAAGCTCACTATTTCTTCCATTTAAAAAAGACCAGAACATTTTTGAAAAAGTGGAGAGGGGGTTCTCCAAAAGAGAAAAAGAGGGGGATTGGTTGACCAGTATTTTCTTAATATCTTAATGTAGGAAAAAACACAGGGGTGGGGGGACAAAAAAAACAGACATTAGTTTTCTGAAAATTTTTGGTCCCCCCCCCCCCTCCCTTTTTTAAATGGAACAGCTCTTAATAGATCATCATATAATATCCAATTCAAAATTAAAAGATCAAAGATGTCTTGCTATATTAATCTTAAATTAAAAATTACACGGTTTACTCAAAACTTTATCGCACTTACATTTCTAAGACAGATTTCAGCTGTTCAAGTTTTGACCTCTTCTCTTCAATTGCTGGATCTGGATTGTTATCAATCTCAGCCAAAAGTGACCGAGCTATGTCCAGAATTTCTTGAAGTTGCTTTGGTCTCTTTAGCTTCAGTTGACCAGCTTCATATCCTCTGTATTTTTTGAAGAGATCAAAGAAGCTGCAGGTGGAAGAAATTCATTCATCATGGTCTTTGATACATTATTGTAAAACAACTGACACAATGTTATATATTGTATGGGAATACATACACTATACTTAATTCTGACCTATGTGGCATTTATTAATGCTCATCATTCACAAGATACATACACAATCATCATTCATACCCAACATAAAACATGTGGGTGAATAAAACTGGCTAGCTGCAGACTACAATTAGTTATGGGTACAAATCATACAAAGCCCTGCTCAACATTCAAACCAGGGAAATTTCAAAAACTAGACAGCGCTCATGACAGGGGTTGGAGAAACGATTGATAATCGCAGTAAAAATGGGTAACCTGCAAGCTGCCAAATTTGGAAAGAATGGCTGGCTCAGCCTGGCTCAGAGGAAACTGCAGCTGTTAGCTGGCTTGAGCTGATCTTTCACAGCTGTTCATGGCTCAAGTAATTTGTGGCTCAAGCTGGTTAATCCAGCAAGAAAAGTCTAATATCAGAACATATGAACAAGTTTATCACATATGTTTATTGACTTAAGTTCCTAACGGCATCAGGTTTACGAGAAGCCTTGATTTTGGAAGGTTCATGGACCCTTGCAAGTTGCACAGAATATTTCAGGGTCCCAGCTTGTACTTCGAGAGGTCCCATAAAAAATAAACACATTTAATATGTTTATTAAAGTTAACATGAACTATTACAAAAGACAGGGATATGAAGGTGCTCATTCAACTTTTGCAATGCAGTTTAAAAAAAAAAGTAGATTATGATATCCAAAACAAAAAAAAAATCCATTTTCTTTGCATGAATGAAGATTTGAGTAAATGTTACTAAATATAATGTCTCAATTATTTTTTATGATTTTTTATAATTTATGTAATTGTCTGTTTATAATATTAGGTAGGTCACCATTTGCATTGGTCATTTACCTGCATGTCAGTTCCTTCAATGTTCAAACGAAATTGGAAAAGCACACTCAAATACTGATAATTAATAGAGGTCTTTTGTGCTCTCCATCTTTTTCTAATGCAATTTACTTCATCTGACACCTGTGTGTCACTCTCTTACCAGCGGCTTACAATTGTAATTGACTTGCATTAGTCATAACTGGAACAAAGCGTGACTGAACTCCTGATAATTGCCATTGAATACCATACAAAGGAAAGTGTTGTGCTTGGCTGAGTAGTAAAAAAGAATTGACTGTCTGTCCGGCGTACCATGGAGACTGCTTTATTGAAAAGTGCCTCAAAATTATCCGCCAGCTGGCGCAGGTACTTCTGTGATGTCATCATCGAATAAAATCGTTAGCGACATATTTCTAATCGTTTTATTGGAGATCATTAAAATATTTTCAGCAGAACAAGACATTTTTTTCCCAATGTTAATCCTATGGAGATTTTTGGAACTGGTTTAAACACAGGCAAAGAATGGTCTTACCACAATGACGATATCAAATTCAGTTACGGAGCAGGTAAGCAGCAGAATGGTGGTTTATTTGTCTCATTAGGCCTTATAGTTTCCGAAAAATCGCGGAAAAACTGAGTCTCAATGACTGGACGGACAGAGACTGTCATGTCAAGAGTAATAGTGTAATGGCGGCTCACACTGTCACAGTTCAAGTCACTGACTGTAGCCATAGCTGGAAGTCATAACGGCTCACGGTGGCAGAAAACGGCTAAATAGTTTGTGAAAATCATTCGAGTTAGTTGAATGACTGACATCCAATGAAGACGCAGAAAATTAACTTACAATTCACGAAAATGCTTCAGAATCTTTCCCTCGCGATATCAATTTCTAACTGTAGTAACAACCTTTCTACGAACGGACGCAAGGCATGGCGGGATACTGTGGGTACAAGATCGTTGAAAAGGCATCCCAACGCCGTTACAACGCTTGTTCAGTGACACTCACGATAATAATACCTCATCCAGTTGATGGAATTCTTGTGTCAAGTTGTGTAAATTTGTCGTGTTAATAAAATTTCGGTCGAAAGAAAACATCTGCAGCAGTTTAGTGTAGGGTAGCTTCTTTAAGAAAAGAATCTAGGCATAGTAATCGCACTACTTTTCATGCAGACGACACAGAAGTATTTCCCTCCCCAATTTCAGGGGAGCGGCAATTTGGGGAGAACTCCCTTCTGTCAAAAATATGAAGCGCCATCTGGTACATACAACTTACACCTGCCCTTTAACAGAGATTATCTGAAGAAAATCTGCTAATACATTTGGTGATCTTTTTCACTAAATAATACAGCTTAAATGTACATCCACAGGTGTAATTAAACTAGCTACAGTCTTGTCTGATGTCCTACCTTTTGTGTCTCACTTCCATTTTCATCTTCTGTTTTGGAGTTCTATCGCCATGGCGAATTACAGCTATCACGCTTCTAAGCTCCATCCTGCAGCAGATAATGTCACCATTATTTTGTGTAAGTATAGTATAAACCAAAATAAATATCCACTTGTTTTTTGGTCTTATTTTTACATAAATGTCATGGAGAATCACAAAATAGATATAAATGTTACCGAAAAGGCAAAGCCCATCTTTCTATCATAAAACCCTTCTCTGTACAAATTAAATTCAAGTTTCCTATCTTTGCAATGATAAGTTCTCACAACTTTGTCATCATTATAGCCATTTGTTATGGTCACAAAGAAGCAGCAGAAATTACAATGGAGAATATAACAAACTTCAAGTTATTACTTTCTCAGAAGTGTTTTTATCAGCTAGAAAGTTGGGATTTGAATTGTTGCGAACATCTCTGTCCATTTTGTGCTGCTCCATGCCATTTGTGGCAAAAATATGACTGAAAAACCGGCAGATATTTATTTTGAATCCTAATATAGTCATGATGCGTCATGAAGCTATGATACAACACTGAAATTGGATCACTCACATAGTTCCGAAGGTAGTTGGCACAATAGGGATATCTTCTTGTGGAAAAGCAATCGCATATGGAATGTTAAGTTGAGGGGCAAACTGCATCATAGTCATATGCCTGTGCAGAAAATCAATCAGGTATTAATCGGTACATTTCAAAGTATTAAGTCGCCACTAAACAATTCACCAAGGGAGAGTCAACAGCATGAATCCTTACCCTAATATTTTAGCACAATCATCATAATACTTCATGGAGGTTTTCACAAAACTGAAACCATTGACATCACAGACATAGGACTTGCCATTAGCTCGGAGAAGGTCAAAGCCGCACACCATTTGCTGAAATCAAGAACCATGCAGTGAGTCAATAGAGCTATGAATCCATATATCCATAACAATCAGGTATAGACTTTTGCAGCTCGCTCATTTAGTGCCATGGCCCCCTATTGGTGGAATAATTTACCAACAGATTTAAAGGCAGCAGAAACTCTAGACTTATTTAAAAAAAGACTAAAGACATTTTTATACTGTCAATTTTAAAATAACATCAAGAGATTTTATCGATTTACATATTTTAAATTTATTTTCTCAATTTTAATTTTATTTTGATCTCATATTGTACAGCGCTTCTGAAAATTTATTGATTTAAAATTCTAGACAGCACTATATGAAATAAAACAATTTACAATTTACAATAATATACCATATTCCTCACATTGAAAGCCAAGCAAACTTTGCGAGCAATGAGTTTCTCCTTCGACGTCAAGATGACAGGATAACGGACTTCTTTGCCATCCTTATCTCTCTCCACTTTGCCGTCAAGAGCTGGAGATTTCCTCGCCTCGGCATGAGCATAATCAGGCCCAACAGTGTACACCTGACCAATTAAACAATGTAAAGTCTGTCAATTCACAGCATATTACATCTTGGAGAGTTTTCTAACCTAGGCCTAGACAGGTTGAATATTACGGATGACATAAGCACTCAAGGTCATTTGTCCCAGGCATTCAAGAAAGACTAGTGCATATTCCCAGCTTGCAAAAAATGCAACAGTAACTGATATTTCCTGAGTACAATTAAAAGTGTACATAATTTTTGCATAACTAACTATATTGACCATTCTACATATTTGAGATATTTTATAGGTGAACATCATTGAATAATATGAAATTGCGGAGGGTTGCCATTTAAGTTTCAAAGGTTTTCATCAAACTTGCATTCACATAGAAATTTATCTATTTCATACATACAAAAACACGTAATATGAACTCCTCGACTATTTTAAAAGACAGTCAACCTCTTACCTTCACATCAGTCCCATCTGTTGCCATAAAATCTTCATAAATGTATGACCCGGTCTTGCGCACTGTGCTTACGGGGGAGTAAACACTACTTCTGCTGCCAATCTGAAACACGGAGAAATATGAACTGAAAAACTTCAGTTAGCCAATGAATATCTGGAAGACATGCACCAAACAAGAATGCAAAACATACACATAACAAGGACCGAGTAAACCAAGGAAGTTTGTTGCACAAGGGCAACGAAGCAACTCAGTTAATCAGATCTTAAGCATACCATCAGGAAATCAAATTTGGTTGGCAAACAAGGTGGAGAAGTTAAAGACTAATGGGATATTATCAGAATAGTTTCTTACTACTGTATGAAACTATCTAACTAATCATGTTCTATTTTGTGGCTAACATCAGAGATTTATAATGCCATGTAACAGCAGGCAGCCTTGCTGAGGCTTTCAGTTTCGTCTTGCATTCTTTACTTAAAGTTTGGTTAGCCAGTATGTATTACATTTTCTTCAAAATAATTGAGTACAGATAGTAACCACTCAATTGCTGCAACCAAACCCCACTCCAATTTCAATTAATTTTAACACTGATGGTACTATGACACAATAAGGTTCTCCTAACTAAGTAAGTTATTTAGTTTATGAACTGTTAGCTTATTACAAGTGTTAACAGCGAAAGGTCTTTTCAATCATTAATTTTAATGATATTCAAGAAAAAATTAATAGTAAATTCTGATGTTATTCACACAGGAAAGTTTTTATATGAATTTCTGCCAGTGATATTACAGCTGTACTCCAAAGAGCATAAAAGAAGGACCCAGCTAACAGTTCCACACATCTATTACAGCAACTGTGACCTTAGCTGGCACCTCATACCCTATTAAGTTACCAAGTGCCATATTAACCTGGCTAACACTATGCAATATAGTCACAAAACAGAACATCAAAAATTATCAGTGAGTATTTATGCCTTGTCCAACACACAACACACAAGGCTTATTCATAAAAACACAAATTCATCAAAGGACTTTAAAAGATACAAGACAATGGAATAGAGAAAACAGAAAGGATATATACAGTTATAGTGAGTAATAGGAACTCAAAAAAGATGGCCAATAATAAATACACTAATTTTCGTCGACCATAAATAATTCACGATTACAAACTTCTTTTGATTGTCTATTGTATTAAATAGGTCAAGAATTCTGAAATTACTCAAAAATGCAACCAAACATAATGCCACTATACAGACAAAAGGTAATATGGTACTTAGAAACAAGTACTACTATAACAATCCTTAGTAGCTACATACACTTAATTTCAATAAAGTGAAATAGTACAGTGTGCGACAAGACTACAAAAGAATATTTATACCATTTCTACGGGATGAACTTAGTGAAAAAAAGATAAAAATAATCATTGTAATACAATGTAATTATCATAAACTGTGCAACTGAACAGTGTTGCATTCTACAAGCTGATGTGGTTCTAGAGGCACTTAAGATAACAATAGACTAAAAATTAGAACTACGATCATTAAACCAAACTAAGGTAAAAAATTGCTACATTATTTTTATGACTTTGTATTATGAGTATGTTATGTGTACTGCACAACAACATAGCTTTGTATAATTGGCATAGCTGACAAAACTGGACTGGCTGGAACAAAAATTAACTCAGCACCATGATCTTTTTCAAGGGAATGGAAAGGTCCAAACGCCTGCATAAATTAATATATGAGGTTGACTGGTATGTTAGCGTGGGTATAGCAAGCATGTGATACATACCACAGCAAATTTCTCTAAAGCGTCCTGTTAATGAATAAATGAAAGTTCTACTGAGTTCTGTTACAAAATGAGGGATGAATTCCACATAAATTTGTTCTTGTCATCCTTTTTAGTAGTTTAGTCAAATCTGCTGTGACATGACAATGTCTCTTGTGGTAAGTTTACTGCAAAATAGCTGCAATTTTTGAGTGCCAGTGAATGTAAAATTATCTAAGGTGACCAAATCTACTCAATACATTAAAAACACACAACCACACAGAAATAAACTAACAAAAACAAACTATTTCCATGAAAATCAATCTGAGAGTGATTTTTCAACATTTCTTCCAGGACGCTAGTACTACAACATATGTATTTTTACTTCACTACCCTGGTCATACCATATCAATTCATTAAGTAAATACTAGGAATAAGTTATGCTAGTAAGGCTACCTTCGGACAGAAATATATTGTATGTAATTTGATTGGCCGCATAGGCTTTGACATATTTTATCACATGATTGACAACTATAGATAAAGCAAGACATGGAGGGTAAATAAATATTGTGTTAAAAAAGGTTGTAATAGCATGATGGAGGAATAAAATAAGCCAACCAGACAAAGATTAATACTAAATTTGGCACCATTTCTAAGTCAATTTAAGCTTTCTTGCATTTAATTTTGCCCTATACCTGCAGTAAAATATCTTTCAGATGACCTACAAGGCAGATTAAAATTGCAGTTTCAACAGACTCAGTAAGACTTTTAAAAATCTCCAAAAATGTTAACACATTTTTCAACTACATTCTCAACAGACACATATAAATATGGTGCTATACAAATATATATTTGTCATGTTTAAATTTCAATCAGATGTTCATTACATTGCATTATCGAAGGTAATTAAAGTACCATTGAAATTGTATGTAAAGAGATTGTACATGTACTGTTAATAGCACAAAATTAAAAAGAGAGGACTGACAAACCAAAAGCTTTACTATCATGACCTGCATGCTGCTGATTGAGACAAACTACTCGACATTGAACCAGAATCTGACCTTTCTGAAGAGTCGTTGACTCCCTCCTCCTGCAGAGGTCGGAAAATAAATATAAACATTGTGATCCTCAGCAGAAACTGGCTTTTCTACGAAAGGCTTGTGGAAAGTCACCCCATTGACTTCAATGTGGTCTTCTGATTCAAGAAACACACATTCTGGAAGATCAACATAAAATTAAGATAAAACACCCATTAAAATATAAGTTCACATTTACAATTTCATTTTTCTTTATAAACAAAAGTTGAAAATTAGAATTAAATAACTCAAAAACATTTTCCTCATATGACTAACGATTAATACAAGATCCAATAAAGCCAGTCAATAGTTATTATACGCTCAACTGCATCCAAGAAGTTACTACTTTCATAAAAGACATGTCATTTCCCAGCAAATATTATTAAAACATACATAATTTACAGAGTAAACAAGCATGAAAAACTCACTGTCGTCGCCTTTTTCTCTGTCCAGCACAGCGTATCTGGGCTGGTCAATGCCTTGGTTATTTAGTATCCTATGTACAACACGCCTGCAGAGACACAAGAAAACTCAACATGTAGTCATACATAATCCCTTTGCTGTCTTCGTGAAAGTAAACTAGTCTACTTAATTGTTTGGATAGAGAAAACAACCCAATTTCACTAAAGTCTGTTAGACAATGACATCAATTGAGTAGAAAGCAAAAACTAGAAGAATTGCCAATTACCAGACTGACTTAGGTTTTTTTTAAGGACAAATACATCCAACTGGTTTATATCTGTTGTGATTTATCTTGAATACTCCTGCAATTACAATAACAAAATTGCCAAAGGTAATTAATATATATGCTTACCTATCTTGCAATTGATATTGCATTTCCAGATGATTCAGAACCATTGGTTTGCGTAACTTTGCATAGGCCACAGCCTTATCTAGAGGAAAGCCCTTAGAATGGAATGATATCAAGCAGTCGCAGATTGGCCAGTTTTCCACTGGTTGTTTAAGTATCACAGTCTCATCGAACACCTCACAACGAATGTATTCAAAGCAACGCAAACGATCAAGAATTTCCTGCATTGGCTTTGAACCAGATTTCTTGGACATTGCACACACGCCAAGAACAATTTGTCGCTGGTCTGAGCGCTCATCCATGTCTTCATCCTATAATTATGAAATTTCACAATTTTCAAATATCAAAATTAAATTTCATCTACACTAGGAACCCTAGTAATTAACACAAAAATTGATAACTAAAGTGACAGTAGTTTTAGAAATTCATTGAGAAATTTAGCATGGTTCAATCAGTGCAATAATATAAGCCGATAGATATATATATAAATACATGTGTAATTCCTAAACTAAGGAGCTGGTTGAAACAATACATTCTCTTAAACCAATAAAGTGCGAACTGCATAAAATTTCATCTGAATATACATATATATATTGACAACCTCAATATCATGAGTTGATATTTGTCAAAACAAAAAACGGAAAGAGACAACAATTTTCATCTATCGATCACAAATACCTCATAGGTTATGACTACAGAATATGTACAGAAGACTGAATTATAGCGAATATAGTACTATTAACAAATCAATGTCCGGTCCCAGTTCTTTCATTTTATGGAAACAGTCAGAGACTGTGAAGATGTACGATAATTAATATAATTAAAAAGATCCCTGGAATAAAATTTTGCTGCAATACACTAACCATGATTGTTAATTGCTCTCCTTGCAGCAAACACTAACTGTGTAGCGCAATATACTCACAGGGCTGTCAGAACCTAGTGTAAATGATGCTTTACTATCGGGACTCTGCAAATGTGAAGGCCTGTTGATGTCACTGACAGGGGGTTTCTGTTCCTTGCCGTCCATGCTTCAGTGCTACAGAAGCACAGCAGTAGGCACTAGACTCAGCACCTGCACAATCAGACATTCAGTAATTAGTAATAATAGGATGATAAACAGTGCATCATTTAACCATGAATTCACGAAAAAGACACCTGCTGTTTACAATACATTCTCACAACATGCAAAAAACAGCCATGGAGCTTTGGTTAATGCACAGAATCTGCAACAGAACTGTCGGCAGTGCAAGGTCAACATTTGACAACAATAAACATGGTGAAAGTCAGACGTCTGACATCACATTTGTTTACTACATATTACATGATTCTATGTGGAAAGACTGCCATGTGCGGGATACAGGGTCATAATAGATAACCAGTTGACATAAAACACAGGTCAAATTCACACCTTAATCGACCATTTTCACCAAAATTCGTTTCCCACGCACATCAAAGCAATGCAGATAAGATGCCGCCCGAACTACAGATGGCGGGGTTATTGTATAATGCGGACCAGGCGGACCATGCGGACCAGCGCTAAAACAAACAAGCGTTTGTTTGTTTAGACAAATACAACACACCCCTATTTCGGCCATATATTGAATAATGCGGACCATGCAGATAATGCAGACCAAAAAGAAGTTTTAGCAATCACCAGCTTCATTTAAAAATAATAAAAATAAAACAAAAAAAAAGGAAAGAGTACATTAAAGAAGAACAAATTACACAAAATGAAAGGACAAAGCTGCCATATGATTGGCCAGAAGCTATTGAAAATTTTAACCTAATTGGGCATTTTTTTCCTCAATCCTGATAGGCTCCAAATGTAAGTTAGTATATATATATATATATAAATACAATCAATTAATTCTGCAGTCTTAAAGATAATGCCATTATTAATATGATTATGCAATGTGCATGAGAGGCCGCAGGAGTTGTAGTAAAATGATACTTTGTTGAAGTTTGATATTTTCATACATGTGGGTAATAACAACAACAAAATCGCAATCGTTCCGGTTGAGCAAACACATCGTTTTTCGTACGTACACAGTTACCTTGCTACGCCGCCAAAGGCATTTTCTGTGACGTCATCAATAAAAGTTTTGCCAACTTTTGGCTTATTTTTTGTCAGCCCGGATCATGACGGCGCATTGATTTCTAACTTAAGCGCCACGGCCAATCACAGAGTTTGTTAGAGCTCGTTGCCTAGCAAATGACCTAGTAATTAAATAAGCTCTGCTCTGATTGGTCGAACGTTCATTTAGTTGGCTAGCTTTATGGAAAATCACGGCAATGGACGTAGCTCCCATGGAACATTCAAAACCATAGTTCTACTGCTTGTCTTGTCTTGAATCTCATAGAACTGATGATTAACAGTGTTCTAACGTGAGTTTCTTCAAATTTGTTGGGTAGATCTGTATTATCTTAAGTTAAGAATCATTTTTGCGTAAGTAGGTCATTATAGGATTTTGCGCATCATGGCCGCGCAGATTAATTAGGACAACATAGTTTGTCCGGTCATCTGAGAATAGCATGACAGTAGATTTTGTTTTTGGCCAATCTCTAAACATAAAAGCCCTACGGGCGGCCCCTACGGGGCCGCTCCTGCGGCCTATAAATAAGAACCAAGTTGTAGATTAATGCAGACCAAGTGCAGACCATCTCTGAAAATGCAGACCATTTGAGTCTATGTCAGTATAATGGAAAGTGCAGACCAGGTAGAAAGTACAGGTCCAATATATTCTCCATTAAAATATCATTTGGAATTAAAAAAAAAAATTATTCTGCATTATACACTCACCCAAATTTTTTTTTTTTTTATTGCTATTTTGTGGGGTGAAACTATAAGATGGATTGCTTTCCACATGGATTACGAATCAAGTGCAATTACATGCACTCCCTAACTGGCCACAATGTCATAATTACAGCAACAGTCTACCTAAGAAGAAATAGTTCTTTTGGTCTGCATGGTCCGCATTTTCAATCAATTGCGAAATAGGGGTGTGTTGTACTAGTCTAAACAAACAAACGGACGAAAGGCGCTAGTTGGTTTTAGCGTGGTCCGCATGGTCCGCCTGGTCCGCATTATACACTCACCCCAGATAGCGCTAGCTGCTCTAGCCTTGCCAGTGCTGCCACCAAAGACTTGATGTCATATATTTTTTCATTGTGTGATCATATTTTTTCTTTTGTTTACTGTATATATAGTATACTATTATTATCATTTTGTGTAAAATTATAAAGACTGATTCTTATTTCTTGTAGTAATTAAAGGTACAGGATTTAGATGAATAGCAAAGGTTTAAATAGTATTTCAGCTGATATTTTGATAATAGACCTTATAGCTTATAAATTTATATAACGCAAACTTATACAGGATACATGTCAAATGTGCTTTTTATATATAGGGACATATATGATAAACTAATAGGTAATACCGTATGAAAGAAACAATTATATAGGCTACATTAAAAAATCTGAATTCAGAACAAGTTTATTAAACAAAAAAATATTATTAAAAAAAAATATATATATATATCTGGCAATGTGTGAACAGCAGAAAAATGGGAGTGTTTAATTATCCAGTGTGAAATGGAATGAATGCTAATACATGATAATTTATAAGAAAGCTTTAATATATAGAAATGGATAACAAGTAAAGATCTCTAAAAAGAGACCTGTACCAGACTTGTGTGATAATAGTCAGTAGTAGATATTAATGACATGTAAACATATTATTATTAATTTTTCTGATAGTAATGGTCTGCAAGCTCTATTTATAGATATTATGCCATGTGGTCAATCACCTGAAAAAAAACGATGTTGCTTAGCTCGTTGCAGTAAAATTATGGTTACCAGTTTAATTATTGACTAAAACTTTAATTTATGAACTCTGGAAGCTAACCAAGGACTTTATTCAAAATTAGACTAAAACTATGGTCACTGTAGAGCTCACTTGTGTGAATTATCAAATATGATTTTGTAATCATCAGGATAATAGAAATTTGGGCAAAATATCTTTTCTTCACCTGACATTATTTGCAAAATAATATTTTATCAAAACTCGAGAAATTTCCAACAAGCTGGGCAACAAGCTGAGCAAGAAGTGACTTAAAGAAGTGTAGGTGACCTTGATTCGCCCAGTACTACACGAGTATGAACTACGAGTTTGACCAAGCAACAAAAAGAAGATTTTTTTTTATGTTACCACGAGTCAAGTACCACCAGGCTCTTGCCACTTGTCCGAGAAACACTACATTTTTCAAGAAAATGTGCCATACAGATCACAGACTCCATCATTTGTTATCAAGACATTATAGTGAGGCAGAAAAACTTCACATTGTTATAAAAGCATGAAACTTTCAGGACCTTTAGAGAATCATATTAGGCTCATTTTTAGATATGGACCCCATTGGAATTTGACCTAGTTTGAGAATAGCAGCCATTTTGAAAAATGACCCTAGAAAATTCAGAAGACGCTTTAGGGATGTGGCATATAGGGCACATTATGTTGCCTCTGGTAACTATATGTTGTGATTTAAATGAAATAGCTTGTTAAAAATATTTCATACATATTCCTTTAGGCCTATTTATTGTCTTATTTTTGCTCTACACATCAGCTGAATATAGTGTAATGCACATAGATTGAACCTCCCAGATTGATAAATAAAAATAACTAATGTTTCCCTTGTCTTCCAGGTAACTAGGAGCTGTTTAGTTGCTTAGTAGTATCTCCAAAATGTTTATTGCAGCAAATGTAGTAGCTCAAATCATTGTGGTTGTAATTCGCATAGTTTGTGATGGCAAAGCAAATGAAATTGGTTGACCACAAATCCAGAAAATAGTGCTCATTTGAAGCATACAGATTAAAAGAAATGTAATTTTTTCTGGCTGTGGAACTCCAGACTAACTTTTAGCTGACAAGAGCGTTTAGCAATTAACATCATGTGTCAATGGGACTTAGTCCAGGTTAGATGATAGCACTGGCATAAATAACACTCTCATAAAGAGCAATTCCTCCTGGCACAGAACAGGTACAATGTGATGACTTCAACCCTGGATAATATGTAGGATCGGGCATGTTAGCTGGGCAACTTTTCTGTGCAAATCAAGACAAGCAAGTTAAATAAAATTTCAACTCAAATTAGTCTCCTACGAAAATTACCAACTTTCTGTAATTTTGTGAAAAGAGGCAACAAGTTTCTGTAATTTTATGAAAAGAGGCGAACTGCATAATGCTTCCATGTTTCAACAAGTAGCAAATACCAGTGACATGATTGTCAAAGAAGTACACTGGTTGTCTGGTAAGTTTGCACAATAACAAGGAGTGGCCTGTTGATAGGTTGGCATGGGTTGAGTTGATCACTAACAGAAATATTGCATGTGCCTCTATTATTTTTTATTATTATTAACATTTTTATTCACGATCAAGGCGTACATTACCATGCCTGTTCTAAAACTTTTTGTACTGCAGCTATGTACAGCAGACTTTTATAAATTGGGATCATTAAAAATTTAGTTTAATAATCATGATTTTCATTGATCCTATGTTCAACAGAAAGATGCCTATCCACACAAAGGGTATTCCAACTGTCTCAGATCCTGCAGTTCAACTGCTAATAGTGATTTAGTAATGCAATCAACAAGTCATCACCATACCATAGCTAGAAAAACATTTCTATCTGTGTATCTTCGAATGCTTCTTTATTTAAAAGCATGTAAATGTATATCAGTTGACAGTATGTCCAGTCTGGGTCTGTTAATCTCTGATGACCATGTTTTGGCTTTATCTAAATTAACACCACTTGGAAATTGGCAATGTTGTCTGGGAACTTAACAAGTGGGATTGTGTTCTATGCCCACCCAATATACGTCAGGATCTTTTAACTATCCCTGCTGAGGATAATGTTGATGATAACCCATCTTCATCAACAGTTGAAGGCAGCTACTGTAACACAGGCATTTTGCTGCATCAGTACTGGAGATGGAGATCAAATCAGACAGCCAAGAACATCAGATAGTTCAACCAAAGATAGCCTTTTTTTTTTTACCTGAGTTCTTCACAAAATGTTTCTCCTTTCATACCTATTTCTTGTTTTATATACTTCCTTTCTTAACAAAATAATCAGGACATTTTTTTACACTCAAAACTTCTGTACAATGTAGTTGAATTGTGACAAACCAGGCTGTTTTAAAACCCATTGACAAAATGTGACTACTGCTCCATAGGCTGATGTGATCTAGATGGAGCTGTTTCATATGCTCAACCCAACATCCTGCCAAATCTTTTTTGATTGAGGTGTTTTGCCATTTAAAATAATATATTCAGTCGCAGTAAAACAATTTGTAATGGACTGAAATTGTGCCACATGAGTACATGTATAAATTCATTGAATTCAAGCACCTGACTCTCTGATGGAATGGATATTCAAAGAAGAGTGGAAATGCTCTGAATACCCCTGAAGTGGCAGACATTCTTGAGAGCTGCTGACAATCTGAACTGTTTCATGGACTTGCAAGTGATAACTCCAAAAGGCAAAAATCATCTCTCTGAAGGATCATGAGGCAAGTATGCTGTGCCCATGCAATCAAAACAAAACTGACAGCAGAACATTTGTTCATATTGCCAGATACATGTACAGTGCTGGACTATAGAGATTTTAATTGAAATAACAGACACGGATGTTGTAGTTCATGCTTTATCTGTGGGACACCAAGTGGATCTTCAAGTAGTGGGTTTAAAGGCTCTGGTGAAAAGGATTTTCTGCACTTCAGTTATCAGGTGTCAGAACCTGGACCCTGTTATGTCTTTGACACATCCAACAGCTTAACAAGTACAACAATGCTTAAAGTTGGAGTTGGACTATTCCTGAATGTTGGGCCAAACATCCCTGAAGCTGATAATGCTTGTAGAGGGTTATATTTTGTAAATGTCAGAGAGCTGCACTAAAGTAGACTGTTCTCTTCAAGTGAGTTGGGGAAAGCTGGCTTTGCCTTCTATCTTGTGTTTGCATTCCTAAATTTAACATATTAGAAAAGTTTTGATGATTAAGTATCTGATATTTTTCCTGGTACATGTTAATTCATATGTTTTGCTACGGTGATATTCATAAACATGAAGACATGTATACATTACTTTAAAAATTCACAAAATTAGTAATATACTTGACGGCACCTATTCTGGGGATTTGATAATTGTTTTGAGTGTAAGAACAATACTAAAATTATAAAACTTCACGATTAGCTCTACTGTTAGGTGTTGATGTTAAATATAATGTGGTAATGATGAATGCAATTTACAGCCATTTCAAGCCATGGTATACTATAGTGAGTACCAAAATAGTGTTCAGGCATTATAATTTAAGCATATTTATGAATACAGTTTAAGTTATGTAATGTGTAATTTACCTACATGTATAAAGTATTGAGAAATAACATTTCATTAAAATTTTAATAAACATTTCAGAAGTATTTATTTGAGCATTTACTGAGCATCTGTTAACAGAAATTGCGAAAATAAATGCAATTTTGCAAAATGGCTGCCATTTTGAAAGTAGGTCAAATTCCAATGGGGTCCATATCAAAAATGTGCCAAATATGATTTTCTAAAGGTCCTAAAAACTTCACGCTTTTATAACAATTTGAAGTGTTTTGGGGTAGCATGACACGTATCTGCCCAACTATAACGCAATAAATCAAAAACTATATTTTACAAATCTGGTATGTAATTCTACAACACTACTATTGCACATAAATATTCTTATTTTATTTTTTAGTACAAATGTAATCTATATTTATAGTACCTGCATTCAACTTCATAGTTACCTACCAACCTACTTACCTACCTACCAGTGAGTATGCTGCCAATTCAACGGTGTCTTGTCACGTAGGCGTCACGTCACGTAGGCATCACATCACGTTGTTGTAGGAGAGAACCGGTACTGTTGTAGAAGCATTATCTATGTGCATGATACAAAATGAAGAGTAGTAGTATTATAGCCAATGTAGGCTGGCATGCTATCTAGCATACTCCTATAAACTTAAAAAAGACTCATACTTGAACTAGTTTGCAGGCTGGTTCAGTGTAGTTATTTTGGCCAAGTCAAAGGTTACAGTTGTAAAGACATTAATATAGTTTAATGGGTTTATAACACCCTGTGCCTGCCTAGAGTCTGCACACTACAAATTCTAAAGCTTAACTCACTCAGTGCCCTGTGATCATTGTTTTTAAAGACAATTGCTCTGTGATTGGTGCTTTTAGAATAGGCCACATTCACTAATGTGGAGCACCGGACACAATCATGGTCCATATATATATATTGCGAGATATTGCATTCACGAGTGGACGAGTGTATGTGCCAAATCTTGCACCCCACTCGTGTATATGAGTTTACTAGCACGTGTGTATGTGGCATTACTAGCACACTTGTGTATATGTCAGAATTAGCACGCGTGAATATGCAATTTATTGCACTTGTGTATGTGTAAATACTCGTTACTCGTGTACTAGTCATTGCATAACATCAACGATATTCACTAATGCACATCATTCCACATTCACGAGTTTTAAATAAGATGATTTCCCAGTTGGGTCAGTTTATAGACTATCAATTCTCTTTAAATAATTTTGACTAATAAGAAACCTGTTAGGAGTGCATTACGTACTTTTACGTAGAACGACGGTCAGAACTGACCTTTCTGTCAATATCCATCTATCTATCTATTTATCTATCTATCTATTTATCTCTATCTACTTGAACAATGTAAATTTATCATTAATTTCGAATAACAATTACTATGCTATATTGTATAACATTTAGTTTCATTTCTATTTTGGTTAACTTTTAAAAAAGGCAATAAATACACCATGCTTCTTGTTTCTATCTTGTGTATTGTCACTTCTTTTCTCCTCCGCATATACAACATGCTCATTTTCGTTTTATTGCCAGCATGTATCGAACATAATCTGACGTTTAAATAAAGCTCATACAAAAATAAATGTCCGTTCAACATTACCTATGTAAACTTGCGAGCAATTACACACACACGTGCTCGTTATTACACATACAGGCGTGTGCGTTATGTCACATTGACGCGTCTTGAAATGCTAGTGTGCATGATATTTATTAATTATATGCTCGTTGTAGCATATACACACATGTGAAGAACATGCGCGTTTTTGCAATATATATAGCTCCATGGTCGAGCCCAAGGTTGCCACACAGTACACTGGTGTTTATTGCACTTGGTGTCTTTGCTGAGGAAAGGAAAAGTCCCACCTGGTTGGGCAAATGTGGAGGTACATGCTGCACAGGGAGCCATATCATCTCATTATTACTTCTGCCTCTGGCACCTATATGTCCAGTTAGGCCTATCTTATATGATAATAACCCTCTTCGAAATATCCCCAACAAGTGGGCTCTGCAGCGACACTGAAATGACACCGTAGCGATGAAAATATCCCGAGTAGACAGAGAAATGACACAGTAACAACGAAATAACTCTGCATAGATGCTGAAATCATACTGTAGTGACGAAATCACTCTGCGTAGATGCCGAAATGACACTGTAGTGACGAAAATGACTTGGTAGTGACAAACTTACTCAGCAGAGATGCCATTACGTACTGCAGCGACATAGACGAAATACAGAGATGCCAATGAGGCAATTGTACTTCTAGGCCACAGTAAATCTGCCAGATGGCTGTCAGTGTGAGGCAGTTTGTCAGACCAGACATTATCGAAATGTTTTCATCTTTACCAGAGATTTTAACCCTAGTTGGGGAGGTTGAAATCTTCACAAGAAAGTTTGGCCCTATAATGCAGGAAGACTGGCCCTACACACAGAAGGTTGTTCGAGGATGATGGACCCTTCACCAGGTAGATTGCCAGGCATCGCTGGTAAAATGTAGGCCTACTGCGGTTGGGTGCTATGGTTTCGAAAGGAGAGTGCTTGGTACAAGCCAGAGCTCCTTTCACCGAATGATGGCAATGCTATGGGCTCCATGCAGGACATATTCGCTACGGTGACCGCGGTGCAAACAATTTCTAGCCAGAGTCAATCAAGGGCAGTATCAATAGTCAAAACAATATCTATGAACACTGCGGATTGTTTTTAGCCAATGTCTATGGCAACAGCTGTAACACTCTTCGATAGCCTATGTTTAGATTCTGTTTATTTGGGTGCGCTTCCTGTCAGTGACATTTCACATGTCTTTAGGATTTCTCGCGAGTCCTCTTCACAAATTTACACATACATGTATACATTATCGATTTTTTTTAAATGTTCATTCTAATGTACCAAATTTCTGTGGAATAGTAAATTGTTTCTGAGTTTCTAAGTTGAATTATACGCTTACCCCTAACTACTTTACATGTATCTTGAATGCAACTCATATGAAAATCTAAATTTAATGCTACATTGTGTTTACATCTTACTCTCATTAATCTTTATTTCCATGAGGTCTCGAGCCTTCTTTATAATTTTTTTTGAAGATGTGACTGTTGGTAAACGTGAGCTTTTATATGTCACCTTTATCAAGGTCATTTTGTAAATAAAGCTGACCCAATTTAAATCATTGTCCATATCTTCATGTGATACAATTGATTAATAGAAACTTGGTATGTGTTTTAGAGTCTGATGTATATGAAACATAACTTTCTTTTCTCTCGTTGCATTGAATCAAGCATGTAAATATTTTATTTAATACATTTTTTAATAATATTATTGCTTTTTAATTTATCTATTCTTTATTTAAGTAACTCACATTAGCCTGCAATTCTGAGACTTGTGAGTGTCTGGCCATATTTGTTTGTTTTTGTAAATATCATCTCACTCTTATGTGTACGTTTGGAATTTTGGAATGTATGTGGAATATATAGTCAAAGAAATAACTATCTTTTGTCATAAGGCTATAATACATGCTCCCCTACAAGATGTTCACTTCATTAATGCTCTTTATAAAAATTATTACATGAAAGTATAACAATCCTAGGAAATTTCCATAGGCATCTTTGAGCATGCCCATCTGCAGCTGCTCCTGCTACAGGACAGCCTGGCCACTTTAGGCCAAGTATTTAATCTGCACTGGGCCCTCCTCTGCAGAGAGAGGGAGGCACAAAGAGAGACAGAATATCTGCAGGACAGCAGAAGAGAGTTCTGGCTACTTAGTCATGTATTCATGAGTGAAGGCTGATCTCACATAGAACATTTCAATATGAAATTTTTTGGACTTTGTGGGGAACACACAGTTAAATATGACAATGCAATAAACCATTCGACTTTACTTTGGACTTCATCTTCATTTAACTTTAACTGGATTGTACTAAGGCTTCAGATCCTGGACCCTCACTGCTAAGCAAAATAACCACTTCATTTAAACACTAAAAGCTTAAGTGCAACACTATCTGTATAAATATGCTAATTCGAATGTTAGTATGAGATAACACAATTATATATATTATATATAATTTCTTGCTGCAAAGATTTTGCTACACTCTGGTAAAACAATTACTATGTAGTTGATTTTCGGAAAAACATTTTTTTCGTGTAATGGACATAACTTTTATTGTTGATTAATTTCATGAATAAAGTCAGTGTGGGGCAAAATGGGGTCACCCTGATACCAATGCTGGTGCCCTTATTTTACTCCGCATTTTTTAATCATAAAGTTACTGAACACATTTTTTGTTTTTGAAACTGCAGCATGGGATAATTTATTATACAACAGTAAAAAATAACTTCAGGCACCCATGCTTCAGAGCATATGAGTTTCATCCAATCATTTAGATGAAATTTAACACCTAGAGAAGGCTTGAACTTACTTGTAACATTGGGGACTTCATACTTGACAGACCATTCCAGAAGTATTCATTGGCCACTTAACATTTAAGACTCATAGCATGAAGCAGAAGCAGGACATAATTAACATATTTATTCCATATTGAAATGTTCAAAATAGTACACCACTTTGCCCCATAAGGTGCCTCATTTTGCTTATGGGGCCAAGTAGTACTTTTCCCCCAGGGGGTACTTGAACCTGGAATGTGAGAATCCGAAGTTGACCACATTACCACTAGACCATGGAGGCAGATGTAGATGTTAGCAGTGAATTCTTAAAATTACTGCCAAAACCTTACATAAGCTGGCACTGTGCACTCAAAGTTATTAACTGTTTGCCAGTAGTGTGCAAACATATTCTATGTCTTAATTTCATGAATGGTAGGAACCTTTTATTCATTTCCAAACAAAGAAAGCCTTTTCTTTTGCCTGTTTGATAAATAGGCGCAAGTTTCAATCACATATGGTACAAAGTACCTCCTGTGTCTTGCTTTATAGGAGCATGCCCTGTAAGTCTTCATAACGCCTATTGCGTGTTCTACAACCACTCTTGCATGACACTGGGCAGAGTTGTATGCGCTTCTTACTTGGTTTACAACTTCTGCCTGACGGTAAGGACTTATAAGAGGGTGTTCTCTGGGAATCCCAGGGCTGTCAGCACAAGGGCTAGTGACAGAGGAAGGCTGAGGAGGCTGAGAAGGCTGAGAAGGCTGAGGAGGCTGAGAAGAGACTTCTACAAAATTTGTTATTTATTTGCATTTTTTATATAATATAATAATTTTTTTGACTGATAATTTATAGAAACTGGTAATTTATAGACTGTAATTTATAGAAACTGGCATACTAGAAAGCGATATGGTCATTCCACACAGTTCATAAACAGCAGTCTCCGTGGTTTGGTAGGATGAACCAGTTAATTCAAGAAACATTAAATAACAGCATATTCAAATGTCTTGTTAAATGGCAATATTGATTGCACAGTGCCAGCTTATGTAAGGTTTTGGCAGTAATGTTAAGAATTCACTGCTAACATCTACATCTGCCTCCATGGTCTAGTGGTAATGTGGTCAACTTCTGATTCTCACATTCCAGGTTCAAGTACTGATAGTGACTCCCATACTGTAACATTTTGAAACCTTCACATTCATGGAGACCAACATTAATATTGTTGCTCAGTCACACTTTGGTCTCATAGTCACCCTTCAGTCACATGATAGTCCCACTTCAGTCTCAACCAGTGCCACTTGAGTTTTGATAGGTTGGCAGTGCCTTCTAGTGATCTAAGCTATTATTGTACACATGACTACTTCTGTGATCTAGTGGTAATGTGCTCAGTTTCAGATCAAGACTTCCCTAGTTCAAATCCCCCAAGAAACATTATATAAACTTTAATGCTGAATCATTCCTGATTTGATAGCTCTCTAGTCCCAGTCTTCATTCAGTCACATAATCACATTATAGTCTCTTTGTAACTGCATAGTCTCCTGGGGGAAAAGCACTAGTAGGGTACTCATCATAAAAGAGAGAATGCATTAAATTGTTATTGCACTGATTTTATTTAAATAATAAAATTTTTCCACTCTTAACAGTTTTGTAACAATTTGGTGGTAAGCTATTGGGGTTAAAAGTTAGCGTCCTCATTTTGCCCCATCTTCCCCTATATATTAACCAGTCTCCCATTTCCTGTCCGAGTTAAGAAAATCAATTACACATGGTAATTATGATAGGTAATGATAGACCCTTTAAACCGTTGTTTTAAAACAATTAACTTTACCAGGAGAGAGATACGCCTTCATCACATATTCTGGAAGCTTTTTAAGAGTATATGGCAAGTGGTTGCTTGTTGTAGATTAATTACCAAAAAGGCGAAAAGGGACCTATCGATTGTCATTCAAACTCTAGGTGTAGTTCATAAGCACGACAAACTAACAGTTGATTTGCTACATCAAGTATTCTGAAACTTTATTGAGCATTATAATGTCAGCTTTACCAGACGATGTGCAGTGTGCACCTCAAAGCAACAGTGGCAAGTTGTGTGTGTGTGAATATATAAGTGATTTTTCAAATGGACCATTAAATCACAGACCTGTACCTGTCGATGTGAATAATCCGTACAATAAATGTGTGTAGTCATATGCTAGATGATTTACAATAAATTGATAAATTACACCGCTGTGCAGAAAATGCACTTGGTTTCGGTCTTGTCAAATAAAGACCTCATTGCACAAACCGGGGTGTGTAAATCTTGTCAGCAATAACGTAATCTCAAGAAGCAACAGGCCTAACCCATAAGGAACGTGGTATAAAATAAACCCTGGGAAACCGACGCTCATATTTAAAATGTATGCCAAGACGGCTATAAATAGTAAAATTTCGTTAATTGGTGAACATTCAGCGTAGACTAACATTGTATGAATTCATAAACCATGCATATTGAATGTTTTGAAGTTATGCTTTTAAATATATGGTATATAAATCAATTTTATCGACATGATGTGGACCTCGAGAGTAAATGTATTCCTCTCCGGTGCGGCTATTCAAATTGACAACAACCATACGCACTGGATGCTCAATGTTTCAGTTGCTTGTGTTGGGGTCATGTTCTGTGAGTTTGAGTTGCAAATAAGTCGGTCTTCAGTTCTGGTATTTTCTCAGCATTTCTTACGGTGAATTATAAATTGCAGATCTATATTGTGTTACTATAGATACATGTTGGGACCATGGCCAAATATTGCTTACCAAATGGATTTAGAATTGAACACTTGAGATGTGAAATTTGATGTTAAGTCAAACATGCATATTAAAGGAGATTATCTTGTATAATTCAGTCAGTGCTCTTCTTCCTCCAACCAGTAAGAATACACTAAACCTAGCCCCTTTATTTCGCGTTTTAATCTTTTCTGCAATGTAAAACCTCCTTTTTTGAAGAGAATATCCGCTGTGGCTTCACTGACATGGATTCGCATGCTCTCTCCATGTGACTCCATCCGTGATGCTATGTCAACCGTATCACCAAAAAGGAGATATCGAGGCATTTTTATACCAGCCACTCCAGCGACACATGTACCGGTGTGGACTCCAATTCTCAGTTTCAAGGTCTCGCCTGGGATATGGGGGATCCGAAAATTGCCAACACATTTAAGAAGAGCAAGTGCCATTCTGCAAATTTCTGGTGCATGATTTTCTCCATTCCGCACGGGGACGCCACTGGCTACAAAATATGCATCTCCAATTGTGGCAACTTTGTACACATCAAACCCAGCACTAACGTCGTCAAACTTTGTGTACATCAGATTCAGCATCTTGACAACATCAATAGGCGTGCCAGCTGCTGAAATCTTTGTGAAAGAGACAATGTCAGAGAAGAATACAGTGACATCATCAAAGGTCTCTGGTTGAATTTGATGTCCTGTTTTCAGCTTGTTTGCCACGGTGGGAGGAAGTAGTTCCAGTAGAAGTTGCTCGACCTTTAGTTTTTCTTCATGCAGGGCTTCTGTCCTGAAATAAATAAATAAATAAAAGAATGAAAGTGTTCTTCGTGCAATAAGAAACATTAACTTAGGAGATAGTGATAAGAGAGTATATGTAATAATTTCTTCTTCTTTTTCACATCCAGACGAATGGAAAGACCTGATTACAACAGAATGTACATCTATCCAGAAATATATTGCACTTCATCTTAATTTTGGACCAAAACAAACCTTTCATTGACAATTTCTTCAAGGTTTTGTGTATGGCTTTCCAACCGTTTTATCATATTATCCACGAGATTTAACGTCGCGCCACCATTCATTTCTTTGATAATTGTGATAATTTTATCAAAACTAGGCCTTTCAGAAGGATCTTCCTGCCAACACATGTCCATAAGAGAGATCCACTTCTCATTAACAGCATCTGAATGTCAAAATAAAATAATCATATGGCCATTAGTGAAGCATGTAAAAGTAATATATATTTTTCAATTAGACATTTATAAATTTAATAAAATCAGCTGATTTACTCTATAGACCTAATTCATGCTCAATCATAGGAATCTACAGGTTTCCATGAAATTATTTGTTTCTTTGCATCATAAGTCCAATACTCTAGAGTATGATATTTATACATCACAGTAGTTAGTAAAAATGAAAAATTACAATTTGGATATGTTGGGAAATTACTGAATAATGACTAATGTACGTCATTTTGATATATCTTGTACAGATGACCAGATCATGGGTTTGCGTGCATCAATTCTACCATTTCGTATAATCTTTTGAACCCTCGCCAATAAAGTAAATAATACCATAAGCTAATAAGAAAATAATCTTGGCATCGACTGACTGAAATAAATAAAACTGTGATAATAATCCTTCAAGGTTTGAAGTTATACTCCGCCAAAGGTCCAGATCCCAATCCTGGCTTGGATAACTTCCATGAGTTAATATATGTCACATCGGTGGCATGGGGCATGGGGTAAATGTATAACAGTATCACATGGTTTGGACTCAAAGCCTTAAAATCTCATCATTTTAGAATCCTGTCATATCACCAAGGTCAAACCGATGTGGCAGGTCATTTGAGAAGACTACACTAGACTACACTAGACTACACTACAATACAATACAATACAAAACAATACAATACAATATTAATGAAGTTTAAGACAATATCGGACATTGCATGAAGGCCTATGAATAATTGAATATTTATCTACAAGGTAATGTGGCGACAGGTCGTGTACTGTACCTTTAGCAGTCGTTGGACGAAATGGTGGTCGTTCACCAACTTTGACTTTTTGGAGTATTTCATCTGTTGTAAGGTCTGAATGATGTTCACAGAATGGGGGACCTTCAAGAACCACCTCTTGGGCGATGATGCCATAACTATAAACATCTCCCCTTTTTGATTTGGAGGCAAAGGGATCCCTTAATATTTCTGGAGCTGTCCACAGAAGAGAGTCTGAAGTTTGTATCTTTGTCTGCTCCAGCTGATACTTTGACTTCAGGTACCTCAATCCATAATCAGTAATTTTGCAAATCCACCGGCTGTCTAGGACACAGTTTCTGCTCATTAAGTTACCATGATATCCTAAAATTAAAACATGTCTGCAATAGTGTATTTCATTGTCTGTTGATGCGGTATATAAGCAAAATTTTGGTAATGAGCAAACGTTTCTTTTATTTAGTACTTGAATAAGTATCTTCAAAACTGAGTTATTTCCCATAAATTTCCAATAAATCAAAAGCAATGTATTTTGAACAAAAACGCTATTCCAAATAATCAATATGTCATTTCAAGTAATCTGTTGGTATTTTCTTATTAACAACAATTACAATATCGAGGTTTAGGTAAATTCTTTTAAATAAGGTATTTTGGGTGTCAGTCTCCTAAATTAAATAAATAAAGCTAAATATTACCAATTTCACTCGAATGCAAATACTTCATTCCGCTGGCTATGTCATTCAAAATGGACAGTTTGAAGTCCCAGGTAAGTTTGAGATCTTCAAAATCAAGTATGTCTTCCAGACTTCCTTTCTGGGCATATTGCATCAAGATGCAACAGTTTGGGACTTCCAGGCAAACTCCAAGGAATACATTAATGTTGTCATGCTAAATTAATTACAAATTGAAGCATTGATACATCTCAAACAACTACGATTATATATTTAGTTTCATTAAAAACGGCCCGTCAAAACCGGATCTAAAAGTACATATTTATGATATATTAGATTAATTTCTTACATTTACCAAGGTTTATATTTATCTGGTGATAGATGTAAGCCAATTATTAGCTATAAAAGTGGACAGTAGCCGCTGGCTTTAGCATGTTTAGACCACAGCCAGGTACAGTTCACCACAGACAGCTGGAGTCGACCGTATTTTATGAAACTAACTGTATCTGTCTTACAGCCGACTATTTTGCAGCAGTTTTCATAAACTTGGAATCTAAAATTCAGATGACGTCATGTAAACCGAGGACTGCCTTTGAGTTAGCCAATGAGAGTTCTCGATGCACATGACGTCCTCTGCTGGAGATTAGTTTCTTTGTCTATGAAATCTTGACACATAAAAGATCATTTTCCAGCACCTTGGCATCACGCATATCCTTCAGTTCTGTGAGTATCCTTCGGTCTGTCAGATCCACCGAACCACTTCCAATTCTCTTGACCACCGCAATGTCGTTTCGTACTCGGGCTTTCTCAACGTTTTGCACAATCGTCATGTCATTGGTCTGATAGCTTTGCAGTGTGAGACGACTCATCAAACTATTTGAGTTTTCTATGATATCAATTTCCTTCCAACGTAAGACATGGGTCATGGCTTCCTTCAGCTTAGATTCATGGCTTGAAAATTACAAAAGAGAAAGTCATATACAGATAAACCCATAACCTCCAAATAACATCATGGTCATTTTAATGTAAATCACACTTATTCTTGCTGTAATAATTGCATAGTTTTTTTTTTAGAACTTGCACTTTCAATATTTGCCTTTTGGCACATGTCACCATGAGGGCCATTGATGTTGTAATCAATTCCACCGACTGTGATAGGCCAAACAAACAGCTTATGAGTCGCAGTTTTTGAGTCATTTCTCAAAAGATGTCTGGGTAATGATTGTATTGTGTCAATAGTTTTCTCAGTTTCATTGGCTATACATCAACCAGATTGACCTCTTAATTGGCAGTTGAATAATATTAGACTGATTGGCATTTTGTGGGATACGTCATGTTTTCAGAGCTCAGTAAAAACTGATAAGCTGTTTCACGTAATTATAAAGAGATTAGTGAGTACGCACATAAGCATTTTATTGGCACGTGTTATGCTGGAAAAATAAGTCAGCTACAAAAAGCACAACAGGAGCAGGGCCGATTTTTTTATGTACGCTACTTCTTTTGTATTTGTATGTTTGTCTGTATCCACGTAATATTTAATTGTCTTAATAAAGTCTATTTAATTAACTACCATTTACTTACATTATTTTTCGAAACAGGATGAGGGTCACAACAGCTATTATGAAGACTATACCAACAGATGACCCAATGATGACCAGAAAGTTGTTCTCATCAGTGACGCAGAGTTCCCCATCCCACCCACAAATTGGGGAATTGCTAGGGAGCTCAGTTCCATTGCCTGGCCACAGGATGCCTGACCAGTCAGAAGGATCATCTGGTTTGTATCTTTTCACCATTTTTTGTTCTTCAGCCCTCCATTCTAGGATTGGGACCTTCCTTCTGCTTTGAATGATCTCCACCTGTTATGCAAACACCGACACAATGGAAATTCAATAGGGATGGTCATTAAGCATAAAATGAATGGAATGATCATGTAACATACTAAGATTTGAGTAATCCAATCATGAAGCACTATAAACACATGGGAATTAATTTACACCTGTCAGTTGTTTGACCCACGTAGAAGACCTGAACGTCATGCATACATGTGTCTGATGACGTCAGCCCACGCACCCACCCACTGACGCTTTGCAATAGAAAACGGCAACAGATAAAAACGTCCACATTATACATTTTCCAGGCCACATTAATTCTGGACACTTCCAAAATGCTATTTTAGTCTTGATGTAATGTTAGGATTAATTTATATGATGGGCTATCAGTAGCAAAATAAAAACTTTAAAATCTTTCTGTCATAGTTACATGACGGCAAAGCTGGTTTTATATATTATAAATAAATACACACATGCAATAAACCTCCCCAATCTATAATTTACATGCAGTTTAATGGTACTAAATAACTTCTATCAAATGATACATGATCAACATGACAGATTTAATGGCAAATTAAACCGGAGAGGAATAGCATTTCAAAGCCTTCATCCATTAATGGTCGTCTGTCCCTAACTCTACAACGACCTGTTATGCGCATTACCTGTTGTCAAACTACAATGTCCTGTATCATTTATTATATATAATTTTATTGACAGTATTATGTCAAACATGGCTTTTGTCGCAAACATGAATACATTTAAATTCAACAGAAAACTTTGCAAAACATGAATACACTGTACATTAAAAAAAATTCATTTAATATATTAAAAGAAAAAAATTATAATAGAAAAAAATAAATAGCAATGGTTCCAACCACCAAGTGAAAGTTGTTATAGTTAACATGATATCAGCAATTCTATGTACCATATCATATTGTTTTACATACACATTTTATACATGTAAATAGATGTAAGTAGATATATCACAAGCTCTTCAACAAATATCACATCACATACAGTAGTAACATAGATATATACATTATACAATACATTATATATTAACACATTTTGTCTACGATTTAAAGCAGTTTATATACAGTTGTTCTAGACGATTCATTCTGAACTGTTATTAAGGTCATTTTTTTAATGACTTGAAGATTCAGGATGTGACTTTGCAACACTAGGAGAGAAATAATTGCAAACTTAGACATCAGCGTTTAAAGAAATATACCCTAGGACTTTCAGCAGCTCAGGCTCCTTGGAAGTTATTATCCCTGTAAATTTTCATACATGACTCTGCATAAAATGTAATGTAACTGAAGTAGAATACGAAATACACTGACTTTTTAAGGTGCTCAGCAATTTATTATTTAGACAGAACTTAAATGAAATAGCCAGGAAATATATTGATAACTTCGACACAATGGTCTGTCCTTGGCAGGAACTTTGGGTTTTTTATGTCTACCGGTTTGAAATTCGATACGAAGACTGTGAGCTGGTTCTGAATCTAGCAATCTTCAAGTTATTATATGCCTTCCTATTTAGGTTTATTAGCAGATAAGGTTCTAAACTGCAGTCATTTTTAAAAAGTTTAAAGGTCCTAAGCGTTGGTTGCTGTGTGGTGTTATTAATTTCTGCAATGATGCTATCTTGTTGTGTTTGGTTATAGATTAAATTTTGCCATTTTGAAGATAATGTCAACATTTTCAAGACTATTTTGATCTAGGGTTATACCACAAATATTCAATACATGACTCACTGTGCCAAACCAACTATATTGGCCTTTGAATTTTAAGACATCTCTTTAGTAATTCACTATCAGGCAACTACTCCAATTTACCCCAAAAACGTATCCTTCTAATATTTTGCTTAACATAGTAGTGGACGTAGTGAAAATCTGGCTGTCTCACCTTACACTGCCAGTGAAGGTGTTTGTTTTCTTACCCCTAGCATATTCTAAAAAAAACCTTGTTGAGCAAAAGTTTCAGTTGTTAATAATATCTAATTGCTATGTTGAGTAAAAAACACAATTTATTGCTAGTACAGCTGATACATTCATAAATTCAAGTGCTTTTGATAGAGTTGCAGAAAAGCACTCCAAATAAAGAGTATAAAATGACAAGCAGTCATGCAGGCGCTCCAAGGTAGCAGTTATTACCGATTCTTTGAACCACAGGCATTTGCCAACATACATAATATTGCTGGCTTATGGCATTGAATGTCAAACAGTGAAATTGCATATCAATTAGTTAAGTTAGCGTTGATTACACTGAATTCTTAACCAAAGATTGCTCAGTTTAGGTCACTTTATTGGCTTGAAGCTGACAACGCACAGCGGTATATATAGGCCAATCATCCAGAGGGTCTTTAGTCATATAGAGGATTTGATGACTGGGAGTATCATTGTAGCATTCTTCAGTCACACAATATGGAATTCTTCGAGAGATGGCATTGTGGTTGCACTATCTGGTGGTCTTGATTGATTGACAGTATTGTACATGTACATTGAATTTAAATATACTGTCAAAGACAACTGTGCATAGGAGGCACAATTATGTGAGTAGATGTTGAAATATACAAATTAGCTGCCAGTAGAGATGAGAATTCATCATTCCCAGCGAGCAGGCAAAGAATTCCCCGAAAATAAGTGGTAAATACTCATAAGTTATCACTAAGAATTAGATGGAAATTAATTTTCCGTATAATATTGCCATTTTTGAGGCGTCACGTGATGTTTTTGACTGAAACTGGCCCCCATCCTCTTAGGCAGGTGCGTAGGGGAGAGTAAAAGCTGTTCTTGTCAAAGTCAATAGCCTTGGCCTTATTGTATGCTAATCTGCTAAGGGCTTCCATGATGGCAAATGCCTATGTTTGAATTGAACTGACTTTATTTTCACATTGACAACACATGTTTCCATATAACTGGACATTTACAAAATCATAATAATAAGAATTAAAATTATGGGGAACAATCACATTCAAGTTACAATAGGAAAATTAATATTAATCAAATTGTGCCAATGTGGGGGAGATGCAGAAGTGCTTATTTGGGCCCCTGGTGATACTGCTGAGATGATAGATAATGAGAGGGTGACATGATATATGTCATATTGTACATATAAGATACCAATGAGCTCCAGGATGGATTGGCAACCTAAGTTTCCACCCCATGGGGTGGACGGACCGACCTACCATCCACCTGAAGCTCAGACTAAGATCAAGGTGTATAATCTCTGAATGCATATAATTTTGTCTTAAGAATTTATGCATGATAAGCAATTAGTTCGACTGCATGAATTTTTATATTCAGATGAAATTTTAATTTCCTAATAAAGGAGAACAGGATTTTATCATAAGTCTTGAATGAAAGAGGGAAGGAGTTCCATATTTCACCTACTTTGTAACTTAGACATTGTTTCCCTACTTTTAAGTCTTGAAAAAGGGACATGAATATTGTGGCTCTGTCAATAGGCCTTATTGTATGCTGGCTTGCTAAGGGCTGTAATGATAGCAAATGTGTTCACATTGGAATGGTAATTACTTAGTGAAATTCGGCCAGCATGGTAATTGTGTAATTGATCTTTTTTATATCAAAAGTAGAAATTTTAGCAACCTAACTTACAAATATCTTCCATTTTCATCAGGTTGTACTTTATCAAGAGCGTGTTAGTGTGGCAGTGTAATCGGAATAAGAAATAAGACAAAGATACTTTTTTTTGCAAGACCAGCACTCTTTTCTTATCACACTGGTCTACACTACCCCACATTGAAACGGAATAAGTAATGTGAGATAAAATTAGGAAATTATATTATTGAAGAAGAAAGTATTCCGGCAGCTGGCGTTTAAGGTGCTAAAATATTCCAAGACTTCTGCAATTATTTTTTTGCAAATAGAATCAACATGGCTTTTCCAATACACATTTTCCTGTATGATGACGCCAAGAACCTAAGAGATTGTACATTTTCTTTATGCAGTCTTGCAGGGCATTTGTCTACAATGGAATACTATGATTTTTGTTTTGAATGTATTAACTGAAAGTAGCAAGCCACTGGCTTATCCTTTCTAATTCAGAATTAGTAATCTGGTTTAAGATAGATAGATTTCTTTAGGTAAAAAGAACATTGGTGTCATTTGCAAATAAGATGGTGACCAACTTAATAAAAAAAATTGATATCGTTTATGTACAGTGCATCTGAAGTGATTATGCAAAGGCCATACTTTCAAATATCTTGAGAGAAGGTAGACAAAAAAGGCAATGCACAAGCACTGTTTGTTGATACATATTTTTGCCATGCCAACTCCAGTTTTCAGAAAATGGGAAAAAATTACAAAAATGAAGGTCTGTTGTTATTATGCATGTTGAAAACTATAAAATGCTACGAAGGAAGTAAAACGTGATATATTTTTTTTATTAATAAAACAGAATTATAAAAAAATATAATTTCAGTAAGTGAGACATAGAACACAGTGTAGTAATTGGAGAATGTTAAAATGACATGCAATATTTCAAAGAAGTTACTCTGAGATAACTGATTATGAAGAATATGGTTAAAGATCGAACCAACATATGACACTGACAAAATAAGTGGGTTTCAGGATGTTAATATCATGGACAAACAGGAATTAAAGCTAATCCTTGCTTAACAAAACATTATTACAATGGATTTTTTTTTGGGAGAACACATTTGTTCTTTAATTTGCTAACTCCAGGTTTATATGGTTCCATAGACTTTACATCATTCTTACAGCTTTCGAAGACTATCTCCAATGACTTTTTTTTTGAAAATTTCACAAATCTATTAAGACAATTTCTAAAGGTCTTGTAATTTAAATTTGCTGCCTGGTTAACTATTGGGTTCTGTAATTTTTCCATAAAAGTTTAAATACCACTGGTTATTCAGAGTTCTTTGCTATGTCTGTTAAATCCTCGGGTAATTAGTGACACCAACTGTTCAAATTTGTCTTGGAAAAGTCTCAAAAAATTCATTTATGGCTAAAGTTGGTATATGACTAGCTAGGGCAGACTACTTATTCTGCAAAAAAATGCGTTCTCGATCATTTCTGGTTCTCATGTAAACTATTCTTAAATTGGTTTAACTAAAAAATCAATTGGCACATTGTATTTTCGAATATTTAAAAGTTTTATTAACTATCTACCTGTGTCTGCCACTTAGTTTAGAAATTTTGGGTAAAGTTATCAGTTTCTTACCACATAATTAGGAGTACGGTCTCCCTTCTCATCAATGATGACAGTGCCAGTCATTCCTTGGAAGGTCAAGTTGTGAATGTTACCAGCAATGCGGAATCCGTCATCAGGCAAAAACCCTTGTGAAATGGTCTTGTTAACAGCAATTGCCCACATGAGCACCGCGTCATGTATCATAGCTGAAAATATCAAATAATGTTGTATTCATAACTTTTAAAGACAACACAACTTTTCGTGTAGCAAGTTACAATGCCATGCCATACACCCATCAATGACCATCATATCATGCATTAGCCTAACAAATAAAAAAAAATCAATTTTGACTGTGCTAGAATTTCTTAACCAGATGGAATGATATTGCACCAAACAAAAAATTCTGATTGAGTGGAATGGTTGTTACTCTGAACAATTTACTGTGTATAATGGAGTGAAACAAGGAGGTGTGATTTCTCCCCTTATATTTGGAGTGTACCTGGATGTACTTATATGCAAGCTGAGAGATAGTGGTTATGGTTGTCACTTATGGCCTCATTTTGTGGGATGCATGGCGTATGCAGATGACTTAGTGCTTATGTCCCCTACAAAGCTTGGATTATAAAAGATGATTGAATGAAGTGTGTCAAAGATACTCAAAGGAATATCATTTGGCTGTAAAAGTCAATTCATAATATTTCAACGGCATGGAAATTTCACAAGTAAAATCAAAATGGGTGATGCAGAACTGACTAACATGAGCTCAGTAGAACATCTAGGCCACAGATTATTTGCTGACATCCGATGTACAGATATTGATAGGATTACTACCAAGTTTTACAGACAATTTAATAGCTTCCGTTGCAAATTTGAAAATTTGTCTCCAGAAATTTAGATCATTCTATAGTGCATTATTACAGCACTTCAAAAGTATCGAAAAAATGTGCGATGTGTGGCGAAAAGCATTACGACAGATATGGCAATAACCATATAGGACTCACTGTGATATTGTAGCATGCCTTACAGACATTCCATGTCCCAGACACATGTCTATGCAAAGGATGTTAAAATTTGCTAATTCTGCTCTGAATCACAAGGACCCAGTAATTGCATATGTGATGCAAAATGCTATGAGCATTGCCTCTTCGTTACTGAAACGCAATGTTGAGTACTGTTGTAAGGCACTGGGTACTAGTCATGATGTGTACCAAATAATAGCCATGCAAAATCTCACTGCATGAAGACATGTAAAACTCCTAATGCCCAATGTATGACATACACCCTCAAAGAACTGCTTTTGGTGAGGGATAGAGAGATGCATTGCATGTTGACAATTGATGAAGTGAATGAACTCATATATAAAATAAATTTCTGTGAATTAAACTATATCTTTTTTAAATCATGTGTAAATCAATTTTAATATCGTTAAAAAATTTTCAATTTTCTGTGTGCCACTGGGTACGAAATAAAGATGATATATATATATATATATTTATTCTACTGACCCGAATGGATAGAAATGTGATCAATTGTTGGAGGTTTTGAAAAAGGTCTGTAGAGTGGTTCTTGATAGGCTTTCCAACATCTTTGGCGAAAATCCATGTAATTATCTGCCAGGTCCAAAGAAACATCCATGGCAATGTATCCCTGGAACAGATAATCATCTGAAATATCTGGTCTCCATGTTGGTGAAACTGAGTAGGTGGGATACATGTCAGTGCCATGCCATATGTACTCCCCATTCAACATGCCCTCTTCATCAGCCAATATGAGAAAATGGCGAATATCAGTGGTGTACATCAGCAACACAAAAAACCTGACTTTATTCTTCAGGTCTTTTATCATCACTCTCATCTTTTCCAGGTGATTTAAATTCAATGTCTCTTTATCGTTGACCAGATCCACTGTAGTTTTGAATGTCTTGTAATGCACCGTCTGCCCCTGGGACTCGAAATAGAACTTGCCATATTCAGCCATCAGTTTGTACAGGTCAGCTGTCTCTGTTATTATGGCCACATCTGTGAAATTCAAAGCTTGGGCAACTTTTGATATTACTGGTATGTAAGTAATGTAGCCACCGATGACCCTGGAGAAGGTTGGATAAGTATTGGTGTCTGACAGAGCATCACTTGTGCAGAAGTTGGAGAAAGATGGAATGCTCCAAGCAGCAGAGAGCAGACCCAATGGCTGGCAAACTACACTGCAAGAATCGATAAAAATTACATCCAGACCTTCCATGGAGGACCACATGTCCAGGGCAATCTTCATACCAGTCCGGGGGTTACAGTTGGAGTCTCTTGCCTGCAAAAATACAATGAGAGATTACAGAAATTACAACAAATTTGCAAATCTCTTTCAGTACCCAGATAGCATTCAAAGTGAGAAGACTTGTTAGTCAAAGCTCGTAACTTTTGAGTAACTTTGACAGGGGAGGCCATTCATCATTGACTGTGGAAAGTTCTGATGAGCTCTGATGTGGGCAACCCGTGGGACCATAATTGAAACGGTTATATATTTTTTGCTAGTGATAAAGGAAAGACGGATTAATTTCGAAACAGTAATATTATCATGGTTATTCAAAAAAATATTTCAATTTCATTTAATCAGGAGTCATTATGACATTCGTAGATACCCGGTATTTCTTACATCATTGCACTCAGTTCAATGCCTTGGGTTAAACAAACTTTGCAGCTGCGCCAAGGCCTTGTAGGTGACCGTTTGATATCAATAAAACGTCCATTTCAAACGTTTTCTCTTCGATTAACCGACAGTAACCTGACTCAGTTCAATGCCTTGGGTTAAACAAACTTTGCAGCTGCACCAAGGCTTTGTAGGAGACCGTTTGATATCAATAAAACGTCCATTTCAAACGCAATTGCTCAAAAGATGAAATGAGGGAGCATTAATATTAACTGACCATATCAGGACCCCTGACCATAATAGGGCACCATGCGTTAGTGTTCTGAGCAAATTGCTAGAGCTCGCTATAATGAATGACTCCTCTGACAACAATTCCACCCCCTACAATATGGTTTTGTAAATGGGAGAGGTACTATGATGGCCATATGTACTATCCAATATGTAATTACTTATTGCACCAAAAAGGGATCACCTGTGTATGCCTGTGGACTTGATGGGAAAAAAATAAAATAAAAATTCGATCATTGCAGAATTTTATTTTTATTTTTTTTGTTTGTTTGCTTTTATACATAAAATATAAAAATATTTATACAACTTATAAAAAGTGTTTGATAAAAGATGTTTGATTTACAATTATCACACTGAAACTCCAGGAAAATAGAGAAAATTTGGCCTTTATTGCCCGAAAATATTTTCACCTTTTTTTATTTTTTTATTTTTTTACTTTAAACCAAATTTTATAACATGTTTTACTTTTCTTTTTAATTTTTTTTAAATTTCTAAGGTTTCATACAGAATTTTCCATTATTTTTGAGTGGCGAAAATATTTTAATATTGTAAATAGCTTGGACAACTAATACATTATGTTCAAACACAACAGCAATGCTACAGCAATCCTTAAAACAAGTACAATATAATGTATTTGTTGTCCAAGCACTGCATAAAACATAATTTTAGTACTTGGCTTCGTGATATATACCTGAACAATTGTCAAGTCAGTTTCATTAGGAAAACAGAATTATTTTTACAGTGGCTTTTACAGAACATAGAAAGTGGTCAGAATATGCAGCTGAGTTCCAGCTGAGATGTGGATACTGAAGAGGTAAACCTAGACCTTCCCAAAGATTAGTCCTCTTTTACATTACATGTGGCGTCATCTATATACGCAGCAATTCCATAAATTGCGATCAAATCAGTAGCACAATTTAAATATACCTCTTATTATTATATAGCAGCTATTGTAGAGAGGGCTTATACAAAAGCACATTGGGAGAAAACCTGTCCTAAAAGCTGAATTCTTAATCTTCAATGTTGGTGTCAGTTATTTATCCTTAAAGAACAAGATAGTAGCATATGCAAGGTAAACTTTAATCAGGACTACAATGTAAATATGCCCTTCAGTATTATTTATCAGCTATGCAGAGAGGACATATAAATGTCTATCATTGCAAAACCAGAAATTGCCTCAGCAAAGGTATGCAAAATGTGGTGCCATCTATAACACTAGCAATCCAAAAATCATCTTTGCTGAACCAGGACCTAGCCACCTGGTTGTGACTGAGGTTGCAAATATTGAAGTCTTAATATTGAGGTAACCTGTAAGCTGAACGTTTTGTGAGAGGCAATTCAGTGTGACCTTGATAAGGTGGTCCTAATGTTGAAATGAATATTTCAACTTGTGATATTGAGGTTCTCAGTAAACTGTATATATAATATTGGGTGTTCTAAGATGATCTCAATGCTAGGGTTTCACTCTATGGTCCCATCTTCCCTGGACTGTTGAGAGTGATGGTCTCAATGATGAGGTTTCAGACTCTCAGAGATGTCCTCTTTCAGTACATGTGTTGCCACCTATAACACCAGCAATTCCAAATATATAATCATCAATCAGGGCTAAAATGTAAATGTATATTTTATTATTACAACAGAACATTGGTGTAATGCCTCCCATAATGCGTAGGCTGGAATTTTAATTATCAATAATACTGTTAGTATTATTCATCATTACAGAACCAGGATGTATATAGCAAATATATTTAGTATAATATCTTTCCTGTTACTGTCACAGGCAATTTCTGCCTGTGGTCAGTGTTGTGACTATAAGATGTCTTAAAGTTAAGGTTTTTTACCTTACGGTGAGGATACAACTGTACCTTGGTAAATGGTCTTAATGTTGAGGTAAATTGGTTTCCTAAATTGATGATAATAGAAGGTCTAAGTGACCAGACTTCACAGTATTGTGATTTTAAGATGACCATCGATGTTCCACTGAATTGATAATAATATATGAAGGACTTAATTGTCAGGTGGTGTGCTTAGCATGTGTTAAGGCATTATCTGCTGAATCATTTTCCGTCCAAATTGCTTTGTAATCTTCACATAAAACATGTCAAGAACATCTCCACCCCCAAGCCATGTTTTAATTAGCCAGTTGTTAGGATTAAGTTATACAATAGCAGCGGGGTACAACCCTTATTGTTTGTCAATTAACACGTAAATTGAGGACCCAAGATGCCAAATTTCATACAGTTCTTTTTAAAAAAATCAAACGATTTAACTTTGTCACTGTTTGAGGCTTCTTTCACAGCAAAGGGTACTTATATTCACATAATGCACATATTAGTAGAGGACCCTGCGAGAGCGATAGAGTCCATGAACATTATCTCCGACCCAAGGGGCTAACATTTTGAGTTTAGGGAAATACAAAAAAAAATTTGCTGGGGTACGTTTTGAAAAAGTTCAGGCTAACTCCACCAGAGGGCCTAATCCAAAATGGCCACCAAAAAGTTTATTTTCGCTCTTTCTCCGCTTACATTTGTAGTAAAGATACAATGTTTGCATCAGAATATATAGGTTTTTGAGATCAAGGAATTCGATGAATTCCAAGTTTCTATATTGGACTTCATGTGGCTGTGTTATTTGGCTATTTTCCTGTCGCTTAAATAAGTCCATTTGCCATTTCTTGAAAACCAATGAAAATTCTACAATACAGGGTTTTTTCTATTCTCATCATATTGGTGAATAATTCCAGCTTAATTGTCCTAATGATAACCTAAGGTATAGTTACAAAAGAGAAATCTTGGTCGCCATGGCCAAATTTTTTTATATATATCTCAGGCACTTAGCATGGCATTTAAGAAAAGCAGGTGTCTCAACCTCTGTTTTCAAGGTCAAGGAAGTGAATGAAGGTAGATCTACTTCCAGTTCATATTTATAGCCTGAATGAGAGGAAATCGGAAATTATCATATTGGATTGCCAAAAATTGGCCTGTTTTTTTACTATCGACGGTTTCATGAATGTTATTGATTTGAACCCATGCCTACAACAATGTTTGCTGGGTTGTGGATTAACAAAGAGACATTTTCTCCGGTAAATACTATTCAATTTCTAAGGCATAAAGCCCCTCTATTTTACAGTCACAAGGCACATACATATTAGAATCAACCAAAGTAATGAAATTGGAAATGAATAGTTAACCTGATTGACCTAATGATGGAGTCCTTAGTTGAGCTGTGGCCTGATTTCTATTGCGTTGATTTATTTGTTGATCATGATTGATGAGGTGGACACTCTCTCGTTTGCACCTCGTCATCTCTTCCAAGCAGTGTGAATAATTTGGTTATAATTTGCACAACCCAATCAAGAATAATGTCCACACCCAAGTACTCCTGAGATAGGCCTAGCAAGTTTGTCAAACTTGGCACAAAGTTATTCTGTCAGTTGTTCATTTTATGCAGAAAACATGTTCTCATTGCACAGAAATGACCTCAAGTAAAAACTGCAGTAGACCTGTATGAAAGATAATTGTTTGTGACTTTTGTGAACCAATGGAATAAACAAAACACAAAATGATTAGTTTCTATTGTGGCATAACATTTTCATGAATTCACATGGAGTGTAATTGAAGTTTGTTGAAATTCCCGTAGTCAAGTTCTTTATTTGTAACTTTATTTGTACTGCCTGAAATATGTCTGTAACAGCACGTTCAATAAAAACTTACGTTATCACAGTGCAGAGGCCAGTCATGTTAGTTGTTCATCGAGAGCATACATAAGTTTCTTATATAACAGTCAACTTCATAAGCATGAATGAACATGTTTTTTACATATATAGAAAAACCAGGTAGGCTATGTGAGGTAAATTTACTCATTATATTATCAGGAGATTCATTTAATATTTTAGTAATTCTATAACGGCAGTTCTGTTTGGCATATTCATGCTTCACTCTTCGTAACTCATACTCATATTTCATCTGATTTCTTATTGCGTATCTAGAGGGTGATTTTTGCTTTAAATAATTGCATTTGTAATATTCTGGTAGAGAGCCATTCATAAATTTGTGAGCAAACTTCAGTTCTTGTAATGCCAGCATATATGTTATTTTTAAGAGATTTAGCTGGACAAAAAGAGGATCAGTATGTGCATTATACATGCTGTTGGTTGTATTTTGCAAGGCTTTCTTCTGTGATTTAAATATTTTGTCACACTTTGGACCCCATAATAAGATGCCGTAAGTTAAATGAGGCATGATAAGAGTACTATAAATTGTTTTTTTAATACATCCAATGGTAAATATCTTTTCAGTCTACAGAGGATACCATTCGTTTTAGATGCTTTATTTCTACATTATATTAAAGTCTGGTACCATTATTACTTGAGAAAAAACTACTTATCTAATTTCTTTCACCATCAAAATAAGAATTTTCATAGTCCTCTGCATACTAACTAAGACTTTCTGTGATGGTGTTGAATTCATGTCTAATATAAAGTCCATAACAATTGTCTTCTGTGCTGAAGGTAATAATCATAGCTAGCCTGACCTCCCTCGAAATAAATAATGTGATTGTCTGTTTTGCACACAACACCAATGATTGAGTTTTTTTTTATCACCCTTGAGGGTCTTTTAAGTGAAGAAGTTGTCCAGTCAATGAATTTGGGTTGATAACGTCCATAACAGGCATTGATTTAGCTAATTTTTGTGGAAAATCCTTTGTGTAAAGCTTAAAATTTGTGTACAACCATAGTTGGGTTCTTGTAGCCAATACAAGAGATACAGGGCATTTCTAAGAATAATGCAGACAGAAATGTATGAAATTGTGTTTTGGACATAGACAACCTGCAGCAATATATTTGGATAGATTTGAAGAAATGAAGTTTGGCTTTGTGATTCTATGACACAATACTTGAATAGATTCAAACTGAACAGAAATTAAGCCTTGTTAGTCACTTTGGACACATGTACAGCTATAAATGTAATGTTATAGACGTTTCTTTGAAAAATTACTTTTTTTGTCAAATTTTCAAAGATAATGTTGATGAATAATAATCAAATACAATGACAAATCAATTAAAATTGCATATGTATATGAAATGACCAATGTACGTATATTCAAGAAGGACCCAACAATCATTCCTTCTCCCTCATATTTTCATAATCTTGCAGTTTCAATTTACTTCATAATGTCAGATTTTCCATAACACGTCAAACAGGGTAAAAGTGTCAATATCAGTGACTTAAACCACAAAAAGATAAGAAAACAACAAACAAAGCTACTTGAAAATTGTAAAAATTACCAATTCTGCAAATTTCTTGTGGTAAAGGTGAAGGTAAAACCTTTAACATGTAACATCCATAACAATTGTTTTCTGATAAAACAAAAACCTGCTAAACTATCTTTAGACCATCATAATATTAAAATTTCTAGTCTTATTAAATAAATATAGTGCAGATTTGGGTAATTTGAAACCTTTTGTTTTCAGCTGTGCTGTTGCAACAATGTTGCAGGATAGCATGGAATACCCCATAAGCAACTGCAAAGTGAAAATTATGGGATATAAGTAATACCCAAGTGGATATGTGGTATTATAATAAGACCCATGGTTATGGGGTATATTTTGATATTCCCACAAGTGGACAGATTGGTCAGGATTCACGAGTGGCGTTAGCCATGAGTGAATTCTAAAGCCAACCTGTCCACGAGTGAGGGAATATCTTATTTATATCCAACAATTTTCACTATTAGTTGAGCTGCCTGGCTATGCATTCATGTATTATAGAAAAAGTTCATGAATATTAATTTTTGCCATTGACCAATCAGAGCATTGCATAACTGTCAACGTCATCACCTCAAAACTTTCTGGGACATTTTCAGATTAATAAAGGAATTTACGAATGATATTTACAAACCAGTTGTTAAATATTTCTTGTCAGAATTTGTTTTATAGATTTTAAAAGAAAATGGTTTATTGTTCAGTATTATTCGATTGTATTACCGAAGCGATGACGCTCCTTGTATCTGTGGACAGAACAGACCAATGAATTTGCATCACGTTTTTGCCTCTAGAATCGTTAATTCTGGTCCGATTTCAAAAATTCTAACTTTCCTGGAGAGCTGCAAAAAATAGAAGTATGTGGCATACATTTCCCGTCCTTGTAAGGTAAACCATGTAGTATAGATATGTATACTACATAGGCTATACCACATGGCTTTTCTATGTGGTATACAGGTCATTGTGGGATATATTTTGATATGCCCTCACTCTTGGACAGATTGCTTCAGAATCCACTCGTGGTTTTTCTGTCCACTCCTTGGGAATATCAAAATGTACCACTTAACCATTGGGGTTATTAAGAAACTCTTTGCCAGATTCTCTGCTAAAAAAAATTCATTTGATTTCGGCTAAACAATGTAACATGGGTCTCAATAGATCACATAATCAAGTTTCACATTTCAGTGAAATCATCAATGTTGGCATTGAAGAATTCAGAAGAGCTCGTCTGTGTCTCGTGTAATTTTATAATTATTGTGGCTTCTTACATGCAACTTGGCCAAAGATGCCTTCTCTGTAAAGATGTCGTGATAGTTTTAAACTTGCTTAATGTTTTAAAAACGCCAATACAGAGCTAATTTTAAACTGTACGTGCACCTTGAACCACTTTTTTTAGATTTTAGAGAGTTAATTTTGAGCATAATTACTTGACAATTGTTTTAAGTGGGCCTATCCAATGTAATACATTGATGTTATGCACTAAATAAATTGCAAATTGCATGTTGCAGTGCAATGTATGGTGGCAAAGATGGGTGCAAAGATGGGTGCCAATGTATTTATACTAAAAAGAAAAGCAATTTAATGATATCATTTATTGAGTTAGGGATAGTTTTGTGGATAAATAGAAATAGAACTTTAGGAAAGTTGCATACAATCAGTTTTACAAGGCAGATATACGGTGATCATATACTATGTGTTACGAGAAAGTAAAGTGGCTATATATATATATATATATATATATATATATATATATATATATATATATATATATATATTTGTTTATGAATATAATCTAAAAGCTATACGTTATTCTTACCAAGCATCTTATTCATAATTATCGTTAAGTGGTATGTGAAAGTCACGGTATTGACTGTCATTTTTTGCTTGAAGGGTAGATATTAACTCTAGGATTTTAGCTTGACATATGATGCTGTTATATGAGAATTCTGTATTTTCGGAGGACATACTGGCCGGCCAGGAATACCTTGGGAAAGAATAATGAAAGGTTACAGGTGTATGCAACTGGCAAGTCTGTTTAACAGGCATACAACGTTCAATGCCTTCAGCTGCACTATATTTAATAGGCATTGAATCCCATAAAGTTAAGATGCAGTGGCAGCATTATAAGAGAAGTCATCTCCATTGACGTATGTATTAGCTGATTAATAGCATAACTTTAATAGCTCTCAGTACTTCTACACTGAGAGCAAGATTGTAAAAAAAGATGGGTCATCAAATTGTGTAAACAGCATTTTTTCTACCCGACACAACGCAGATGGCATTCCAAATCGGGCCAGCGTCGTTTCTATATATTATCTGGGAAATATCGTATATTAAAGTGCGTTGTGGTTGATGTATATCTTTGTCTCTTCTTCTTCTTCTCTCATATTAATTAATCAACAATACTGCTCAACTGACACCCGCATCCATCATATTTAAAGCAAGGTGATTATTATGACTTGTCATGATTGCAAAATCAAAATGCACCTACAGAAGGAGCATAATTGCATAATTGTTCTAGAGGATAAGAATTGTATGCTCTCCATCCTCTAAATCCATGCTCTGAGTCCCTATAGTTTAAATCACAGGTGTTTGCATACAATAAGACCTTCATCCAAGATAAGACCAAGGCTACTGACTTTGTCAAGAACAGCTTTTACTCCCCCTGCGCAACTACTTTCAAGAATGGGGCCAGTTTTAGTTAATGACATTATGTAACACCTCAAAAATGGCAATATCATACACAAAAATTATTTTCCAACTAATTCTAATAAGTGATAAAGGGGCGTTCACACTGTTATGTATAAAACCTACGTATGACCACGGATGAAAAAATATTTTTACTCTTGCTCATCCTTGTCCGTACATGATTTACTCGCCAAGCGTTTCAAGGATACTCTTGCTAATCCGTAGAACACTCTTGGTAGCACTAAATCATTCGTGACCATACGTGGAGAGGGCAAACACTGTTAAACATGTTTAAAACTTTGGCGGACGTTCTACAAGTGAATTGTATTAGTTACGTAACTTGCTCGGTACGTTCTACGTACGTTCTACGTACGTTCTACGTACGTTCTACGTACGTTCTACGTATGTTCTACGTACGTTCTACGTACGTTCCACGTACGTTCTACGTACGTTCTACGTACGTTCTACGTACGTTCTACGTATGTTCTACGTACGTTCTACGTACGTTCTACGCACGTTCTACGCACGTTCTACATACTAGGCTGGGGCACCCTTCATGAGCAATATCCGAGCTGGATGTCATTCAGATGAGACGTTAAGTTGGCGGCATGAGTGATCTACGAGCGATCTACGAGTGCCTCACGGATTCCTGATGGATGCTTGGCGATGAATGGTCGGCGGAGGTTTGACAGACGTCCGGCAAGCGATCTACGACTGCCTCACATTTGCTCGTAGAAAGAATTTATATATTATTAAAAGAGCTACGAGAGAGCATGTATAGCCAATTTTTCACATCCTTGGTCATACGTAGGTCTATACGTGAAAGTGTGAACACCTTTTAAAGGGGGGTCTCACATAGCTGGTTTTTCCGGTAAATACGTATTGCTCTCTTAGAACGATGTAATATTACACAAAATTGGGCTTCCATACTGCAACCATGGTTATCGGGAGGTTGTTGTAGAAGACGGTGAACACCCTTATTGATTCCTCGAGTCGTCCCCGAACCGAACAACTGCCAAAATCGGCGGATGTTTTGCTCATGTTCAAAACTTCTGTAGAAAACTCACAGGTGATTGTTTATAGTTAGCAACTGTAGTGAAGCCGTCATTGCCGTAGAGGCACTCATGGCATACGCCAAGTCACATGTGAAACACTCGTAGAAGCTGGCGGGTAAACCGTCGCACACGTGGGTGTCAAGAACCCGGCAGGAAAAGTACGTTTGTGATGATTAAACTGTCAGCTTCTACGTGTGCACTCACGTGTACCACGGATAAGTCACCGGTTTCTACATATAGAAAAATCATTACCTACATACTCCATGTGTGACTCACGTGTGCCACGAGTAAGTCACCGGCTGCTAGGTTAACGACGGGTGAAGGACGGTTGCAGGGCCAGTTGCCACGTCACGTGACCTCAGCCAGCAGTATATGATCATTCGCAGTGAGGCAGACTTCATTCATACCTCTGCATTTGATAGAAACTGATCGACCTTGCCGTATTCTTCTCAGCTGCTGCTGTTTGCTGTTTCAACTTTACCATTTCACCATGGAACCCAAGAAAAGACACAATCTTGGAAAGAAAAAAGTCACAGAAGAACAGCCTTCTGCACTTGCCTCCCGGGAAGTATTGTTTGAGTCTTAAGAATCCAGTGTTCTTGCAGCTCCTGCTAGTCCTGCCAGTTCTACTTATTATGCTCCTGCCAAGTCTCCTGCCAGGTCTCCTGCCAAGTCTTCTGCCAAGTCTTCTGCCAAGTCTTCTGATGTTGACATGGCAAGAAGATGATGATAGTGATGCCAGTCAGGCCCCCTCTGTCACTGATCCTGCTGCATCTCAGAAGAAGCCAAGAAGAAAGACTGAGAAGATTTTTCTACCTCCCAATGATGAGCAAGACATCGCTGACTGGTATCGAGAGAATGACATATTCTATGACAGAACCAGATGTGACTACAAGGATCATCAGAGGAAGATGAGGCTCAGCGATGACAAGGCACAGACCCTCAGTGTTCCTTGTACTGGGCTACAGTTGAAGACCTGGCTTGAGTCTATCAGAACCAGTGCTGGGAAGCTCATCAAGCAGGGCCCTTCCGTTACAACCGAGAGAAATCCGACAGAGAAGGAGAAGTGGATTATCGCCAACTTTGGGTTCCTTGAGCAACACATCTCCAGGGTGCCATCTCGTCAAGCTGTCAACCTAAAGAGGAAAATTGCGAAGAGCAAGAAGCAACTGCCCAACTTTGATGACAGTTCCAGTGGAGGGCAAGCAGATTCTGATTGACATCTTTTCAATAATTAGGTTTCTTTTATTTGTTGTTGGTAAATTTTTATGCCAATACAGTCTAAACTCTTCAAATTTTTAATTAATAATTTTTACTTTTTTCTCGATTCGTTCAAAAACCCACCAATTCTGTCTATCTTAAATGTTCTTGTCCCTTAATAAGTAAAAAAAAATTTTGATCCGAAAACATTCTGCTTTTTCTCATTCATTTCACTTAAATTGTGTGTTTATCCTACGAGAAAGTTATTCCTTGTAAATAGAATTGTTAATTGTGGTGTTTTATAAAAGGGGCTGTATTTGACATTGATTTTAAGGGACAAAAGCATTTTAGAATGACAGAGTTAGTTGGTGGGTCTTGGACTATTTTTTTGATTTGTCACACAAAGATGTGTACATTGTGTGCTCTCTTGGGAGGATTTGGTGGCCTTGAAAACGGCCATACATTTTTTTTGGAGTTTTCTTGTTTTTTCTACTGGAACATCTACTGGAACAGGAACAGGATAAGGTGATTACTTCTTTGGAGACATCTGAATCATAAGGAAGGACGAGTGCTGGCTCATGTTGAGTGGAGTCGAACTGGCAGGAAGGTTGTCACTGGCAGACAGCGAAGAACCAGGCACCACTGGAGAAGGTACAGCAGAGAAGACACCCAATAAAGATGAAGGCCCAGGTCCAGAAGCTTCTCAAATCATATCGTCTTGCCATGGGACACTTCCTTCCTCTGAGTCCACCAAGTACCGTTGTTGCAATTTGGCACTATGGGTAGAATAGTTCCCTGCGATCCTATGTGGTGGCATTTCAGCAATTTCTCTATCTTCTCGCCAAGCCCCAGGATAGACCTGATGGGTGACTGGATCTTCGTGGTCAAGCATGTTGTTCTAGGTTGTCGGATATCTGATTCTTGGTTTTCTGGGGCATAGTGGTTAACAGACACCTAAACCTTGATGCCAGGATACCAAAGGCATTCTCAACAATTCTTCTGGCTCTGGAGAGTCTGTAATTGTAGATCCTCTGCTGTTTGGTCATGTTGCGCAGAGCCAGTGGTTTCATCAGCCAGGTTCTAAAAGGCAAGGCATCACCCCCAATGATGAAGTATGGTACAGGTCTGTCACCACCAGCAATAGGTTAAGATGGAGGTAATCTAATGGTCCCATTTTCTAGAGCTTCCCTCAGGGCTGTAGCAGAAAAAACTCCTCCATCAGATCCAGAACCATTTGCTCCACAATCCACATAGATGAACCTGTAGTCTGCTGTAATTTTATTTTTATTTAATCTAAATTATTATTGTATATTATCCATATTTTACTTTAACTATTATATTAATATATGTCTGTTATTAATGCGAAAGCAAATCTTATATCAGCCTAATCAAGGTAGCTAAGAATATCTCCTTGGATCCTTGCACCCTCTAACCGATTCCTTATTAGGAATGGCATTTCATGGGAAGTGTTGAGGTGGCAGGAATTTGAGAGGCTGTGACCTCTGATTGGCTGATAGGTCAAAGATCAAGCTTGGCTTGCCCCCTGGGGGGGAGTTTGATCCTGAGTCTTGAGGTGGAAGGACCCTGTAACTTTGTGTAAAGGAATAAAGGATTTGAACTGGATAATACTTGATCTTACTTCATTTTGATAATAACCAACAAAAGGAATATTACACTGCATCCACAAGAGGCATGAGTACAATGGAATGGAAGCCCTTGTAGTTATAGTAGAGTGAACCTCCTTTGGGAGGACACCTGATGGCCACATGCTTCCCATCTATGGCACAAATACAATGGGGAAAGTTCCATCTTGTCTCAAACAGCTGTGCAACTTCTCTCCACTCTTCTGGTGTTGTTGGACAGGAGATGACATCTTCTGCATACTCAGCTATGATGGCTTCACATACTTTAGGAATGATGTTGCTGATGGTGTTGTGGGCCACTCTGAAGCCATACATCAATGACTTGTAGCTGTTGCCAGTTGCCAAATGCCTCAGGGTGATGGCAATCCTGAGTCCTGGCTCCAAAGCTTTCCTTCAGAAGTTGTCTTGCTTGGTAATTCTAGGCCCAACTTTGGCGAGCAGCTCTTGGAACATGTCTGGCTGGATTCTCACAAAGTTCTTGTAGTGGGTTCCACCCTCCATCAATAGTTCATTCATCAAGCGTTCGTATTGGCCCATCTGAGGTCTTCACAAGAGCCATGGCCTCACCCAAAATCTCTTCCTTCTCCTTCTCTTGATGACTGCTTGTCTTCTTTCTGCAGCTCTTCTGGACTGTTATTCAGTGTGCATAATAGCCTGTGTAATAGTTGCTAGTTGTACATTTAATTCCAAGCTGGCCTGAGCTAATTTTACAACGGCTGTTGGTTGGTCTACTGCATGTGCCATGGTCCTTCCTCTGTGGTAACAAGGAGCAGAATGAAGGCTACAGACAAGCAGCCACTTATATATTCACATCTGCCCCCTCCACCATGACAGCTGGCCTTCAAATGTAGTACACATAGTTCATGTAGTTTACTCGCGGGGTTGTTCCTTGTAACCCTCACATTCATGATTGACACGTGCTTGATACGCCAACCGCTGGGTCCTGGGGTGGATTCCCGGTCGAGCCTAAGTTGGATGGCTGTTTCATCCTTCGTCTCATTGCCATGGTCTCTGCCTGTCCTAATTAGCCCAACTGGTGCAGAAATACAGGACATAAAGCCCTAATCACACACACACACATGCCGTGGAGTCTCCCGTGGTTAATGTGATTTACCCGTGGCTCATCCAGCATCAGACCGGGAATCATCCGTTGGGTTTGGTATGTATCTTACGTGTGATCCGCCAGGTGTCCGTGATTCACACCTCGCTGCCGCCAACTCACCCGTCGCCTTAAGCCCTGCCCCTTTTTGCTTCCAACAACCAGGGCGAAGTCGTCAACATGGGGTATTACATAATTCTACGAGAGCAAGATGGCTTTTCTGGGGAAAACCGGCTATGTGAGAACCCCCCCCCCCCTTAAGTGTGTCATCACTTAGCAATTTCATATATGTTGGCAAATACCTGTGGTTAAATGAATGAAATGACATTTATTCAAGGCACAACTAAGACCGTCTTAATTATTGCTCTTGAGGAGCCACCCATAGGATATTCCAATGCGTTTAAAAATTTGAAATTGTAAGGGAGAGAGAGACAGACAGAGAAAACAAAGGGTAGAATGTCATCACAATAAAGTAATTATGGAAAAGGTTTTATCGGAGTTTATTGCAGAAAAGCATATTTTTGGAATTTGAAAACAAAAAACTGTGGTTGAGTTTTCATTTAAATATAGAGTTTTCAATACTTGTAAGTGGTGTGAGGTAACTTAAACATTTGCCGTTTGTTTTGCAGTCACGTTTTATTACATATATTTTGATTTCGTGTGTGGTGTTAATGTGAGAAACAGCATTTCACTTTTGTGGGAGAATGAAATTTCATATAATGTACATGTAGCTGTGATTGTTATAGGATTGCCAATCCTTTAAATAATGGGCTTACACTCTAAAAAAAAATTTAAAAAATTAATTTTTAGTCCATTAGTTTTAATAACAAAATATGTCCCCACATTTTTTAGAGTGTACTTGTGGTAAATAGTAGTTGGCTTTATATTATCCATAAAGTTGAGTTGAAATGTGGTATGTATTTACAGGGGCAGATCACAGTTCTTACATATAATCCAGAATTGTTGGAAACTAAATAAGCTGAATTTTTATTTTATTTATCTTATACTCCACTCAGACTGTTTTCCTACTGTTCTGAACGAAAATGTTAACTCCCGGGAGCTCCCTGAGTGCAAACTGAACTTGCTTTGCGTAATAAAGTCATCGAAACAAAAAAATAATCAAACAAATTAGTAAAAATGCCTAATGGAGTATAAGCCGGGATATAACAAAAATAAAAACTTTTAAGTAAATCCCACCTTTTCGTAAAAAAAACTTCGGAGTTATAAGCTACGAATGACATGCATCACAAATACTCAAACTGACTATAATACCATGGTTGGCTAGGTGTTTTACTGATAAATATTTATTGAATTGAATTGAATCGAAAAGTGTCCTACCTGATATTCAAATGTGTAGCCAGGCAACAGTTTTCTCTCCTTGACAGTCTCCAGTCCCACGAGGAAACCACAGACCAAGTCTCTTGCTGGGGAAAACGGTCCCGTCCAAGCCCCAGATAGAGCCATGTACAGTGTGTCATTTCGCCCTCTTCTTGTGCACACAGTACATGGCAAAATGATCATTATTGAGACAAACCAACGCAATGACAACATTATTGCACTAAATGCAACGCGCGTGTTGGTTGAACGAATATGTATGATGTTCACTCAACGGTCCACGGCTCTTTTCAATGAGAGCGCATCTATTTGCCATTAGCCTGGCTGAGCCTAACTGAGCGCCATACATTGGTGCCAAAGCCTGTCAATTAATCCCTCCGCTAATTTGAATATGCAAGGGTATGACACTGTGTGCTGTCACCTCACAGCCCAGCGAGCTAATTATGGACATTCTTTGCTAGTTCACCTAGTAAAATCTTCTCTGATGGATTCATAATTTTTTGTTTAGGCAATTTTCCTGAATTTGCTGCTTGTCAGGACAAGAATTGCGTAAACTCAGCACATGAATATCCAATTACGTTGTAATTTCATTGTTTAAAATAACTAACTTAGATTCTACAATACCTGGGAATTACAAACCCATCATTTTGTAATCTGTGATTTCTAAATTACTAGAATATGCCTTTTTAATAATGTTATACTCAGTGCTTCTTTATAAATGTAGTTCAGTTCTGGTGGCGACTCTTGTTTGTTTGGTACACCAACTTGTATGCAACACACACTTAATATTATCTATCTATTCAAATTACGGATTGTGTATGACAAACAACGGACGAAAAAAAAACGGATTTATGGAAAGGCTTTAAAAAAATAGGCAAAATATTCAGATGGTTAAAAAAAATAGGTTTTGTATAATTTTTTTTATTGAAGTTGGGATATTTTTAGCAAAATTAGAGCCATTTAAAAAGTGCGCATACATCTGTCATTTTTGAGCCAATAACACTGGAGTCAATGGGAAATTATATAGCTCAGTAAGGACTCCAATATCTCTATACATCAATGTTTTTAGCAACACTTCAATTTTTATTATTCATATAGAAACCCTTGAGCTTTTCAGATATAAATGAATAAAAAAAACAATTAGTAAACCGTACGTTCGTGCCGATGGGAATCTGCAAAAGGATCCTGTATTTATTTATACAAAAGTAAGTATTCTGAAAAATTTATGAAGAAAAAAATAATCACACCTCACTGCATGAAAGAAGGGCATTTTCTGCTTCTTCAGGTCTTGTATATATTCATTTCTTTGCAATCATTATATATTAGGCACAAACCGATAAAAACACAACCTACGTTTGTGTTTCAAGAACATTGCTGATAGAATTATGACATTTTCATGTTGCTGCCTTATTGGATTTTTGAAAATTTCACTGGGTTTATTTTTCCGTATAGCAAAAAAAAACTTTTCTAGGACCCTTATACATCAATCACAGCCAATGAAAATATTCTAGACCATGTGAGGATTCTGTTATACTCGTTTTTGTAATTATAACTAACGAGTGATGAAATAAGAAATTTATGAAAATGTAATATATTTCCTAAACTCTCAAAAACTCACGGGTTTCTTACTTAAAAAGTATAATTCATGTGTACGTTTGATATTTTCACTAAAATAAAAAGCAAAAATTAAAGCGTCAACATGGGAGATGGAAGGCTATGAATTAAGCATAATTTTCATAAAATTCCACACGGACCGAACAAGGTAATTTCAGCACCATACCAATATTTCCGGAAACATGAAATTTCTTCATAAGTCTGGTTTTTTGTTGTTGATTTTTAATGTAGTTTTTTTAAACTATATTTTCATATTATGACTTATAAAGAGAGACATCAATAAATCTGACAACTTTTTACAAAGACTGAAAATCCTGCATTTTCACTGATTTTTGGCCAAATTTGCCTAAAAAGAGACCCCTTTTCAGAGTTTTAGAGTTTATTTATTTTTACCAATCTCCGCAAATACAATTTTACTACTTAATATTACGTAATACATGAATACAAAACAGACTGGTAATGGGGGTACACCGACTATATATTTCAAGCGCCCCCTACAGCAAAACTATTATAGATAGAAAACTTCTTATTGCTTTTATCTTCGTTTTAAATATTATTTTTTTACATACCAAATTTGAAAAAAATCTGAGATGCATAGTCATGCGGAAAGGTTTTAAAAATTCAAAGGGATGCGTATCCTGTCCGTAACATTATATCAATAATATCAATAATATCATAAGTACACGTATTTCTAAACCTGCTATAATTTGGTTTTTGATACTAGCTGGACACTCACGATATTTTTCTACACTACCAGTTACTATGTAGTCTATTTTATCCTGGCTGAGATTATTTCCTGAACTCTGTATATGATACTTTGTATATGATAGATGCTTGGCTATTTCTTATGTGTATCTTTTGCCAATTGTTGCCATTTACGGCAACCAGTTATATGGCATGTCAAAGTAAAATTGCTCCACTGTCTGATGCGAACGGAGGAGGGAAGTAAACTTTTCTGACCGCACCTAATGCATTTCAGTTGGTGCAGTAGGCCTAATTGAAAAATAAAACTCATCAAATATTCTAAAAAATGCCATTTAGTCTATATGCATCTGCTACAAATAGTCTGTGATAACGCTAAAGGTTGGACTATGTGCTGGGTCTCATTAATAAGCTAGTACAAGTATACCTACTACTCAGATATAATTTAATTCCAAATCGGGCCGACGTTAGTCTGGTGTCGGCCCCATCGGTCAGAAGATGGCCATGTCAGACCAACTTTGGCCGATTTGGATTGCTCTTTCTGCATGCAGCTGGAATCTTATAGATTCTTTACTGTGAAAGAGTCTGGTCTGTTAAGCAAACATAATATAATAGGCAAAGGGTTACAGGAAGTGTTAAGATATTGCTCATTTGCATAAATTAACATAAAAAGAGCATTCGTTTGAGGTGGAGCATCTCTGGGGTTGTTGATTAATATAATTAAATATGATATATAGATAATAATAATCAGTTTTATGTTTTTACAACTTTTCTTAGGTATGCTTGGCAACAAGAACAACTTTCAATGATATTGTCCTGATGTCTAGCCAATGTTATCTGGGAAGGTTAGCTTAACTTGGCTGTTTACTGAGATTGCACGATCTCTTTGTATTGTCCCTGATCAACTCTTCAGGTGAATGAGTCTTAAGTACTAAGTATCGGATGTCTTATCAGACTCTGGATTAATAATTCAGTTGCTCCAATCACCGCAAAGCTTCAGGAACATGCCAGATCTGAATGGAGCTCTCCTGTACACAAAAAACAAGGTATGTTTACAGTGTCCTGATATAACACATCATATTTCTCATCTGTATTTATGACCAAGTACATCAGCTGAAAGCTGTATTCGTACTTGTACAGCTGTACTTGTACTCGAGTATATTCTCCCTTGTACTCAGTAACACCCCCTGTAAAATATTTAAACATTTATTAAATTTATCATTGACCTGAAGCACTGAAAAAAGTAAAATCCGCTGAACACGCAACAGACCGATAGGGCCTCGGTTAAAATGAAAATTAATCCCTGAGCTTACCACAACCCTTTTTGTAACTAAGTGCAAAGTAGGATCATGGTACTTAAATGATCAGAACACAAGTAACGAGGACAGGCAACTTCTCTTTGATATAATTAATCCAAGGTGTTTCTCGAGTGTCATTGTGCAGTATTTGTGCATCTAATACTCTGGAAAGGAAACGAGAATGTGGTCTCTTGTGAGTGGCTTATTGGCCCATGCTCCTCTAACACAAGGAAATCGCAAATGTCTCTGAAAAAACACACATGTTAGTTAACATGAATGAAAACTTAAATATATTAGTATAAACATTAATGAGCAAAAGCAATGACTTATTCTAGTCTTATGGTAACTTAAACACAGCTAGCACAGGACTTATTCTAGTCTTATCTTAACTTAGACAATAATACTCACTGTAAATGCTGAAAATACATATACATATGATAAATATGTTGAACCATGAATAATATTGAGACAATGGTGAACCATCTAAAATTAAGTAAAATAATATAAGGGTATTGGGCGGGTGGGAATGAAGGAATGAAAGCGAATGACCACTTAGCCCTTGTCCCTGGGTTTTGTAGGGCTTGAAAAGGGATTTAAAAATGATGGGGCTATGATTGGCCAATATGCGCAGTGCGGCGCCCGGAAACGTGGGGAGCATTAATGCTTAACTAATTTTATATTAATAAAATATATGTACCACAAGATCGCTCACGTGACATACAGTTAGTTCCATTAAAAACGGCCTGTCATATTGAACCTAGAAAACTTTTGCTTTACCATGCTACCTGCTACTAAATGGAACTATCTGACTATGGCTACTCAAAACTGGATCTTAAAGTACATGCAGCACCATTTGGTGCATAAATTGAGAAAAGATGCATGTCCATTGCACATATGTCGACAGGAGCGGCTGGCTTGCTACAACCAGGAATAGGTTGTTACAGCTGACTTGTAGAGTCAACAGTATTTTATGAAACTAACTGTACATTTGTAATATAAAATGCTGAACAGTTAGGCCACGTCTTCAATGCAAAACTATTCAAATGTATAAATAAAAATTAGCAACTGCAAACTCAGTTCTTTCAATCTACACCGTATAGACTACACGAATGTTATGTGTGGGCGGTTTCGGAGAGGGTGTGGGGGGTGGTGGCAGAGGGATATGCCCCCTTCCCTACATTTTTCGGAGGGGAGAGGCAAAGTGGCTTCCCCCTCCCCCTACATACATATCAATATGAAAATGCTGAACAGTTTGTTCTGTTCTTTATATTTTGCTCATGCTGAGAGGTCCTCATTGTTACTGACCTCCCTTTGGGACACCACTGTTTTGGTGCAATCCAGGCCATTGTGTGTAAGTGTGTTAATATGGTCCTGGAGCACCTCTTAACATGGTTACTTTATTAGTCAGTTACACACAGCTGCAATTTTCACACAAGGAAACACCGATGGCTGCACCTGAAGTCCAAGAGCAACATCTTTTCTGTCTGTTTACGCAGTATGAATCCAGGGCCCAACAACACAGTGCCACTATAAATTTGATATTGTTGTACAAGAATTGCTCAAGAGAAATAACACTCCAACAGGCATCTGGTCACGCCAATTACGTAGGTCTACATGTGGAATTGTTAATTCTTTCGTATACTTGATCGCATCCTCTTTTTTTTTTCGATTTCATTTTATTATTGGTTTTATTAGATTTTTTTTTTTATTGAGTCACTGTGGCCGTACAGACCAGGAATGTTTAAATGACTTGCACGGACAGGGTCAAGCAATGCAGAGCACCAGGCCTTTTACCATTACCAGTGCATTAAGCTAATACACAGCTGCTAATCGGCTGCTGACCACACAAGTTGTGGTTTTATAAACTTAACCCCATGAGTTGTGATTTTGTGAAATTGCAGTGGACATCAATCATATTCACTCTCTTTAGTTAGGTTGAGTAGGTTAGGCAAAAGTTCAGAATGCGGAGGCAGACACGTACTGAAAAGAGTAAGGCTTCTTTTAACTGGCATCAATCAGAAAAAGGATAAACTGAAGGTGCTGAAGGAAAGACGGCAAGTTCAAATTCATTCGAATTAGCGAGAACCAACCCCCCATTTCTAGGAACATGTTCATGTTGAAATTGCAGAGCAGTGGACCATCAGTGACACCAACCACAGTTTACCCATACACACGTACATTTGGCAGCTTTCCATGAATCTTTACAAAGACTGGCTGACCTAACGCCATCAATGTCACATCAATGTTGATGAGTGAAAGAGATTGACCGAGTTCTTGTAGTGCTGATCTGATTTCGTTTTATTGCGAATATTGACTGTCTTGGAGCTAACAACCCATAGAAAGGGTATTGAAGTCTGGTGATATTCTGTGCATGCTTTCTTATATTTTCTCCCTAAAAAAAGATCTTCCCACGTGCGCTGCATTGTTAACATCGCATGGGGCGATACCCTCGGAATCTGTCAGGTTGACCTTGTAGAATAATAATAATAAGAAAAAGAATTCGATGGATGAAATAATTAGAATGAAATGAATTAATCTTTGCAAAACATTAAATTTGCTAGACTTGAAAAATGTTGTAGTTTGCAATGATGCAATCAGAGAAAGTAAAAGACTGAACAAAAATAATTTGTCTGTAATTCAGATGATTAAAATGGTCAGTTAGTGGTGTACCACTCAGACTCAGGCTTGCTTTTTTATAACATGTCGGGGATACCCCAAACCTGAAAGGTCATACATTGGGCCATGGGGTGAAAGTATGCAAGAAGGACCATCAACATTAAGGAACACCTTTACTCTCCTCGCCAATCATCAAACCAACATATTTCTGGACAGTTTTGACCTTCCGTTCGTTCGACGATGCTGCATGCTTACTTTACTGCAGCAGGTAAAACCTAAGAGGAATGCAAACTCCATGAGGCTTGAGCAAAGCTTTGAAGAGGCAGCAGAATTCATTCAGAACACTGCTCCGAGTCTCTCGAGAGTGTTATATGAGGTTTTAAGATGTTAGGTCAGGCTCTCCAATTACATTAAATGGACAGCTTCGTGCTGCATGTTTGCCATACATTGCCTCATCGCATTGACAACACAGGTTGGCTTTGACGTCAATTTGCAAGTATCGTTCTATATTTTTAGCCACTATTATTTACGTTAAGCCCCTTTCACACTTAGCCGGTTTTGCCGTATTGAACCTGTAGTATTACATAACGGTTATGCAACAGCTTTTTTCGTCGGGTTGGCGACGGATTCTGTGGCAAAAAGGGTTCTACTGTGACTCGGTGGGTTCTACGGGTGACTCGGCGGGTTCTACGGGTGACTCGGCGGGTTCTACGGGTGACTCGGTGGGTTCTACGGGTTACTCGGCGGGTTCTACTGGTCAACCTAGCTGCCTTCTCAGACAAATAACTCGCTTAATATTTGGTCTATTTTCGATCCAAAAACACGTATGGAATAAATATGACGAAAATCGGACTAATATTATGGGAGCAGCAGCCTTTTAAAGTATATACAACCCCCCTCATTGCCATCACTGATGCTGACGCTGGTAGCAGTCAGCGAGTCACCCGTGGAACTCGGCGGATTACTCCTACTACCCGTCGGCTTACTCCTAGGACCCGTAGAACCCGCCAAGTGACCCGTAGAACCCACCGAGTGACCCGTAGAACCTGCCAAGTGACCCGTAGAATCCGCCGAGTCACCCGTAGAACCCGCCAAGTTCACCCGTAGAACCGGCCGAGTCACTAGTAAAACCCGCCGAGTCACCCGTAGAACCCGCGGAGTCACCCGTAGAACCCTTTTCGCCGCCAGAATCCGTCGCCACACGGCGAAAAAAGTTGTTGCATAACCGTTATGTAATACTACGGGTTCAATACGGCAAAACCGGCTATGTGAGACCAGGGCTTAAGTGTGAAAGGGGCTTAATTAGTCACGGGTATCTGTATAAATACTATAGAATAAGGTTGATCACATCATTGACCTCCACAAATATTATGATATGTCTGAAGAGCTCATTCAATGAACCATAATGTTGGTCAGTTGTGGTGATTGTACCCAATTTAGTACAATGTAATTGGGATTCGTTCAAGGCACTTAAAATATTCGATACTGATACAGCAACAGATAAATTAATTGCAGTACAACTGTGGCGTAGTTGCACGATACATTTGCATGTTATTCCGGTACAAAATCTGATAATCTGAGTAGAACTACTTTCATTTAAATATTCGCATGCACCGTATTGATTGATGATGAACAATTAAACATTCCACTAAATTACCACTAAAACATCTTGCATCCCAACAATATGCTACAAACCCAGTTAGGAGGGACTCATCATTGGAAAAGCAACACACCCAGACAACATCATAGTAATAATTAAAAAAAATATCCACCTGCTGTCGATCATATATTTCCATGATAGAAATGTTGTGTTAGCAAAGTGTCAAATCTTAAATTTCTATTGAAAAAGTCACTTCTGTGAAGGAATAAACTCAAAGTTAGTTTTATTCTTTATGGTAACTTCTGCTGCTTCTCTGTGACCTTTACAAATGGTCATAATGATGAAAAGAAAGCAAAACAACGAGGGAACATTGATACAATCATGAGGGAATGTGATAAGATCACAAGGGAACATGAAAACGTTGCTCGGTAATGCAATGATCACTTGGGACATTTAGTACAGACACAGAAGTTTGAAAACTTTTGGCGGTCTTATGCATTCACTTGCAAACTTTTGCATTCTCTCACGATCTATTACAGTCCCTCGCGAAAGGAATGTGTTCCTCTCACAAAAATAATGCATTCCTTGGGATGATCGCATTCCTCACAAAGATGGCGTTCCCTCGTGATGATCACATTGCCTTGAAAAATTGTGCATACCCTCACTAAGGTAATCACGAGGGAACACGTTTTTGTGAGGGATCGTAATTAACACAAGGGAACGCGATCATTGTGAGGGATCGCATTTATTGCAAGGGAGCACATAGATCACGATAGAATGCAATAAGATCGCAAGAGAATGCAAAGATATTGTGGGGGAACGTAAATACATCACAACATTCAGGGTTTGGAAAGAGTTTGTAAATTAATTTAATTACCTTGGAATCACAACTGATAAACACCTGAGTTGGAAGTGATTTGTTAAAAAGATATACAAAATAAAATAATTTTATTGTTTTAAATTCCTTTCTACATATTGTGCTGTAGCATAGCTCCCGATCCCATAAAAATTGTGCAGTATTGGAAGAATGCATAAAAACTTAGCCTATTGATAGACCTGTACAAAAGGAAAAATTATGATATCTGGCCATTTCATATCTTCATCTGGTGGTGATTGGTAGCATTTGAAGATTAAGAAGAACAAAAAAAAAAACACTTGTGAAATCACATATTGATGTATATGTATCTCACATACATTGTTAGCACTGGGGAAGAGGAATTATGTGATTATTAACTGTAGATGTTGTAAAGGTACCTGTGGAAAGTTACACACACTCAAGCCAAGGTGGTTCCGTTTTTTCAACCGATTTGTCTAGCTCCTTCTTGTTTGTACATTAACCAGCAATCCTACATACACTGGAATAGGACTGTGATGCACAGACCTCTGCAGATTCTTGTAAGCATGTTTGATGCTGTTAAAATGTATTCACACAGCAGTACAGCTGGTGCCACAGGTGCATTTTCCTGTCAGCTATCATGACTACTACTGTTCCGTACACTTTTTGATCAGATGTCACACCCAAACGTAGAAGTCTTGATCATGAACAGTTTATAACTATTAACTAAGTCAGCTGACAGACAAGTGCCACACCAGTTCAGCATAGCTACCTGGTCAGGATATCATCATGGCTACTTTGGCTTTCTTTAGCCTTCTTCACTCCTTCCAACATAGCTGTCAAAGTTAAATGTGGCTGCCAAATGTAAAACCTCTTTGCATTTGACTTGCCACAGAAGCAAGAAATTCAGATGAATGGTCCACGCTTTGCTAATTACCATATATATGTTACATGATAATAGTGACCTTTAATATCCTGACGATTTTATTTATCTATTTACAAATTTATTTATTTATGATATGGCAGGTAAAGTAAATGCATCATGCAATGATAAAATAGTGTAAAAAATTTTTGAATGTACATTAAGTTTCTGGAAATGAGTTACAGATTACAGATTTTAATGCTTCACCTACACTGCCATTTAAAATTTTTGAAACGCATAGAATTGTGCAAGTAAATACATCAGCTAAATTTCTGCCCAGAACATAACAGTAATGATGTTGTAATATATGAAGTAATTTAAAAATGTGATCAATGAGGCAAAAATGCCAACATGGCTGCTGCGCAAAACAGTTGTACAAACTGAAAAGACAATTGCAGGCAGCTTTGCTTGAAGCAGGATGAGCAAAAATCGCGTTTTGCGCCGACTTTAAAGGGGAACTAACCCCTTTTGCACTTTACCTCTCAGATTTTAGCTTGGATCCATAGAAACAATTCCATGCTATTCATAAATGGTATATGTGCCCTGGTAATGAAATATCCTGCATTTATTAGCTCCGTGTTGTGAACTACGGAGGCCGCCATTTTTAAAATTCCTGGTGTTTTGCACTGACCGGAAATACGTCACTGTTGTACTATTCACCAGATGAGAAACTGTCAGCAACAGTTTAGATACAGTTAATTGCACTTTCAGAGCAGTTCTTACTGAGTGTCAAGTAATTGCCATTGAACTTGAGACAAAGCAATTAGAGAGAAAGAAATATATATTATTTAATGAAAAAAAAAAGAAAAAAGACATTTATATATAAATAACAAGATCTAAATCTAAGAAATAATGATGGGATGAAAATTGAAGTATGGCAGAAAAATTGCAAATTTAATAAAAAGTTTACAACAGGGATCAGTTCTTAATTGTGATTGTTTGTTGAAAATGAGTTTTTGATATTATTTTTTATTTTAAACTAGTAGGCCTATATTAAATGTTTCTAGCAATGCAACATACATTTGAAATAAGCTCATTGCAATCAATGCAATAATTATGATGTATTCCCAAAAAAAAATGCAATTAACACCCTTCATGTTGTGCTGTATGTTCTTGTTATAATTGCAATGAACAATGTAATGGCTTGTAATCAACAGGATCATGAATTGATTCATATGGCTGAATGCATATATGGCCTAGCAGTGTACATAAGTGACGTCACTGTCTTGTGTGCCGTGTGCAATAATGGCGGCCCGCATCATGTCGGCGGTTGGTGCAAATTGCATTTTAATTGGCTTGAAACGATATCAAACCAGCCTTTAAGACATTTCCTTTCACACCAATATATTATTTAACATCTAATTGAACTTTTGAAATTAACATACAAACTTCCATTAGTTCCCCTTTAACTTGCGATTGTGAAAAGACTAATGAGAAACTATCGTTAAAACCAGATACTATCTCGTTTGAACGTAATAATATCTCTTTCTAACGAAAAACATCTCGTTCTAATGAAATAATATCTTGTTCCAACGATAAAGTATCTTGTTCTGATGAAAACCTAAGTTGTTCTTGTTTAGACAAGATAGTTTTTCGTTGGGACAAGATGTTATCTTGTTGGAATGAGATGTTATTTCGTTAGAATGAGATATTATCTCGTTTGGACAAGATAGTTTTTCATTGGCACAAGATAGTTTTTCGTTGGGACAAGATGTTATCTCGTTTAGAACGAATATTATCTTGTTGGAACGAGATATAAAAAAAAACTCCATGTCCTCTCCCAGCCACCGCACCTATCAGTACTTAGTAAATTTAGCGAAAAAGACCTAATTTCTCTTTTTAATCAGTGATTACTAGGATAGGCTTTGTTGTCAAAATCATACAAATATAACTGAGTGTAATTAACAACATTATGTCGTCATGAAAGTTTTATAGGCCTTGGCCCTGGTGGTATTTTTGGATATATTTTTCAGATACAGATATATAGATAGATAGATAGATAGATAGATAGATGAGGAAATGCAGCCCTCTAAGGCAAGTTCTTGCCTTTATCGAGGGTTATTTGATGAGATGAGAGAGAGGAGGAGTCCACCCATATTACACATTCACCCCATGGGTGGGATCTTTTACTTGCCTCAGCATAGAAGCTGAGTACAAGGAACCGCCAATTTAACGTCTCATCCGAGAGACATCCAGCTGGGATGTTGCTCATGATGGGTGCCCAAGCCCAGGATTGAACCCGGGTCCTTCAGAGGAACAAGCAAGCGTCTTATAACTGGACCACCCAGTTGCCTATATAAGCCTATGCATATAATTTTCAAAATTATATGACATTATAGACTTTTTTTATATTGGAATAAAAAATTCTCTATTTAAGTATGGTGCTTGTATTAGACCTGTCTTGGATTTATTGGACTGTGACCATCTCTTAAGAGTGGGATTTAATTAACCCAGACTTGGCTAATAATAGCAAGACCAAGCTTGTAAACTACTTTTTGGTGAAATCGGGCCTATATAGAGTTGATAAATATGACATCACTTACAACGTGAATAGGAAGATCCAAAATTACGTGCTGATCATAGATTTTTCCAAGGGCTTCCAAAAGGTTGACCATAACAGACTTCTCCTAAAGCTGGAAAGCTATGTCATTAATCAAAAGAATGAATCGCTGGATTAAAGTGTCGAGGCCAAGACACTGTGTCTGTCATGATCAGCCAACTAAACTGGTCCCTTCTAAGGACTCGACGACTAACAGACTAACAATGCCCTACAAACATATAATAGTCTGGTGAAAATCCAACAACCAGATACCCCCCATCACTTATCCATATACACCGGCAACAGACAAACACATAGCATAACATAGCAATTCTGGACTCCACCACCAGTTACCATAAAAATTAATCTTATCCATGTAAAGTGAGAGCTTGGAATAATTTACCATTTTCAATAATATCTACTCCCAAATCTCTTTTACCCAGCACTGTAAATTACTGCAATCTTTTCCTCCTTTTATACTTCATAACTATCTCTTTCCTGTTAACAAACTACACTTGCCTTAATTGATGAAATAGTCAACTGCTACTGAGTTATTAATAGGTCTTTTGTGTAACCTCTACATGTAAAATTCATACAACATTGACGATTCACGGTGTGTTTTCAAGATTTTTAGTGGAGAACTAAGATAAGATATTTAATATTTTGTAGTGTTTAAAAAAATTAATAAACAAAATTTTAATTTCAGATTTTTACAGTTGCTTTTGCTTTTAATTAATGTTCATATTTTAATGAGTACAACTGTACACAAACGATGAAGAAGAGGATTCTTGCTACTAATATTCCCTGTAGCAAGATTGGTTTGTATTTTCTTGTGCTGGTCACCAGATGTCACTGCAATATGGCGTGAGCTAACGCCATCTTTAGACAAAACCGATAAAACTTACGGAGTCGTCAGTTGTATTAGCTTTAGGTCTAAACAGGCATGCTATTTTTAATAGTAAATTGCGTCTTAAAAAATAGGCGACTATGCACCCGCAATATGTAATGTTGTAGAACGACGGGTCATTCACTGAATCTTTGGCATTCTTTTTGTAAAATTTTTTAAATCTATCAATATATCTTTTGAGACTTTCTAATCGCTTGCAGGACCTGGGGTGGCTGCATTTTATTCTTCAGACTTTACAGTTTCTAGCCTGAGCCTGATAATATACATGTCAGGAAAGTCGATTGACAATATATATTATAAATATAAGCAAAGAAAAACAAAACACAGACTCAAGTGTACATGGATTTTATTTGCATACGATACAGTATCATAACTCACATACTCAACAATCACAGAACTGAAAGTTCCTCTGGTGGCACTCTATAATTGACACCAATGAAAGATTAAATATCTTTTAATCCGTTAAATTGACATTTCAAAGATTAGTGAGCAATATATAATTCAAAGGCAAAGGGGCCTTACTGCAAAGACCCATTGTAATAGAATCTCAAGAATAAGTATTACCTGACCATGCACACGAACCATGTAACAAAATATAAAAGTAATCATAGTGTATTCTCATAAAAATAGCGAGTTAAATACACTGTAAAAAACATTCAAGAATCAGTAAAGCCTTATGAGCACTCATCGCAACATGCATAATTATCACACTATCACATACACCACAGCATAACAAATCTGTGAGAAAAAATAACAACAATAAAGCAATGCAATCGAATGTAAAATGTAAATATGTAACTCTCTGTTTGAAATATATGCAATAAAATTGATTAAAGTCAGCTTATTATGTGCGTATACTGGTGCACCACAATAGTGAATATGCAATTGCCCTTGTAGATCAATGCTTGGTGATTTCCAGGTAGATCTGTTGGTTGGTCTAGATCTTTTTGTGGGATAAATGAGATCAGTAGAGCTCACATCAGCCTGTTCTTCGATTCTGGCAGAGTGATGGACAAGAAGCCTCCCATCGCCATGATGGCCGCTGTCAGTAGAATCGGAATTGCTTTCGACACCGACATGAAGTTTCCGAATGTGACATTTCCCAAGATGGCCGCTATTCTACCAAGACTGGATAGGAACCCAAATGCAGTAGTCCTGTTTGAAGCAATAAATTCAAACGATTAATCAAAGTATAATATATCGTAAAAGGCCAGTACACTAGGTTCTCATCTTAATGGAACCTCTATAATAAGATCACTTCTCCGTGTAGGTTGCAAACTCTCAATAATGGCCAAAAATATATTTATTTTTGTCATTGGCATTTTAATAAATAATGACAAGTCGCAATGAAACTTAAATCAAGCCTGAAAGCAAGAGTCACGGATATGCTTAGTGCATACACGTGTACCGCATTGATAAATAATTATTATAGGTAAATGCTTGTGTAATGTGAAATCTATATTGAATAGGAACAAAACGATAAAATTCAATAGCATCACGATCGCTGTTTCAAAATCAGATTGTACCCAAGAGTGGACAAACAGAATAAGTACTCCTATACAACAAGAAGGTCACAAGAAGGTCACAAGGAATAGCGATTGTGGATTCCAATTGTTCATACCTCAGCTGCGTGGGATACAGCTCAGTTGACAACATGTCCAGGGAATTCCAGGCTCCAACAACAACCAGGTTGAATATGCAGTTTATGACGACAACGGCAATTTCAGTGTTTGTGAACCAGATGAAAAACACGCTCACTCCAGACAAAAACAGCGAAGCAGCTGTCATAATAGAATGTCAATAATTGTAAAAATATATAGGTCTGTCACATATATTTTAAAATTAATTTACATTTGCTTCGACTCCTTCATGGTGGCCTAAAAGTATCATGTAAAATTGTGCAAATAAAATGTTTCTGATTCGATTCTATACATAAAACAGTGCTATGGAATTCTCTGCAATCAGTGAACAGAAGTCGTTTACCTTAATTAATTTCACTATCTTATACTAATATCTGATAATAGCAAAAATATGAATTTCACTTATGCGAAATGCATTGAAAGTTACAGCTTTAAGTATAGTAATACTATTATAGCAGTACATGGATTTTCAGTGTCTGTTGCGAACTGCCAAACTAATAAAAAATAACCACTCGGTAACTTACCCAAGACACGCACTCTACCAATCTTGTCCACCAACAAGGCGGTAATCAGACAGCCCGGGATCACAGCCAGTTGCCCAACAAAGTTTTCCAGGAAGACCGTCTCAGTGCTGTAGTTAGTCTCGAAGTCCAACACACAGCCTTCTTTCATATCCCTAAAGTTCACATTTTCTAGACTCGTCCCTGCGAACTTAAAGCTGTAGAAGTTGGTGTCATTGAACACACAGTTTTCCAGGTGCGAATCTTTGAAGTAGGATTGCTTTGCAGTGACATTAATGAACGCACAATCCTCTAGAACACAGTCTTGGAATGTCACATGTCGCATGAGCATGTTCTTAAAAGTGACATTGAAGAAGGTCGAATTGAAGTAATACATATTGTCTAGAAGATTTGAATAAGTAAGATCACTAAGGCTTGAATTGTACACCTCATTTCTATCACTGAAATAATTCTCTATTTCTAGTTTCTTCATGTACTCGGGGAACCAGATTGTCAGTCCATAATACCTACAAAAACAAAAAAATAACATGATTATTTGTTCATGGGATAATTAGAACTATGGAGAAACACTGAATACTAATTATAAGCCAAACAGAACTCACCCAAATGCTATGCTGAACCACGTAATACACAACACAGTGGATATTTTTGTTAACGGTGGGTAGAACAAGGTGAAAATTGTGTTCCAGAACTGGAAAAAAAGAGAAACAAATGGTAGCCACTTCGATTTAAGCTGCTGCAAAACACTTGACAGATTCTGGGAATTAATCAACTCCCCGTCCAGATTAATCATGTTATTATCTTACATTGTCCATGGCTTTACAGCACGCAGTGATTCCCCACTTCTCTGGTTCTTCTGCTGGCCGAGTGGGGGCGCGCACAGGGATTTCTATTTCCGGCATCTGAAAGCAAGATGGGAGTTCATCAAAGCCAAAACGTTTCATTGCATTGACTATCAGTAAACCAATCGGTTATTTTGCATGATGAATCAGTCTGGCCATAGTGGTTTATGATTAGTTTATGTATTTTTTTTACCTCATACTCTGCCCCAGCCTCTTTGTGATTCCAGAGGTACACTTGTCTGTAAACAGCCAGTCCATCCAGGTCTCTGCCAGCCTGTGTGACCAAAAATATGACAAGTTACTCACGGAGATATTTCTGTGCTTCATAGATGAAAATCTCTTGGAAACTTAATACTGTCAATACATACCACGATTCACAAAAATGCAATGAAAACAAAAGGTCTTGGCAATTAGTGCCATTAAATGTGAAACATGAGCCAAGCAGTCTTAATATGGTAAGGTTTAACCATTTAATTCCCACAGAAACCTTATACATCTGGATTGAGAACGTGGTTATTCGCGAATAAGCCTTTTAAGATTTGATAACGGTGGGTAGAACAATGAGAAAATTGTTAAAAAAGGCATTTATAATTACATGTAAAAGACATATAATGAAAAGCTACATGGCTCTTTTATGTTAGAAAACAACAGGACCATATTGTCGTAAGCATTAAAAAAAATTTAAAGAAGAGTACATTGTACATATTTTATTTTGCTACGTTTATGTTTTTTTTAATGTTAAAATTGTGCAATATATTATGCTTTCTTGTTTATTTGGTAAAGAATCAACGACAGTCACACTGAGGTTCTCATTGAACAAACCTGTAACAAGAATCGAGGTGACTCTGGCATAAAGAAGAGGCCAAAGAGGGAAAAGACAATTGGCAAAGTGCAGACCAGAAGAAACACCCTCCAGCTGGTTAACATGTAGTCGTCTGTCAGGGCAAACTGGATATCTGAAAGGAAATAAAGGCCTCGGTGAGAACCATTCCATCAAGGTGACCTTTCTCTTCAGCTTTACCACAGGAACAACAAAGAACCAACAGGAAGTCTCATTCTCTTTGTGCCAAGGAAAGGCTAAACCAGGTGTCTCCGTGTACAATTGCAATCTAAGCTACCAGATGGCTCCCTAATCAGGGTGGAAATTACCTGCCCGCTGCAATGACGAAAGACACAACAATTGCTTGGGAAATGAGTCCAGATTCTACTGACCGAGTAAGCAATAATTATTTATACGGATACATTTTATAACTGAAACATGCCATCTAATTAGGAAAGCTTAAAGGCTACATTTTGTTGTACTTTCTTTTAATTAAGTGTATATATACGAGTGACAGCTTCTTTTCTGATTGAAATGTATTTCAGCCAAATCGTGCAAATAATTCTTCCCCTCCTGTGTCTTATTGTCGTGGCTTTTTACTTTATTATTAATATGAATAGTTATGCTTCAATTTGATTCAGGCCTACTCACCTTTGTGAGGAATGATGACCCAGCCAAGTCCAGACACATAGACTCCCCCAAACACCCAGAAAATGAGCAAAAGTCCTAGTTTTTGGCCCCTGCCTTGGAGAGGGCAGAACTCGGCGAAGTAGGCAAATATTACTGGGATTGATCCTCCGATTCTGAAATTAAATTAACAGAGATAGGTATATTAGTACGAGACAATTACAGTCTTTCCTCAGTAACTTCAGTTATGTTACTCAGGCACATATGTTCAATTTGCAGCAAATTAGTAACCAGATATCGTTTGGATGTGAGGCAATAGCCTGGAATCACGCAATCAGCTGACAATCACGCATGTTTGGTGATCGGCTTCAAGAAGACACCCAAGCAGGCCTTTCTCCATTAGGATTGAAACTTCTATAGTCAAAGGACATCACATAGTCCTGTGTTTGTACTTGAACAAAATTCACATGGTTTATCACAATTTTAGGTGATACCCAGCTGACCCAAATCTTATATATATGCAGACTGTAAATCTATATTATTATGGCTGACCTTTATTTTGCTTGTTGACAGCATGTAAACTTCTCTAGGTTTGCAAATGAGTTCAGTTCAATTAGTCTCATATTCTATCATCAAGGTCATGACCCACATTATTATGGGCACCTCATAGTTCGTTGCACTAAAAACCCAAAATTACATGCATGAGATGTAAACGAATTCAGTATGTCAGTTAGTAATCAGCAAATGAGCTCGAAAAGAAAATGACAGATGTCTTGGGTTTCCATGCCAACGAATTTGGAACTCAGCTGTAATTGTCTAAACAGTGATATAGAAGTCTTTGCACACCCTTGCGCTGCTGATTGTGACTAAATTGTTTATTCACGGTAAGCACACGTTTTTCAGTTTCTAATGGATATTCAGGATATATACTTCCATTACAACAAGGTTACTCAGTCAACGACAGTTTAACGAAATGTAGTATTAATACTCCCCCATCCCCAAATAGAATTAATGATATACAAAAATTGCAGATGTTCTCGTAAAACTTTTTTTTTCTTGCAAATTGCCATATTTTCTCTACAAATTGGTCTGAATAAGTGAATAACCTGGATGTGGTCCGTTTTGATTTGCCCAGCTTACCATATGAAATGTAGTTCCTGCCATAGAATTTATCAGTGTGAAGCACAAAGTGTACTTGCCAAGAAACTGACAAAAACTGAATATGCAACTATCACATCTGCTAAGTATGTATCGCTATTAAGTGCAGTACAAAATGCTTATGCACCAAGGCACTTGAATGGCGATGGTTGAACAGAATACTTTCATGTGGAATTGCCTTGAGTTTGGTCGTTCAGTTATCAAAACTTTCCTGGACGTTATTTGGAATTTACGTGAAACCGGATGTGCAGAAAATTTCAATCACAAACCGGAAGTGAATTGTTAAATGCAATTATTGAATGGCACGCACCCAAATCCGGCAATGAGACGACACAAGAGCAACATCCAATATGCAGGGACGAATGCAGCAGCGATGGAGAAGGATGAGTTGATGATAAGAGCTGCGATGAGTGTCGGACGACGACCGAGCTTATCCGACAAAGACCCCATCAGTGTTGCTCCCACCATCATGCCAGCAAAGGAGATGGCGCCTGCAACCAAGCATCATCTTCATCATTTCCCATATCAATTCATCAACACCTTAGTACATGTTCCACAATATAAGAAAATTGTCCGCTTTTCCCATAAATTCTCACTCTATATTGCATTCCCCACATTCTGTACCTCACCTAAGAAATCGTTCTTCCCTGCACTTGAATTCCATCACAAAGCCCACCAAATTGCTTTCCTTTCAATTTTAGTCCCCAGATACAACTCCAAGGCCATGGGAATAATTCCACATAGGTACTTGCCCAAGCAATTGCTCCTTTTCTTACAGCAATGAATTTTGATGCAGGAAAAAATTGCCAATGTATAAGTCCCAAACTGTTTATGTTTTATCTAAGCAATTGGTCTCCTTGAGATATTATTCCGTCCAGTACAGATTCAAGGTCATAGATGTTTGCCCTTGTTGGGGGATGAAATCTCATCTTATTTATGAAAGAATAAAAATTGGAGGGCGGAATGACAGTCGATGTTTGCTCATCAGGCATCAGCTGGTTTCTCCTTAAAAGCCCCTTCGGGCAGAAATGAACTCCTCAGATCTCCGCCAGCCATATTGAATTTTAAAAAGGCATTGGCCACTCGAGTTGATTGCTTGACTTTCAAGCAGTACAATCTAATTTCAAATAGCAATAGCAGGCCATAAAAAATACACCGCTAATATAAAATTTACACCGCTAGTCTCACTAGTTAAGGGTATATTTTTTCTTCACATAAGCAATGTTTGTATTTTATGATATGTTTTAAAGACATATACAATTGATCAATAGCTGTTTGAGCTAAGTTTTTTGTTGTCTTTTATGGACTTTAAATAAAGATTATCTTATTCTATTCTATTTTATTCTATTCTATTATCTTCCCTTCTCTTCTATTCTATTCTATTCTATTCTACCCTATTCTTCACTTGTCTAATATTGCGGAATTATCAAAGCTATGCAAGAGAGCACTCTTTCAAGGACAACAGGAATTGCGATTAGAATTCAGATGTCTCATGTACAGTTAATCTCCATAACTAAGGCCACGCACTATTAAGACCACCTGGATTTGATAACCATTTTCTGGCATCATAAAATGGTGATCACAAGGTAAGTTTCAGGTTTTTTGAAGAGCAGGCTACGGTTTATGAGAAAAATTTAATCAGTCTGACCAAGAAAATTAGAGATGATGTGTCACACCCATTAAATACATACGTGTAATAAACCAAAATTTCTCACACAAGATGTATTTCTATATTGTGACAAATAAGTATATCTGTATCTGTTTAAGACTGGAAATAAAGACAATGCAAGTGATTCTCAAGGGTGATCTTAATAACGGGGACTCCCTATATCTTAGTTGAACCAATGGCGCTGTCCTCAGGGACACAGAATTTGGCATTATGGATGGATTAGGCAAACTGATATTGAATAACACCAATATTGCTTTAGACTCTGGATGATGAATCTTCTCAATTTGCAAAAATATTCATAAACTTCAACGGAACTTGTGTCAAATAACATGTAAGATATTAGAGAATTTCCTGGTGGACAATTATTCATATTACAAGTGACATTTGTCTGATTTGGCACACCCAGTGGTCATTATTATTGCGTTATTATATCTGTAATTGAAGAGCAGGGCCAAATGCATTTAGGCAGAGGGGACCTGGCAATCTTGTGGTCATGAATGCGGACAATTCAGGTATTAATGGAACCTCACCCAACCAGCCTTTCATTTTGTCATCCATGCACAATTCCCTCTCAGCACCAGGAAGGATGTAAGCAATGACCAGTAGCTCAATGCCGTCCCCCATGATGGCCATGCCCAGGATTACAAAGAGCGTCCATTGCAGTCGACCAAACCCAGCAGCCACCAGGGCCTTTTCGTGAACATTGCCTAGCACTTCATCAAAGAGCTGAGCACTGGGGTCTTCCCCCTCTTCACCCCCTTCACCCCCGATTATTGGATAGGACATGGAGGCCGATGTTGACGGTCCCTCTGATGACGTCATCTCTGTCGTCTGCTTTGCCTTCTTTTGGCGCGAATCTGCAGAGGCACCATCAGACGTGCGCAAGGGGCTGGCCTGGTAAGGTTGAGTGGTTGTATCGACTTCTTCATTGCCCAGATCTTCCTCTTCATCCTCTTCTTCCTCATGCTGGTCATCGTCCAGCCTCCCTGCTGCCCTCCAGTGCTCTTGATGGGCCTTGACTGGGTCACTTGGTTGGCTGCGTGGAGAGCTGTTCTTACTTCTTTGGCCACCGGAAGACGATTGCGCCCTCTGGCTGCCATAACGTCCATGAGGACGTGCGAACAACGCGACGTTCTCGGCGTACTCGTCCGCCATCGTGGGTACGTCACCGCATCATTTATGTCTGCAACAACATAATAGAAAATGCATAAATATCAACAAATGGCGTTTATGATTTTTTGCTTTGTGCATGCTGCAATTGCTGAATCAACGTCAAATTATGCAAACTCTATGCTCTCTGTACAAATGCTGTATAACAAGAAGTGACTGCGTACATCGCAATGAGTATCTGCACTCCTTCCACTGCAGTGCAGCTTTTATGCAATGTGGCAACTCTCATTCTTTGTTGAACAAAATGGTCCTAATACCAGGCTATATGCCGTTTCACACTGGCCGTGAAAATAAAACTGCTGTTGCATGATATAGTTAAATCAGATACCTATCAGTTTAAAAAGCTAGGGTCATGCAATGGCCACATAACAACGGGGCTATTTTTATTTGCCTCACTTAAAAAGTGTGGGTGCAGATCACGAGCACAGTATGTCGCAGTGACTAAGTCGTAAATCCAGCTTCGTAATTTATGCCATTACTGACTTATTTATGTTCTTATTTGTGACTTTGATGGTAAGCCCGGTTATAGGACCGCATCCTAGTGCAGCAAATTACTCCAGCCAGATGCGTCGCATCATTAATAAGATGAGATCACAATGAGAACAAAAGGCATTCTGCTATAGGAGCTTGTCATAAATGCATTAGCCATTGTCTCAGTATATTCATGAATCTTTATTGCATGAGATGCAATTAATAACCAGGAAATGTTGGGTGCCATGACATTGACGCTGCTGCATTGTCTAATCTGGGTGACTAAGTAGTCTGACTTCATATGGGATAGTAGTGTGAAGATGCAGACACTTGCCTTTATCGAGAACTAGAGACTAGCCACTTGCAGCATACTACAAATCGATACAAATGTCCAATAGAAGAACCCATAGTGCAGATAGTTCGCCCTTAGCAGCATAGATGGGATTTATTTCTATCACGTGGCCCACTATAGTTAAATATGGGGGTGTGGGGCTGTCTTCATTAAGCCACTACCACCAGCATTTATCCACTCAAGAGTGGATCAATATTTCCTTGAAATTCTGCGCCATGCATCCGGCGAGCTCAGCGAATATTCCAAACGTAAATATTGCTAGGCACCTTGGCGTGTTAAACGAGTTATTAGGAAGAACTGAGGATTGTGGTCAGCAGGCGGTCAGAAAAGAGATCAATTAGTTGCAGCATCACAGGGATGGGGCATTAGGAGCTAGAGTATTTGGAAATAATAAGGAGGCGATGTCATGAAGGCCAGGGTGGCATCAAGTCCTTCCTGTAGTTAGAGCATGAACCTACCTTCCACTGGTGGCCTCTTCACTTCTCGCCTACTTTCTCACTAGATCTTTATCTAGTAGCTGATGCCAATGCTGCTGATGCTGGATTCATGCACAAACATGTATATATACAGCTGTGTATAAGATGCAGTGGTCAAGGGATGACCAGCAAGTCCTGCAGCTGCCAGCAGGACGGTCTCGCAGAGATGCGGCAGCAGCACAATCAATGCCAGCTGCGGCAACGCACACACACAGCCCAACGCCATTCTCGACCTGCTCTGCAATCAATATCACATTCATAATCGGTTCTATTACTGCAACATCGCCTGCCCGTTCCTTTTCTCCTCCATATTTCATACAATTAATAATAGCAAGTCATCGCATTGTTGCTATCCATCCTGCCCAGCAAATTATACCTCCACCTGGCATAATTAGTTCAAATATAATTTCTTGGTTGGCAGTCATGGCTGTCAAGCCAACGCTGACATATGATATTCTTCAACGATTTACCGATAGGTGTATCTATAACATACATTGGAATAGCCCCAATGACACTGCCATTTTTAGTTATTCCAGAAACATATCAAGTATATTTGAAACTCTAAAAATAGATTTATGATTAAAACCATAATATCCGTTGACCTTACAACTATATTTGTATGAATTAACCATTTTTGATGGATCACTACACCAATCCGATGGTAAAAGGTCAACAAATATATGCGTTATTGGACCAAACATCTTAAATAACATGTATTGAGGAAATATTAATTAAAACAACAAATCTGGTTTCAGAGAGAAGTTATTCTGCCAGAACCAAAAATTCAAAGCATTAAATGCTTTACCAAAAGGTCGTAATGATGTGCTTTATAAATTATCAAACGTTTTTTTTTTGTATAAAGAAGAAAAAGAAAAGCTATTTTGATTTTTAAGTCAACAATAATCTGATAATAATGTACAGAGTCCAAACTTCATGATGAAATGACACAATTGAACCAGCTGCTTTATAATTAGTGTATAAAGCTGCATATCTTAATCTCCAATATTGTAATTCTAGTGTACATTGTTGGCAGTGGAGGCCCATGGGGTGCACGGCAAATAACATGTAAATTAAAAAAAAAAATTCTCGGTCCACCTATTCAGTAGTTATTGTGTTTGTATTGCATTGTTTATTTATAGAATATATATACATTTGAAACGTTCTTTGAAATCGATGGAACTGTTACAGTTTATTAATGTTTCACCTCTACCTCATATATCTATAATGAAAAGCACGTGACACTGAAGACACTGGGCATATCGAATATAGTGTGACTTGCACATGAGGTTTTGTCTCAAAATAATCATGAGTAATGAATTTAGGAGATTCGTTCACAGCTCTTAATGCACAAAATTTAATAATCTGCAGGCAGATGCAGACAGCAAGGGAATAAGAGAATCATTAGTAATGAGATAAATGCTCAGGCATCTGGGGTGAAGTCAACAAAATGTTGTGACAACCAGCAGGAGGAGCCACCAACATAGTCACCGGAAGTGTTGAGCTGTGAAAGAAGATTGACACATAATTCTATTGGAATGTGACAACTAGCATAAAATGTTAAATTATATGAGAAATAGAAAATAAAATCCTCATAGTTCACAATAAGGCAGCTGAATAGCCTGAGGCATTAGTTAGAAAGAACTACATCTCATTTGGATGTTGGTCGCATGAGATGTTAAAATGCAAAGACCTCGCTCATGGGGTGAATGTGTGACATGGTTGAAATCAGCTCATATTTAGGCTGGAGCCAATACAGTTGCCAGTACAGTTGAGGCTTAGTGCACAAATGATGAAGCCTCTAATATCATATTTAGTCTCACATTAAATACAGTTATACCACTTGTTATTTATATTTACCTTATATTTTGATGTTGTGAGCATTCTCTGAAAATATGAGGTTAATCAATCCAGCCTTTTCATTTTATGCCAAAATGAACAGCAGAAAAATGGCATTTTTACCATTTTACGTGAGACATTTTGAAGTTGGTAAATATCAAAGACTAATTTCAATAATTCATGAATTTAAATATTCTAAACTAGCATTTTCTAAAGTATATTATATCTAGTTTTATAAACATGATTTTGTCTTGCTTTTAAAACTTTGCTAACTTCCACTCACAGTCTCTCACAAACCCTCCACTGTATACTTGTATACAAAAATGATAATTTTCATTATTTTAATTATGAAATTTCCCTCTAACCACTTTCTATGTTAATTCCGTTTTATTTATCTTTTATCTAATACCCTCATAGCGATGTATTTACTAATGTTAAAATGTACTTTTAAATTAAATCCCCTGGTGGCAGACATGCTAGCGGCCGTATGCTAAAATGTCTTCTCCAACACCATATTTAAACGTATTGTATACAAATACTCTTATTGTAAAAATGATTATGATTATGGTTGGAATAAATGCATCTCTCTCTCTCTCTCTCTCTCTCTCTCTCTCTCTCTCTCTCTCTCTCTCTTTCTCTCTCTTTCTCTCTCTCTCTAAGAGATGTTTGTATTTATTCTTTGCTCTGTCTGTTCACTGTTTATCTGACAATAGACAATCTCCATACTTAAACAAACGCAAAATTTTCACATTTAATGTATATATTTCAAAAGAAATAATGCAAGTAATCTGGCATATACATTTCTGAAAATTTTTTCCGAAAGGTAGCAATAATAGTTGTGAAAATATCTGTAGCTCACATTTTAATTTATTCATCAATCAGTGTGAAGGTTATTTTGTCCCGAGCGTTATGCTCTGTTCATAACTCAGATTCTTACAAATTTATTGACCTATTAGCAAAAAGATAACAGAGTAAACTCATCGTACATGGCCAAATGTGCCATGTGCGTTTTCCATGCGTTTGGATAAATGGTTTTCGCTTGATAATATATTTAGGCAAAAACCATGCGTTTTTCATGCGTTTATCCAAATGCATGGAAAACGAACGTGGCACATTTGGCCATGTTTTATGTGTTCTTCATGTCACTCCAGACTATTAAAGTTCAAAGATAGTGAGAGTCAGAGGGAAAATGAGTGTTCTAAAATTCTGTGCCTCAGCCTATAAACTAAACTTTAATTCTTAAAAAATAGAAACATTACATGAATGAGTCAACCATTTAGTTATGTCATATGCATAATTAAAGTAATAGTGATAGGAATTTGATGGTTTTTATGTGAAAAATTAAAGGACTATTAAATTGTGCAAATTTTTATAAAATACAACAGAGCATTAGCCCATAGTAAAAAGAATAAAATCATGAAATTATGATATTAACAACGATACTAATACAAAATTTTCAGTTATTTAGTAGATTGCAAATTTTGATTGAGGATTAAGTCAGGAAAACTGCAAAATATAACGCTTGGGAAATTTAACACTTTGGCTTTATTATTTTGAACTTGTGACAATATCATACAAACACAATTTAGTGTGAAAAATAAAGAAAATTACAACTAGCAACATTTATTTTGTGGGATTTTATTAATATGTTTATTTCCTGTTATTTATTTGTAACGGTCATATATGCCATTGGGCATTAGGTTGTCTTATATTTTTCTATTGTTGAATTTCAAAATGGACATTTGTACAGCAGTTCATATTTACGGTCAATTTGATACAGTATTTGGGTTGTTATGGACTGAATTGAATTGGTGAAAATACTGTGGAAGAGATTTGTCAAAGGTTTACAATATTTCAAATCCATATTGAGGGAGTCAAACTACACAATGATATAAAATGTCACACACAGTGCTGACAAGACTATAACTTTATTCTTGGTGTTTTGATTGACCACAGCAGTTAAGTGTTTCACCAAATCAGATTTACATGCCAAAAAAAAAATATATATATATATATATTTAGAACAAACAAACAAAAAAGATTATTTCATAAGGAAGCTGCATGTTGTTCTTGGACAGGTCAGCACTGAGACTGTAACAGATAATATATATGTATGTATTGTGCATAGAACTACTGGAACTGGCTGATGTTTATGAATCTGCATCACAGGACTGGATTTTGACAATTTGACAGGTCTTCCTATTGTATAACAGTGAGGCGATAATGCTACATACCCTCGAGTATACTATTTTATGAAATATGGAGAAAAATATAAAAAGATATGGGTGAGAGTGTAAACATTTACCCTGGTTTTCCCCGAGAACGAATGTATCCTTGTTGTTTGCCTTCAAGATGAACAACAACAACAATGCTCTAATTTTGTTCGTTCATCGTAAAATACTCACAATAATTAAAATCTCATTAGCCACTCCTGGAGGTTGTAGTTTTGTCTTGGTCATGAACGAAATAATTGCCAATTGATTTGATGTATTCTTAAATTCACAATTACTGAAACCCATAAAAAAAACCAATGCTTACACACTTACGAAAAGATTGTCTGTTTTCAGACAAATAATTGTGTTGCTAGTTTCCAATCAATAGTTTGTTTAAAATCAGCCTTTATATTGTTTATTCTTAAATAATAATTGTCCAAGCCAGCCAATATAATTGTTTGATTCATACATATACATTTATGATTTTATTGACAAGTAGATGTCAGAGAAGACGTATGTGTCATAAAAGCAAAAAGAAAAGTACAACAATGACTCTAGTTATTGACGAATCCAGCCACCAAATCTAAGTATTTACATAGAAGTTAATATAATTAGTTAAGATCATCTACTCCTTAAAAAATATAATCAAAATCTTTTATACATACATTATAAGTTATATTTTACATATCTAATACACATTAACGTGTTCATCAAGATACAGTCCTTATATAATGTGTAAGATATAACCTTTTACAGAATCATTTGACTGCACAATACAGCTCTATATATTAATAGGAAGTATATGAATATTTACAGAATTATTTGACTTCACTTTTAGAAAACAAGATCATACAGAGTTTATATCATGGCAGTTCATTAAGGCAGTTTTCGAGTTTAGGTTAAATATGACTGCGCAATTTTCAGAGACGGGCGGATGAATTAGTTAAACATCGGCTTGTAAATTTTCCTGGGTTTATCAGCGCCTCAGGCTCCTTGGATGTCATTATGGCTTTAAATTTTCCTATGTTGTTTAGTGTATTATAGTTACCAATATATCTCCTTCCTACCACATTTAGATTATCTTGAAATAAATAGTTGCTTGGACAGGCCACAAGATAGTTTAATTCATCTTCAACTTTGTTTAGATCAAATTAAAAAATATATATATCCTCAGCTGGTATTTTAGGTTTCTCATGTCTTCCTGTTTCTATATGGAGGTTATGTGAACTGATTCTAAATCTAGCTATCTTACTGCAAGTTTTCCTATTTACATTAAGAAGGTAAAGTTCTAATCGATAGTCAGTTTAGGCTGTTGTGATATATCCTTAATTTCTGCAAATATTTGTTCTTGCTGTTTTTGGTATTGGGTGAATTTAACAGTTCTGGAGATTATTGTGACTATTTTCATCAAAAGCTGTACCACAAGATTTTAATATGTGGCTCGCTCTGCCAAATCAGCTACTTGTACCACGTGTATGCAGTTGTTTTTTAATATAAAGGCATCTCTTCAGTTATTTATCATCCGAAAATTTCTCCATAATTTAAAATTCTTACTTTTTGTCTAATGTGTAATGGAAATCTACCTGTCTCCCTATATACAGCCAGAATTGATGGTTGTTTTCTTTACCCTAACATTTTTCTAAAGATGGGTTTCTTGCCAGCCCACAGTTTACTGTTGTATTCTAAGATTGGTAGTTTATAGGTGTCAAACATTTTAAAAGAGAGTTGGGGAGTTATACATCCTAACGATTGCTTGACGTCACCTTGTAGTGCAAAGATTGCTTTTTGGGCCTGAGTCACAAGGTATTCGGTCATTTTGATGTGTAACTTTCGTTTATATGTCAATATATGTCCCAATATTTGAAGCAGTCAACTTCCTCAAGTTGTTCTGTATTGTAATAGAATCTACAAGGTGATTTATCACATAATTTCATAATTTTGGTTTTCTTTTCATTTACTATTAGGTGCCAGTTTTTGCAAAATCCGAGACAAAATTCAAATTATTGTGTAAACCATTTGTCGTGTCTGCCAAGGGCACTATATCATCTGCATACAGTATATGAGTTAAAACAAACAGAAATTCATTGAATAGTTTAGGACTAAGAATTATACAATTATTGTCGAAGGACGCACAAAATAAATTTGCTGATTTTAAACTAACTATTGAGTGGACACCAGCAAACACAATTATTTTTCTGAAAACAGACAATCATTTTTTAGAGTTTAGGAACATCTAAACTATAATTTATGCCCCAATTGCAGCCATGTCACGTGAAATAGCGGGTGATACAGGCCGGGTGATCTGGATTTTATACTACACAGAATGACGGAAACTCTTAAAAGACGTTGCTATTTCCAAATAAGGACATAATTTTGTCAGATAGATTAATAACACTCACAGGCCTATATTATAATAGCCAAGAATGTATCTACATAACAAAGTTTAAGTTTGAAAATCGGATAAGAATTGAGTTATGGCCGAAATGTATCACGAACCAAAGAAGTTCATGACGCAGGTGACGCTTTAATAACTTCATCAATTTTCATCCGATTTTTAAAATTTCAAGTTCCAAATGGCTGAAATTAATTGGGGAATAAAAGAAAAACCACAACTCGCACCCACTATGTCTGATCTGTCACACAGACTGATGAGTGACTCGTATGATTTTCCTATAATACCATTTTTTCAGACCATTTGAGCATGTATACCATAGGAGCATATATCAAGACATGTGAAGAACATGAAATTAGTAAAATTTAACATCCAATACATAATTTTGCCAAAGTCCTGAACTGCCATTCATTCTAACGTATGGTGCTCTATTATGGTCAGTGAGTTTATGAGAGCTATCAATAAAAGTCTGGCACATTTTGCACATTGCTCATGACTATTGTAAAGTATAATAATTTCACTTTTCAAGATCATTGGAAATAAAGGAATATTTGTTAACCATTAAAGATACATCCTGTTTAAACAAGTAACCTCATATTGCCCATCCATAGCCCTCTCCTCATTCACTCTTTAACTACAGATGCCTCACGGTTGCCTCACGGATGCCTCACGGATTCCTCACGGATGCCTCACGAAATAATTTATATGTGATTAACGAGTGGTTGACGGACGTTCGCCGAGCGGATGTCGGACGTCCGTCAAACGCTCATCGCAAGAATTTATTCGTGATTAACAGAGCCACGAGTGAGCACGTATAGTCCCTTTTTGACGTCCATGGTCACTCGTCTCTCTTACTCGTGATAGATAATGATTTCCCACAGAGATATTTCTAAGTCAAGGCAATTCTGCTGAGCCATATTCAAGCCTTGAGTTTATTCTTTCTTTTACAACTACGGCTTTGAAATATTATCTGGATCACAGTTACTTTGCTGTTTGAAGGTATAATCCCTGAAATCAAACAAAAACTTTACATTGAAAACATGCACTGCCGATCAGAATTCAAATGGACTTTGTTGTAGCCTAGCTGTGGTGAAACTGCAGTCTCCCCCAGAAGAACATTTCGCCATATTTACATTTTTACTTGCATATTCTGTTTTTTATGTTAACTTGATCCGTAGGAATTGCATCTGTAATTGACATGCCCCGATATTGATGAATTTCTCCTTTCTGATTGTATCAAGCTTGTATCACAGAGTTTGATTGCACGAAACTGGGACATCGGTTGATGGACATTGGTTGATGACCCTTGATTTGACATGTTGCTGCTGGTACAAAAGTGAACAGAAGACAAGCCTTCAAGACAAATCAATACAGTAGAGCCTTGTAATTAAGACCATCTTTAATTCAAATTTACTCATCTTAACAGTGAGGTAACTACAACGGGATCAATTGGTTCAAAAATGTGGTCTCAATTGCACGATGGTCTAAATCGTTGATTTTAAGCGAAGGTTCTGCTGTATGCAATTTAAACGATTGAATTGTCAGTGAAAATCGTATTATAATTACATTTAAACTAAACATGGTTTACATAACACACTGAAACTTGACATTTCATATTGAGACTTAACATTTTCGGCTTACATTAAATCTTAATAATACATATTGAAACTTAATATTACATATTGACACATTTTAGGCTTACATTACGCACTTAAACTTAACATTACACATAAAAAGTGGATGTTTTAGGCTTACATTACACACTGTCAATTAACATTTGTCCATTAACATTTTAAGCGTACATTACACACACTGAAACTTAACCATTTAATTGAAACTTCAGGTTTTATGCCTATATTTACGTTTTATAAAATGTTAGCACTGTAACTCTGTGTCTTCGGTCACAGCCACACAGAGCCACAGCCATGCAGTGCTAAGTCGTGAGAAGTCTTTTCCGGCTCTGTGAAAGCAATGAAGCTTGTGAGGCGGTATGCAAAACTGTGACGAAAAAAAGGGCGAAGCACCTACAAGCTGTACACAGCAAAGGTATCAGAGAAGCAGACAATTTGTGCAAGAGGCAACCACGTTTATTGCAAACCTTTCTTGTCACAAAGAAATTTCAGAGTTTCAGGCGATTCCTCTTGAGCATTATTGTTCCACATAAAACGCGGATTGCAATCAATGGTTCTCATGGCCCAAAGCAAATTGCGATTGCATGGAATAGAAAAGAGATTACCTCATGTCCAAGAAAATGGAATAATATTTGTGTAACACTTTGCACAAAGCTCTCACAAAGCTCTTTGGCAACAAGTCTGGTCCTGTTTGTTATTGCATTAAAGCGCTGTTGCAAAATTGGATGCCAAATTGATATAATGACTAATTGGCATGGTAGAGAGAGTTGTAGTTAAGTAATCAAGTGCACTGACTAATCAATGTAATCATAGCCTTCTCCAAGTTCAATTTCGGGTATTGTTGTTTCGCTGGGTAGAAACTGATTGGCAACTCTGCACACAAAATATCTTTTGGACTAATGTTCTAGTTATTGTTATAGTCAGTGTCATGTGCAACAACGTGATTTTCACCAAAAAAGTCAATCATTACGACTCATTGCATACATGACATTAATTAAGGCGGATTGAGTTGTCAGACAAAGCTGACCAACTTGTGAATCAGAAATAACTATGATGGCATACAATTAAATGTCTAATGTTTGTGAAGAATGTCTTAAAAGTTGGTTAAAATAATAAAAATATGTTTGAAAAGTTAGCTACTTCAAAAAACCGTCTACTCGAGATTTTTAATGACAAACTTGGCTTGGCGTCAGGTGTATGTTCAGATCCTCTTATACATGAGCACCAATTGTATCCCCACTAGAGTACATACATGAGCACCAGTTATATCCCTACTAGAGCATACATGAGCACCAGTTATATCCCTACTAGAGTACCACATGAGCACCAGTTGTATCCCCACTACAGTACATGTATGATAAGCAGCTACAGGAACGCAGTATATCCCCACTGGAGTACCACATGAACATGATGACATAGTTATAAAGAAAATAATACTGTTTGGAAAAAATATAATAACTACGATTCATATTACGACAAGGAGCGAGTTGCGGTAGGTGCCTAACTCGTAGGGCAAATATAAACAGATAGCTGATAGTACACCACCATAGAATGTCACCTGTAGGTATGTTGCACCACAGTTAATTGAAGAGAGCTCTGTCTACTTCACCAGTATTGTTAAATCTAATTTATATTTTAGACTATCAGTGAATAGTGCGTCTAGCCAGGTACGCAGACCACCTTAACCTCACTTTTATAGGAAGTGAACTCAACCCCCAGGCTTGAATTACGTTCAGCTGCGGCAAAGGAATTAGATATCATAGTTCAAGTTGAGGATCATTATATGCTACAGGTGTATGAGAAATGATCATGCAAAATAATAATGTGGGTTAATGATTCATATACAGTGAACCAGCTGCACTCAGGTTTCATTAAAAAAGCATCAATAACCTAATTTGGCATATATATAAGAGGCTTTCTGCTTACGAAAATATTAGGTTCAGATGAAAAAAGGAGCATTAGCCATGTCAACAAGAACACACACGCAATCCTCATTTTGTCTTCCCACTGAACAACCGCATCAATCAAATGTGCGGAGATCTGTCGTGTTCTCATCACAGATTTCTGATTTTTCGCACAAGACTGGCATTTACATTTCATTTTGGAAATCCCGTTAGGTAAACACTTCTTCTCTCAAATCGTGAACGGGCAAAAGAGTTTAAGAACATCTCAGCAAATGTAGAAGGGCGAACTTCTTTGAAATCACTTAAATCTAAGGGGCAGCAGAAATTTTCCTTTCATAGATTTGTGAAAGAAATACAGTTTCAGCAGATTCTGGCGCCATTAACTCGCTACCCTTCAGACATGTTGCTAACAATTTTCGCCATGGAATCGTGCAGGGAGTTAAGAGTGGGGAAAAAACCAACAAATCTAAACAGGTGAATCTCTTTCAAGACACCAAGCCCCATCCACAAAAGCAACAAGAAACTTTTTGTTCCGATGTTGTTAAAGAAGAAAGGAAAGAAGGGCTGTGTAAGAAAAGAACATCATAAATACTGAGCCTCCCCAGAGAGGAGTCGAGTTGTGCGCAGCCACCATCAGGGGCGCCACTAGCATCGGGTGGCTTAAGAGCATAGAGGGGCGGGCGACTGGCAAACGACACATCTCCGCAGAGTTCATCACAATCTGATCAAGTGGACAAAGTTTCAGTGAGTTGCAACCAGCATCACAGCATCAGTAACAAAGCAATTCTGCAGGACTCACAACTTATCGGATGCGCAGGAAATGGCCAGGGCTAACGGCGTCAATATGCTTAGCTGTACTGCGGTCAACTGGGCCTGCGGTGACGCTCTCTAAACAAGGCAATAGGCCACGCAATAAGCTATAAATTGCATTGAGAGGCAGTTTTCCAGCATTCTCCATTTATCCGTGGTGACTTACCCTGACTGGGAGCTGCGGACACATCTGGCATTTAAAGAGTCAGCCTTCACACTGTTTGGTACTTAGCGACACTTATCGCGCTTTCTCTTCGCCTTGCTGCTCACGTTCCGACGGGGCGTCTCTCACCGCGTCACATCTTGACCGTCGTCCGCTAAATTAGACACGGCAAGCCGAGCCTACTGCGTTCCTGTAGCTGCTTATCACATCTGGAAACAAGCCTTACAAAGTGCTACGTGAAGAAGGGAAAAGTCCACCATGGCCACTTCCGAAGACTCGGTTGCCCTTGCTGCTGTCACTTCCTTGCCCAATATGACGTTCGAATTGAACGCTACGACCGTTGTGTCGCAGACGAACGTCACCGAATGCTTGAACGATTATTGCGTGAGTGACGAGGAATACTTGAACATGATTTGGGACTACATCTGGCCCAACCCTTATGAGTGGGTCCTCATCTGTTTCTACATGATCGTCTTTATTGTGGGCTTGATCGGCAACTTTCTTGTTTGCTTCGCTGTCTGGCGGAACCACAGCATGAGGACTGTCACAAACTACTTCATCGTCAATTTAGCCATTGCCGACTTCTCCGTCATTTTAATCTGTATGCCCCCCACTGTCCTTGGTGACATCACAGAGACTTGGTACATGGGCAGCGTCATGTGCAAGATAGTCAAGTACCTCCAGGTTAGTACACATCCTGCAATTACATTTCCTTTATCAGCAAACTACTAACTAATTGAGTATAGTGTTCTTGTATACTGCTTCTATGAGTTCTTGATGTTAAAGTATCATGAATTTTATATATCTTTCCTTTTGAGTTTGAAACCTTGGTAAGATTAAGGGTTAAGGTAGGCACCTTGAAGCCTCATCCAATCTTTAATATTTCTTCAAGCATGCACTACTGCGATTTACTGTTCTTTGCCGATCCAATAAACTTAAAGAGAAAAAGTGTTTTGGCTTAGCCTGGCACGACCTTCAGTTATGGGCGATGTGGTAATGTCCACCACAAGGCTGCTTAGATGTTAGTTAAAACTCAAAACGGAATCCAAATGATCAGCATGTTCAGCATTTTAAATGTTGAATAGTGTTGTAGTCACTATGACCAGATTAGCCAGCTACCGACATGCTTCAGGCTACCAGAGACAACGTTTCTCTGATGGTAAAATCATATTTTGCTATGCCCTCCAAATTGTGGGATACGTTCAGAATTGCGTGATATTGTTCATGTATTTGAATATTATATTTCATTCTCCATGACTGACATCAGTATCTACCCAACAGCATATGGATGTGGAGAAAAAAACTGTGACTATATCTTATGCGTTGATCTTATTTTGAATTTGATGTCCATCATGCAATTTTTTTAGATAAAACATGTTCCACAAAAAATAAAAAATAAATAGAACATGTTCTACAAAAAAACACCAAAATACACACACACAATATTGGTTGTAATTGTATAAGATATTATCTTAACACTGACTCTAAATCTCTTCAACTTATGGCTATTTATTTAAAAAGGTAGTTTCTTATTCCTGCCTCGGTTAAAATGGTTGCCAGCCCTTGCCAAATCGACGTCGCTTGCAAACTGCAGGCACACACACAGCTGACACAGGGAAAAATGTTGATGTCAAAGTAACTGGCCAGGCTAGCCGACTAATTACTAGTCCATTCAGTTAATACTTATCATCAAAAGCACGTGATTTTGTGGGGATATACAATTGACTCCTCTTACCAGGTTTTTATTTTGTGTGTGAATTGTTCAGGGATTGTATGGTGACACTCAAAACGAAGGAATTCATAATTGGAATAATTTCTTAGTTAAACAGCTTTCGTACAGTTAGTTTAAAACCACCTGTCAAATTGAACCTAGACAAAGCTGGATAGCTCCTGCTATACAATGCTACCTTCCACTAAACGGAACTCGCTGGCTGTAGCTGGCTACTCAAAGCCAAATCTAAAGTACTTGTAGCACTATTTGTTGCGTAAGTTGAGAATTACGCACATTTGTCATTTCTTGTTGAAAAGATGCGTGTCTATTACACGTGCATTATTATTTACTATATATTGGATATATTTCTTACATTTATGAAGGCCAGGTGTAAGTCAACTATAAGCAAGCAGTGGACAAAAGCGGCTGGTTTTAGCGGAATAGGTCGCTACAGCTGTCGAGACATTCTTTTTCACTTGCAACTCAGGGGGCCGTCTGTTAACTTTGCATGCTAGGGCCATTGTACCCTAAACTGTGGACTCTGTATACAACGTATACATCTTTCCAAATTTTTTTCTGCTTATTATTCTTGTAGAAAACCCAAAACCAAAGGGGAAAAAAATTATTTTTTATCTTACACAATGGCGAAAGGAGTGGCCTGCTTTTACAAATCAAATACCAACAGAAAACAGTTTTTAAGTGATAAGATTGGGGTAAAAAATAGAATAGAATATATATGTATATATCAGCCGACATTAGTCCATACGAGTGTTCTGTTAACAGCCTAAATGTTACAAATTTAACTCATTGGGTTTCATTGTCATTGTAATAGGCCTATAGGTCACAGTAATTCTTGGTCTATTTGTCAAAATTTTGCTTGTGATGCAATTTCATCATCTCGCGCTTTTTTCAAATGACTATAACACGAATAAATCTTTGGAATGTGGGGCACCAACAAAATAATCATGATGGTATTGCAATTTTGCGCAAATAATTTGACCGATATATAATAACAAAAAGGAAAGTAGGCCGATACGAATGTATTATCTGACTCAACGTTAGAAAATTCATCAGGTTGATAGGAATATAATTGTACTGAGCCCGCCAGTGGGCCTGTTCAAGCATGAGTCTTTCTCGAATCCTTGAGAAGCGTTATAGAGCACATACGCAGAATTATCTAGATGGGGCCAAGCACTGAAATTACCACGGGGATACACCAATCAATTTTTCTGACATTCAGCGATCTTTGAAGTTGATATAGCAGCTTTTTTGTACAATATTAGTGGCCACTTGGTAATTTTAAAACATATGGAAAATTTACAAATAAATGGTAAATGACAACGAACACTTAAGTACATTAGGACCATGCACGCTGTTCACGAATGCCGGTTAAATTTCAGCATTCGTATCTTTATTGAAAAATTATATTTTATTCATTGTTCAACGTTACCAAACATCACGAGAAAAAAATATTTTCATTTCTAAAAATGGATTGTATTCAGCAAAACGAATAAAATGCCAAACCAGGGTGATTGCTGTAAGTGTTGCTATTATTAGCCTATAGATGAAGAAATATGAATTCATAATATAAATCATGAATACCTACAAAGACCCTACCTCTTAATGAGACTCTTCATCCTGACTCTCCACTGACCTGCAGACCAGGCCTTTCAAGTAGCGGACACAACCTTTCAATATAGCCTTATTGGAAGCTTAAGGAGAGACAAACCACAGCCTTGCAGCACTCCTTTTTTCCTAATCCAGCGGATTTCATATTTCTCATATTATATTCCACAAATAAAATACAGAAGGTGAAAGGAAAACATGGAGAAAAAAAATTATATTCCGGTAAAACTGCTTATACAAGGTATTTTTATCTTTTGTACTTGTGACATATATGTCTGGTCTGACATCGTCCGTCAATAAAATTATATATATATGGTATTGGTCATCCTTGCTTTTCTAACATCTTAAATTTATTTTCCATAATATTAACGTTGAAAATATTATCAAATAACCATACCTGTATATTAAACATTTAGCTATTTACTGATGCTGGCAGTGGCTCAACACTTCCTCAGAAGATGGTCGAGTTTTATCCAGTTATCAAGTTTATAAATGTACTCGACTTTACAGAACTGTAGGGATACAAAATACAGTCTGTTTATACGGCTCTGATGTGCAACCATAAACCTTTTCCCTGTAAACAATCGATACTTCTGATAAGATCAGTATTAAACTGTGAAGTGTTTTGAGAGAATCTGCACTAAAAACAGTCAAAGCTAGTATGGAGTCTTCCTGTTTATGTTGCAGAAACGTTTCCTATTTTCTTTTTTCTGCTTTCCCTGATTTTCCGTTTCCCCTTGTTTATGTTTCGCTACAAATCACTCAAATACACACACTCATGGTGTACTCTTCAATGCTTGCACAATCCTGGATAGTTCCAGTAGCAATGAGTGTCCACTATCTGGTGCTTCAGCGTACTGTCCTCCCGCCTTGGGTCAGGTTTAGGTGCCTGCTTGGCTAGGTTTAGTCGGCTACTTTATGCACAGACATCACTTGCCAAATTGCTGTTGACAGGCGCCCAAATATATGTACCATTTTGCCCCCAGTTACGTACATGCAAACATGATTCCATCGTGGCAAATGATGATGTAACTTTTCTGTTAATGAAAAGAGACTCTATTAACATGACCTTCATATTATTTATGCAAAAAATACTGACTTGCGTTCACGTTAGGACAAACAATAGGTAGTGCACACATAACTAAAATAATCGTAAGTGTAATTTTGTATATACTTTTGTCAGAGCCTTATTGAAGATCAGTCCCTACTGAAGAAGCCCCCCTGCTAAGATCAATTTATTTTGTCTTTGACTTTGACAGTCAGATTCGAAAATTTTGAGAAACATACCAAGTATATGCTTCTTCCGCAACACATAACCACAAAATACGAAAGAGACACGTTCTGATCAGTTGTGTTGTCTCCCTCTCTTGACCATTGGTCACCCTTACGGAATCCTCAATAACAACTGTCATGCCTCTTCAGCGATGATGTGGCGCATTAAAGGCTGAGTAGGTGACGTCATGGTTAAGTAGATGACGTCATATTCTGTCAGGGATGGTGATGGGGCAGTCTGGCTGGAATGGTGGCTTTTTTTTAATAGGCAATATCTGATGATGACCAATGCGCCAGCCCATCTATCAAATGATATCCTTAAGAGTAGCATATTCTGTCTTTTCAATATGACAACCAGCCGCTACCTCCTCACAGTTCCACTGCCACAGATGGTGTATGTGTAATATTGACCACTTTACCAGAAAGTCTTTTGTAGGGAGTACTTTCATCAAGTTGGAGGATGGATTTCTTATATTAACAATGGACTACGTTACTAGAGACAACCAACTGAGAGGGTTGTCAGAATAAATCTTCGTGGCTATAACTTACTCGAGCAATTGGAAAATGCACTCAACTGTAATGCCAGTAATTCAGGATGGAAGTAGATAACAACCTGGAACCTTACAACAGAAAAAAAGGACATGAGAGAGAATTACAATAAGTAACTAGATCCCTCGATCACGTCCAAGGAATATAAACCTCGGGCAAAAGAACTTGCATGGAAGTTCTGATGGTATAAAACATACAAGGACATATTCTGTTTTCTGTCCACAGAAATACATTGTGTTGAACCTGTCGTCACAACCCCAGGGCAGTGGGGGTCAATCTCATTAACATAAAGACTCTCTGGAGGAGTTTGTCTCAATGGGCATTGGCAAAATCAGACAGGGTCACAGACACGAGTCTTAGAGTAAGGTGACAGGCATGCATATGTGGCACAATCAGCAACAGTGCAGTCAGCATGTTAATGATGCTATCTCATTGATGCATCTACTTCTAGTTGCTGAAGCAGGGCTAGTGACAGGTTTACCAGGGGTCACTCATTAAGGGCTTTTGTACAAATGAAAGGGAATGAGCTTCCATCCCACAAGAGACCAATCACACAACCTGCCTGTCTTCCTCTCACAATGTCCACCCACAATGAACACACCCTTGCTGACCACTGCCCACTTGACCTTCTGAATCACTACCCGCTGTCTTATTGGTCACTCCTCTGGTCACTTTACTGGTCACCGCTGGTCACTCTGAGCCATTGGTACTCTACTCAGCCTCAGACCTCTCGACAGCCAGAGTAGTGTTAAATGGCACACAGGGCAGAGTGCATAAGTCAATGCACCAAGGCCTTAGTGGCATTAGATGCATTATATATAACCCCTGGAAGAAAAATAGGACACAGTCAACATATCTGTGCATAATATAAGCACAGTCTAGCTTCATAAGATAAGCCAAGCCAAATGCCAGTGATTCTGTTATTGCACTAAAGGGAAGGCCAGATCCCTACAAACAAACAAATGTGAGATGGTTTTTATCTGACAGCAGCGCGACAAACAAGTGGGGAAAGTTTGTTTGCAGCGTCCAATATAATTTTATAGACTAAAAAATATACATGATGATACCTCAGAATAATGAGCTTGTTTTGAACCTGTGAAAAAAGTATATCAGCCAACCACGAAATGGCAATGACATTCAAGCACGACAATTTAAAAATCATATTTAGTTCACTGGGTAAATGTCATAAAAATGCTACAAATCATAATAGCTATTTGTCAACAATAGTTATGAAATACAAAATACATGTACGGCTGTATGTTCCCGATTTGTGACAAAGATCTGTCATTAATTTGTCATGAGTGCACATCTTTACACTTTCAGAAATATGGTTTAAATTTGATAGCCGTAATTATCGTATAGTTTTTCAACACTATGGCCTGGTCTTGTTTTCAGAAAGTGTAGAAAAAATCCTGATGCATCAGTGCATTAATATGGTGACGATTCAGTAAAAAAAACTCCAAATTTATTTTAATAAGTCCTTTGCCAAAGCTTCATTTCATGAAGACTTCAAAGCGTGATAGACAGACTGGCACCGTCAAAACCCTTGACTGATTCAGAATGACAAAGCTATTAGTTCATCAAGTGCGTTGACGGAATACCAATATCCCAAGCAAGATATTACATGTGGCAAATGAGACCACACAACATCAATTAAGCCATTGTGTGCCTTTTATTTCGACAGACAAGACTGCCACATCATAATGGGCTTAGAATTGGCCAGGGCAGCAATCAAGTCTTTCTAGTTTAATCTTGTGATCCCAGTCATCAAGGTAGTTTTTCTTGCTCAGTTTAATTCAAGCCTAGTGACGAATTGCTACGTTTTGTCTTCGGAGATTGCGAATTTCATTACAGCAAACTTGCCTATGAACAATGATGAAGGATTGGTCCATGGGTTGGCTAATATGAGCCACTGTATTGTTTCCACATGACTTAACTCACTGGCAGTCGGATTTCCCTTGATCTACTCTCAGTTCATATAGGAAGACTTCGTCTCCAATTTCCAGTAACTCCATGCTGCCTGGAATACTAAACACTGTTGTTGTTTTGAACTGATGGAATTGTAGATAGGAAACAACTCTGGGCTTTGGGACTGTTTGTAAAAACAGGCTGACAGACATGGAGGAAGTAGATTGAATATATTCCATCAGGTACAGTCATGCAGAGCTTATAAGTGAATGAGACATTGTCAGATTCTTCCAGCTCTGCAACAGAATGTTATTTAGTGATATGAGCTCACTTCATATCATGCAACGGTATGCCTTCCATCGAAATTAACTCGCGACCTCATGATGGAATGGTGTAAATTTGTGAAACCAGCCGAGCACATCGTTCCACTTAGACCTGCAAATGAATGCCACAATTTTGCTTGTTTGAAGAAATAGCTAAACACACAAAACGTGTTAATTTCGCTGTCCGTCTATTTGCAATTTTGCCTTTTAAAAAGTAATTATTTGCTCACGAGCTATGCCTAGCCACAACTCGGTGTGGCTGACTCCTCGGAATGATGCCTGGAATGATGCCTGATGTTCTCTTGCCTCTCTTGCCACTCATGGCAGTGCTCCAGTGGAAATTATACCAAAAGTAATCAGCAGAGCAGGGAATATTATCGCACCTTTGCTAACATGTTATATCCTTGGTTGCATGCTTTGCATATTATGGGCTACTCACAGTATATGACCAAGGAAATGATCAATTTAAGAAGTTGTAAGGTTAGGGCTGGAAGGCTCCACTAGCCAATTTAAAACTGTGATTCATAATATTGATTAAGAAAACTGTCATTTTGAATTATAAAAGATGCTGGCCAGAGCTAATTCCCGACTAATCGTTTAAGTAATTCTTTCATACCGAGATCCAAATGTTGACATTTTAAATGGTCTAACTGGTACAGGGTGTATAATATTCTTAACTAAACCAAAATTTAAGTTGTGTTGCAATTGACCAATAAAATGACTTACGGTTTGCATGTTGAAGCCGAATGAAATTGTGTCTGAACTTTCCAGGCAGTTTATTGGCCATGTCGCTATTGGACTATTGATAAGTGATTGATTGTGTAATTACTTGTTTAATTTGTATTATAGTTTTTTGGTTAGAGGCAAGGTGCTCTGTAATATCTAAACCGTTGAATTTTAAGTTTTATTACGAAAATTTGATCGTCCACATTATACTATCAATCTTTACTAAAAGTAGGAAACTAATCTATTTAGCACTAAAAGATCATTTGGCCAACATATTACATGATAACTGGTGACTAAATATACATGGTAAACATGTACGTTTGATTTATAATTAGTAATGTACAACGGGTGTGTTGGTTAGGTCTAGGTGAAAAATTTACAGTTGATCCACGGGACAAGACATACAAGTTTGCCCATTTAGTAAAGATGCTAAAATGACGATGTAATAACGAGTTTCAAAGTTTCTGACTGCGTATATTACAACTGTCACAATAACCCTATGCTGTCCCAATCACTCAGTTGGTCTGACTCCAAACTTGGCACTTTTAATCCACCAAGTGAACTGGTGCCCTGAGCCTTTGTTGTGGCCAAAAGTATTTTTCTGTCTTGTAGCAAGGAGGACAATTCTGTTATTGCCAGCACCCCTGGGATATAAGCCAGACAATCTGCAAAGCAAGCAGTAGACCCACAGGTCCCTAACTACCCAACAGTGGGTGTCCCTCACTCCCACTCAGTCACCATGGGAACGCAAACTGTTTGGAATTATAGCACATCCCAAAAAGCTGTTGGAGCACCAAGACTATTGCTGATGGTAGATTTTTATGAAGGGAGTCACGTCTGTCTCTTATCGTGTTCGACAACAGGATACAAGGTCACATTCGTTGAGGTAATATGTATGGTAATAGGGACAGCTATATAGAGAGTGTCGTTACAGGGTGTCTCGCTAAATTGACAACATCAAAAGATGTATATTCTTAGGTTACAACCTGACTCGTTCGTTTGCCAAACTCCAGTGTTTGGCACGGATTACAATTATCGTGTTACTGTCATATCAGTGATTTATTGTGATTTTTTTTTCTCTATACATGTTCGGCTCAGTTATATGCGTCTATCCTTGCTTTGTCTCTGGATATACAGAATCATGGTAAGAAACATACTTGTAGAAAACAAAGTAAGTCATATCCATGCTGTCCCTATAGAGCAGTTGTGATGTTTGGGTAGCAGCGCAGCTGTGCTCCTGGGGGTAATTTTAAGGCCACGAGATTCACATTAAATGTCCCAAGAGAGAGCACGTGTCCTGGAAGTGCAAAAGCCAGTGAGGGCCATCTAAGGATGACCAAGAGTAATAGCCATTGGCCAGTGAGCAGCAGTGGCTAGAGGAATTCCCTAAGTATTCAACATGGTAGTGGGGAGAGCAGATGTTTCACTTTCTGCTGAATAAGGCAATAAGCCAAAAGTGGCTAAGCGGGTATCTGGGAGATAATGCTCCTCAACCTAACAAGGATGCTGCACCTTCACCTTGGGAACCATACATCATCACCAGCCAGCTCCAAAGACTCCACATTTGGCATTTACAGGCTCATACAGCCAAGGAATCAACCAACAAACCAAGATTTATCTTTGCACCACGTCTGTTGGTCAACCCGGCTTCTTAATCGAATGCACCACTGTTTGTGCAACAGATTTTGATAGAAAAATACAAAACTCCAGCAAAATATATTTTGCAAGAAATATACAAAACTCCAGCAGAGTCCACGAGAGTAGGTCCTCCCACTGCCTCTGATTTCTTGTCCCAGTTAGTCACTTGATAGACTTCAGTAACTTAATATAATCTAATTTTGACCAAGGCAGCCAAGAAATCAATTAATCTGGAGACATACGGTGCAGGGAATCTAGGGACCTTGTCTATTAGTGACTCGAGGGTCAAGAATTGAAAAGCACGGGTGTCTGAATAAGGTTTTCTGGATATCAGTCAATTGATTGCACAGAGGAAAGTTGTATGTCACACCGGAGATCCCAGATCCCTTTAGCCTTGTAAATACGTTAAGAGTCTTAAAGAGGATGCAAGTGAAGGAAATTGCAGCTAAAACTGACTTCAGTTGCTGAATCTGGCAATCTCATGTGTTGGTGGCCTGCATCCAAGATGAGTCTGCTCCACCATTCATTATGACAATAGGAAAACTACACACACCACAGGGATCCTCTCATATCATGCAGATGCTCAATTCATTAACTGCAACAAAAACCAAGTATTCAAACGTGACGATCTCTATTCCCAAACCTCTGCATCCAATGCTTGGCCCTTAATTATGCGCAAACATGTCCTGCATCAAATTCTAGCATTGGGACATGTCTGGACACAAGCCTCTATTCGTGGTTGCAATTTGCAGAAATCAACATAACGAGGCTTTTTGTTAACAATGAGGCACTTCGTTTCTCTTGACAGAAACATCAGAGGTCCAAAGCCACCATGATCATTAAAAGAGACCTCAGTGGAGAATTCTGGTTTTCAGAATCTTTTTGTGGTCTTTTAAATCCTTGTTTTCTTACCTCTACATATGATCATTAACCTCCTTGTTTGCCAAATGTTGGCACCCTTTGCACTTTGGTAACAAAAGGCTAAGGGTTAGTCAACATCTTGGCTGTGGATTTCTTGGTGGTCTCCATCTGAAATGTATTTAAAAAAATTAAAAAAGATTTTACAATGAGGCAATAACATTTTTGCACTCTAATAGTACTTAAATTAACATTGTGATAATGAACAGTATGAACTGCAGTAATATATGTATTTAGGGTTACTGTATACATGTGATATATGTCTATGTATATATATATATTAACAAATGTATGTCAACGAAACTTAATGCTCATATTACCGTGCTATTGTTCAGCAACTGGGACCATTGATGTATAGATAATCCATTGATAATGTATACCTTTAACTTTTATACCATGTATATATATATTGAATATAGAAATAGTGAGTAGAAGTAGACTTAGTACACGTTTTTTTTATCTGTTATTTTTGACAAATGTATCATGTATGATATTACTTTGTCAATAAAAGCATATATATCTAATAAATGCCATCATTTATCTATTTATTCGTTATTTTGGTTGTGAAGTTCATGTCATTATCCTTATAAATTTCCACTTGGTCCACTTTCAATAACAATAACAATTTCGTTGACCTTCAAAATGAGATGTACAAAACAAATTTGCCTTACTATTGAGATTTCAAAAAGAAATAGTATTTATATGAGTAGACCAGTCTCCTACGCAGACCCTCCGTCACTATAGGGGCGTTTAGCGTGTGGCGATAGCGATAGCGGACGGAGGAACGGTCCTGGTGGGGGAGTAAGGATTTTTACAGTGTATATCAGTTCCTATCAATCATTGGAGTGCAAAACAATAATCCATGCTAAACAGTCCTAAATAACGCCAGATTCGGCGATATTTAAAGAACTATTTTGTTCCCTGCTGCCTTCAACTCAACGGCGCAGTAATTGACCTACGAAACCAGTCTGTGTGTAGACTGTAGTCTCTGTGAGGTGCAATACACAGCAGATGGAACATAGGTAAACAAACGGGATATCAATTCATAATTTAAAGGAACCTTTGAAGACGGATTTCCCATTCTAAGATAGCTGTAGCAGAAATTCTTTTAAGGAAATGTTTCATGTAAATATGAAATAGATTCATCATTCATATGACAAAGAATACAAGAACATCACTATACAAGCACATTACTTATTCAGAGAGTGGGCCAACATTGCCCACCAATTAGTATTGATGTATTTGGTTTATTCATATGCCTGTATACTGTATACAATAGGACTTCCTTTGACCAATATAACATGCAGAGGCTCAAGATAGTTCTGTAAAAAAAAAATAAAAAAAATGCACCGAACAGCTTTGCGAAACTATAAACTATTGGTATGTTGCTCTATGTGCCGAGTTGTGTACTGAACGAATGAGCTTGTTGCATGCCTTAATTCTATGAACTCAATTCAAATAACGATACATCACATTTTTATTTTTATTTGCCATATGCTGGCAGAATTTGAGATTAAAAGTTATGACCATTTGATATTAAAGATCATGACCATGATCAACATGAGCAACCTCACGAAAGAAGTATCCATGTTTACTAAAAACCAAAGCTTGCACCGCAAAGCATATGGGTTATGGATAAAACGCAATAAATCGGGCAGCAATCTGAATAGGCTACATAACAAAGATAATTGTCGTGATGTATCGAACAAAGTTCATGGAAGGCACAGGTCAGGGTGCCTTTGCAAATGTGAAAGAAGCATTGTTATGCTAGGAGTCCACACCATGACAAATTTCTCCACCTATATGGGCTCTATAACAAAATAGTTCTTTTCATGTATTAAATAACTGCAACATTGAATATGATATTAGTAACCTCAGAAACTTTGACATTGATAATATCTCTAACACAGTGAAACTAAGACTCTATGAAGCCGAACATGAGCGACTTATAAATGCAATAAATGACAGTTCACAACAACCAAAACTTAGGACATATAAACTATTTAAAACTGATTGTAGAATAGAACCTTATCTTGAATTGCAACAAATTCGCAAAGTGTTAACTAAAATAGCTAGATTTAGGACAAGTTCACATAGCCTGAAGATTGAAACAGGTCGACACCATAAACCAATAATTCCTGCTCCAAATAGAATATGTGAAAAGTGTACGTTAAACTTTGTAGAAGACGAAATTCACTGTTTGATTGTCTGTCCTGGTAATGAGCAACACCGTGTTAACCTTTTTTTGAATGCAACTAAATTTATTAACAACTTCTTGTCTCTAGATGATATAACTAAGTTTACAGCAATAATGACAAACAAGGAACCTGAGTTATTAATTAGTTTAGGAAAGTTTCTCCTTCAAGCTGATGTGTAGAGAAAACCATCTCCTGTATCCACACAGTTATTAATTTAGTTTATTAGTTTATTAGTTATGATGTGCTTGTCATGTTTTGGACTTTGAGAGTGAAATGTTTTTATTAGCGGCTTGTATTTTTTTCTATTGTGTATGTGGATTTTAAACACGTATTATAAGTTAACTTGGTGGCTGGAACCTTGATTATTGAAATTTTATTGCTTTCTGTACTTACATTAATGTCTCTTTCATGTTATCTTTTAACTGAATGACATATGTATCATTTATGATATTTTACATGTCAATAAAATCTATATATATATAACTTGTCCCAGCATAGATACCGAAAAGAGGTGTTTGCAATTTAACATAATTATCGTTTGAACAAAATCTAGCCCAGAAATTGCCTAATGGCCCACCACAAGAGTTATAATAGTCTCCGACTCAGCATCTTAATCATGCAATTCAGCCGGAATACAGATCATGTTACATAATGGATAAAGATATTTGTCTAGTCCTACGATATTAGTCTGGTCCTAATTCATTGTATGCCTGATTTCGTTATCCTCCTTGGGTCGAGAACATCTCGAGGCACACATTCCTGTTCTCTCCTGCAAAACTGTTCATGCTCTTCTTGGTCACTGACTCTGCATAATAACTCAAAAAGTCTTCGTCAAAATTACTTGTACATTTTGTATCTCATCACTAAACTCTCATCACTAAACATTTGACGAGCGACAGCATTCGAGAAAAAAAGTCATCAAGTGCGAATTTATCATTGAAAATGGGGAGGAGAGAACTCGGATATCAAGCCATATGCTAGGTGCAGTAATTCTACATGTTTCTTGTGCAAAACAACTGCAAGCATGTAACGTGTGACGCTGACAGCTGGATTGACATGAGGAGCCATTGGGGTGGGGCATTAGTATGAGTAGGGGTGCGTTTCGACTGATGGGGGCAGCCTAAGTCATAGCCAACAAGAGTGGAGCAGCCCGGTGCGTGACCATCCATCCCCTGTGCCTTCTTACAGTCTTCTAGTTCCTTTGAAACCATGTCCCAGTCTTACATCCGGTCAGACCGGAAACGCAGCCATGTGCTCATGATCAATAGACCACAGACCAAATACATTCGCCTAGTATAGATATGCGACCTTTATGTTGCACAGAGGACAACAGTAGGCGTTTTAGCAAGCCTCACTCTATCCCTCAGGCTCTGCTTGGGATCTCCACTTGGTCGTATGAATGCATTCGGATTTGCAAAGCACTGCATTGAACCAGAGTGACAGACAGTGTGCAGGAGGTGACCTAATTCTCTACAAAAGGTCAATGTCATTCTTGTCATTTCCTTTTTTAATGATGTACTTTATTGGTCTTTTGATAAATGTGTTCATAAAAAACCCCAGCCAAGTCTCCTACAATTTCAGAGCCCTAAATTAAACCCTAAGCCCTGAATGCAATGGCAGGACTGATAACTCCGGTTCCCATTTACATCCCATTCGACAAAACAGCAACAGAGGAGTGTTGTTCTCCAGGTTCACCAGGACAGCTGCAGGGAATTACCTATACATAACAAGGGCAACAGGCACATATGCGAAGCTCTAAGCAAGGACCTTGCTCTAAGTCTTACCAATATGGAATACCAGCCACCCTGAGCCCCCATCTCTTGTTTACTTTAGGTCTGTATGTCTGTCAACGTACAACTTTCTCAGCACTGTCTCCTCTGAAGTCTTAGGCACGTTCCCGTAGTCTTTCTGATCACAGGAACTTGATTCGAACACATTTCCTTTGGATAAGCAAAGTGGCCCAGTCAAACGCAATCACTTTTGCAAAGCACAAGACTTGTGTCTGAAGTCCCTTTACAGACTTTAAGCAATGCCCTTCAAGGTGAATTAAGAGATAACCTTGAGATTTACTTCACACATAATAAGACAGTTTTCGTTGATTGAATAAAAAGTCTCTATAGGTTCAGCTTATGTTTAGAAAAATGTTTTTAAAGTCTTGTTCGAGATCACATACACATTTTCCAAACAAAAATCTGTCCCTGAAGCCATTTTTCTAAAGAACATCCAATTATTGAGTGCATTTTACAAACTATAAATCTGCCTGCACACGAACCACACCATAAACAACAACGTTGTATAAACATGCATTATACAGCTGAATTTAGAACAGCAAAGGAAAATCTGGCGCGAAAAACAATGTTTCCTAATCAAGTTTCACCAAGAAAGACATTGATGTGCCTGATATGAGATATATTTTATATATGATCAATCTTGGTGTCTGTAGAGAATATGAGCAATTCATCTGGAGGAGGAATAATATCGTGTGACATAACCTGTGCAGGATCAGTCATTCTTGTTGGAGTCATTGCTTGGTGATAGTGTCATTCCAGGCACAATGCAGGTATCATCGGCAGTAATTTGTCAGCCATTACATTGTTAAGCTGTTGACCACTGGGTAGAGTGCTATCTAGACACTGAGCAGTGACGATTTCGTGAGATCAGCAAAAGGTCAATTTCCCTTCAAATGTTGATGGACATTCGACATGTTATGAATAATATATAACCAAACTACAATTTCCCTTGAAATAGGAGCCATGCAATAGAAACTGAGTGGCATTGATGATTCATTAATTTTGTCAATCTATGTGGAGATCTATGCTAGCAATTGCACACCTGATAGCTATGACGTGAGTAACTGCATACAGCACAATTGACCTTTGACCTTTGACTTTTTTTGCAGGGGGTGTCCGTAGGAGTGTCCGTCCTGACCTTGACCTGCATCTCCATCGAACGCTGGTACGCCATTTGCCATCCTCTCAAGTTCAAGGCCACCCCAGAGAGAGCCAAACTGATGATCATCATCATCTGGTTTATATCCATGGTTATTATGATTCCGGAGCTTGTTGTCCTTAACACTCGTCCTTCCCTGCCAGCTTTCACCGTCCTCCTCACATCTTGTAGGTAAGTACATCTGCACGTTAAGCGATGGCGGAGAAACCAACTTCAAAATTACCTCCATCAAATAAACATGCTTGGCAGATCTAACGTGATCAGAATTCAGTGGACGTGATTATAATTGCCTTATTAGTCTTAGCGTGGGAGGTAGGAGAGCACGGTGCCTCAGAGCTCCTCAGAAAGACTTAATTAGAACCTGAATAGAATTGCATATAGTATTTTTATTTACTTCGCTCACATGATGGACGATCACGTCCATCAATAACAATCATGTCAAGAAATAGCTGCCATTACCTCACCCTTGATAAGAACTGGGACGGGGGAAAACATTTGGGGCATACTGTCTTTCATATTCCATTTGGAACTTGACAAGTAAATTGTTTATTTTGTCTTACTATGTTACCGTAAATTGGGAACGTCGATGACCCTCAGTACGAAGGCCTATAGCCATCAATTAGATGAGACAGTATGAAGTTTCATGGTCTTTCTGGAAAGTTGCTATTGCCTGATGAGGGGTGAAATGCCATGTCAAGCATGCATGTCGGGGTTGAAGTTCAGTGATATTTACTGTTTGGGTCTGTATCCCATTGGAAAATCTTGAGATTCTGAAGACATGCTTTGGGAGAAATGGAATAACTATTTTCCCATATTACTTAAGCCAACAGTATAGTTAATTGGTGGATAAAAGACAAAATTACCTGCTGATAGCACATAAAATGATTAATGTACACCATCTGTAACATTATGAAATCATGGTGTGAAGTCCCGAGAAGAGATTTTTTTTTTCTTATACATTGTGGCATATGGCTATGAAAAGCTCTGTCTGATTGGCCAACAAAAGCGAAAGTTGTGGTTTTGCTATGGTTTTGCATGCAAAGATAGTGACGCCACAGAGCAATGACGTCATCACACAGGGGTCTTGGGGGCTTAAAGAGGCCTGCTTAAAGTTGGGTTCCCTTGTATCATTTTTATTCCGGTGGTATTGACAATTCAGATGTAACTCCTACAAAAGCTCAGCTGTAATCAAAATTGCGGCTAATTAATATTCATGAGCTATATACTCGGGTGTTACACAAAATTAAATATAGGTGGAGCAGCCTGGCACTGCACAATAATCTAATGATAAAATATGTAAATTGTATATTGTTTTACATTAAAGAGGCAATTATGAGTGTTACAATAGCATTATATCAAATATTAGATACAAGTGAGAGAAAAATGATACATTAGTACTGGAGATGACTTGCCTTCCCTAATAATGATGAGTCTATTATTGGGCGGGGAATTCCGTAGTGGGATTTGGGAATTGTGACACTGAAAAATCATCAGCGTATAGATCTAATTGTACAGGAGAGCATAATTCCGAAGACCCTGACATCGGACAGGAGAAAATTTTCTCTGAAGTTTTTCGGAGAAAACAGCAGTTGCCATGTTGATGTAGATTAGAGATTTAGTTCCTATTTCAAATCATTACCAGATATAGTGTGTGAAATGGAACAACTGAACATTGTCACAAAGGGAACATGCTATTTTTATAAACAATCATGCGGGCAGCTAGCTCTATATAAGTAGACTTGTCAATCTAAATCATGTGTCATGCAACACCTGAAGAGTTTATTATCTGTAAATATAATCCTAACAATGAAATCTCATTTCATCAAAGAAGTCGCACTAATCACAAAACACCAGAATAAATCTTTTTTGAAAGGATTTTCTTATTATGTACCTTCAACTGCAACATTACATGGGTAAACTGAGATGCTGGCACTCTCCATTCCCCACTTCTTTGGCCTTAGGAGTGCACTCACGACACGAAAGGCCACAGATATATGTAGCTTGAAGGTAGTAGCTACACATTTCTTCGAGCCTTTAATCTAATTTTTGAGTATAGCAGATCAGAGGCTCCAGAGAGAATATGTGCAAGCCAGAGGAACTTATGTCTTTGTGTGTTTCTCAGCCTGTAGTGTCTGTACATTTATTGTGTATGTTCATGCAAAGTTGAGTCCGCTGGGCTGATTCCGGCAAGTAGGGCACGAAATGTAAGGTCTGTCGTTGTATTCCTTAGTGGGAACATTTCACATATGAATTGCCCCTTCTTGTGAAGATCTACGTGACTGAAATAGTGTTCCGAGTCCTTGTGGCATATGAACAAGCAATGCCCTACAGCCAGGAACTGGAAGTGAATTTCGGTCACCAAAAATCATAAATCGTGAATTTTTTCTTTTTGTTTGGCAGAGGACAGGAACTTGTGTGGAAGGCGATTAAAATTTGCATGGGAGGCTGTATGTAGGAAGTAAAGGCTACAGATTTTTAGTGGGTGGTAATAAGATGTGCTTTGGGCTTTTCTTTTGAGCAGTGTCCTTCCAGAGCACCCAGTTGGAGATTTCTTTTGAAGTATGAGGCTGTCTCTTATACTCCGTATTCTTGGTGATTAAACAGCTAAATGCCTTTAGACGCTCAGGGATTTCCATCGGAACTACAAAGAAGATTATTTGGCCAATAAAGCACACCGGCTAATCTGTATGACTACGCGCACGAAATGTTGAACCTCATATGCATCAGAAAATTCAGCTCGTGTCTAGGAACTCACAGGGGTTCCTCATTTCTATATCAATTCGGAAATACATCGGTATTTATTTGTCTTATGAAAGTTATGGAATTAAGTTATTATGACCGACTGGTAATGAAATGGAGCCTCCGTAAATCTAGTGTGATTGAATAGTTTTATCCAACATGAGAGACCAGAGCTGAATATGACTTTGCACAGAAAATTGGGGCGACCGTTAATAGCCGAAATCATATTAGATATTGCAATGCACTGATTCTTATGCTTGGCGAAGTATTTCACCAGAACTACATCATAATTATTAAAGCCCATAATTAAATTGTAATATGAGCATATGTAAAAATTTTATAAAATAAGTTAAAATCTCATTTTCGGTTTAACTACCAAATATAGTCTTGTAATCCGATTTGTTCTGATCCTGACGTCACGAAGGATTAGGTTCAAATTCTTTTCTTTTTTTTTCCTTTCTTTTTTCTTTTTTTTAAAATTCCATCACGGTCTTTTTGGGAGGTTTCTGGGTATTCCAGCAATCATTCCATCACTGTTGTGCAGAACAAAAATAAGCCCTTTACGACATCATAGCCAACTAAAGTGCAGTCCACGTGAGTAAGTATTTATGGTTAGTTTCATTAAAAACGGCCTGTCAAATTGAACCTAGACAAAGCTAGACATACGATGCTAACTGCCACTAAATGGAACAGTCTGGCTGTAGCTGGCTACTCAAAGCCGGATCTAAAAATACATATTTATGGCATATTAGATCAATTTCTTACATTTCCAGGGTTTTTTTGTTTTTTCAGTGGTGGTAGGTGTAAGCTGACTATTAGTTAGAAGTAGACAGAAGCAGTTGGCTTTAGTCCGTTATAGCTACAGCCAGGAATTGGTGGCTACAGCTGTTTAAAGTCGACCATATTTTATGAAACTAACTGACATTACCAAATGTTGCAAGACATACAGAGCTTCCAGTTGACATTTCTAATAGGTCTTCTGGATAATATCTTGTGAGACCTTATTAAAACAAGGGTCTCTTAGAGTTCCATTAACTTATGGGAAGGAGACGAGGGCTGTGACACCCAACATGGCTTCAATATTCTAATGTGTTCATCCGAAGAATTAGTATATGACGTCAAATCAAATCAAATCAAATTTTATTCCACATAGGCCTACAACTTAATCATGTACATGACGGGCTGATGCCTCTGGCCTATTTGTCCAAAGAATTTTGACGTGACTCAAGAGTTCATGGAATATCACTTTTCTACATCTGAGCAACAGGACCATGCAAAAGTTCCGAATAATTATTGAAGCCAACAACTTTCCAAATACTGACTTTGCTGAAGATCTTTAAAGTGATGAAGTGGTGGGATTGTTCAGCTAAAAGTATTATTTAGATATTCATCTATAGATATTCATCTCACGGCCGAAGTAAATGGATCATTGGCATGAGCGCTCAGTGCTGAGACGAATCACTACATAAACCTTTTGTTTACCACAACGCGGCAGTAAATTAATTTGTCATGTTTACTTCCTCTAAGCCGATAAATGAATTTATCAAACGTTAATGAGCATAAACTAATTACTGCTGTTTAAGAACCGACAGGCGAGGATTTTCCACTTGTGGTGCCAGAGCTGTTTTTTGCCTGCCTGCCTGCTTCGTTGTAGGCTAGTCCTCTTGGAGCCACTGTTAGCAGGCAATCATTTTGTTCCTAAATGTAAATAACCGTCATGATCAGGACAATATCATTATTCATTCTAATACCCCATGATGGAATAAATGACCAGCTTCATGCTGTGATGAAGCATCCTTGGAACTTAGTATTGCATATGTATAGTGGATAATGCGTCAGTTCTGAAGTTACTGTCCTTGGCATGGAGTTAATTCAGCTCACTCTGATAATTTGTTGTAATATATGACCAAAATATATCAAAGATATTAGCCAGCCTTTACACATGAATAGTCCTGGACAAGGCAGATGAAACTGGGAGGCTGCAGGCCAGTGGTTTGATGGGAGGGATATAAGGAATCCGTCCGGTTCCTGTGGTATGGCTATGACCTTCGGGTTTTCATTTGACCTTGGGTGGACGGAGTGATGCTGTTTTGGTGCCATAATTAAGTTGGCGTTCTAAGCAGAATGTAGGGGGTTTTTCATTTGGACTGGCACATAGCTCAGCTGGTGGCGGTGCAATCACTTAAACTCCAACTGTCTTTCTCATTGCAGGCCAACGTGGTCCCATAAGTGGCAATCAGGATATCAACTCTTCCTCTCTTGCACCATGTACCTCGTCCCCTTTATTCTGATGTTTGTCTTTTATCACCAAATCGCCATGTGTCTTTGGAGCAACACCATTCCAACTGAAACTAGTAAGTATCATCTTATTTGTTGTAGTAACTAATATAAAAAAAATTTAATTTTGCATATTCAGTTAGTTGGCAGGAATTTTCATGTCTTGATGGAAAATATGACTAAAATGAAATATATTTGATACATTATTTACGATACATTGATTTACTATGCACTACTAAGAAGTTGGCCAGTAGGCTTGAGCAAATGTTAGGCAAACAGGAGACTTATACCCTACCCAATTTATAATTCCAAATTAATTCTCTGGTCTAATATCAGGTTGACATGTCTGTAGATTAAATCATTCAGTAAGTTAATGTTGGTCAAACGACCATCTAATCAATAACTTCGAGAGGGCTTTTCGCAAGAGTCGGCCAGTTATCATGCTAATATGTCATGTAAATTAACAAAAGTGTTTTAAATGTTTCAATGTGATGAAGGATATACTAGATAGTAGATATTAGAGACTGAAGACACTGATTTGATTCTGGCCCGGAAGAGAGACACCGCATTTGTGTCCACACTCAATTTACATTACTATTAAAGGAAACTGCTTCTCTTTTTCAAATCTGAATCAGATTGTCTCAGTAGCTCTCAGCATAGCTTTGTCCGGCACCGTGAAACCTCATCATGCATTTTTACTTTGAAAGGACAAATTTCACTGGATTTTCTGTCCGTGTTTAGAAAGCGAATACTCTTTAGAAGTTTAGTTGCTCATCCGATGAACATCAGATAAAGTGCCCAGTCTGTGATTCGTAGATAGGGGAGATGGCCAGTTCCGGTTGAGTCCGATGACTTCCGCTTGAGTCGAATCTGTGTCCCTCACACAAGCTTTGCAAAGAGACAGAAAGAAGGCAGTCGCTTGTCGCAAGCAGAGACACTGGCAACTACACAAGGACAGACTCTTATGTCATCTCACACCATGAAATAATCAGTGCACGCAATCACACTTCTTAGCTTATGACAGAGAAATGTCAGAGAAGTGACAAAGAAGTGTTAAACAAAAAAGTGGCAGAGATCTGACAAAAAACATGGCGCCATCTTCCAGCAAGGCACTGCTTGCAGTAGAGACATCACAGAAATATTAGGAGGGAATTTCTTGCCCATGAAACTTCACAAATGACTTCCTTAAAGTGCTCTTACCCCTCTTTCCCACTTTAAAAGGGTAATTATTTTGTAAAAAAAGGCAATGAACTTTTTCCTCTACATTTTTCAAAAGTTGCAACTGCAAACACCTCTCCCACTTAAGACTGCAGGAGGTTCCATTAACCTGAAGAAAAAGTTACATTAGTAGGAGAGTGGCATTCAAACTACGCTCTTCTGGAACTTGACTTCATAAGGACGACGATATTACGTTGCCGTACTAAAAACACGTATTACAGAAGCTGCAAAAGAGTTCTACATGAACGAGGATGCATCTCATTCGGGAATACTATATTTATGTAAGAATACTACATGTTATAATACTCCATTCAGCGTTTTTCAGTTCAAGTCTCATTTTGTAATATACCAGCATTGAAACAAAAACAACCAACAGAGTTTACAAATGACCAAAAATAACATTTCGTATAAAATGCTGTATGAGGACCCCTGCCATGAGGGCATGGCCACTTGGTATCATTTTACTGGATCAACGTTACATATTTACTGTGTGTTTGGGCCCTAACAGGGTCTTTTGCTTGCCAAATATAGACACAAGACAATGACCCAAATTAACATCATCAGATTGTTAGGAACCATGTAGGTCTTAACATCGTATTTTGCTTATTGGTAATCGTACTTGATGTCATGTGCAATGTGTTTTTACTTACAGTGTTTTGTAAGTAATAACAGCACAATACATATTATATTAACATATAATAATATAAATCATACCGTAGCTGCATAGAAATAATTGCAGGATGAACCTAGCTCTGTAAACACGCCCATTGTAGGTCAATCCATTGTACTGTACAGGTTGCCTGTTTTAATAAAGCATGAAGAATTCTACTGAGATCTTTCTTTAGTTGGGAATTGAGTATCTCAGGTCCTTTATCTTCACCAAGGAACCATCAGCTGTTTCATCTGGCTTTGGTCATTGGTCAAACACACACGTGCTGCCTGACCTTCTCTTTCCTTTAACCTTGAAAGTATGTCTTACTATCAATGTGCATAGACCTAAATTTCTCAGTCATGGTTTAACCTTTTACAGTTGGTGGAATTGATCTGTAAACTTTTGGTCACTTCTCAAGTGAAAATTGCACTTGATGAGTCGTTGGTAATGCATGGATATATATATTTAACCGTCAGCGAACGAACTTCAAAAAGGGTTTTTGTTATCATCAATGTCCGTCCAACGGGCGGACGAGCAGGCGGACAGGCCGGCCTAACACTTTTGTTTCCGGAGCAGAACTCTAACACTAATGCATGACATTTTGTGCAGTAATACTCTATATGGCCTAGTGGTGCCTTTTGATAGTCACATTGACATATGTTGGCTATGTTTTACAAAATTTTGAACTCAGAGCAGAACTCTGACACTACTGTGTGTGTGTGTGTGTGTGTGCGCGTGCGTGTGTGTGTGCATGCGTGTGTGTGTGATTAGGCCTTTACGTCCTGTATTTCTGCACCAGTTGGGCTAATTAGGACAGGCAGAGACCATGGCAATGAGACGAAGGATGAAACAGCCATCCAACTTAGGCTCGACCGGGAATCAAACCCGGGACCCAGCGGTTGGAAGCCCAGAGCGCTACCTCTGAGCTAGGCCCCCCGCCCCCCACTACTGCACCTACATGCTTAAAACTTTTTCATAATATGTCTAAAATAGTGTAGTGGTGCCTTTTGGGGGTCTCATCATGTAAATACTATAGAATTTGCCAAATTAGGGCAAAATAGGGAAAATTCCTACTTTTTCAAAAACCTCCATACAAAAGACACTGAATGAAGACCTACATGAATGAAATCTAAACATATCTAAATTATAGTATTTCCACTTTTCAAACTTCATTTGGATATTCATATCATGCTGATAACATAATAATGGAAAATATGAAAAAATGCCAAAAATTGTGTTAAATTGTGTTTCCAGAGCAGAAATCTGGCACTTATGCACTTACCCTAACAACATTTTATGTTATTACTCTATATAGCTTAGTTGTGCATTTTCATAGTCACATAGAGAATATCTCAGCTGTGTTGAATAAAAAACATAAACATTTCTGTTTCCGGGCAGGACTCACACACTACTGCACCTACATGCATACAAAACTTAATAAGAATATGTATAAAATAGTGCAGAGATACATTTTTGGAGTTTCATGACCATTAATGAAGGATAACTTTATATAATAAAGAAAATATGAGAATTTGGTACTCTTTAAACCCTCATATCAATGACTCAATGATCATTACATAAGTAACATTTTGCCATTGATATATCTAGATTATAGTACTTTGACTTTTAAGCTTAATTTTAACATTTGTTTCAATGGAAAATCTGGAAAAAATGCTAAAAATTGTGTTGCTTCCTTCATATTACTTAGCATCCCATACTAAGCAATGACAGCCGTAAATGTTGTGGAATTCATGTGCAATTATTAAATATTTGGTAATAATATTGGCATGCTCAACCCATTCAATAGTTTTTGTTTATAATTAACAATTTTGTTGCATGATGATCTATATTACTTTCACTTGACTCCAATACTTATTATTGTTTTCTTCATATAAACCTGTAAAGTGTTCAGTTATAAATACTAATTTAAATGCCATAGATTTAATGCAAATCAGCAACCCAACAATTCAGTAACTGAAGGGAATATGGCAATTGATAATATATAGTTCCTTCAATTGCCAGCTAAATGTAAACAGCGAGCAACAAATTTTTTTTTACTTATAAAGGCATTAAAATGGATGTGTTGAGTATCATTCCATACAAAAAAAACCTTTAAGATTTGTTTTTATTTGTATTTTTAGACTTTATTTATTTAAATACAAATACAAACCTTAAAGATTCATTTTGTATGAAATTATACCCAACATCTTTATGTGGCATAATATTGTTGCTGAATTTCATATACATTCCTTAGGATCATTGCCATAGCCCACATATGACTATTTTGGACATATAAATGATAATCTTAGTTGTAGATCAGTTAAGGGAACATGCTATTGTGTTGATAATTCTAGTGAACCGAATACTCCTTATTGTGCATAAAATATTTGAAACAGAACAATTAAATGGCAGTGAAATGATAGACAATACTTTTTATGCTCACTTGGCTTTACTCTGAACAGAATGGATTTCTGTTAATAAGTAAGATACGTATTTGTGAGACATTATAACCCTTAGGAACACTGTATTATTTCACATTTAACATAATATAATGAACAATGAAAAAAAATTTAAGAGTTCAAAAAATAGGACATCTTGGACTCTAATTAGCATTCCTCAAGAAACAATATTTCACCCGGCGAGCATTGTACGTACATTGTACGTACATACGTAGCCCATCCATATATACTCGCCATCAACTCGTACGTGGTCATACATAGGTCTACGTGACAGTGTGAACGCCTCTTAAGCAAGTATTTTAATATACGTATGAAATGCACTAAAACGTAACACCTAAGTCTGCTTTTGTTTAGCTATGATAACATAAGCCTAGCTCTCAAGGTCTGTACTTACAGTTGGTTTGCAAAAGGGCAAAAACACACAACTCAAATGCTGAGAGTGGCAGCCTGTTAAGAGTTACGGGAGCTGTGCAGCTGTGGACATACATACATCACACAACCTCAACTGAGCCTGGGACAGCCTTAATAAAAGCCTAGCCCGTTTGCCACACACCTCTGGCTGTGCTCCTATAAACAACCTGCCAAGAAATGATGTTTGATAACTTTACTGTGTGGCCATCGATTTGTTCAAGCTCCTGCATAGCCCGTTTCATGAATTTATGCAATTTACAATCTACGAGCCACCACCAGGCATTCATCACAATTGCAATACACCAATTTCCCAAGCATGTAATGTGGCAATCAGCTGTCAGGGCAAGGTTGCCATGAAACTGACAACCAAACCCGGAACAATTTGTTTCCCAAAACGCGTTTGATTATACGACACGGCAAAAATGGCCATGAAATATAGTGATGTGGACTGGACCGCTTAGCCAGGGGTGGTCCGGTATTTTCAAAAATGGTCTGGTCCTGGTCTGGTCCAGGGGTGAGCGGTCCAGTACCAGAGATCGGACCGGTCTGGAGGCAGTCCATCAACATAACATTTGTTTCACAAAAATAAAAAAAACTGGTTCTCATTTAACATAATTTGATGTATGGAATTATTAAGTGCTAACAGGCAGGACAGACAAATAATTTCATTACTGCAATATTTATTTATGTAAAAAAGGAATGATTAATATATGAAACAAACCAAAATGACAAAAATCTGGTGTATAATAAATTCAACATGCAATGCTTGGACTGCCGGTCCCGGCTCATCGGACCGGTCCGGTTCCGGTACTTTTGTAGTGGTCCGGTTTTTTAGCGGTTCGGGGTCGGACCTGTCCACATCACTAATGAAATATGACTTGAATCTTATCTATTGGGAATCTTTTCACTGTAAATCTTCAGCCAACATTACGAACATTCATCTTTGCGATAGACGAGTTAACAATTCCTTTTTTAAATTCAATCTGAGTTGTTCCTTCAGAAGCTCCTTATAGCCATTCATTTCACATGCAATATACGGCTGTATATATATATCACACATGCCAGGTATATTTCACACAACAGTTTTGTCAGTTATGTTCAGAACTCCTTTATAAACTTCTTGGCAATGATTAATGGCGAGAAGGAGGCCTGAAGGACATCTTTTGAAATTCCACCTATATTGTTCATGCAACCCTTTTTGCCACAGACAGTTATGCAGCTAGAACCTTCTGGTATCCAGAAATAAATAAATCAAAGGAAGAAACTCATAAGGGCATCTTGCATGTTGGTAAGCTGGACAGGCATCACAAGCAAAACTTTCCAGAGTGCGTGAAAATGTGGCGCACATATGTTACAAATGCAGCTACAGAGTGTTGGAGACCTAGTAAAAGACTTGTGTTATAAAAACTGTAGAAGTACTTCATTATGCCAAGCATCTGCCATCACTGAACTTTCAGAAGTCAGAGATGGAGTTTTTGACTGTGTCTTTGCAACAGACGAATCAAATCAAATCAAAAAGACTAATATTGACCAAACCTATCGGTGTTGACATTCAATTACTTTAAAATTATCTATGTACTGCTTAAAATATTCCTATTTTTAATTTACAATTAATTTCGATGTATGTGTATAACTGTAGTAATACAGAACTGTAGAACTATATAGAACTGTGGAGTGTGCATAGCACAAGATTCTTTTAAGGGCTCAAGCCCTCCAACTTCAGCAACACGTGATACACTGTAATCAGTTTTTATATGATTTGAGGGCTCATGACATTGCCACTGAATCGTAGTTCAGTTTTCAGAAACACTTACAGAACCTAATTTCGTCCTGAGACTATAACTACAGAGCATCTTATGCTACTCCTGTACTTGTCATGAGGTGTAGGTCGATCCCCAGACAAGGTTTGTCTCCCATGTAGACTGAGGAATATTTTGAATGCAAGCCTGTTGACCAAACTGACCGCGGTCAAACAGAACAAGATAATCCAACATCCACGCCTGCATTTAGATCGCAGTCCCAAGATGCAGTCAGTCCTCAACCCCACCCCTTAGGGCAACATATAGGCATGCAAACACTAACATTGTGATGGCGAGGGCTTCGTGTACACAAAGCTTTGAGCTGACATAATCAACTGAAGTTTGAAACTCCTCATTGCAGATACAATGTGTATCCTCAGTGAACAAACAAAGCAATCAATTTTCTTCATTCCAGTCCATCTCAATTAGTCAGCCCTCAGGCTCTCATCCTATCTGGCCGATGAGGAGCACAACAGTAAAATTCCATGGGGCTTTCAAATCCATCCATGTGAGCCCACCACACAATACACCCCTGTGAGTTACTATTGCGGGTGGCTCGAGTTTCAAAAATCGTATAATTGCAATGTATAAAAAAGGCAGTCGGCAATATATACAGCTGAAACACCAACGAAGATATCCACATCGCATATATTAGCATCATTATACAAACTGATATTATAACTGCGAAGTTATGTAAAATTTCGATATATTTTCAACAGTGAAGTTTGTGTTGCACTGTGATGTACCCTTTAAGGTCCAGTTGAATCCAATTTTCTTCCCCTTCAGGACACCAAAATGAAAGTGTATATCTTCATTTATCCCTTCACTATGGAAAGAAAATGAAAGTGTATATCTTCATTTATCCCTTCACTATGGAAGGAAGTATATCTGTTTTTGACTCTCATACCCAAACTCATCAATTAAAAAAAGACGCAAGGTAGCATCCATGAGGATAAATAAATACAAATGTTTCAGCTGAAGACATTCATCATGACCACTAGTATGACGGCTGATACCATTAAACTTGACCAGTAACATAACAGAGAAATCCAGTATACTGACAGGTGCAGTGACTTTGCACCATTCCATGTTAATTCACTCGCAAAGTTGTTTTAACATTGACTGAAAAATAACGAGAAAACTTTCGAACTGTTTCGTAATTGAGTTGCAAAAGAGTGATGCATGGGCTAGCATGCCTCTGCAACTTAGCAACTAAAACTGAAAAATTGCAGGGCAAAACCATGTTTCAAACATTACACACGAAGAACTCTGGAAAAGAGATTGACTTCATGGAAAAAAGAATGATAAAGAGAATCAATGGAAAAGAGAATAGCCAAATAGTAAAGAAAAGAAATCAACAAGAGAAAAATCAATGGAACCTGTAAAGAATAACGCAACGAAAAAAGTGATTAGAAGTTATTACTAAATGAAAAGGTAAATGTATACAACTTGTCCAATTGAGTTCTAATTTCACATCCCTCTCTATTCTGGCACTGAGATTATGCTCGTGCAAATTTGGAACCCAGTGTTACATAATACGTATGGATTTCATGGGTTTGTCTATTCTGCCTGACAGACGCCATAAATGTATTTTTCTAATAGACAAGGTAAATTGAACTAAGAACTAGCAATGTAAAGCACTACATTCAAATACATGGAATGTACATGCCTCTCGAGCTTAACAATTGGTCAAGGACAATGTAGGCATGCAATGACAATTACCATGTGATCAAAATATTATACGTTTGTAGTGACAACTCACTAATGCGGAAAATGTCTCAGGACTGAGAGTAATTCACAAGAAAATTTAAGAACAACGTTTGTATTAAAGAAAAATTTCACGGAAGGTGGCTAAGATGCTAACAAAAGCAGAGTAGCTGTAGTTGCTAGGCAACTGATCATTTGTTCATCGGCTGGTGAAAATGTTGTGCCTTGGGCTAAATAGCTGCAATAAGTGACTGTTGCTCTGTACCATTTTCAAAATAAACCTAGATTTGGCTATACTTTACAAAATTATGGTATTTTTCTATACTAGAGTGCGTTCAAATAAACGAAAAAAAAAATTAAAAAAAATATCAAGAAAAACAAAAAAAGGATTCAAAACGCAACTAGGAATTTATTTATTTTTTGGTCAAAATATTCTTACATAACTATTGAGTACTCTCATATTGTCTGTGAACAGTTAGTCTGTTCAGACATGTTTCCTGAAATTTATGACAAAGCAATACTCCAAAAATGGGTGTTTTAGGTCCCTCAGCATAGAGTAAAACATACTACAAATTAAATACCTATACTCTTGGCTCTACGCTGAACATCGAGCCATGTTACGGTGAAGAATCTTATTCCTCACCACTATAACCTCTGGAGTTGTGGTAACCTTTGAGCACTGTTACGTTATTTTCCACAAGATCATGGCATTGCACATCAACCACAATGCAGTAAAACTACCGGTAATTGCTGATAATCTTCAAAGGATCAATGAATCTTGCTATGTCGCAATCCGGAAGGGCGGAAGTCCCACAAAGCTCGTGCTTCCGGTGTCTTGCATTGAATAACACAGACCCTGTCATCAGTGCGACCATTTTGTGATTAACCTGGTTCGACGTGTTGTTTTTGGGTGTGTTGCTAACCGTTTTGATGTGTTATTTATTGACATGCTGTAATTATTTAATTTTTCCTAATTTTTCAGGTAGGGACCCGCTCACCGTGAGGGATGGCCACAGGACGGGGGGAGAGTTGCAGCTGCAGGCCAGGCGCAAGGCAGCCAAGATGCTGATTGCTGTTGTGGTCATGTTCGGCATCTGTTATCTTCCGGTCCATTTGCTCAACATCCTCAGGTGAGTTGAGTGACCAGTATAAAATGCACTATATGTACCGGGCTTATATGGCTGATCTTGCAAATGCCTTACTAATTTGCCAGGAATAGATATTCCCACTTCGTATGCACCTTCATTGATAGCCTAGGAATAATTATCTGGCTTACACTTTCTAATATAACACCATGAGCTGTGTTTGTCATCGAAATATATGCTCAGCCATTAACCATAATATTAATATTTACAATGTACGTGCATATATATTTGTACCTTGAGCTGCTGTTATTATAAACAATTTGACCAGAGAAAGGAGAAATTTTACTTTAAAATGTACTTTTTCCGGTGATTACCGCACTTTATTTCCACATTTAAGTCTTGTTCCATCTTACTAAAGGGAGAGCCTCCACGCCTTCTCTCCAGCCTCTGAGCAGTCTTTCACACTTTCTCTTCAAAGCGAGATTGCTTCCACTTTAAGCAATGGGGACTGGCGAGTGAGGATGTGTGGGATTTCTAAAAAGCATGCACTAGCAACAAATGCCAAATGGGGGCTTCATTAGAGAGTATTGTGCTTTTCCATTGAACAGGTACGCCAATGTGATGAGTATGATGGCCAAGAAAACCCCAAACGTGCCCTCCATGCTAGCCCTGGTGTCCCATTGGCTGTGCTATTTCAACAGCGCCATCAACCCTTGTATATACAACTTCATGAGCGGTAAGTCCAACTTCTAATTGAACAATTTGACCAACCTCGGGGTGGCCTTACAGTTGAATTAACACACTAATGACACAGGTCTCTTCATTGCTTTCCTCAAAATCTAATTACCACTCTGCACTAAGTCATACTGTCTTTTAGACGAGCTGCTGCTTCTCGTCACGTGAACTAAACAAGAAAAATGGTTCATTTAGGAACCACACAAAACAACGAAACAACACAATCAAAGTTGCGAAGTTGTAAAGTGTGAAGACATCAGTTCGAAGTACTGGTCCTATTAGCAAAGGCGTGAGCTTGATTATTGCTTGGTGGCAACTTAAGTTAGTAATTTACTTTTTAACTAAATGCACTTCCAGTCCGGACAATAGATGTACTGATATTAAATAGATGACTTCTATAATCTGTACTATAGCCAAACGGGTTGATGCAACATTCACACCTAACGGTATACAGGCTATACCGTTTAGCCAATATTGTCAGTCCACATAGATTGGAGCAGAACGTTAGGCAGGAGCCAGAACTGAGGCAGAAGGAAGTACATCAAAAATTATACTGGGGGAGAGCCAAAGAAAGGTGCAGAATATGGATGAAGTGTTGTTTATGGTGTGACAACGCACCCTTGGTCACCCTTAGCTGACATGGCGTCACCCTTTGAACTGTATTACAGAGGACGTAGAGTTACTGTGGCCCTCAGGGACCAATTTGTGTGGTGGATTTGGTTCGCACATGATCAGTGACTGTAAATCGCATGCAAGCGCCTTAATGCCACTCACAGAATGCTCTCTGTATAGTGCGTAGTGGAGGTAATAGCATAAGCCAAATAGGCGACTTCTGACGCTGGTTTACAGCCTTGGTAGAAGGTCTGATGCCAGGGTCTCTTTGCTTACAAGTCATAAATCCAGACACTGAAAGAATACCCTCATTGTTTATGAAAACAAGATGATTGATGATGGAGACTCCACTGACAGGAATTATCTGCAAGCAGTGCATAAAAGCTAACTCCAGTTGTGGCCCACCTGAACTCAGATTAAAAGGACAGCTTGAGGAAATATTCAGTTATTATCGGATGATAATATGTGCATAAGATATATACACTGTATGCCGTATGTCGTGCAGAACATTGTAAAATTTGTTGTTTCTCCACATATATTCCCTCCTACATGCACAAGCCCTTCACTTTCAACAAGTTTTAATGACAACAAGAAAGTCTCCTGTAGTTTGCACAAAGTAAAAGTTAAACAACATCTCAAATTAAATTCATGCATTGTTATAAATAAAAAGGTGTGATAAACCTTAGAATTGTGATAAACATAGCCAGAAAAGACAAAAGCTATTTATTTTCGCTCTATGCATCACAAACCAAAATTATTCAAGTTCAGGTGAAAACATTAGTTTGAATAGTGCCAAAGCAAGCATAAGTGCATCACGCACATGCAACCACATGAATGCATCAGCCCAGGCTCTGACCAATGGAAACATAGATTGTCACACATGTGCTGTCTTTGCAAAACCAAATGGAAATGTCATGTTCTGTCCAGGTCAATAAATACAATGGATATGGTAATATTACTTTAGTATTTCGTGAAGGTTCATATAAGTTTATGTATAGTCATCGAGAAATATGTAAAACTTTGTCAGCTTGTTGTCTGAATTGTGGTTTTTTTTTCTTTCATTTTTGCAGCCAAATTCAGAAAGGAGTTCAAGAAGGCGTTTTTGTGCTGTGCTATTTGCCCGTGCAAAGATAGCAGCCAAAACCCGCAAAGTCGCAGGGAGCAGACCTACACTTATCGCTACACCAACAGCCTGCCTCAGCAGCACAACCATCTGCTGAACCGCATCCAGGCCACCAAGATGACGAATTGCTAGGCCAGTGGGAGACAGAGTCTGCAGAGGACAGCCGACATGGACTGACCCTTGTTCGGAACTGAGTTAAAAAGACTCAAGATATGGTGACAATTTGTGGTCATTCTGTTGTCATTCCTTGGGGACCAACTGCCAATCAAGTTCAGTGCAGTTGTTCAGAATAGGACAGAGCAGAACTTGCCAGAAGATGGACAGAGAACTGAGCAATTGGATTGCCAATTAGACGGCTGGCATATGTGAAATTTGACTCTAATGACAAAAGTGTAAGATGACCTGCATTCAAAGTACACAATCACCATATACTTTGGAAGCACAATGAGATGAAACAAATAATTCATGTGCGTTTCCTATGAGCTCACCTACAAAACGTAATGAGATGTGACGCTTCCATCAGGCAAAACCATAAGTTGCTCGGGGGCTCACAAAAACAAGATCCAGACCAGGACGTCTAATCTCTATCCCTTTGTTAGCTAAATGGATTTCGTTCAATTTGTTTTGATGGATATTGTTCATGTGAGCCTGGAACAATGGGACCCTACTCAATGTCTATTGCTGCGAATGTTCACTGAAACATTTTACAACTTGTTCTCTGTACACTTTATTACACATGAACAAACAAAACACACAAGGTCTAGTGTTTTGTTGCAGAAGGACGAGAGAAAAAGCTTTTGTATTGGTGGGAAATGCAAGGCTGCTCATGCTATATGCTATGGTAACGTAATGTGAGGGACATGTCCCATTCCAATTGGATGCTGGAATACCATGTGTTTACTGTGTTTTCTCATTTTACAGAGAGTGATCTGGAGCCATGAACACAAATTGTGTACAAATCTCGTTTGTAAAGCGAATGTAATTGAAACACGATACACAATTAATGTTGTATCCACCCTCTGTGAATTACAAGTATTTATCCTGTAAATAAACCCATGTTATGAAATAAAGAAAAATTGGACGGTGTGAATTAATTGTAATATTCATTGTCACAAAGACAGAACTGAAACAATTTAATCTTTTCAATAAATGTGTGGCTCATTTAAAAATTTGCTGACAGTTGTCTTCAGATATGCCAATTATAATCAGTATTACTTTTTGAGCTCTTAAGAATTGGGTCATTTCTTGTTATAATCGTAAATTAGTTTTCGAAAAGTAATCTTTTCGTATTAGAAGCATTTTCGCAAACTCCATGAGTAGAATCCATTAAAATAATGTGGATTTATGCTGTCATTTTCGGATTTTAATGGCATTGTGAGTTGTGGAATATCATGGAAAATAATTAGCATGAAGACGATAATTCAGCAGACAGAGAAATTCTTGTCAATTATTAAAATGTTCTCCTTACGTCCATCATGTTACACATTTAGTGGTCTAAAGTCTAATATTTTCCACAGACTAGAGCTACCACATTAGAACAAAAGCTCTGAATAAAATATATTTGATCTCTCCAGAACACCAAAGCGTTTGACTAGCATATTGCTCCTTGACTGGTTATGATAATTCAAATTTTACTTCAAATATATATGTTGGGATTATATCTCTACTGCCCAAAAAAAAAATCGTTTTAGCAAGATGTAATATATGCCCAAATTTTCCATGATATACACAAATTGCAACAATATAATGTTCCTCTCAATATCATAGCCATATGCATGAACAACTAGATGTTGCAGTAAGTGTAAGAATTACGTCATACGAAATGAAAGTATGGAAAGACTGATTCTCCACCATGTCTGCCTCAGGCAATATGAGCAAGTCGATCATGACATTTTTTAATCTTATTAATGTGCGAAACGAGCAAAGGCTGTTAAAAAAGACTCCATTCAGCTCATTTTCTCTGCATGCAACAGTATAAGGCTGTCTGCTGTCTCCGAATTAGGAAAACTGAAAGGGTGTTTCTCTACCCTATGATATGAGGCCAGCAAAAGGTGGGCATTCACTGGATGTACCTATTCAACCTGTCCATTAAGAGTGTAGTGAATTGTTGGCCACCCTTCTTTCTTTCACTTTATTTATAAAACAATAGAGCCCGTATAGTTGCGTGCAGCTGCATAATTAAGTCTGCAAAAGCTGTAAGTCATTGCAAAACCTGCATCTATGCTGTACTTAAGTTGCCGCATCGGATGCTTTATTTAAGTTTTATATAAGGCAGACGATCTAATCTAGGGCAGCATTCTTTATATTCTTCAGGATGTGTTGTCTGGTCAACTTTGATGAATCAAACATCTCAATTAAACCAAACAACCCTGATGTTTTTAATCTTTAGCAAGTTTGTTTGAAGCAATTGCCACTGGAATCGAGTCTGGAATTGTCAAAGCGTCTGGAATTGAAGGGACAGCCTGCCAATAACCTGCTAGGCAGTGCAAGCTGAGTTAGCTGACTCTTGAGTCGTCTGCCAAATTCTGCTCGGAGCAAAAAAGCTGCTGACAGGAAATCCAAACTTCTCTGACTGGCTTAACTGTCCTAGATCAAGGCAGCCCCAGTGAATTGGCCAATCAGAGCAGGGATGCAGTCTCAACTCACTTAGCAGTGCAGACCGCTGACTGTTCGGGACAGAAAAAGGACAATTTGACAGCAATGCTTTAAAGAGTAGGGAACAATACATTCTTATGTGCATTTTAAGCAGACAGGCTAAATAAGAACTATCTATATATGTCATACGCAATGAAATGATACAACAGACATTAATTTCGTCAGCAAACCCTTAAATGCCAGAATCAAAGAAACTAAGCCAATTTATCAGGCGTGTAAAATCCACAGAATATGCCATTGTGCCACAAACTACTTTAAACTTTTCATCATATTAACGCAACAATATATGTTGGTTTGTCAGCAGATTTCAAACAACATATGTAAAAAAAGTTCCAGACAATACGTCAAGTTTATAACATACAAATAAGATGAGGTCAATCCAGCTATCATTCTAACTTGCATTCGAAGCAGAAGCAATGTGAGCACAACCAACTCAGACCACCACAAAATGGCTCTATTATTAAATCCCATTCACAACAGAGTTATCCTTTCAAGATAAAGCTTTCATAAAGCCAGAGGTCAGATAAGAGGTCAGAGCTTGAGACAGAACAACTCTTTCTCAGAATTCCATAGGAGTGATAACAATCGAGCGGAGGAAGTCACCTAAGTAGCTGGACTTGTAAGTGTCCCCTGCATTTAGGAGAGAAGGACACTGTCTGGTGCCAGAGGAGTCTGGCACAAAGAGGAGCTGGCCTCACCTGGCTTCCTCTTTTGGCAAAGCTTCAAAATCTCCCTCAGCTAAAAGCAAGTAGACAAAAAGAACATAACTTCAAAAATACAAAGATGGCAGATGGCTGCTGTTTTAAGAGAACATAACACTCATATTAATCTAGATTTGCATAAAATCTGATATTGATCAGATTAAAATATTATGGACGAGTGGAAACAATTCAATTTCAAGATAAATCATGCCTCCAGGGAAGGATGGTGTTTCCAAGAAACATCACGTCTTTTGTAACAAAACATTTCATTACAGCTGGGCTTTGATTTCTCTGTTTGTAATGAAGTTATTTTGCAAATAAAAGAGCACGAACTGGTGACAACTAAGAACATTCTTAGGGCAATAGACTTGTCAGTGTCAATTCAAGGTCTACACAATCGGCAAACTATAGTGTCCATAGTCGTGTAGTACACAACTATGAACACTAGTGCTTGCCGATTCACCAATCGTATGCATGAATAACAAGCAGGTCTGATTGATGGCTTCTGACAACACTAGTTATTCCCCACACCTAATTAGTTCCAGGGGTGTCAGTAAGGGCTCAGTGTTAACCCTTTAGAAACGGTCAAGGGCAAGAACTAAGTCAGTTCCCTACACAAGTAATCATGTGCCACCATCACCTAATGTCACATAGTATCATGTCAAGCTTTGGTCCTTGATAGAATAAATCAATCGTGAGGATTTCATCAACACAGGTCGTGTTACTATGCACCCCAATCTTCTTTTCGTGTGCTTCTAGTAGAAGCCATGCTGCTTGGTTTCCTCTACCCCATAGCCTTTCATTTCCTCATTGGAAATGGCCGTTTGAATAATACAACAATGAGTTGCAAGAACCCAAATGAACGATCTACATTGACACGAATCACTCTTGGTAGTTAAACCCATTCCAGATTGCCTGATAAAACCATTATATTGACGATAAAACTTTCAGTGACAATTCGCTCCTTGTGAAACTCCCTGTTGGGTTTCTCAAAACAATGAGCCCTGGAGGAGTTGTAATGGAGCAGCATATTCCCTAAAGGTAGTTTGTATCAGCCAGCGTTCAGTTGGTCCCTGAAGCAGGCAAATCTAGTCCCAACCTAATTGCAGTTTTGCAAGGAAAATCTTGGCCAGGGACAGAATCCACAATACTCACAAAGTATTTGACAATTACGTGGAATCAGAGTGTAGTTTTCTCTTGGCCAGCCTCTTCAACAAACACCGGCATCAAACAAAAAAGAACTTCATATGATACAGGGTGCAGCATAAAAACTTTCACTAGCAGCTACTGCTACCTCTTTCGTTATTATCTCAATTGACAGAGATCGCATGCGGCTCTCTATGAATATATTTTCTTGTTTCCTCAAGAATGATAGATAATATGGATCTCCACATGCACACTAATCATACCTTCGGGTCATTTTCACCTTGGCCTTTATAATACAGGCATTAGCTTATGTCACTGATCATACAGATGTGTTACAGACACCTTTGCCCCCACAAATAGGTCAGACAGATTCACGTTTAATAAGAAGGTAGAGCATTGACATCTTTGAGGAGGAGAGTGCCATTTTGGGTTCAGGTCAATTTTCTGTCAAATTAACTGGCGCATTATCCTGAAAATCATGTGATTATTTCCAGATTAGTTGGAGATTCAAATTCTGTTTCAATTGTATGACCTTGCTGGATCAAAACTGGAACCAACCTTATCATTTAATACCATAATATATATATATATGCATATATAAAAAACACTGAAGGGAGGATTCTGTGCAAATATTATATTTTCTGTGGCTTCAGAGGTGTAGTAACTAGGAAATCTCTTATTTGTAAACTTTTCTGCAACTAATGACACCATGCAAGCAGACAGAAATCTGACTGCTGTGATATATGTTCCTCAGAACAAGCCCTGCAGCATGCACCCTGTCAATAATTCAGACAATGATATTGTCTGACATTATAAGATCAAAAATCTCACAATGACCAATTAATTATACCCCAGACTAAATGTGGCAAAACTTTCAAAGACCTCATTTATAAGCATTTGAGTAACCTAGAGCTATCCCGAAAGAGGAGATGCCTGTTGCAAGTTTTTATGACAGTTTTCTTGAATATGCAATCATATATATTCAAATGCATGCAATATACAAGTAGAGGGCACTCAGAGGATCTATTGCCAGGCCAAATGAGTCTGGTCTCTGCTGGCCCATTAAATAATAGTTTGACTCACTGATATCATGGAGTCACTAGAGACTCCATGCTGATATGTTGGCCCACTGTTGGCCAAAGTAAAAGTCAGTTCATTATCCAGCTATTCTTGTCACCTTTTTGGTCCAAGTGACGTTTAAGCAAAAGGAACCGTGTCATCCCATGAACACAAAGTGTTTGACATCACTATCCTTGTCTTTCCATGAAATTATATAAATGGTACATACATGCTTTCATGTTCACAGCATTGCATCACGAGCCAATTTAGCCAGTTACATGGATACATTGTACCGGAAAATATCATGATGCATGCGGGCCAAAAGAATGAATTCCTCATAAGATGAGAGATTCTCTCTTTCCCCAATTGACCCATCTCATGTAGTAAAGTTCCTTAAGGCTTCTAATCTTGACTCTTGAGGTAGAATCAGTTGTTTCTGATGCCCATTTGTAGAATTTACAACTCTGTACAGGACATTGTCAAACACTACCAATTTTCTCCTCTGTCTCCACAATTTTCTAGCTTCTTGGCAATCACCAGAAAAAGAAGATGATTCACATGAAGCTTTCAAAACAGGACCAATAGAACTGTCTGATAATTGCTTATTTGCCCAATCCTCAGAATTCATCTGTGGCTCCTTACGTGTTGTAAGATCGTCCGTGATAACCTGAGAAGACATAGTGATGGTAGAGACAAGGTCAGAAGCATTGGCACCACTACACAAAGCCCTTACTGAATCACTAGACAGAATACACTCCTCATCTAATCTTGACAAAGCATCAGCCGCAGTGTTGAACTTTCCAGGCTGATATTTGATACTGAAGTTGTATAATGTCAACTCTGAAATCCATCCGAGAGCAGTAGCATCCAAATTGGTAGAGGTCAAGACACACGTCAGAGGGTTGTTGCCTGTTATTACTTGGAATTCATATGCGTACAGATAGTCATGAAATTTGTCACACACCACCATTTTAGTAAGAAATTCTAACTTGTGGACTAAATAACGTTTCTCAGCTGGATTTATATGTCTGCTTGCACTAGCAATTGGTTTCTGAATGCTGTTAGCCTCTTGGTAGTTCGAAAAGCCTCTTGTGCTGTGCCCCATACGAATTTGTAGTGACTTCTTTTCATGTCAATAGACGGCTCAACATTATCAAATGGTAAAACAGGAGACACTATCACTGGTAAAGAATAATGGCAGCTTTTGGCGAAGTATTGACAACATGGATTGGCACATTATGGACAATTGAAGTTATGAACTGATGATGTTGCCATAAAAATAAACCACTAGGGAGGTTACATTCTTCAGTCAAAATCGGCGTATCATTGGACCAACAACACCTTCAATACTATCAAGAGTAGTGCAATAGTGGAATGTACAGCCCTTTAACACATATTTCATTAACTGGACCCACTAGTAGACGATTGGCCTTATCTGAGTTTTTGAAGTTGACTTTTTACAGTACTTCTTTGTATGACCAGGAGCTTTGCAATAATTGCAGATGAATTTCTGTCTATCACCACCCCGAGTTGCAGAATCATTCTGTTGAACACTGTCTTGTTGAAACTCTCATTGCTTAATGTGTTATAACTCTTCCTATGTTCTAAGTGTTGCAGACGATTCTCCCACTCAGATGTTTTTTCTTTTTGATTTCATCCAATTCTTTCATAATCTTGACAAATTTGGTTGATACATTATGCTTTATTTGCAGTTTAGAGATGGCTTTCTCACTCTTTGTTCATAAGTTCCACTTTCAAACTTGTGAGGAACTGCATTCTTTATTTTTTCTGCTGAAAATAGAACATGGAAAAAGGGTGATTTAAGCATAGCGGGGATGGCTCAAAATATCGCTCCAGTCTACAAGACCGGTACAGTTTCAGATGATTTCTGATAAGAGGTATACAAATCTGTAATTTCCCCCACTCGACTAACCACAGATCATGTGCCTGAACCAGTTACTACTATACTGTCTGTACTCAATAATCATAATGGGTCTGAGATTCGGCGAATGACATTCACTTGACCTATTCTGAAAAAAAAGGCAGAAAAAAAAAACCGTGTAAAGATTTTGAATCCCTCAGCCTGCCATGAGCTGACATCTGCAATTTACGGGTTTGGGGGTTCGTGCGATGACATCATTCACATGACTGAATTGGTTGCATGAGCCTAGCATCAACATATATCAGAAGTTTGTGCACACGGTTTGGAGTAATTTTGACCTTAGTGACCTCAAAAATAGGTCAAGGTCACTCACCTTCAAACTCATTGACGGTCTTCTCCTTCCCCTGTTCATCTCTAGGGTATCATTTGTAGACGGTACGAAACATGTTTGACCCTCACTGACCCCTTGTGACGGCAAACATAGGTAAAGGTCACCCATCTTCAAACATATCCAAGGTTCGCTAAGGCACAAGTCCTGGTTGTATGATCCTAGCATCAACACAGCAGAAGCTATCTTTTCTACAATGACTGGAATATTTTTTCCTTGTGACCTTAAAAAAAGGGCCAACGTCTTTCCCCAAGGCATACTCCCTGCAAATTACATGATCCTATAGCATCAAAATTACTGAAGTTATCATCTCTACAAGGTTCGGAATGGCTGACCCTATAACCTCAAAAATAGGTCAAGGTCATCCATGTTCAAACTTATGCAAGGTCTTCTCCAAAGGCAAAATCCCTGTTGGTTGTATGATGCAAAATCATCATGTCTGAAGTTATCATTTCAACAAGGTTCAGAATGATTGACCTCTGTGACTTCAAAAATAGGTCAAGGTTATCCATCTTCAAACTCATCCGAAGTCTTTTATTCCCCCTAAGGCTTAATCCCTGTAAGTTCCATAATCCTAGCATCAAAATTACTGAAGTTATCATTTCTACAAGGTTCGGAATGGTTTTGACTTCAAAAGTAAGTCACGGGGAGCCGTACGTCTTCGCACTCATCCAAGGTCTACCCCTAAAGCATAATCCCTGTTGATTGCATGATCCTGGGATCCACTAGAAGGCACATGGGATGTGCAGATCTCTGCCTATTGCAGCAGGGACACATTGCAACTTTCGCCAGCGGGCTACATCTAGGGCCTGCAACCACATCTGAGGGTCCAAGTCAGCAAACGTGGTGGGAAAATGCGTTTGTGCACGATAAGGAAGCATTGAATCAAGCCCAAAAGCAATAGCAGGCTGTAAAAGAGCAGCATCTACCTACATATTAAGCGGCATAGCAATACATGGCTGGTAATATCCGTTTTCATCTGGAAACCAATCAGATTTTGGCGGGAAAGGCTAAGTTATCATACTGAGAACAAAATCTCTGCCCTCCAAGCAGAGATAATGCTTTTCAAGTTATCGCTTCTACAAAGGTTATGACCAGACACACAGACAATCGCCATACCTTTCCGCAATCAGTACAGCCAAGGGAAAATATAGACATCTCTAAACTTTAAAGACCCTAGAGTAAAGCTCATTCTGTAATAAAATGTGTGGAATATCTAACAAGCGTACTTTTATGTCAAACCAGCCAGATTAACAATACACATGCTGAGAAACTGAATAATTGAGGTATAGGCTCAAAGTCTTCTCAAAAAGTACCGTAAGATTGGCATTAGACTTCAATGTCAACGTCCACCAAATACATTTGTAATCTCCTGAATGCATATCATGAATAAACCATTTGCATCAAAGATATTTGCAGCCAAATAGATTCTCTTTGGTGTAACCAGCAAAAAGGCTCCAAATTCAAAGACATTACATGACACTCACAGACCTAATTAATCCAAGGCAGATTAGGTCTTTTCATATGAAAGGATTATGCCTGCCCAGGGAACAAAGACAGTGTTACAAGAGACTCATATATCCAATATGTAGTTGAGCAACCTAAGCTTTTCCTTAAAGAGCATACGACTTTCCGGCTTAGCTTCATGAAATCAAAGCACTGCTGTCATAGAGCAGCTTTGATTCAGTACATTGTAAATACAGCACATTAATACATATATTGTAAAGGCATCTCAAAGGATCTCAGCTCTGAGAGCTCTTCAGGAAACTTCAGACAACGACCTCGTGAGTCATGGGTCTAAAAGCTCTAGTGTTATTAAACAATTGAGAAAGATTACTAACATATGGCATGGTTAACCGTGGTCAATAGAACTTCGAGCAGTATGAACTAAGACAGCTTACTACATGCACGAATGTGCATAAATGAATCAATGGCAGTATATATATATGAAATACTAGTGACACACTAACAGTGATGTAACAATGATGTAAAAGAAGTATCTATGTACACAAGTCATCAAAAATATTTTTATTGCAACATAACTGATAGAATGGTAAACAACAGCTTTTTTTTTAAAGAATTAACAATTAGCCCAAAGCCAAACTTGATACATCATATGCAAGACGGAATAAGAATATACATGGACAGAATTGGTACAAAATAAACTTCAGTGGCTTTTATGTAAACAATAACTAAAGAAAAAGGCAATTTAGAAATGTTACTTATTTTGTTAAGGTGTCCACTGTTCCATTACACAAAAGCAACGGAACAATTATGACTCATGAAAAAGCAGATTTACAATTTGAAAGACTCAATCTAAAATATTATCGGTGTCAGCTTCAAGCTTTTAACATTGCCAAGAACAGCTGCAATTCAACTGCAACAGCCAGCAACAACGAGCAGGTATCTCAGGGCAAAGTATCAACTACATTATACATACATGCACTAAAAATAAACCCATGAATCAACTGGACAAATGGACAAAAATATCAAAATCTCAAGTGCATTACGTGATTATTCCCACTTTGATATCGAAGGCAGGTATGGCTAACCTTTGCCATTATTGTGTCATTAAAGCATTTAATTAATATTAAATATATTCATTGCATGATATTGTTAATAATACATTCAAATTTTCAGGAAGCTTAATAACTCCATTATGGAAGAGAGTAAAAGCTAGCTGGCAATTATTCCGTACAAAAAAAAAATCCATTGTTATAATTTTGATAATTCATACGTATTGGACTCATTCTAATGTAAACCAAATTAGGCATTGGCAAAATGAGTTAGTTTTATTGCATGATAAGTACACACAATTTCTTATTTTCTATACAACCAAAAACATTTTCTGCATCAAATTAAAAATTATATTTTTTCCAGGTTTAATTGATTTAACAAGATTATGGTATCAATGCCCATGCCATTACATCTTGGTACATAACACAAAATGACCTTCAAGCACAGACTTAGGGCTCAGTGTAAGTACCAAAATATTGAAACTACTGCCAGTCAAATTCAAGAGGGGTACTCCTCATGAGTCTGGAATTCAGTGCTGTCTCAGCCATCTTCGATGCTGCAGCCCAGTCCAAGTCAGCGGCTGCGTTTTGATAAGGGTTCCAGGCCTCCATCACAAATGGCCTGCAAGTGAAAGCACACTCATTGAAATTAATGTCATGATCCGCAGTGATATTAGACCGCTATTTAAACTACACACTCTCCCAGTCTGATGTTTGACTGAGTTGTACACCAGGCAAACATGACCTCAATATGTAACTCAGTAAAATTAAATGTATCATGGCATTTTTGTAAAATTAAATGTGACATTGCATTTTTTTCTCATTTTCCATTGTTATGATATAAAATTGTTAAGCCAGATAATTGCAAACAAGAGTTGTTTGCATGACAGACACAACTTAAATCATAATGAAATATCTCAATCACTCACATTTTGCATTCAACATGTGGAAGGAAGGCATTGGGATCGTAGTTGGTGGTCCAGTAAATAATGATGTCCTTGGGTCTAGAGATGAGATCAAGTACTTTGGTGAGACCTTTCTTCAAGTTGAAGGTTTCAGGGCTTCCGGCCACACCCCATGCCCAAACACACACGAGTTCCAGGACATCGAGGTCAGGGCTGCCTCCCTGCGACACTTCACTGCTATCACCCTCAGGCTAAACAAAAACAAAACTAATTATTTACTTCACTCATGAGCAGCTCAGGAGCATTTTAGGGGGGCTGACCAGCAGTAAAAAAGAAAAACAAAATTCCATTACTTAAATATTAATTCCAATGACCGAGCCTCAACAACCTTTGTTACATGTATATAGAAAATTTCAAAATAAAACAATTGCATATATATATCACATTTATGTTGTAGCAATATCCTCACATTTTGTATTGTTATAACCATTAGAACTTCTGTAGTAACAATAAAGCCACTTAAAATTATTCTTCACTCCCGAAATTTTAAAAGTACATACATATATTATGCACCCATGTTTTCCCCCTTATCAACAATACAATTCTATAACTACCTCTATTATAATTTTACCTCAAAGGAATTTACCTTTTCTATCACTTCATTTATGTACAAGTAGGTCAAAAGACGAATCAGTTTCTTCACAGCCTCTGGACGTTCTTTGATAAAGTTCAGCCTCTGAATCTCAGTTGTCAGCAGATGGCGCTTGAAGGTAGCAGCGCCCTCTTCTGAGTACTTGTCTGTCAAAATATCCGTGAGATTCGCCTCTGAAAGTCACAAAGTATGCATGAGAATTTTAATTCAGATCTGTCAGCCAAAAATGAAAATAAAAAATGTTTGAAAACTTGCTTCTATATTCACTTTCTTAGCTCTGGCCCCAACACTGACATACAATGCCATCATTGATAAAATTTTAGATCCTCAAGTCCCAATGGTTGCTAAAGAAACATGGTTTTGCCCCATTAAGCTCCAAAAATAGCACTACTGTTGAGACAAATTGAACAATTTGTGGGCTATTTTTACTTATACTTATTTAGATGCCATGGAAAAAATAACCAGCCATAGTGTTCATATGAATCCTCATCTTTCCATGGAACATGTCACCTGGGCTAATACTTTCTCTAGTGAGCCATGCTGGAACTGGAAGCCAACATCATGTGCAAAGAATATGACAGTCCAAAAAATTTGCAATTTTCAAAGTTGATAGTTTTTTTTCTTCTTCTTTTTTTACGGAGACGCTTACCTGACCAAACCATCGTGTTTACCCGTTGTACTACACCTTAAAGAATACATTCCCCTGATAAAATCATGGTGCTCTCATAGAATCAACATGCTATCATCATTGGTAATAGTGTTTTTTGTAATTTTTTGGGAGGCAAATATAATCTTTGATACAAGTTTGCAGGACATTTAAACATGCCTAATTTATCAATACCACCCTAAAATCACATCCATATAAAAGAAAATTTTATTGGCTTTCATTTTGATGCTTTAAATAATCATGCTATATTTTAATATTAATCATGTCAAAAATGTATTCAAACAGCAGTTATGTCATACAAAAGACAAAGACATCAATCACGAATATGATTATCAATTTGAGGCACAGTTACTTAATTGCGAGTTTTGGGAAAGTTGAAATATGATACTACAAAACAGGGGTTTCACTCATCATGTGGAACTCTAAAAATCAACCGAATATACCAAACAAAAGCCCAAAATCTGTACTATCCCTCTATGTACAATACATAATGGTGTGACATTGGTGTCTTTCAAATTGATTGAAGGAAACAATAAATTCTAGCGAAAATAACAAATTACACAATTTTGCATATCGCTGAAAAAGTGACACCACGGCTCCAATTCTTTGTATCAATCAAAGTCAGTCACAGAGCTGAACAGAGGTAAGTCTTTGCTATCTTCACAATTTTAAATTTTGAAAATCGAAAAATTTGTTATCAAAGGAAATTACAATAAAGTTGTGATAGGCTGGGACCATCTCTTGCAATATGCTTTAAACTGTGCAGCAATTTCCTATATTTTCAATGTTAAATTCTCCAAATATTCATACCTCTAGAAGCTTCATTTCTTGAGGGCACCATGATTTTATTATAGTAATTGAAAGTAGAGATGTTATCTCTGCTGGTGAAATGACAATAATATCTGGGAGAGCACCTCCTTCAGAAATATTCAACTGTGAAGTTGACCATTTTCAGATTGAAGCATTGGTAAAAGATAGGACTTGGTGAAACTGCCCAAAATATTTAAATGTGGCTACCATGGCAACTGCTAGATCCTGAGCCATAATATTTTAGGAATAGTGTTTGTAACCATAAAACCACACATTCTGATGACTTGATCAAAATCCATGATCTACCACATTCCAAATTTTTTTGTAATTTTTTGGGAGGCAACATTTTCATAATTGGTCAATTTTTTTCCACAAATGCCTCTTTTAAAAGCTTAATCTCAACTTTTAACTGTACTATTGATTTCCATTAGACGTAAAACAGTTGACAAAAAAGTATATTCAATGGGCAATTCTCAATTTGTTTACAAAATAACAATTGATGGTACCAAACTATTGATTTCTGTGTGAATCTGCTATATCCTACATATACATGTATTAGCAAGAAGCAAAACACATAATTTGCCCATGGGAATACGATGAATAATTCATATGACATCTCCCGTATGTAATAAATCTGCAAAACACTAGGGCTGTTCCATTTAAAAGGGGGGGGGGGGGGGGGGGGCGACAGGAAAAATTCCAGACCTCCCCCACCCATGCTTTTTCTCTATTGGAGAACTTGGGAAGAACACCCCCCCCCCCCCTTCCCTGCTTTTTCAAAAGAACCTTCCTGTTCTCCCTCCTTTTAAAAATGGAACAGCCCTCATGTAATAATAATATTCACCTGGCTGAGTAGTGAGCCTAACATCACCGAAAAATGGAGTTTCTTCTTGCTGCCAGGTGAATTTGACCTGGTCAGCAGAGGTGGACAATTCTTTGTAGGACTCTCCCAACTTCTGTTTAAGGACACCTTTCAAAGTGTCAACTTGGCCCGCAAGGTTTCCTTCACTCAACACAATCAGCTTAACTGACCAATGGTTCCTGACACTTGTACCTGATTCCATGCTGCCGTACTGAAATCATGAAAATGTTGTCATTATTTTACCCCCAATTGATGTGGCATTGAGGCCTGATGGGTTCCTTTGATTAAACATTGAAAAAAAAATACCGGTAGGGGTCTAAGTTAATTAGTCCTTGCAAGACTTCATAGTGATGATTAATAATGTCTGTCATTCAAAAATAAATTTTCAAAAAACAAAACAAAACAAAATGCTGACAACTATGCTAGTACACACTAGCATCTAGGCCTGTGTGTCACTGATAAAAACTATTTTGAAACTGCAGTTACTGTTAGCAACAGGACCGCAAATTTGAATTCTGATGAATCGCCTAAGTAAGCTTCAAATTCAGTATAAGGCCAGTCAAGTCGGCACAACAAAGCAATACATTTTCTAAATGTGCTGGAGAAGCATATGCAATGTTTACTCTAAATAATGCTGTTTGCACACTATAACTTCACCCGAACAAAGTTAAAACTATTTCAGAGATAGTTCTAAGTTTGCAGAAATTAACCTGACATGATCATACTTTACTGAACTTTCACAAATTGAGTAAATCATTCAGAATGACTACAAAGTGTACCAGAACATTAAATTGTGCACATTACAGAGAAAAAAAAAGTGCAAAATCACTTCCTATCAATACAAACCTCAACAATGCGAGTAATCTTGATTGCTGTCTGACTATTAATGACATCCTTAAGGTGAGCCAGGGCATCTTGGTAAGTTTTCACTTCCTCTTGAGTGGGAATAATGTCTTTTTCCAGCAACGGCCCCAGACGTACGCCTGGCTTTTGCAAGAACTTTTTATCTGGTTTTGATTTACTGTCCTGACCAGACTTATCTTCAACATTTTCATTCACATCCGTATTTGTTTCAGGCTCATCCTCAACAGGGACATCTTGGGGCACTTGGGGCACTTCTTTGGTTTCTTTGGTTTGTTCCGCTGGAGTAACATCACCATTCACCTGTTTAGGATCAACTTCAGACATCTTGATTCACTAAAAATGAACAAAATATATGATCGAGGTTAGAATGGAATCAAAGTTAATCATACCTTCCTACATAAGTATATAAGTATTCACTGTTTGTCATCGTATCCTATCTTTTATTGCAAAACAAAATACATATTATACAAGTTTATATCTTTGGTAAGACAAAATTTTTGCACTTCTGTGTGTAAATGACATTGGACCAGCATTGACGTAATGTAAAGTACTAAAACCAGTAAGTGACATCACACAGATTCTTCTATTTTGTAATTTGTTTATACAATTATGTTCACATGAACGGGTATGTGCTGCAGGAATGGGTATGTGCTGCAGACGTGGACTGGCTGGTGTTAAAAAATTGAAAATCTTTGATCAAAGGGCTCTCTCAATTACATCAACCTGATCACTCAGAAAACTACTAAAATTGCTTCCATGAGACCATTTAAGTGTATGTCTGAAAATTTTCCAGGGTGCTCGACAAACATTGCGAAGGCATTACTACAAATTTTATTAACCGGCCAGTTTTCTTAGTGCCTTAGTGACCCAGTCTATCAAAATGCTGTGGTATCCATTTTCCATGGCAATGTAATGATACCAAAGTTTTCCCCAAATGGCTTAATCATTTCAACTTCACTGCTGCCTTGTCAATTGTGGGATCAAAAGGTTTGAAAGGTATGTGACTTTGCAATTGATTACATTTTACAAGACTTCCTTATAAGTTATGGTGATGCCCCCTGACCAGACTATTTACATTATCACAGGAGTACGTGTGGTTATCTGAATCAGCACCCAGCTGGCAGGGGGGGGGGGGTTTCATTCTAGTTACCATGACACCATCAGCCAACAGCTACATATATGTATCATGTATCAATGATGCTTGACAAGTCCAAGAAATGCCACGATCCAAAATGATGAATACCCTACGACTAGATGCTCTCCCATAGACTTTTTCCGAGCAGACCTCAGTCAGATGACAGGCGTCAAGAGTCGACACGCCACGTGCTCTGGAAAACTTCACGTGCTCTCCATTTTTCGCCCACTCTGCTGTCAAATTTTAGACCCCACCAAAATCATATTGAATCACACCATCCACTTCAAATAAGCTTACCTAGTAATAAAAGGGGGTTTGTTGAAGTTCACTGCCGAGTGTAGCTCAGGTATGCAGTGGGCTAATCAGTGTTTGAAAGTCTTCCCTGAACTGCGATACTCACGCCTACGACTCCGGTCTGCCCTGACCCAGATACTCAGGTCGCCTCTTCCTCCACGTGTTTCCGCTGAATCCAAAACATAAACAAACCCACGTGGTCGCTGTCAGCTCTGCATGCAGTGACAGCTTGCACAGTATTATGGGTTAAAATTGGACATAAGGAGTCGTTCAAAAGGATAGGCCTAGAATCTGTCTAATAAATTACTCTTAGACCTGAGTGCTAGCAGTCGTGAGAAATTTTATCAAATGAGAAATTTTATCACAGGACTCATGAGGAGTATATCTAGTTTTGCCTTGAACTACCATATTGGGGCATGCATAAAATAAAGGCTATATTCTGAGAGCTAGGTTGGGGGAGAGGCGGGGGGGGGGGGAGCCAAGTGAGCATTGCCCTCATGTGCATCCGAGTTTGCAGAATGAGGGCCATAACCTATGAATCGATTGTGTAAATAATTAGTGCACACACACGGCGACACACTATTACTAGTCTTGGGGAGAATTTCAAATTTCTTAAGCTGCGCTACAGCAAAACCCTCAGCGAATCCCACATAGCACACAGGCATTACAAAACTGTTCAGTGTTCGTCTAACTGGCATGAGGACGCACGTTACACTTTCATTTTCCAGAGCAGAACTCTAACACACACTTTCGTTCCAGAGCTGAACTCTTATTTCATACAGTAACACTATATGCCTGATATGTCTCGGCTATGTTTTACAAAGTTTGGAAAATATAGAAAAAAAAGTTTTCGTTTCTGAAGTAGAACTCTGATCAGTGTTTGAAAAAAGCAGTATGCGGTCATCCAAGACGACCATTTATGTCTACAGATACCAATTATATAACCCAAGATGTCCTAATTTTTTAACTCATGAATTTCTCCCATTTTTTATTGCATTTCGAAAAGGTTCAAAATATCAATAGCACTCCTCCTGTTCAGATTAAGCCAATTGAACATCAAATACAGTATATGCATTTCAGCAACTACATTATACAACATGACAGTGTTCCATACAAAATACAACTTTAAGATTTGTATTAAAGTTTAAATAAAATAAAAAATACAAATCTTAAAGTTTGTTTTTGTATGGAATTATACTCCACACTAATTTTTCATGTCTTCATTTATAAGTCAAAATCTGTTTCTCACACTGATTACTTTTAGTTGGCAACTGAAGGAACTTTACATAATCAATTGCTATTCCCTTCAACAGCTATGGATTACTGGGTTTTTGATTTGGCATTTAAATCAGTTATATATATTGTCCCTCACTTCTGCAAAGTTGCTATGAGATTCAGACTGAGTTATATCAAAAGGGTAAACTATGTTGGCTCATGAGACTTTGCAAGGTCACCGAGACCCTCAATATGAACCATAATGAGTTTGACTTAAACAAGACAATCGTGTCAGTGTATGAACAGGCCCATGCCAAGATGTTGCATGAGATCAATGATAGCGTACGTAACCCCAAACTAAGAACTTATAAAATATTCAAGAAAGATATTCGAATAGAACCCTATTTGTTTCATGACTTTCCTAAATCAATTTATTGTAATATAGCTCGTTTCAGGCTGAGCTCTCACAACTTAAATATCGAATTAGGTAGGCACAAACGCCCATTTGTGCCCGCTGAGGAAAGAACTTGTGAAAAATGCAATCTTAATCAAGTTGAAGATGAATTTCATTGCCTAATGATCTGTGAACAATTTAATGCCATTCGCAATAACCTATTTGATATAGTATGTAAATGTATTGATAACTTCTTTGTTCTTAACCCATCTGAACAATTTCTTCAAATATTAACAAGTAAAGATACTAACTTAAACTGTGCCCTTGGAAAATTCTTAAAAATTGCAATAAAATTGGATCGTAAAACATAAGTATTAGGTTCTCAATTATCATAGTACTAGGAATTGACTAGTCAGGTAAATTGTCCATTACCTCTTGGACCTATCAGAGTGGTTGGTGGCACATTGAAAAAGCTGTTTCCAAGTGTTTGGATTTTCATTTGTATATATAAGCGTGTGTGTTTTATTATTATTATTATTATTTTTTTTTTTTTTTATTATTTTTTTTTTTTATTACTATTATTATTATTTTTTATTTTTTTTCTTTTGTACATATCTTGTTCATTGTATTCACTTATGTAGACTGAATTGTATGTTATCTTGTTTCAACCCTTCGTGATAGGTGCTCATTATATATCAGTATTACCAGTGGTGTTAATTGTACTAGGTGCTCAAAGATACATATATTTATTAGTTCATTACCTGCTGTATATAGTTATTTATGTTTTTACTATAGCGTTTTAGAAAAATTTCATGCCTTTATTTTATTATATTTTCTTTATTATATATGTATATATTATTATTTTCTTCTCTTCCTTTACTTTATTTTTATTTTTTATGACACATGTATCTGCACTGATATTGCGTTGTCAATAAAATTATATATATATAGTGAGCATTGCCCTCATGTGCATCCGAGTTTGCAGAATGAGGGCCATAACCTATGAATCGATTGTGTAAATAATTAGTGCACACACACGGCGACACACTATTACTAGTCTTGGGGAGAATTTCAAATTTCTTAAGCTGCGCTACAGCAAAACCCTCAGCGAATCCCACATAGCACACAGGCATTACAAAACTGTTCAGTGTTCGTCTAACTGGCATGAGGACGCACGTTACACTTTCATTTTCCAGAGCAGAACTCTAACACACACTTTCGTTCCAGAGCTGAACTCTTATTTCATACAGTAACACTATATGCCTGACATGTCTCGGCTATGTTTTACAAAGTTTGGAAAATATAGAAAAAAAAGTTTTCGTTTCTGAAGTAGAACTCTGATCAGTGTTTGAAAAAAGCAGTATGCGGTCATCCAAGACGACCATTTATGTCTACAGATACCAATTATATAACCCAAGATGTCCTAATTTTTTAACTCATGAATTTCTCCCATTTTTTATTGCATTTCGATAATAAATAAATATATATATATATATATATATATATATATATATATATATATATTTATTTATTAACACTTTACAGTTGTATTAATTATAAATATTAAGAAAATAACAAGTATTAGAGTGCAGTATAGTCGAAGTAATATAGATTACTATGCAAATAATTATTATGAAATTGCTAATTATAAACATAAACTTTTGACTGGGTTGCTCCATGATTGCTGAGAGTAAAATTAAGAGATTGAGTGCGAGAGATCAGTCCTGCAGGAAAATCTTGAAAGCATTAAGTGACATTTAACATTACCTACAAAAAAGAAATATATAGATAATACAACACTCGATCATGGTTAGTTATACTATATATACAAGTTATACTTCCTTTTTTTGTAATCCAGAAGCTTAGTTCCAAAATATGGGCAAATTGGGCTATTCAAGTCAAATTTAGGATCAAACAAAGGTAATATCTATAATCTTATATACTTCAAATATGACAATAAAGGCCCGTAGCCAGTCGCTAGCGTTGGGTGGGTCTTTTTCTTAAAAATGGACCAATTTCTTTTAAATAGTGTTCCCTGATGTGGACCAATGTGTGGATATGGACCAAGTTGGGTGGGCCGAACGACCCCCTCGACCCCCCCCCCCCCCTTGGGTACGGGCCTGCAATATGAAACAAGCATCATTGGCCCAGCCTTCTAATAATTCGATGAAATTTAAAACTATTAAGCATTTTCCAATATGACAAAAACAAAAGTTAATTTAGTGCATTGTTTAGGCCTTATCAATGAGAATATATCTGCAGTTTTTACAACCTTGTAGTGATCCATAACTCAACTCCCAGGTGAGGTGAGGCACAGTGGCACGAGAAGTGTGCATTTCTTAAGTGCCTCATTTTGGGGAGGGGTTGCCACCCAAATCTCCCCCCACACAAGCCGCCACTGAACATAATATTAAATTAGGACCATGGATGCAACGCTGTTCTCTTTAACCACAAGGGGCGCAATACGTTCAATACGCGCCACACAGATTATAATCTTTTTTGCGCGCCATCTACTGTTTAGTAAGTTGTGATCGTCAGACTGCCTGGTATCAGAAGGTAAGAATTTTCAAGGTTTTGTACATATAAGAGCTCTTTCAGTCAGTGACAGTTGCCCGAAGACGTATACGAGTAGTATTAAAAGCTAGAGATACAGGTTACATAGGGCCATGAGACGTAGAGCTTTTAAAAAATGATATCTGCTTGAAAACCCAAGACTGGCAAGAGACGAACAGGATCAGTTCGGCAAGGCTTCCAGTTCCAAGCAAAGGTTCCAGATTGCAGTCTGAGATTGAGACGAATGTGCTTTGCCTATCGCCATTCTTTGTAGTGGTCGAAAATCATGCACGAGTTGACGTAATACTTCCGAGACGTGCAGGGGGAAAAAAAAAGGTATTCGGCAATTTATGCGCCAGAGACCGCCACCAGTACTGTTTCTGGCTGTCTCTCAGTTAAGGCTGTGACTATGAGCCTAATCCTAACAATAATTAAGTTCAACAAGAGCATTGGTGTTTGAAAAAGGAAACAGATACAGACTTTAGTGACATTGGTGTTCAAACATTTTTGACCAAATGGTCATATGCATTTACATTGCAGAGTGAGGTCGTCCAGTAAGATATTAGTTAAAAAGATCTATGACATGGGTGTGCTTCACAGCGGCAGCTTTGCTTCTCATTGGTTATTGCAGTTCCTATGATAAGATAGATTCTCTTAAATTCTCTTGATGTCTGGGGTCGTTCTGACCCATTTATCATATATGTATTCTCTACCTTTTATGGACCTAGAGTCCGCAATAAAGTTGACTTGACTTGACTTGACTTGATATGCAACTGTTGCTCTGTGAGTTGCCATTTTTGTTGATACTTAATCAACCAACCGCGACATTGTTTGGGTTTGATAAGACAAAACAACCTATCTGTCTATGTCCATGGCAAACCTGTGCTTTCATAGTTGTATATTTATTCAAAACATAAAAGCACAGGTTTGCGAATGGACATGTAGATAGATAGATAGATAGATAGTTTTAATATTGAGGTAACATTACTAGTAGTGGGTGATTATAATTATACAGTGCATTGTATAATAATACGTTTTTTTATATTTCCTTTTAGAAGGTATCTTTTTTCCTTTGAAACTTCGGTAGTGAGGGCACCCTGCAAATATGAACAAAAATAAAAAGGGGTTTTAACCATTCTTAATGCAGACAGTTGTCCTAATAACACGTATTTCAGCTAATTAATCCACATGTTGCCAATAATGCATGTATTTCAAATATTTTCGTTGTGGGATAGGATAGGATAGGACTAAATCATGGATTCTTTTTTTTTTTTTACAAGACACTACACTAAGAGCAGTGGTGATGTGTCGGAGCCAGCAAATAAAAGTAAATTGCTGGCACTGCATTTGACACTCCAATGATTCTAAAACAACAACATTGCCACGGTTGAACAAGCAACTGTCAATCAAAGTGACAACTGTGTGAGTTGCCAGTTGCACTTGACCATTTGGTCAAAAATGCTTGAACGCCATTGTAACAGACCTCTGGCATAGAGTTGTGAAACTGGAACGCTTGTTTTTCACCCCTCTTATTCTCTTGAAATTTAAATGAAATGCCCCTTATCAACCATATGACATGCGTGACGGTGTTCGAGTGGGCCAAGTGAAGCTTCAGATGATCCTCGGAACTACTCGGATGATCCTCGGAACTACTCAGATGTTTACCGAAGGACATTTATTCATTTACAACCTTACATGTGTTTTGATTCAAAATTGATTGATTGATTTTAGTTATCAAAGTCATTTAAAATGGTCTGTTTCAGTTTCTTGCGAGAATTTGCTGGGATCAGGGCACCTAACAAATCGTTAGTATTTAAATTTATCTAGGCTTGCTCATTGTGATCAGGATGTGACTAAACTATACATGTAGCATCTGAGCTCGGAGAAATTAGGTCTAATTTCTCCAAGATCTGAGCATGTAATCAGTAACTTGATATGACGTCCCATCACGTAAATAGCTAAGTAATCATTGGTAATGATGCCACTATGCTAAAAGATGGTCAGCGCTATGAGACTGTTGCACCTATCTACTCTTGTCTCCATGCACCTATATATTAAATCAGGCTTGTCAATAAAACGATATATATATTAAAAGGAATCTTCCAGCTGAGTTTGGGGGCCAGCACTGAATTAGTGAAAACACTCCCATCTCATCTTTACCATTCCCACTGTAACATATCTAAATTACATGTACAGTATTTTCATAGACAAGTTGTGTGGAAATTCACTTAGCTTGTTAATTAGTTATTTAATTAAAATGTAGAAATTGTTGCATTTCCGGCTCATTGCCTTGGAGGTAATTCAAAAGTCATGAAGTGGTTACAGTAATGGGCAATAGAGCAAAATGGCCCTCCCTCAACACACTTTCCCATATATTTATTTTGCCTCTAATCATGGAGTCATAAGAGCCTCAGTAGAGGGGTTTGTATGACTTAAGTTTGGGTGTTTCAGCCATTAATCCTCAGATGTTTACCATAATTCTGATAACATCAGAAAACAACATGTAAAATAAATAATTAGCCATTATGAGCTTGAAAATACAGAAAATTAAATAATTTTATTTCTCAGAAACTATATACTATAGGATTCTTATTTTATTTTTTCACTGCAAAATTCAGTAGCCCAAGTATGACAATTTGACAAATTTACATAGGATTCACAAAGGGGAAGTTTAAAGGGAAGATCAGTGTTCTGGCATGAATTTGAAATTGGATCAGCTGATGGTCATTCGTGAATAAAGATTTGGGCTAAAATGGAAAACAAGTAACTTTTGCCCTTCTCCAGCGTTCTGTTTTGAATTTGCTGAACTGCTTCACTGACCTACAGCTGAACACCCTTGAGGTCAAATGGTGAACCTTTGAGATTTTAAATACTATACAGTGAAACTTGTAGGCGATTATAGCCTAGAATCACCGCTCAAGCAGCTTCAGTTGACTTTACAATTACACCCTTGGCAGGCCAGTCCAGAGCCTTTCTCAACTCCCTGGGGAGTATTCAGCCTTGGACACGGGGTTAACCACAGGGTCTTAAGAGCTCACAGTGCGATCACTGTGGGTACCTAATGCCAAGTACCCATTGCACCTGGGTAGGGTGAGGCAATGGTTGATGAAGATCTGCCCAACTCCTCTATGCCATGGTGGTGGTTCGAACCCACAACCTTGCGGATTGCAAGCGGACACCTTAACCACTAGACCACGGCATCCCACTTCTTCTAAAGACTTTCTCACTGTTGAGACAACCCCAGAATTGTTTCTATATCAACTTATTATCAAGTGCTTTTAGATCAGGACTGAGAAAATCAATGTGAAGGGGAGCTTTGAGAACACTAAATTAATTGAGGGAAATGAAGGTTTTCCAATTAATTGTAATTTACTGTGTGGGTTAGTGATGTCATACATACGTAGGCCGATGTATTTTTTTGTATTTGTAACCTTCAACTGTATGTTTACCATTATAATTGACCTCACAATTAAGGAGCACCTCACTAGTGAGACCTTTGAACTGGTGAGGTTCTACTTTGCCTGCAACTGGCTGTTGGTGTGATGTTCCCTTGGCCAGATGCGGTACTCTGTTATTCCTCTAGTACTCAGTTCAAGCTAATCATGCTTCTGCTAATTTCAGCTTTGTTCTGAAGTCCAGGCAAAATTGATCGACAGACCTATGGGCTACTTGAGTAGGAAGATGGGAGTGTCGGCTCCTCTATATGAGGCTCTAGTGCTTCAATTAGAGCTTGTTTTGGCTCAGCCTGGGATGTCATTTGAGAGGTAATGACACCTTAGCATATCTAGACTTCTGTCCTAATTACTGCTGACCTGAAATGCTGATCTGTAATTTTCTGCAGAAGCTGATTGGTATGGTCAATAGGTCAATATATAAGGCTGTGACTTTGTAAAGGTTCGATAAAGATATGTTCTTTCTTTATCCCAGTACCCATGAACTATGTATGTTGCTACAGTACTACACAGTACTACAGAGGTAGTACAGTACTACAGATGAATTCTTTCCAGTTATTTATCACTCCAGATTCATTTATTTTCGGTTCTTGAAGATAAGTTTTACATTTCGTGACAATTCAGAGCTATTCAGGAAAATAACTGTTTTGGCATATTCTGATGATATTCGTGTTAATTTATCATGGAAAATTGGAAGTATTGTTCCTTATAATGTAGTTTTTCCGCTGTGGGAATGATTGTATTGGGTCATGAGTCCTGACCTAATTGCCTCCCCATAATAGTTGTTTTGAAAGACCATTTTGATGAAGTGACAATTGATGCTCTTTTGTCCAATTCTGAATCTGAAATTGAAGTGACGCAGTAAATATTGCTGCCATTATGCCATAGAAAGAGACACATCCATCATTCGTGTTGTATGGGACTTTTTGGTCTTCACTGAACGTAGAAACATGGAGTCAGATAAGCACATGGTAGAAATGACATTAAGTAGTACTTACTACCAAATGGCAATACGGAAAGAAATCAGCAATTGAGTTTTGTCGAAATGTCATTTGTTGGTAGAGATTTCCTGTATGCTAACACTACTGTATGTAGCATGCACGATATATTATTAATATCACTTAATAGAATGTGCACACAAAGGGCTACACTGAAGCATTGCTGAGACCCTAGAATATGTCATAAGACGTGACTTATAAGGTGGGTTGAGAGCCCTTGAGGGCGCAGTGACCTCTGCCTGCCTCTGACTTAATCAAGTTGGTCTTGAGTGCCAGACGCCCATGTTAAGCGCAGCCCAAATCACCAATTGCACATCCTTAATGTAATCATTGATGTTTCCGGTCTTGCCATGCGAATTGTTCCTGGCAATTTTCAGTTGGCAGTTGAGGCAAACAATTTCGTGAACAACCAACCCACTGCTCTGCTGACACCCATGCTCATTTGTAGTACTGTTTGAGCCATTGTTGTTCTACGGGGACACGTCTTTAGTGTAACACTTGCTGTTTTAGGACCCCGTGCATGCAGATTAAAATTTGAGCATACCCTGCCTGTCATATATGGTATGGTGATTTTGATAGACATCAATTTCTTATTACTATATATACTTAATTTAGAAATGTATGAAAAGGAAAGCAAATACTTCGAATCATTCAAGATAATTTCCGAGGAGATCTTGGCAAGTTGCTGAAAGCTACAATATCCAGGTGTGTAAAACAAAAGAAGGACAAGGACTAACCAGGAAATTGTGAAAAAGGGCTAGGTGGGTTGGTTGTACGTATGTAATAAATACCTCTCAAGTGACATGTTTTACTTGGATTTCATCATCGGGCCATGTACATTGCATGCGAGGATTCTGCCGTGCATGGATTGTTTACACCCCGGGTTGACATTCCTTCAGGATGGCACAGCTGCAGATGTGCGAGGCAAATGGCTGCTGAGAATGGAATAGTTATGCAAACGAGGCTATGGTGGTATGAAGTGGAGAGTTCAATGTACCTTCGTCCATTGTTCACATGGTGATTATATTGAATGGGTTTTCTGGCAGTCATTGTATAAACCAATAATTCCTGCTCCAAATAGAATATGTGAAAAGTGTACGTTAAACTTTGTAGAAGACGAAATTCACTGTTTGATTGTCTGTCCTGGTAATGAGCAACACCGTGTTAACCTTTTTTTGAATGCAACTAAATTTATTAACAACTTCTTGTCTCTAGATGATATAACTAAGTTTACAGCAATAATGACAAACAAGGAACCTGAGTTATTAATTAGTTTAGGAAAGTTTCTCCTTCAAGCTGATGTGTAGAGAAAACCATCTCCTGTATCCACACAGTTATTAATTTAGTTTATTAGTTTATTAGTTATGATGTGCTTGTCATGTTTTGGACTTTGAGAGTGAAATGTTTTTATTAGCGGCTTGTATTTTTTTCTATTGTGTATGTGGATTTTAAACACGTATTATAAGTTAACTTGGTGGCTGGAACCTTGATTATTGACATTTTATTGCTTTCTGTACTTACATTAATGTCTCTTTCATGTTATCTTTTAACTGAATGACATATGTATCATTTATGATATTTTACATGTCAATAAAATCTATATATATATATGTATTTTTCTTGCGTTGTAATCATTGTGAGCATTGTGAGTGACTGGTCAATGCTAACAGCGTTTGGTTATCTGGCCTATGATGTCAACTTGTTAAGGCTAACTTACTTAGTTCTTGATTTAATTTGGTGGTCGTTGGTGGCGCATTAGTGATGTTGGGTTGAGGAATTTTATATTAGGAAAGAAAACAGCGTTTAAACTTATCGAAGTTATCTTCCTTTCTTATACCAGCCTTGTACGGGTCACTAAAGTTGATTTAACGGTTGTGCACCGTATTCAAGTCGTTTTGTTAGATGACTTGGTGAGTCAAAATTGAACTGAACTTCTTATTATTCAATCTCAGTTAGTCTGTTCTGTAGATGATCGGCTGCCGAGAAACTGACGTAATGATGAGACGATAAAGTGTACGTTGAGTATCCATATTAACCCCATCCCATGTTTGCCACTTACTGCCTCAGCTTAGAATCTTGGTAAATACGTTACATAGAATAATGGCCAATGATGAGATTAAGCCACACATTAACTGCACTGCGCTAAGGTCTTTCGCAGTTTACAACATTGTGAGATCAGAACATAACTTAAGAAGGCACATTCCTGTTTAAGTTGGTCTTACCTTTGGATTGGTCTTAATATGAGGTACAACTGTGTGGAGCCTTCTCCCTTAGTTTTGTCAACCATGTTCATGCGCTGCTGCTGCTGTTGCTGCTGCTGCTGCTGCTGGTCCTGCGATGAGGTTGCCAAGTGTGACCCTGGTGTCATCCGCACTTGCATGACCTACCAAGCCTTGCAATGACATTTTCAGTTGCGTGTGAGGTCCAAGCATGATCACTTACAAGTACACATTGCCACTGGGCTTGTAGCTGCATGATGTTGCTGACTAAATGTAGATGAGGCCAGTTTTCAATCAGACAATATGACAAGGCAATATGACAAGGACAGCCCACTAACACTATGCCCATCTACACTGCACAACTATCGTTAAGACAACGTATGAGTAGTCGGTCGCATGAGACTTTAAATTGGAAGTGCCTCATCTCATCATTACGTCTGGCCCTGGCAGCTGGACATATAAGTTGGCTAAGCTTCTAACCAGTAGCATCGAGGCATTGAGACTGGGAAAGTTTCCAAGATGCATACATTTATCTTTGAATGAATCTATAAGTGGGCCTATTCCATGGTGATACTTTCTGGAAAATATACGACTTCGTGATAATTAGAGCAATAAAAGTAAGATTTAGTATTCCTTTTGCTGCATTTTCTGTGTGCCAGTTATATGCCATAGATATTAATATATTCTGTCGGAGGTTAATTAAGCGTATTTTTTTTTTAGCTGATATGAGGCCACTGACGTCATTGCCCTTATTAGGTCTTCATTATTGTTTGGTGTTACGGAATAGAAAAAAGATGCACATGTATGACTTATATTTATGGCCACACTGGCAGATTGGTTGCCATGAAAATGCCATGGAAATAGACGCTTTGGATTAAACATATTTGGCATTCATGTGACAAGGAGCGACAATCAGAGACACCCATCTGAAGGTATTGTTGGGATTTCCATATTGAATATTGAATTTTCTGCTGTCTGTAGACTATAAGCCTCTATAGTTTCTCAGTCGATGTCTTTTGAGCTCTCTGTATCCCTTCTTGATCAGCTTATCATGCTTATGTTATGGAGTGCAGACTTTTAGGTTTGTATGATGGAGAGGCTCTATAGCATACAAGCACATTTGCTATATAAATATTAATAGTAAGATTTAGTTTTGCCGTCTGTAACGGGCAAAATTATTATTTCAAATCGCGAATATTAAGAGCTGTCACATATTCAAATACTAAAGAGTTAGCAGATTAGTCTGAAATTGTCAACATTTCATTTCTCACAATAACTCACAAAGATAAAGAGTTAGTAGTAGATTAAGTATTACAGCCATAGGGCGTGTCAGTTACGATCAAAGTAGCATCAATATGTAGCTAGTGCAAAGTTACATGACGAAACTACTATATAGTAGGGTATAGACCCTCTTTATTTCTGTCCAGAAATGGAAAATTTTTCATCTTTTATTAACATTTTTTCGACATTTATTTTTTTTAAATAAAGATAAAAGTTTATTTCCTTGCAATTGTGTTTTTTGTTTGTTTTTAAGCATAAAAATTGAAAAATATTTAAAAAAAAAATTATAAAAAATGTTTGATTGAAAATCAAGGAAATGTGGCCTCTGAACAGAAATAGAGAGGGTGTATGGAACAACACATGTATAAGCCATAAAAATAATCAGGAATAGTGTTTTCGTGACATATCTATCTCTCACTGGTCAATGTTTGTCAAAATAGCACGTAAATAAACAAGATTATTAGTGGTCAATTACTCACCTCACTTCACGGGTCCATTGCTCGAATTCCAAGCGGCATAAAGCTCTAATTTTCCCCTCTATGCTATTTCAATGACGCCGTTCTGGACGTGGTTCCCGGAAGTTTTTTCTGCTCACAAAATAAGAGTTAAAAGATTTAGGAGTGCAGCAGTAGTCAACGTTATGTGTCATGTAGTTGATTTGCTTCCATTTGAAGGTCTGTGAAGCCCAGGGCACTAAGAAAACTTTACCTGAAATCACATCCGTGCCTTGACAACTATGTCCAATTATGTTTTTTTTTTTTTGTTTTTTTTTGTATAATCACTTGCACTAAACTATGAAAGTGGCCAAGGCACGGAATAAAAAAACCAATTAATTTAACGGCCGTTAAGCAGCACCTGCTAAACAGCGCGAAGGCGTTGCAACAACCTTTTTTTAGAACCGCAAGTTTTATTAGTGCAGGGTTGGATGCTAACTGACAAGAAAGTCATATAAAAACCAACTCTCGAAACATCCATGGTATTGTCAATTCGTAATTGGATGATAACATGAACTGTCCAATGACACTGAAGTTGACGAAACGAGTTTTGTGCTCTTCCTCAGGTCTGATCTTCTGTTCTCCACGTCTTCCTGAGACTGGCTGAGTTGTCTTTAAATTTTATCTTACTCTCCTGGCAAATGATCTCTAGAAAGAAGCGCACCAGTAATGTGATTGTATTACTTTTAAACTAGTATTTATTTTCTATTTAACGGGAAATACTCATGTCTATATATATGTATATATAGTATAGTGGTCAGGCTAAGTGATACTGCAGATGGAATTATAATGCTACGACGTAACTGCTAGATAACTTGTGATCTTGTCATAAAATTGCTATTTAAAAACATTGTCACAGGAAAGGATTAAGCCATATACTATAAAGGAAAGTCACACATGTGTCATGTGCTTTATCCTTTTTACTGTTAAGTTCCACATTGAGAAAAGGTGCAAGTGAATATTGAAACATCGGGATGTTCATTTGCTAACTGAGTTTTGGTTAACCAAAATCGACTGATATAGCTCAATAAAAGGTTGAGCTGGTTTAGTTTTGTTTTAGGAATTGCCATTTTTGGATTTAAATTGCTTTATAGGTCTGCAAATACGAATTAATTTCTAGTGAGGATGTGGCTTTCTATACAAAGATTTCAGTTGGTAGGCAAGTAGCAGGTGCCAAAGGATTGCAAGGCGCCTGATTTGAGTGATTTTGAGATTAAGGAGACACCAGTTGTTTGTAGTGGGACTAATAAGCAATTGGATGATTCATCATCTTAGTGATAATGTATTTAGTGAAATGCTGGGTTGAGTGTTTGCTGTAGCATTGCTTCTGTTGTGTTGACCTATTGACCATGTTGTGTATTATATGCAAATGACCAGTTTGCCCACATGCTATGTTATGCGTGGTGCAAACATGAGGGAATGTGATAAACAAAATAAATGGCATAGACAATTGGTGTTGTCTTACAGGAATACCATCAGATGATTAGTTGGTAGTCATTTGAGCCCTAATGGGCAGTTTGGAAAGTACAGCAAACCCCAGGTGTTAGCAGCGTTGGCCTGTGGTGGATGGCCACACATGGCAAACTCATATTAAGCAGCCAGGGGGAATTCGTGTTAAAGAAATGAGCCAGTTGCATGTGGGCAGAAGCTTATTTCAAGCATTAATTGTCTGAAGAGCCTTATCCTGAGCCACTGTGAATCTGAAACATAGATAAGTTGCATTGAAAACGACTTGCTGCCAGTCGCTGGTTGAAGGTTATTATGTTGGCCTGTGAAACTCATTAAAAGTAGAAAAATTTGACATGCAGTTACATCAGCAATCTTCTGGTAGAAATCTCGGGGGATCCGTTAACTTACCGACGAAACAAATCTTTCTTCTCAGAACTCAAGTCTCAAAGTAGAGGTTCATCTTTTATTAAAGCGATATTGAATGGAGGCTGAATTTATGAAATCGCTGAACAAGGATACGTAATGATGGGATAATGTATGCCACTGCGTAGTTTTAAATTGTCAGTCACTTTGGATACAGATCTGACGCTCAAGTATATGCTTAGTGGCAAAGGTGCTTGACTGTTAATCAGAGGGTCGTAGGTTATGCTTGGTTGTTGTTTCAGTTGCGAATGAAATGCTAAGTTATAGTAGGATCCATAATAAATGTCCCCTTGTTTTTTTGGTCATATTTTATCATGAAAAGCATTAAGCGGAAAAAAATTGACAGAACTGTTATAAATAAGTCAAACCCAACTTGTTACCCCATAAAAACCCTTCTCTGTGCCCGTTAACTTTTAAGTTTCCTATCTTTGCGATGATTTTTTTTTTGCCATCTTGTCATCATTATTGTTATGGTCACAATTCTTTGCGATTCTTTCCCAGGAGCGTTTTTACCAGCTAGAAAGTTGGGATCTGAATTGTTTCGAACATTTCTTTCCATTTCGTGTGGAACCCCCCCCCCCCCCCCAAAAAAAAAAAAAAAAAAAAAACTAAACTGGTGAACTTTTATTTTGAAACCTTCTATTATTATCCAGAAGGTTGCAAAGCAAGCCTTCAGGATATTGTCAGAGGATGAGATGTGAGAAAGTGGAACATTCAGGAAAATTTTCAAATGAATAGCCTCAGTGGATATCAAGCTGAACAGTGTCACATAGGGCTCAGTATACTTTAAAATATATAGATTAAAAATATTCGGCTCGTTTTTTTTAGAAAGATATCAGTAGTTTGCTAAAAAATCCTAAATTAGCGCTATTTTCGCAGCATTTCACCGTTTTTTGTGGCTCTTGCCCTTGTATACAACCCACCTCAGTGCCCCTGGTGGCAACTTTAAGAACTAGGCCATGCAGCTGGTCAGGGTGAGCTCCTGGAGCTTTGTTTACATTTCGCCGACAACTTCCGGTTGACTTTAGAGCAATGTTTTGAACTTTTCAAGGCTTTGTCATGTCAGAAAAGTGATTCTGACACTACGCCAGTGTGTTATTGACTTATTCCAACTTAGTTTTCTCTGTTAGAGGCCGTTTTTGAGCTGTAGTAGATTGTATTTGCACCACCGACCACGATTCTGACATGAGAAATACTCAGTGTGAAGATACCTACTGGGCACCCCAAGCGCCCACTGGGTTGACTCGCAGCCAGGGAGCAGCCATTGTTTTTACCCGGTCAGGGATCAATTATTATCCAGAAGGTTTGCGAAGCAAATTCTGGATATTGTCTGAGAGAGAGGCGTTGATGAGAGCTGATTGAGCAGAAAAAGTTTCAAATGAATAACCTCAGTAGAGATCAAGCTGAGCAGTGTCACATAGAGCTCAGTATACTTTAAAAAGTACTGAGCACCATTCTTCGGGTCGTTTCTTTGTGCTAAAAAAGGCATAAAATGAGCGTTTTTTGCGACATTTTCGTGGTATTTTGCCGTTTTTGTGGCCTTGTATGCAACCCACCTCAGTGCCCCTGATGGCGAATTTAAGAACTAGGTTCAAGCGGCAAAATGGCGGGAAACACCGCTAATTGGATCCCACTTTTTCAGACCTGTCCAGAAATGCAATTACTAGTGACTTGTATAAATGTTTTAATTGCACTTGAGCTTTGTTGAGAGCATGCCGCTGTAGGTGTGCCAAGGGTGGATGTAATTCATAATGTAATTAAGCTGAGAATGTTGCACTCATTTACACATTGCATTGAGTGATTAACTTTTAGTCATTGTTATAATTAATATAGCCCCATTTGGTAGTACCTTAGCACTAACACTCTACCAATCCACTACATGTACAATATCAGCACCTTCTGGATTCAGCGCCGCAAGGCTTTAGTACTATAGTATAAGTGTAAAGATGGACAGTTCTGAATAAGTTAAGACCATTATAGCTTCAACTTCAGTTTCATTCAAAGCAATTGAATGGTACTAATTCTGTATAATCTTCTTGTTTGAATTAATAATTGTTTATGACCTCACATGCAACTGACCTTCTCTATTGTTCTCAGGAGGGATATAACCAACAAAAATGTTAGTTAACTCTCTCCCGAGTGCAAACTGTACTTTAATTGTTTAATAACAGCAGTTAAACCAATGAAACAATCAAACAAATTAGGAAATATGTCTAGTGGAGAACAACTTATAAGTTAGTTATATATAATATGTCAAAACTAACTTATACTCCACTAGACATATTTGCTAATTGTTTTGATTGTCGGGAGTTAACTAACTTTGTCAGTTAACTCCATCCTATTTGGTATATAACTATTACTTACTATCATCAGATGAGCTTTATAGGCCCTGTAGATGTTTAACTGACTTCCATCACTTCTATTTGCATTGGTACGTGTAAATGTGGAACGCTAATGCCAGATATATTTAGGATTAGGCTATTAGCATTTGTGATAATGATTATCGATTGTGACTATCTTGAATGGGATCATAATATATGAGTGAGGCATAACATCAAGATAAGGTGAAATAAGTACAAATATTCTGACTGCTTTATGCATGTATACTTGCTGCTTGAACCTAGCATTTTCTCTTTGATGAGACATCTTTGTAAATAAGTAAATTGAGGGCCTAATGTGATGGCTTCCAAAGCAACAACATGAAGCCTGAAAAGTTATTTTCCTTGTATTGCTGAACCTTACCAGACGAAGCTCCCACTTTCAAATTTTCGCGAGATTTAGATGCCAGTTTGTATAAGCTGCTCGTGACTGTAATTTGATGCTGTCGATATATATTTGAGAAAAATAGGTTAAATGAAAAGAAGAAAATTAGTATGTAATCATCATGTCGGAACTGTCTGCCTGCCACCTACATATTGTCAAAAATGAGCTGCGGAGAAAGTGGGCCAGTGACTGAGCAATTGGGTTGCCATCTTTGCTTCATCTTTGCTTGCCATTTGAATTCCAATCAGTCTCGTCCTCTTTGTAGACTTACTCTGTGGAAATAACATTCATCAGGGGATCGTGTATCTCGAATGTAAGGAGGTCACGACTTCTAAAGACAGGTATTACATTGGAAATTGCAAATGAAAGTGGAGCATCCTCTTTGCAAACTGGAAGAACAAATTAGACTACTACTGCATTCCGTATCAATTGATGTGGAGTGTGTACAAGGATGATGCAAAAGGAAGGAAGTTGAATTTCAGGGCCTCCACAAGGTTGAATATTAGTAGACTAAGATTAAAACTAATTGAAAGGAGAAATAAGTGCAAGAGATGGAGATGTATTTGAAACTTATTAGATTGATAAATCTGCGTATCTAGAATATGTTGCTGAGTGTAGGCTACTACATTGTACTGTAATCATTGACTGATCAACGGATGTATACATGCATTATATAAATAACGAATTGGAAATCATTGGATTTTATTTCAACCAATCAAAATGGCAAACTACTGGTACGTGTAAATGAAAAAAATTAGAAAATGTGCCATACTTTGCACTGGATGAAATTGGATGAATAAAGATATGCAATTCAATTTGCTGCTCATTGAATCTGATAAGTGACGTAAACTGGTCAGTGAATAGTCTTTTCACGGAGCAGCCCTGAATTCAGCAAGACATAAGTCTTTCTTCCCCTCTTATTACTTATTTTGCTTTCAGACATAGTAGATCACATCTAACTGATTCCATAATATAATTTTCTCAGGAAAAAAAAAAAAAACAGATATCAATTGAATGATAAGATGCCAAATATACATTAAAATGCACTAAAAATACTGCTGCTATGATGCACTTTGCTTTAGCCGATCACATTCGAACTGAAGCATTCTGTCGTAGCTTGGAGGAATTAGAGAAGGAGAGGACACTCGGAATTTGCAACATGAGCATGCCCTAATGAAAGTCCGTATTTCCTCAGATTTCACAGGTTTTCGCTTAGTTGGCCTTTGAAATCGTAATTTTAAGCAATTAAGCATCAGGGCAATAAAAGTTCTTTGTGTGCAGTCAGCGTTGCGCTGGCTCAGCCTGGCTGGGGGGAGGCAGTGGTCCTTTATGTTGAATCTCCTACTAATTAATATGAACTATACTCAGCAGAAATGGTACTGTTTAGTTATTTACCCAATTAAATGTATCTATTTCATTACCACAAAAGCCAGTTTTGTGTTCTAATTCCTCCAAGGTCGTAGCCACCTGGTGGAAAGCAGAGAACCTTCCACGAAAACCACTATTGGCCAACCACTAATTGATATCGAGGGTGATGTCAGTAATATTCAATTGAAAACTAATTAAACCATTGACTTACACGATACTTGCTGCTCAGCTTGTGCCATAATATTCATTAACTAATGGCAGGCCGTATGGGGCATTGGCAGTAGGAATGTATAGAATAATGAATAGATGAGGGAATTTTAGTCGATTGTCATGATGTTTGTTGGTTGCTGATGAGGAGCTGATGTTATTGGCAACTGGTGATGCGGATTGGCATCAGGCTGATGTAAGTCACGCTATGCTAACGAACAATATGTTCACATGAAGCCAACAAATCTGATGCCTCATGCAGGTTGCTTAATCCTGACCTAGGCTATCTGAGGCTATCTCGGGCTCCGTGGTCACAGCTGGTCTGCTTTGTCGTGTCCTGGTAGGCAGAGCAGGGCAAGTGAAGAAGGCTTCTGGGAGATGCTTTTATCAAGGTGTTAGTACAGAATACAGCAGCTGGGATTGATTATTAACCTACCTGTGATGTATACGACACCCAAACACTGTCAGGTGTATAATATTGAAGAAAGGATATTTTGAATGATTTATAATAAAATGGATCAATAATTAATACAGGACGAAAACTTCCTCTGTACACGATAATTTCTCTATTAACTTGTATTAAGACTGGTGGATTAAACCTCTCTAATGGAGTCTCTATTACAAGTGGTTTAACAGCTGGTGAATGTCCTCTTACCAATTTAGTGGCAAATGTAGAATATGACTGCATGAGGAGGCATGGCCTTGCAGGTATTGACCTAATGTGGAGGTATTCGCCTTTGAATTACCCTTGCAATTATCTTAAAACTTATAGAAATCAAGGGATATATATATATATATATATATATGCAATACATATATGTATACGAGTTACAACGTGGAATTTCAGTCTCCTTCAATCACCAGTGAATATTGGTCCCCATTTATCTGTCACATTTCGAACGTAGACTTCTTAGGTGTGGCCTTGACTGCAAAACCTTTAGTGAGAACTTAACTACACAGGAATGATTTGTAAACCTCTTTGGTTGTCTTGGCAAGGGATTATGCAGCTGTGACATTTTAAAATGTATGTTTTGGGCAAGGTGTTGTTGGTTTTCCATTTGGGAAGTTGATATCTGAAGAAAAAAAAAATCAAGGACCTGTCTGTACTTATGATAGTTTGTCTCCTATAGGGAAGGTTTGAGTTGGATGTGAACCAGATAGGATAAGATAGGGATAGGGTAGGATCATAATTCAGTGAAATGGTGAACAAATGTACCTTTTTAAAGTGTCACCTGTATAATAGCTACACTTATGCTGCAGTTTAATTGATATGAACCACCCAAACACCATTTCAAACCAAATCAAAAACTTTTAAAGTAGAAATTGCTCTCACTGGAATTGTCACGAAAGTATATTTTAATACATTGTAATACATCGTAAACCATCATACCGTAGAACTTGCTTATATCGAGGATACTCTTAACCAGAGTCCAGTTTTATATGAACAGGTAATTGTCTAAGAACAGCTTCTTTGTAACGAAATATGGTTATAAAGAATTTATAAGAAATTATAACGAAGTCCCAAAATAGCTGGTTATAAAGCACGAACACGAATTTATATTGGTACCAGCTCATATATACGTGATACAATATTTGTATGAAGATAACCTGGGCGCAAAAGAATTCAAGTGTTCGTGGTCATAAGCAGGTCCAACTGCACATTTCCTAAGATAACATCAAAGGTTTTTGCAATTTTTTTCGTTAGGCTAGAATTGGTCTTAGCCAAATGTAGGAGGATATATATTGTGCAACAATAGGAGGGATTGAGAGAAGCTGTACATGATTGTGGAATAGTAAGAGTTACTGCAAGTATTGTTTGACATGACCTGTCATCATGAGCAAATTGAGCATTCAAAGTAACGGAAAGCGACAGACAATCTAAAGAAACCTAAATAAGGAAGACAAGATTCTAATTTTGGGGGATGCATTTGAAAACATCATTAAGATTACAAATTGAAACAAGAAAGTTCAGAAGGTTCGTGATTACAACAGGTAAAACCAAAGGCGGGGTGAGGTTTGGTGAGGTGATCTCATATTTGGAATGACCCCAATTTTGATAAGTTCAAAGCAATAGCTGTCCAGCGCAATTAACCTTTAGTACCAAATTTAAAAGTTATGAATGCTTGTTTACAGTGGTCTCCAACCAAACACCTGTAATTATATTTGTTGTGTATTATTGAAGTCTGACGCACGGCAGGTGGTGTTGCTTATTTTTGAAAAGGCTTTTGTATGAAGTGTGAGCGCTGAGATCTGGCATTATTTAGCTGTCAGGGTTGAATTTATTTGTCACATTTCGCATTGGCAAATCGTAATCCGTGGAACATCGAAGGACTTGTATAACAACACAGGTGAGCCGAGCATAATTATGTTGTTGGGTATCATTCACCTGTCAGCTGTGCTAGTCTCTATAGTATTACACTCCCTAATACTTCAACCATTCACATTTTTGATTTCATTATCGATATGGAGATTATCCAGCTGAAATAAACAGTGGTGGGTTATACCGGTTGTCATTCAGGGAAGTGTTTGCATTGTTATATTGGATTGGTCTTAAAAATGAACATATGACTAGATGCTGACTGACAGCAGCTTGTATGTTTTCGGGTTGCAGCAGCCATGTATACGTAACTCTCCACTGGTTCATGCACCTGTAGCCTGGGAGTTCCCCGTGGCGCTTAATCATCAAGTATTTATGGAATAAGAAATTGGCAAGTTCTGTCTAAATCTTGTTTGCCTAATTAGGACGTTGCGAAAAGTATGCTATACATAAATAGCAATTAAGTCAGCAATAATTGCAATTTGCTAAACTGGGGTATTATTATCGTAGAATAGTCATTTCAAATTTTCCTATTCCTCCAAGACATCATCAGGAATTAAGTCAAACAAACTGTTAACTGCTAAACTGTTTTGATTAAGTCCTAGTTATGTCAGATATGCTTTTACCATGCTATCTTGTTTGGCTTGAGTATTATTTTGATTCTTTAGAAATTGAAACATGTAATTTATAGTGCAAACATAGGAGAAAACTGACATCACGCTCTTAGAATCAAGAGAAAACTGAAGAGTGATTCTACGTAATTATTACAACGATAATAAGTACACGTGATGTTATAATCCATGGGGTGTGGCAAACTAAATAATTCCAGTAGGTATGTTGCAAACAGCTGATTTTCCAGGATTTATATTGTGCTTAGCTACTCTTTATTTTGCTTTTAAGAAGCCACACACCCACACAGTTTAAAGAAATTTACGCACCTGCAAACATGTTTATAGATATCCAATGACTTGTCTTTCTCGAAACTCAAATGAAATGGGTTGTGATGTTAATTGACGTTGTGTACGCCCTGTTTCAACGAAGCTTTTCTCTTTCCTAGAAAGACATGTCAATTGACCTTCAATCTTGATGTGTATACAATATACATACACTTTTACTTAGTATGAAAAGGGAGGGCAGTAATGCCTGAACTGTGAGAACTGCATCATTGACTCGATTGTGCAATGTCGAACTCCTGAATGACATTATGTATGTGAAGGAATAGTAAAAACTTTTACGTGCTTGTTTGCTACTTGAGTAACATTCAATAAATTTTTTTTTTTTATTTAGATTGATGATTGCGTTTTTTTTTAAGTACACTGCAGTAACAGTAAGTACTTTATTGAGGAGATGGATAAATCTGGTTAATGCATTACTACATATATTTGTCGAGCCAGCTATACAAAGAATGCAAGGAAAAAAAAGTCATCAATTTGTTGAATGAAGCTCTTAATTTTATCGCGATTATTCAGCTGAGCCTGAATGTATGTGGAGGCTAGCTGCTAATAGCAGCTATAAGCTAGGTCAATTTATTAGTGTAATCTGAAAGAGATGTAGTGTGGAGACAACCTTGAACGATGTCATTGCACCCATCCAGACGTTTTCCGAGTCTCAAGGCCGAGGCTTCGATCTGCGCCCGTCACTGCGCTCACTGCTTCTCTCTTTCTCTCCAAACATTTGGGCAGAGGCTGAGCACTGGCTGAGCAATAGCCTACCCCAGGACCTCCCTCTTTTGCTGCTAAATCCTGCATGTGCTGGTTGGTGAAATCAGCTACTGGTGGTTTTTGGGGTTTGCTAAAATGTATTAAATGATATATTATTCAATTAGTGGAGGCTGGAGATATTGGAGTATTGGTCCGAGTCATAACCTATCTGAATATTCATATTGCGAGTTAGGCCACTTGAGTTAGGCTCAGGTGTTTTCACGAAGTTTTGTACTACCGAAGAATAAATGATACAAAGTCGGTTCTGTGTGAGGTTTTAAAAAAGATGGGCATTAGTCTCCATGAACATAGTATGGACTCCAAGTTTTCATTATCTCATCTTTATGTCTGGCAGCTGGTCTTATAGCGTACTGTGGCCCAAAAGTGCAAGTGCATCGTGGACGTCTCTGCTGTACGTCGTCTGTGTCGCTGCCGTACGTTGTCGTCATCTTCACTGAGTAATTTGTTTCTACTGAGTCATTTTCGTCACTATGGTGTCATTTCGGCATCTACACGGAGTTATCTCGTCACTACGGTATGATTTCAGCAGATATGCGGAGTTATTTCATTGCTACTGTGTCATTTCTCTGTCTTCACGGGATATTTTCATCGCTACGGTGTCATTACATTGTCGCTGCAGAGTCCATTTGTTGCTGTGGGGATATTTCGAAAAGGGTTCGTTATTATCACATGGGAAAATCCATGTTCGTCATGGGTGGGTGTGCAGGGGAAAATTTCATATAAGATAGGCCTAACTGCACATGTAGGTGCCAGAGGCAGAAGTAATAATGAGATGATACGGCTCCAAGTGCAACATTTACCTCCACATTTGCCCATCCAGGTGGGGCTTTTCCTTGCCTCAGAAAAGACACCCAAGTACAATAAACACCAGTTTTACCTTTGATTTTGCCAAAATAATAACACTGAAACAGCCTGCAATTTGGTTCAAGTAAGTCTTTTTCAAGTTTAAAGGAGTATGCTAGATACAGTTAGTTTCATAAAATACGGTTGACTCTAGCTGTCTGTGGCGACCTGTACCTGGCTGTGGTCTATACATGCTAAAGCCAGCTGCTTCTTTCCACTTCTATAGCTAATAATCGGCTTACATCTATCACCAGATAAATATAAACATTGGTAAATGTAAGAAATTAATCTAACATATCATAAATATGTACTTTTAGATCTGGTTTTAAGTAGCCAGCTATGACAGCTTTGTCTAAATTCAATTTGACGGGCCATTTTTAATGAAACTAACTGTAGCATGCCAGACTTCATTGGCTATTATATTATGTAAGTAGATATATGGGACTGTTGACTCAGCAGAGATGAAATGCCGCAGCGACAAATAAACTGGCGGAGAGAAGATACAGTTCCGAGATACGCCGATGTCGATCAGTGCCACACCGATCGACGTCGCGCCACCGAATCCATGGCGATGCCGCCGACCAAGCTGATTGCAGCGCCTCCACTCCTCCGTCATGGTGTGCACCCCATTTTGCACCCCTTGTGAGCAAGTTGGCTGCCGACGCAACACCTGAAGAGATGCACAAGTGCCGATGCGTTGAAGCAGCACAGCAGAGACACTGACGACATGTGGCTGAAACACCGACGACGTAATTGTCCTTCTGAGCCACAGTATTTCTGTCCTGCATTTTTGCACCTGATGGGCTTGGCTCGACTGGGAATTGTACCCGGGACCCAGTGGTTGGAAGCCCAGTAAGCTACCACTGAAGCTGAGGCAAGTGAAATACCCCACCCACTGGGTACAGGTGTATCAAAGTGTGGACTCCAAGCCTCATTATCTCATCATAACATCTGCCTCTGGCAGCTGGTCATATAATCTGACTAAACTTCAGACCTTAGTGGCATTGAGGCATTGAACATTGAGGTTACATTAGCAGATGGCAGATGTAATGATTGTACAATGACATGCAATGATGCCCCTATGGGGCAAGTGCATGTAAAAGAACCAGCCCTGCGGTAATTTTTTTAAACATGGTGTATACTTCAAGCTTCGTCTTCTCATCATTACGTCTGCCTCTGGCTGCTGGTCATATGAATTTTAAAAGATGTTCATTTTCTATGCCAGTCATTTATACTGAGCTGAGTGTTTCATATTTGTCTTATGCCAAATGAATAATAGTGGATTTTTACGGAAGGTTCTCTGTATTTCCACCAGGTTGCTGCAACAGAATACTGAAATTCCATTGGATGAAAAAGTTCCCGCTCTTGACTCTGATTGGCTGAAGCAAATTGCATCCTAGCAGCTGTATTTTTAGTGCATTTTAATGTATATTTGACATCTTATCATTTAGTTGTTATATCCCTGAGAAAATTATATTGATGGAATCAGTTAGTTATGACCTACTATGTTTGAAAAGCAAAATGAGTAATAAGAGCAGAGGAAAGACTTATGTCTCGCTGAATTTAGGGCTGCTCAGTGAAGAGACTCTATTGTTGTTTTTAGCCTCATTTTAGATGCTGCCAGTTGCAGTGGTCACTTTCCTTCTTTATAAATTCATTTAGCTTATTAGATTCTTTCAATATTTTCATGGAATACCGAAGCTTCTTCATAACAAGTCTGGTGTTCACCTGTTGGGCGACTTGATCCGACATCTTTCACATTCCCCCTGCTATGTAGCTCTATGTCATGCTGGGTACACCGCTAGAGGGCGTATATTTGCACCTGAGGTTAGCTCCTTTTCATTCGTTCGTCTAGCGCATGCCTGGTGCTTTGGGATTGCCCATCCATCACCCTTGTCTGATCATCCAGATGATTCTAGAGTACAACTGGAATACAGTTATCTAAATATAAGTAAGCTTAAGCAGCTCGTAAAAGTTATACTTTACTATGCATTTCTAAGTGTAGCAGTAGCGCTGACAGTAGTTCTACAGTTTGTCACCAGGGGTGCTGCAAACTTGTACGTCTCATGCAGTCATCGAGATTGGGCTGGTCATCGAAATTAGCCACTCTAAATTAACTGTCACAAACACTTCTGAGATGCCTGTCGAAGTATGAGAACATTATAAATAATATGAATTACTTTCATGTCAAATTACCGAATTACAAGGTGTGTAATTGTGTTTGTTGGGGGTGGCCATTTTCGATTACCTGGCCAATAATGTTTTGAAATGGTGGCAGTTGGTCAAAAATCCAACTTCCAATACCTGTAAAAGGATTTTTAAAGTTTCCTCTATTCAAAGAAAATGTTTCGCCTACTGCCAGTTGTCATGGTCACAAAGATACCATTGAAATTAAATGGTAAGTATAGCAAACTGTACCATGTACTATGGTAGGTTTTTTTAAAAAAGGAATTAAGGTTTAGGTTTTGGCGTATTGTTGTCTATTTTGTTGTGCTCCATGGTTTTTGCGAAAAAAAAAAGTATAAACGACTCTCATGTGGGCATTGAAAAATTATTCTTACATTACAGTACTTCCTGATCTTTATTCTTGCATTACAATCAGAAATTACACGTGTCTAATCAAATAATTGTAATGATTGGCTTTAAGCTGATTTTTTAAAAGATGTGTTTAACCTCAGAAGCCAGTCCTATTTTTCTGATGTACTTGTGTTCGATCTGCCATTATCACTACTTAATATGGAAATACCTCATGCTCATTTAGAATTCCAGGAACTTGTTTGTCAGTGCTTTCCTTTGAATAATATTAAAACACTACGGATGTCATAAATGGACTTTTCCCAAAACATTCTGCTGGGCTATATTCATGATATTTATAGCACATAACCTTGAAAGTTGGCCTGTTTAGATCTATTCACCCCATCTGCTCACAATGCCGAGGGAGTATTGAATGGTCCTTGGCATTCAGTAGTTCAAACAATGTATATGGCTCAGTGCCTGTCTATCTGATAGGGAGTATCAAAAAACGGTTACAGGCAAAACAGTCTTGCCAAGGTCGTCCAATGCAAATATGTTTGCACCGAGCTGACAGGTTGGATCATAGTGCTCTGTTTATAAGCCATGGCGGGGACTGGTAGCCAAGCTGATCCAGATTAAGTGTTCTTTCGTTTCTTTTTTTTTTTAAAGGCCAAGTTAGGGGAGCTTAGTCAATGGTTTTTGGCAGTCCATGAATAACCCAGGTTCGAACTTGGTGTTAATTGCAAGCCAGTGCTATATATACAGTGCTATATATAGGGACCTCCTCCTATGCCACCTTGGTATTCTACAGCTACTTAGGATAGGCAGTTCTTAGTTGGCTATTCCAAGGGGTTTGATTTTAAGTTCCTGACTTTGATACTTACTATTTCAAGTTCCAGTTGCAAGAACTTGTTACCAATGGTATACATTTAGCTGTCATGTTCTCTAGGATTTCCCCTGTTTGTAAGATCTCGTGAACTATTGGTAGTTGCTTAATGCTGCTCAGGGACATACGATATACCTGGGGCATTTCTTTGAATTACTGTGTATATAAACCTTGATGGGTCTAAAATGTGGCGTTAACAGGCAAATTTCGTGCTCTTTTCTCAAGGCCACATGGGGAGCCACATTACTGGCCAAATACTATGTTACCTGCACATGAATCTTACGGAAGTCTTGCAGAAAAATCACCAAGGTCAGTGATTCAACATGTATACATGTGGATCTTGATTTGCAGTCAAAACAGCTTCAATATATATATAACATGATACTATAATCGCTGTGTATTTGTAAGAGGATCAATTTTCATTGAAAACGTGTGGTGTACAGTTGTGAACTTGTGACACAGTCACTACAATGGGTCATTTCATTTGTGCTTTGTTATAACTGTATGCTCCAGTTTTTGGATTGCCTTCAGGCAATCCGTTTTTCTTCCAAATATGCATGCTGGGATACGTCCGGTTAGCCATTTTGAAATGAGGAACAGTGGGTCAATTAGGGAATTTTAATTTTTTTTGCTGGCGTTGCTTTGCTGGCTTTGCGGCAGCGGACACCAATAACTCTTTTTTTTTTTGCAATTTAATTGAAGAAAATAAAACCATTACACTGATAACTAATAATTGTCTTTACGAGTCCGCTTAACCACGCCCCCATTGGCCGCTAGGATCCAACGTTTTCCCGCCGCTCAGATAACAATCAAGACTGACGCCTGAATTGCTCATAATTAAATGTCAGTTTATTGCAATTGTGTGCCCTTGTGTTCTCTGTCCACTATTGGAGTTATTGCAACTGTTTACAGTATGTCAATCAGTTTTGCACACAAAACATGCAATTAAATTTTTTTGCTACATTTGGTTTATGTAACCTTGCTGTTGCTACATTTTTCTGCTATTTTAGCTTAATTATATATTTCAAGTTAGCACCTGCTATTGCTACATTTATGATGTATTACTATTATTCGCACTTCTTTCATTTACAAGACCAATCCTCCTCTTTAGGGGAATTACTTGTTTAGTCCCTGCTTGAAAAATAGCTGAATACACAGATAGAAAACTGAACCTCCCGAGATCTCTAGTTTTAGGTGCAGAAAAATCACAGGCTGACAAAAAATTAAGTGTGTGAACCACATATCATGTATAACTCATGCTTCTATATTCTTTGTTTCAGACTGTCCCAACAAAAATCCTGTTGATAGCATGAAGTGAGTATGCCTTGTTCAACTTCCCATTTTGTTAATGAATATACTGAAAGAAATCGCTGCATGTACATTCTTGGAATACAAGTCAAAACGTCCGAAAACCGAAACTTCCCCGAGTCCGTAACGTCCGAAAATGTTCCGAAACGTCCGAAAACCAAAACGCCCGATTCCCGAAACGTCCGATATATGTCCGATTTTATTTTTTCAAATGCCAATGTACACATGAACTAGTTTAACTTAAAGTAAATATAATTTCAAATTCTTAACCACGTTTTTACAAAAAATCTCCGTAGCTGCCATTATTGCAGATATATTTTAGTGTAACAGACGAATAAAATATGCATAATAATAACAATGAAGTATTGTAATGTTCAGATTTTGTTTTATCAACTACACAACCAAAAAGGAACAATAAATAAATAAATAATACATCTCCAGCAGAATACTTGATTAATTTAGTGTTCTAACCCACAAAAATTCCAGAGAGTGACCAATCACATTGCACATTTCGAATAACACAACACCGTTATTATCCAGAAGGTTGCGAAAGCAAGCCTTCAGGATATTGTCAGAGGATGAGATGTGAGAGAGTGGAACATTCAGGAAAATTTTCAAATGAATAGGCTCAGTGGATATCAAGCTGAACAGTGTCACATAGGGCTCAGTATACTTTAAAATATATAGATTAAAAATATTCGGCTCGTTTTTTGAGAAAGATATCAGTAGTTTGCTAAAAATTGCTAAATTAGGGCTATTTTCGTGGCATTTCGCTGTTTTTTTCGTGGCTCTTGGCCTTGTAAAAGTTGTATGCAACCCACCTCAGTGCCCCTGGTGGTGAATTTAAGAACTAGGCCTACTGAACAGAAACTCACAAGAGGTTGTTTGTTTACATTTCGCCGACAACTTCCGGTTGACTTTAGAGTAATGTTTTGAAGGCTTTGTCATGCAAGAAAAGTGATTCTAAAGTCACGTTAGTGTGTTATTGATGTATTCCAACTTAGTTTTCACTGTTTGAGGCTGTTTTTGAGCTGTAGTATGAGAAATACTCAATCAGTGTGAAGATGCCAACTGGGCACCCCAGGCGTCCACTGGGTTGACCCCCGGCCAGGGAGCAGAGTGTTTTTCAAAAGCTAGGCTGGGATAACTGTGTCAATCCAAATTACTTGAAGTGTTGATTCAGATTTATTTACTATTATCATATGAAATGTTTCTTAACTCAGTTAGACTGTAGTTCTCATTCACAGCTAAAAGAGGCACATTAAATTAATTTTTTCTCTTTTGCACACATCTATCTGAAGCTTGTTCAGAATTATTGTGATAAATATCATGTATCGTTAGAAATTTATCGCGATAATATTGAATCGTTAAGGATCAAACGATGTCCAGCCCTAACCTTTCATGAAATACAATAAAAAAAAAAATTATTAGGTAAAACTTAAAAAAAAAATCTTTTGTTTCATTGTATGTTTAACTTAAATTTGTATTTTCAATTCTTGCCTTCACTGAGTTATTTCATATTACTATCAGTAATTAGTCATTTATACAACAGTAACACCACCTTCTGGATTCAGCACTGATAGGCTCTAGTATTAATTGCAATCAGGAGTTTTTTTTTAATTCCCTAATTCCCCAACCCACCACAATTGGATATTTCCACCCATGTTATGTTCAACTGATGGGGATTATATTAGTAGTTGATTAAAGTCAATATTTTCTTTAAACTGCCTTTGAATATGAGGTGTTATTTAATTGTTATAATACCTTTATAACATCATAAAATAATTGTCCACTGGTCTAAAAACGTAATTTATGTATTAATAATGTATTTACTAGAAATTATGTTATAATTATTTATCAGATGTTTATTAGTGAAATGAACACCAAATTTATATAACTAGGTATTCAACTACTCAGGACAAACTCCTCAGATTCTTAGCATTTAGAATCTGTCTCAAATGTCAAGAAATGTCAACTAGAAGTGAAGTTATCAATATTTTCATTTAATCGACGGGGGTACGGTAGACGGACGGCGGGGGGGGGGGGGGGCGCTGGCCGGTCAGCAGGTTCATTGCCGGCCTCCGAAACGTCCAATTGGTGCGGTCAGCTTTAACTTTAATTAAAATCACTAAAACAAGGTCTTGCTTATCAAATCTCATGTTAAACTACTGACAGAACTTGTATGTAAAAGAAATTAAATGAATATTTAACAAACTATTGCGTAAAAGTACATAAAACAGCAGAAAATTTATTTTCGGACGTTTCGGACACTTTTCGTACGATTAGGGAATCGGACTTTACGGGTTTGGACGTTTCGGTTTTCGGACGTTTCGACCTGATACCCATTCTGACAGTACTTGCAAATTCATTGAATGAATCATCAGATGGAAACTTATAAATTAAGTAAGGTATTTCCCTGCTTTACCTCATTCGAAAGTGGTGTTAATTATCATTAATAATTAGGGGGAAGTGAGTTGTTATATGTAGATGTACATGCATACAATGGGAGAACTGAACTGCAACTTGAATGGATTACAACTATGTGGACAGAGCACAACATCAAGACGACATGGTGGGGTTTGTGATTTGTATTTTGTCAGGTGAATGTTATGATTTCTTTGTTTTTCTCCCAAGCTGCACTTAGCACGAGTTGGGCAGCAACAGAAACAGAGTTCATTAGGTGCAAAGAGATCGATACTCAGCTGACTTCAGATGTTTTGGACCTTTTCCACTAGGCAAAATAAGAATAGTAGCATTTGAAAGAAATAATACTAAGTGTGAAAAAGGTCATTGTCTTAATATCGAATGGCAAAACATAACATATAGGTCATGCCAGTGGTCTGTGGTGATAATATTAAGACTTCTGGTTAGGGACTTACAACAACCTGACATCATACATGCTTGTGTAATCAATTGATATTGCTGACTTGGACCAATTAGTTCTTCGGACACTGATAATGTAACAGAAATATAATAGCTAGAAACCTTCAGACATTCGTCATTGAAATATACACTGTAGCTAATTAATGCAGGGGCTTTTAGATTATTATTGGCTATTTCAAGTAGTTTCGTTTTGTCGGGTCCCTGATATAATATTTTTACAAAAAAATTCAGTCATAACAATGTTTGTCTTATTTTTCTTCCTCTTCCTACCACTCAAATTACATGTTTTTCTAGATAGTCAAGGTTGTCCTCAGTGATTTCTTTACAAAAGAAATTCAGGGTCTGAGAGGAAAATAGGCTGTGTCTAGTCTGTCTTTCTGGTCTGTCAAGATTCAAGATTTTTGATTTCCTCACAGTATGTAGTTCAGTAGTTAGACTAGTACATGACATAAACAATAAAAGACATAAGCATACTATGGGGCAGACTAAAAAGCTGTGAAATTGCACACCCCTTGCATTATAAAGGAAAAGAAAACAAATCTATTTAAATACGATTGAAATTAATTACATATCGTGACAAATAAATAAAGTAAAAAACTAAAAAGTTATATATAATGCATAATTACACACTCAAATTAATTGCAAATTTGCTTTGTTAAAGGCTTTGATACTAGTTTTACTTTTTAATGTTCTATGCATACCATTCTAAAGGGTAATATTCAACAGTGAACTTTTAATATTTTACCCTTTTTATAATATGGCTCTAGTCTTGTCCTTCTTTTGACATTATAAATTAACCAAATTTATTAATTTGTTGTTTCCTTATACTTCGTAAATCCTTGCTTTTCAACATACGCCAGATGACTTGGTACATTGCAAAAATACACTTGTCTAGTCTTCTAGTCTGTCTGTCCTTCAGCCTGTGCCCACCAGGTCCTACGATTAAGTAATTGACCAACTTTTCTAGCCCATTGCTAATGTCCTTATCATAAAAATCCTACGTAGAGGATGCAACTGTCGAATCCCTACCACACTAATGCCTGGAATTTCCATGATATCATCCCATTATGAAGAATATAATCTAAAAAAATAAATGTGAAAGTTTTATCGGACGAGGTCCAGAAATAGTCCGGACTGTAGTTTCTGCAAATCTCACTGGTATAGCCTATTCATACTAGATTTATATAATATAGGAAGAATACACTTGGTTTATGCCGTAGAGCTAGTACAAAAAGTTTGGTAGCCTTTGAACTTCTCGTGTACAGTTGTAGTCCCATATTGTGATAAGTTCTGTCCTGGTGTGACAATAACTTGATAACTCCTTTTTTTTCGACCAGCTTACTGTTACGCACAGGTTGACTTTGTTTTCAGTTTAATTGGCTCCGATGTCATACTTTGTCTCAATTCCAGATAAGACGTCGGGTGCCTCTTTAGTTGGTGGGTTAAACCAGACAGGCTTCTCGAATATTATGCTCTATAATGCAAAAGCCCCGTGCATGTAGTGATTGCAGTAGGCCAATTTGATTCTGAAGGGCGTGGAGTATTTAGTAATAATGGCTACAACTAATTAGAGTTTTGGTCGCCCTGTGGAGTAAATCTGTCATAGAGTAGGAAACCAATTTACCAGACCTTGGAGCTTAACTGCAGATGACACCATGTGAATTTAGGACTCTCATTGGCTGGAGGGGGAGGGGGATTGCTTTAACCAATGAGAGTCCTGGATTCACATGACGTCCTCTGGAGTTGAACTTCCAAGTCCAAGAGATTAATTTCCAATATATATGAACATAACCATAACGAAAGTTGCCCTGCAGTGGTGCACAGGGTTCGCTTTAGCACTGGTGACTTACTCAATTTGACCATCTGTCAACTGGTACACACTAACCCATGACAAAGGTGACTGTATGGCAATTTTTGCTTATACTCACTCGATTGCTATACTTGTGAAATTAAGGTGACGAATACTTTGACCATGGTCACTTCACTTACCACACAGTCAATGTTCGCGCAAATTAACAAATACAAATACAGACAATCCCACGCGCAAAGTCAAGTGAAACCAGATGAAAGACATGGATATATATATGGGAGAATGTTAGTTACATTTCCCTTGTCAGACATGGCAGTTTGGTGCCACTGCTGAAAGTAGCATCATGTCGAATGTCCCTTTCAAGGACAAGTGCAGGATAATGTTGATTGGGGCAAAGTCTTGTGCAGTTGCCTGCATTGTGGTTATTAGGAAACAAGTTGATAATATGAGGGTGAGGGTTACTGTGAGGGAAGGAACTGTTGATCATGCCAGTTAATCAGTCAATTATTTTACCATTTTATTGGTGCATCCCACAATCCTATACTTTTAGGCCGATGTCAAGATATTTGCGCTGCTCGGCAGTGCTCACTGGCTTGCAAACTTTTGTTTTGGCCTGTCAAATTGAACCTAGACAAAGCTAGACAACTTCTGCTATATGATGCTACCTGCCACTAAACAGAACTGTCTGGCTTTAGCTGGATACTCAAAGCCGGATCTGAAAGTACATTTTTTATGATATATTAGATAAATTGCTTACATTCACCTAGGTTTATATTTTTCAGTAAGCTGACTGACTATAAGCTAGGAGTAGACAGAAGCGACTGGCTTGCTACAGCTGTATAGAGTCGACCGTATTTTATGAATCTAACTGTAAAATCACGGAAAACTCGATTGCTTGGGACTCAGTACGTCACCTCCCCTCAGTTGAATGTTTGGTGAATGGCGATGGCAGACTATATATGTACTTTTACATCATCCTCGGTCCTTGGCGTACGAGGGTGCTTTTACATGCACGAATGAAAAAGTTTTACATGCATAAATACTGCAAGGAGTGGTTGTAAATTGTGAATATTGTGTCTGTGCTATTGTGGCATTTCAAATTATTTGTTTGGAATTATTCCAGAGTAACAATTTGTTAGTAGTAAGAGTGTTGTTTGATTGCTGATACCATAACGCAATCATGCAGTTACGTATATGTCGCGTACACAGTATACATGCACTGTATGTTTGTTTTTATAAATAAATGAGTTCCTAAAAAATATTAGCGCAGCGTAAACATACTCGCAATATACACAGCTCCATTCATTTATTAGTATGCCAGATTCCTCAAGCTAGTGTGGTGTTAATTATGCAGGCGTGTGTCTCAGTTGTTATTCTAATCTGTGCCATAGAACTGTGATCATCAGCAGCAGTTAAGGCTGATTATATATCATGGTTTGGGTTTTGTCCATCGGTATTTTAGGCTTGGCTTTGTTTGCAGACAAAGCATGATCAACAACTGTAAAAAACAGATTCAAGGTTCATCGGGGAGGGGGGGGGGGGGGCCTCTAGCACCCCCCCCCCCCCCCCTAAGTGTGGAGGGGGTTAGGAAGCCCTCGGCCTTAGGCATGTCACGGGGATTAATTTATCGATGGACCATAGCCTTGCTCAGTCTGGCCAATGTGGTTGGGAGTGACGATCAGGCCATGGACGTATTATACGTTCATGGCCAGTCGTTGTTGATACCATGAGACATTTCGCCATCAAAACAAAACGTCCTTGGGCAGCGGGGCGACAAAAATGAAACGTCACATGCTAGCAAACATTACGTAACATGTAACAGCCCCACTAATAGTGTAGTGTAGCGACAATTAAGGGCAACGTATGCGCTAGTAGTACACATACCCACGTGAGCTTATTGTGTGAGCATGTAAATTGGTGCGGACTGCACTGACTCTGATTATGGTGATAAAAAAGAGACGGATTCTGAGATTGAGCCAGCGAGAGGGGGAGGGTCTGGATCGTCATTGGTTACGAATTGTGCCAAGGTCGTGGTAGGCCGGACCGCGCTTGCTCGATATTGATTCCATTGCAATTCAGCCAACAAACTTGACTTTTTTTTTCGGATCTTTTTTTTATTTTCATCCTGAGACCTTGAGATAAAGTACGGTAAGTACAGGCCGGCAAGTCTCATAATGTTTGCGGATGGGCTGCAGTCATGTCTTGCTCCACTGCGTAGAGAGCCTGAGCAGTGAGTCTATATAACATTGGCTTGTGTTCTCCGTCACATGCAGTCTAGATTTCAAACGAGACGATTGGGGATTTGTTTCTTGAAAGCTGCACCAGCACTATCATGGTGTTGGAAGACTGGGGCTGTCCGCCTATGGACCAGACACTTCCCTCATACCAGCCTTGTTCTAACCTCTCGGAAGTCACTGACATGGTCAGCAATTTCCACTTGAGTCGCGATTACAACCTGGAAGGTCAGTCACCCATCACTTTCATTGCATTTATTCATTCGTTCATTCATTTATTCAACTGCATCCAGTCAATTGCCTTCATTCAATTGCGTTAGAGCATTCATTGATTCTTGGGATTGTCCAACAATGGTTATTCTGCTCTTGGCTGTGTCAGAATTTCGTAAGTCATGATGCATCGATTTGTTAATTGAGTCATATTCTGGTCAGATCATTTATCCACCACCCTTTGCTGGAGCGTTATCCACTTATTAATTTATGGTGTTGGTGAAAATTAAAATACTTCATTTTAGTTTAATTGGTAAAGCTATGAATTACTGTCTCTTCAATATATCTTAGCACCTTCATCCATTAATTAATTATGAATCGGGGGTATTTTAATTTAACTTTTTTTTATATATTATATTTTTTTAATACATTGACTTTCAAAGTGTAATGAAGAACCAGGAAGATTTGCTTTCCTATAAAATCTGTACACTTCAGAATATTTTCACGGAGTTCATGATATTCAACCCTTTGATAATTAATTGATCCTTTGTCATTGTATAATCTAATTTCACAGTTGTCAGTTAATTAGTAGAAATGCTTTTCATCTAGCTTCACATGCTAATAGTGCATGGGCACCAATATATCCCAGGGTGGGGGCTTAGTTCAGTGCTAGCCCAATGGGCTTCCAACCACTGGGTCCCGGGTTCAATTCCCGGTCGAGCTCAAGTTGGATGGCTTGTTTCATCCGTCACCTCATTGCCGTGGTCCCTGCCTGTCCTAATTAGCCCGTCACCTCATTGCCATGGTCCCTGCCTGTCCTAATTAGCCCGTCACCTCATTGCCGTGGTCTCTGCCTGTCCTAATTAGCCCGTCACCTCATTGCCATGGTCCCTGCCTGTCCTAATTAGCCCGTCACCTCATTGCCGTGGTCCCTGCCTGTCCAAATTAGCCCGTCACCTCATTGCCATGGTCCCTGCCTGTCCTAATTAGCCCGTCACCTCATTGCCATGGTCCCTGCCTGTCCTAATTAGCCCGTCACCTCATTGCCGTGGTCCCTGCCTGTCCAAATTAGCCCGTCACCTCATTGCCATGGTCCCTGCCTGTCCTAATTAGCCCGTCACCTCATTGCCATGGTCCCTGCCTGTCCTAATTAGCCCGTCACCTCATTGCCATGGTCCCTGCCTGTCCTAATTAGCCCGTCACCTCATTGCCGTGGTCCCTGCCTGTCCTAATTAGCCCGTCACCTCATTGCCGTGGTCCCTGCCTGTCCAAATTAGCCCGTCACCTCATTGCCATGCTCTGCCTGTCCAAATTAGCCCATCAGGTGCAGAAATACAGGACATAAGTCCTATAATCCACCCACCACAAATAGGAAGTGTTTCACACATGAATATAATATTAGCAGCTGGCCTTTGTAACATAGAGTGATAATAATGCTACATGTTAATAATGTAATTCTAGCCTGGTTTGAGTGCGTTTCTGATTGTCTTTGTATACTGTAGTAACGGGTTACATTTTTATTCATTTGTGTATATCAAATTTGATGGTGAAAAGGCTCTGGCATTATTAATGATAGGATTATATGAATAACATGATACCAAGCATGTGCGACTTGAATGGATTTACAAACTGCGAAGTTGATTGATATTGCTACAATAAGCAGTCATTCCTTTCACACGTCGAATTCGTGAACTGAATTTTAATTTCCGGAATCCTCCATGATATTTGAAAGGCATCCGAAGCCCTCGCGGGTGCTTCCATGTTGAAAGGTCACTTTGAAGACAAGATAAGGTGTGCTGACTGGATGTGAATGTAATTAGTTAACCGCTAGATTTTGGTAGACAATATAAATTGCTGCCAAATTGTTACATTGGGTGCTTATTTTGTCTGGAAATAATCTTTCGGTTAGAGCAGACGGAAATAATAAAAAAAAAATGCAGAGAATAATCAACTGTACTCAAATAAAAGCTGTACTGTAGACTCGTAATGAGCCTGCCAAAGAGCATTGTGGCTGCAGTTCATTCAGACTAGTTTTAGCGTCAGTTAATCGTTAGTATGGAGAAAAATAAAATAAAATTTCAAGTACAGTGAGGTATGACACTGAAGAGATCGTAATATTAAGGTTGTCTCAGTTGGGAACTTTTCCATATGATACGTGATATATCGAGGTGGTATTGATATTGAGGTGGTCTTAATTGGGACCTTTTCTACAGGCCCATATGTAATGTTTTTGGAACTGAAGAGTGATATATTTAGGCGGTCTTAGTATTGGGGTGGTCTTAGTTGGAAATTTGCTAGACATGTATCGAGGTGATGGTAGTTTCAAAGTCTTTGGATATTGAGTTAGTCATATTATTGAGTTATCCTTATCGTGGAGTCTATTGTAGTAGTAATTTCACTAATTTGCACCCTCCCCTCTATGGTATTTGTTGTCAATTCACCTACATCTTTCTTGCAATTCTTGGTGCGGCGTCTCTCTGTCATTTATTCAAAAATTGTAAATGACGCAATTCGGTAGGATCATTTGACCCTCGATCTCACCTTTCCCCAGGAGAGGATCTTGAGGAATTCGGGTGAGCAAGGATCCCAGAGGGGGAGCAATGAATTTGACGACGTAGAAAAGTTAATATTCATTATTTGAAAACAAAGACGCAATTCATTGTGCATAATGACTGGGCCCTTGGTTTATGAATGAAATTCACTCAGTAACTGACTGTAACCATTCTAATGGTCCTAAATGTTTACGTTGTTGCTATAATCTCAAGGTTTGTTGACTTATAATTATAACAGTGGGTTTTGTAAATTAATGTGTAAACATTACAGGATGTAAATGTAATATATATTTGTTTAGTGCTAATGGATCAAAAAGGATAACAATATCCAAAATAACTATCACTTCCGGTTTAGCTTGCAGGGTGGGGGCCTAGCTCAGTACTGGGTCCCGGGTTCGATTCCCGGTCGAGCCTATGTTGGATGGCTGTTTCATCCTTTGTCTCAGTGAACTCAATTCTGGTCAGCTTAATTGTTCACTTCTTATAATAGTGGATTCATATGTATTCCATGTTATCCTCTACATTGTGGCTCTGCATTCATTGATAGCTACACTTCTATGACGATCTGTGGTATGCTGGCATTGCTGGCAAAAACTCTGAAGAGCCATAAGAAGAATCAGTGTTGAATTGTAGTTACGTTTTCAGTACCATCCGCAGGATAACTCATGACTCCTAACTGGAAGTAGTCAGATTGCTCAGATTTATTTTTTGTTATAATGCAGAATGGATTGCATGCACATGACTTACTTACTTACTTACTTATTTTATTTGTGTATTATTACCAGGTCGAGTGTATCATTTTTACTCGAGTACAAGCCGTGTCTCATTTAAAAGTCGGGGCACCCTGGATTTTCCCGTATACCTGGTTTTATGTGTTTTCTATAAAGTATTAAATGCATGAGATTTTACATGCCCCTGGTAGTTAATTGGCAGCACAGGTTTGGAATACCATGTGCCAGGTGGGATAACAAAGGGGTGGGGGGGGGGGGAGAACCTATATTCTTCAACCTGATCTGGGCACTGGACATACCTCTGACAAATTAGTGGACTTTGGTATTCTATCTTTTTTATTGTGGTATGATGCCCCACTTCTCCTATTCAATGTTCAATGTTTTGACTACTTTGTGATTGCACGTTGTAGCTGCAACTGTGTATGGAAATATCAGGATGTGTGAGTTTAATGTTTCTCTTGATTATGAAATTCCATAGTCTTTAATTCAATTTCAGCAGTACTATTAAAAAGAAATTTCATGATTGATAGCTTATGAATATTGACCAGCCGTGCTATAATTTAATGCGAGATCCCTATTAAAATTGGATAATTTGGAAATTTCCCTCAGTAAATTGACGCTGTTATTGTAAATAACGTGATGTGAAATAAGGCAGTTTTATTGCACTGTATACAGTGTCCGGTAACAAACGTTATGTAACATTTTGAGGTATTGAATTATTTATATTATATTGTTCTGCCATTTGACATTACCATGCTTTGGTAGAGCAATGGGTGCATTTTCATGTTTCATTGTTTACACGATGCATAATCCACATGCACTTTTGTTTTAGCAGTTCACAAAGTTGAAGGCCACAGCAAGTTCAAGGCTGCCATGAATGTTGTTTGATATGCTACACGCAATGTTAGGATTAAGTGCTTTTCCGGAAAAAAATAGGAAAACCAATGGTAAAGATTACTAAAGAAAAAAAATGATAGAAATACCATTGCTTGTATCGTCCAATATTATGAATTTTATTGACCACATGCCAAGCATGATCCCAAAAAATGCTGACATAGGAAAAATAAATATAAATGTACTATAACATCAAAGACAGTTCCACAGTTTCAGCATTATTTGTGTGCATTTGAATGTAATATGATCATTGTCCCATTATCCAGGAGATTGTATTTACACTGCATATGAATTGGGTGCATGTAAACAGACTATTTTAGATCGTAATGTTAAAGAAACTCTCATATAAAAACAGATCGACAGGTATGTATTCTCAAGGCCACATAGGTACAATGTGGGAATATTTGATAACACGAGATCTTGAGAACACTCCAGATAATGAGATTGTTGAAGATAGTCAGTGCAAACATAGGCTGCGCTACAGCAAAACCCTCAGTGAATCCCACTTGGCACGCTGGCATCATTAAAATTGTTCAGTGTTCGTTTGACAGGCAGTAGGGCAGGCATTACTTTCGTTTCCAGAGCAGAAGTCAAACACACACTTGTTTCCAGAGCTGAACTCTAACACTAATGCACTTACCCATATGAAATTTTATACAGTAACACCTTTTGATAGTCACATTGACATGTATCAGCTATCTTTTACAAAATTGGGAATGATTGCGAATAGTTCTACTTAGCCCGTAATGCAAAGGTAATTAGAGTCCAAGATATCCTAAGTTTTGAACTCTTGAATTTCTCCTTTCGTTAATTGCATTCCGACAAGTGTCAAAATATTAAATGTTATTTATTGTTTAGAACAATAAATTTAGTTAAATAAAATAAAATAAATGTCGCATTCCGTTTCCGTTGAAGCACACTAGCACCGGTGATCATATCACTATCCGTCCATGCGCGTTATCTCATTTACCGCCCCCTTACAAGGGACGGACGCATTGTTCGCACTCATTCGCTTCATTTCTTCTCCCACCCGCCCGCTCTTCTTACGAGGATATTCTTAGAATTGAGCCTTTCTATTGTTCAATATTTAAGTATCCTTTTCGTTTTTGCATGGTTCGGCATGTGCCTGGCTACGCTATAATTACTTAAGATTTAGCATTTTCATAAGTTTCATAACCCTTACTATGCTTGTTATTTAAGTTTGGTCAAATGTGACCAGAATAATAAGACTCAAATCGTCTAATATATGTATGTGTATTAACTGCATTTTTTTGTCAACTAACAATTGATGTGTGAGCTCATGTTGTCTGGGTGTCCATGAAAGCATCAAATTGTGCATTATGTTATTCTCGTTCATTCGTGTAGCCAAATAAATGGCAATTTGTCCAAGCTTATACCGAATATCACTCGTTCTCTTTATTTGCGTTAATAGCAATCCATCCTGTTCAGATTAAAGCCAATTGAACATCAAAAGTACTGTATATCCCTTTCCTGCCATTTAATTTTGTCTTGTTTGAAAGGATTTATGCACAGTTAATAGCAATCCATCTCAGGTTACAAAGGATAAATAGACAAATCTGTGACAAGCAAATAAAGCCAAAAGTAGCATGGAAGAAACTATCCAAAGATGACATATATATGAAGTATACCCTCCCATTACAGGATGAGCTGTATATTATTAACAAGATCCTAGATCATCCTCCTTGTTTATACGAAAACAGAAAACATGAAACTGAGGAATTGATTAAAGCAGTTATTGCATGTATGCATAAAGTAGGGCAGAATTTACCACAATCAAAGTTTAATAAGCATGTGAAGCCATATTGGAGGTACAATAGAGATGTATTGAATGATGCTGTGAAAGAGAAAAGGAAGAGTTATGAAAAATGGTGCAAAGCAGGTAGGCCAAGAGATAATTGTCAAATTTATTTAGAGTACAAAAATGATAAGAGAGTGTTTAGACAACAACAACGAATGGCACAAATGCAGTATGAAATAGAAATGATAAATGAGCTGGAAAATGAAGAAGACATAAATGCAAACTTTCTATGGTATTTGTTTAAAAAGGCAAGGAATAATACTAAGCAGGGAGGGGGTGTGAATCCAATTAAAAATGAAGCAGGTGTGTTAGTGAGTGATCCAGAGCAGGTAGTATATGAATGGGCATCATATTATGAAACACTTTTTCGAAAACAATCTGGTGACAATAGATATGCTGCCTTCCATCAAGAAATTGAAACACTAGTTGAAAATACGACTTCCGAAAATGTAATACAAACAACATCAAATGACTTATTTATCACGGAAAATGAGATAAGAAGAATGTTTAATGACTTAAAAAATGGAAAAGCTAGTGGCTATGACAATATTGAATCAGAGCATATAAAGTTTGGAGGAAAGCTTTTAGTCACTGTCGTTACAAAATTATTCAATAGGTGTCTCCAACATGGCTTCTTTCCCCAAGTGTTTAAGTATGGGCTACTTGTACCTATTCCTAAAGGGGACAAAAATGATCTATCTGTAATGGGAAATTATCGGGGAATAACACTGTTATCTGCATTAGGAAAAATATTTGAAAAAGTAGTAAAACAAAAAGTTGAAGAGTATTTTAAGATCAAATGTATAGAAATCCCATGTTACATACAAGGAGCTGGGAAAAAGCATATATCTAGCCTGCATACAAACTTTTTAGTGAGAGAAACAATCAATAGTGCAAAAAATCAAAATAAATTGGTACACTTAGCCTGCTTAGATATAGAAAAGGCTTTCGATAAAGTTTGGCAAAATGGATTATTGTTCAAGATGTCAAAGAAAGGATTACATCCAGTGTTATTAAAAATTCTCAAAGAATCTTTTATAAATTTTAAATTGTCAGTTCAAATAAGCCAATATAATTCAAGAAAATTTGATGTTCAACAGGGTGTCCATCAAGGAGGGCCCTTGTCAGGGATGTTGTTTCAATTTTTCCTTGATGAGCTATTAATGGAGCTACAGTGTTGTAAATTTGGTATTCAAATGTTCAATGAAATAATAGCATGTCCAACATTTGCAGATGACGTTGCAATATTATCAGAAACAAGAAATGGTTTACAACAAATGGTTGATATGGCTTATGAGTATAGTTGTAAATGGAAGTTTAAGTTCAATCCCAAGAAATGTATCACTATGACCTTCGGTAAATATGATAATATACAGCAGATTAAATTGGGAAATGATTCATTAGATCAAGTAGAACGCACCAACTATCTTGGTACCCCACTATATTTAAATGTTAAACATGAAAGGTTGGAAATTGAAAAGAAAATTGAAAAGGCCTATCAGAAGGTGTGGTTAATAAAGGCTATTGGTACAGCAAGAATAAATATCAACCCATTAACATTCAGTAAAGCTTATTGGGCATGTGTCGTTACAAAATTATGCTATGGTCTGTTTATGTTAAATTTGAGCAAAAGTAACTTACAAAAACTTGATGACTTTCATGCGAATGTAGCTAAAAATATTCAAGGATTGAATTCTAATACACCAGCAGTGGCAGCATTGGCCGGCTTAAAGTGGCCAAGATTATCCTCATATATCACAAAAGAATTATTATTATTTATAGGTCACACAGTAAAGTATAATTATATTTACAAGAACATTATATTGAGTATGTATTTTGATCAGAAAAACAAGAGAAATAAGAGGACTTCAATTGTACATACCTTTATTGAATATGGATTGAAATTAAATGTACTTGATAAATTTGATAAATATTTGTATGAATGTTGTTTTGAGTTATCTGAATGGAAAAAACTGGTGAAAGAGCAGATAAAGAAAAAAGAAAATGCAGAATGGCAGGCTACAATTGTAATGTATAAAAGTTTGAAAACATTCACTATAGTTGGAATAAATTTTGATTCAGGTTTTATATACTGGAAAATTGCAAGAAAGAAACCAATGTATTTATACAAAATTAAAGTAATGTTAAAAGCCTTGATTACAAATAATGAAAAATGTGGGTTTTTATGTAAATGTGGAGATGAAAATATCGGGTCCTTAGAACATATCCTTTTTAAATGTGTAAATATGCAAAATAGTAGAACTTTGAAATTGAATGATGTTTTAAGAGAAATGCCTTCAGCTATGAAAAATGAATTTGTCAATATGAATGATGTACAGAAACTTGGTTTTATTTATTCATGTTGTAATGGTGGAAACGTAGATGAATGGATGAGTATCATTGTTAAGATAATAGATTTTACATATTTAATTATTAAATCATATTACGAGTCTATATAAAACTACTGCCTATTACAGTAAAGCAGAAAGTGTCATATATGTGTTCATATAAATATAAATCATACATTTTTATCATTATTTAATTAATTTTAACAATGTGTAATCCTGTAACTGTCTAATTCTGACATCTAACTGTTGTATTATTGTATGTCTTCAAATTGGAGGTTAATAAAGATATATATATATAGTGAGGCGTATTCAGTTAGCTAGAATTATCAATGCAATAGCAAGTTCGACTCCTTGACCCCATGAGCTAGATTTATGGAGGATTGCAACTGACGCCATCTACAGTGTATAATAACAGCTGGCAATAGTCATCGCAGATGCTGTCCTCTGGTGGGAAAAAACATGGGTATTGGCCAATCAGAGATCTGCTTAGACCATGACGTTATGACACCTTATTCCAAATGTGACAAGGCCTTCTCTGATTGTTCAATACGTTTCTGTTGTATCCAATGAGAAAGGAGATGAATAACCACACAAATTTAGGCCATTCAGGGCAAAGGTCACTGTACCAGCTCCATGCACGGCAATCTCTGCCAACAGGAACATGTATGGAGAGTGCAAGCTTGTGAGGACGTGGGTTCAAAGCTGGTCATGCAATAATAACAATATTTCTATCCTACCACTGCAGATGATGATAATATGAAATTGCAATCACAGTGACCTTCTGTGAGGAGAATCATCTAGATGTTAATGGTATGGGATGATTGGATACACGTTGTGTGCCACTGACACCCATCTGTCTTGCTTGTAATCCTTGCTTGTTAGGATGACCAGAAGGTTTTCCAGCCAGGGACCAGGCACAAGGGGTGATCTGAACTGGGCGATATACAATTAGGCCGCAGTGTGCATGAGCAGCCATGGTGTTTGAGGATTGGCGGGTTGGGATAGTTCATCAATCAAAGCGATTGGATTAGCTAGACGCAGTCTAATGGGTCACGGCTGCTGCTGATGCTGATGCTGCTGATGCTGCAGGGCCCTCGGTAGCTGAGGTCCGTGTGCCAGGATGAAGCTGGGCTTAGCTTGGCAATGTCTGTCATGGGACTGTTAGAGGAGGTCAAGGTCCCACAAAGGTCTCTCTGGCTGTCTCGTTATGGCTGTGAGGCTGAGTATGCCCCTCATCCTTATCATCTATCTCTGCCTCTGGATGTCTCCGGTTTCTGTCGCATGCAGAATTTGACTTTGGTCAAATCCTCATTGTCTCTTGTGGAATTTGACTTTTTCATGTTGCTGGTCGGGTCTCCTATCTGTCACTGGGTCGGCCTGTTTGTTGGTCTTTACTGCTACCACAAGTTCGAAGAAGGTTATTGTTATCACTTGGGAAAATTCATGTGTGGCCAAGTGGCGGTTTGGATATCTTCAAATGGCTGCTACACCCTTAAAAATTCTGTTAAAATGTATTTCCGAGCAGAACTCTTGCACTAAAGCACTTAACCATGTGATATTTCTCATACAGTATTACACTAAATCAACTAGTTGTGCCTTTTGATAGTCACATTGATATATCTTTGCTATGTTTTACAATATCTTCGCTATGTTTTACAAAATAAGCCAAAAAAAGGTAAAATTTTAATTTATTTATTTAGTTTTTGGTTTCTGAAGCAGAACTGAAACTCTTATACACTGAAAGGTATAAAACATGAAGAGAATTTGTCTAAAACCGTTTAGTAGGGCCTTTTGGGAGTCTCATTGCCATAAATAATATAGAATATTTATAATTAGGGGAACACATGAACTAGTCTTGATTTTTCAAACCCCCTATTTATCCTTCATGAATGAAATTTTGCAAATGACATATCTTAATTATAGTACTTTCTCTTTCCAAACTTAATTTTGACATTTAATTCATACTTTTTTCGTAATGATGGAAAATCCTAAAACAATGCTAAAAATTGCTTTATTTCCTGCATTCAATCTAACATGTTATAGTCTATATGGTAATATTTCATCTTATTGCTGTATTCTTTATATGTTTGGATTACATATCACCTAAATAATAATGAGCAAAAACTAGTATTTCCCTGACCAATACACAACTCAATACACAAAACTTTACCCCCTGCAGGGCCCTGCTGTTATGTAACACCACATCTGGCTATCAAGACTGGCAGGGTTGTAATTAACCTCAGAAACATGTTTTTCGTGCAAAATATAGATTGATATCAAACATGACATGCATGGACATATTATGCAATATTATATTCATTATCACCTCGTATAGTAGAATTGGTATTGATATTGATTTTATTTGCTTGATAAACAGCAGTTTATATATAAAAATGGGAGAAGAATTTAAAAGATCTAAGGTTTGATGTTTTAAGTCATAAACAAGAAAGGCATGGTTACTTTACACACCATAGGTAAACTCCATTTACTGTACATGTAGCTGAATGGTGACAACAAATGATTATTAAATAGATATCTATATTGTTATTAGGGCTCCATACCGATATGCGTATCAACATGTGTATCAGTAACAAACACTCGAACCGAAAACTGGTAGAGCTGCCTGTGTACAGTATAGTGAATCGATTCAGAATATATCCACTGCGAAAAGATCATGGATAAGGCATTGCAAAAAGAATCGATCCAGTTATTTCATGTATTTTTCTTTCCAATTTATTTATCTTTATTCTCTTGTTATCGCAATACTTGTATTGGTTATTTGGTCCATTTCATGTGGTTGCATGCAGCAAGTGAAACACAGGCCGTATCGCGATAGGTATCGTGTATTGTATGGCAAAAACGTATCGATACAGAGCCCTAATTATTGTCCAAGTTACTTGCTCGCACAGCTGTAAGAAGCACCATCTGAGTTTGCCCTGTGTGCTTCCTTTAGATTTGGAATTCTTTTAACATGATCAAAAGTGTAATGTCTAGTTGCTGAACTACATAAATTAGTTAAAGAGGTTTTAAACAATGTTGATGGCACTTGTGTACTATGTGGCCATTCGCTGAGGGTTTGCTGCCGCGCAGCCTATATTTTTAATCTTTGTTTTAAAAGAAAGAGCTCTGTCCATTTTTTTTTGGCTTTCCCATGCATGCGTTATTGCCATGGATACGAGGCTGTCGCTGCCAGTATCTCTTCCAGCATCCCTGCTGGATGCACGGGACACAGCATCATTCGACAGAGCATTGATCACTGCGCCTATTTCAAGGTCGCTCTTTGTAACAGCTCTGGCAGCCTGCATCCCGGCTTCTGAATCTGCGTCATTCGAAAATGAGGGGAATAAAAAAGAAATCCGCCTACGTTCGGTTGGGAAATTAGATCGAAAAAGCACTTGATACATTTTAGAGGTTTTAATCCATCATATCTTTGTTATAACAGCTGGTTGGGCTAGTGGTTACAGCCCTGGTCAGCTCCTGGGTTCAATTTCCAAGACCCGTGCCGTGTCTATGGTAGGGCGGTTAGAATATCCCACCCAGTGGGGTCATTGCGAGTGTGTGTAATAACAGATGGACTAATGCTCTTGCTATTTGCTGCTGCTTTTTGCTATTTTCTGCTGACTGCTACATTAGCGCCAAATTGTCACTACTGCCAAAGTTGTAACTGTATCAGTGCCTGGAATATGAAGTGGACTCCCAAGGAGCGACGCCGTGTCCTCTGATAAAGCTTGGAGATTCAGTTTATATTTATATCAAGTTCTGCGCATGCTTGATAGGATTATTTAAAAACCGACCAGTTTCATTCATATTTTCTCAGTAAAGAATTTTTGATAAATATACACTCTCCAACCGTGTGGTGTGTAATGTGAAACAAAAACTGACCGCGTGGGCTGAAATGTGTTATTTCGCATGCATACTTTTAGTCACATTGCACTCTTAATATCAAACAAAAATTGGAAGTAAAAAATGAAATAATGTCGATAGGACACATGTACTCGCGGTCATAGGGGAGGAGGGGGGGGGGGGGGGCATATTCTATTACACACTAACTATTGCACTTACCAAGGCCACTCGCGTGTAATGAGTGAATGTATGAAACCGGCGGGATACTTGTTCTCCGGTGCAAACACATTCGTCAATCGAGGCAACTGTTGGCCTTGAACTGCAGATCCCAGCCGAAAGTGCTTGTTTAAGGCAAACTAGATGATAGCAACCCCCCCCCCCCCCCCTTTCTCCCTTCTTCCTTCCCTCTTTACCATCACGCATGCAAGAAGAGCGGCAGGGCCTTTTTGTGCCCGGGGCGTAGCCAGGGGTAGCCAGGGGTAGCCAGGGGATTGGTGACTCTCCAGAGAATAGGTGAATTAGATGGTGCAGTACAAGGATGAGGTCAAATTAGTGTGATATTCTCAATGCATTTTTCATTGTCGCTACTATGGAATATAGTGACTCGCAGAGGGAAATTGGTTCATTGGTTTTCTGTCGATTATTATGGCTGCCATATTGATGACCTTCAAAGGTTTATCATTCAAGTCACTTGGGTCATGACATCAGTTTCAAGGTCACCAGTCACCCGCAGATGCAACACACTCAATTAGGACCTTAGACCCTCTGAACTTGTATGACCTTGGCCTCATTCGCTAGGTCAGGCTCTCAGGCTTGGAGTAGCTTCCTTGTGAAGTTGCAGTGCTCTGCATATACATATCAAATATACCTAGCTAGCAATTCGCAATGTATCAGACACAATAAATATTAATACTTGTCCAGTTGTTTCCAAAGTTTTCTAATGGTAAAATGCTGATCTTCTCTGGGCGAGTTCGATTCCCAATATTGGCATACAACCTTCGTAAAAATTAAAATAAGCTTAGTATCTCTTAATATAATTAGTGCAAGACATGTATCAACAGGAAGTCGTTGGCATGAGACGTTGACTGCGTTGTTCTGGGCGTCTGTGCTCAGGTAAGTCATACATTACGTCAACCTTCGGCGTGTGCACTTTCATTTTAGCATGCTGAGCATCAAATCCCATAAACATTGAAATAAATGGTAAAACAATGTCGCCACCGATGCTAAGAACAATGAACATTCAATACAATGCTTTATCGTGGAAATTTGATGTACATTTACACTACACATAAACTGTGACATATAAACTGAATATTTTACTCATAATGTACAACATAATACATGAGGATTATGATAACATAGACAGGAATTAACGATCAATTGACTAAATGCATTCCGATATCACGTGCTTGTGATACACAAAATGCTTTTATGATTTCCAGCCTCTGAGTATTTGCCTGTGTCATGCATGTTCAGTGTGCGTGTGTTTTTTTTTAGATGCGGCATATTAAAGATCATTAAATTTCCGTGGCACTGATTGCTTTTTACATAATTCGCTTTAAAACAAAAAATTTATGAATAAATTAGTCGTGATTACGTGATATTAAATTTGTTCAATTTGGTTTTAATACTTTGTGGGGCTGTGATATGTTAGCTTTATGCCGTGATGTATTGATAATCCAAGAATTATAATTGATAATTGACATGTCATGATGGGTGCGTTTACAAGACTCGAAAACTGTCAATACAGGAATACATCATACAATTGGCTTAGCATGCAGGAAGCAGTTGTATGCGGCATAACGTGCATCATTATTTCTGCTGAGTGCATGGCTGCAAACAGAGCTTAGCAGCTGGGAGAGCATGAGTCTGGTCAGACAGAGTTGAGCTGAGGACAAGCTATTTAGCGGCGACGAGTATCGATCACAATGACCATGACCCCCGGTTGACCTATATGGCAATGACCCCAGAGGAGAGGGCATGCCGCATCTGTGGCAAAGGGGTGGGGTTTACATGCCCTTGTCGTCAACCTGCTGCATGTTGGGATGCATTACAGGTGAAAGAGCTATAGCAGCCACTGACAGATGAACAGTTGCTATTCACCTTATTTCAACCTTCTTCTTGTCCAAGCAGCATCAGCAGTAAGTTCATCATGTAAAACATCTCATTAGCATCTCGTGACCCAGTGACTTTGCGAACCCAGACTGCACAATGCAGCACAGACGACCGAAGGGCATTATCTTGTCGAGCTGCATGACCCGAGCACCCAAAGCAACGTCTTTGACATTATGACCATTTAGCTGACCATTGATCACTACAGGTCAGTGCTGACCACTTCCCTTCGATTTCCTGGAACAATAGCCACCCAGCTATTGTGATTTGGTCTGCATTAATAATACATTGTGTACAATGCATTTGCTATTGTGAAGCCCGAGTTTTGCCCGACATAGTCTCTGTAAAATCTGGCCAGTGTTATGAATTATCAAACCATTTCTGGTATTTGACTTAATAAGGATTGTCTTGATAATGGGGTTAATTTGTATATAACAATACCTTATAATTACGTTTAGGTATAGGTTTTATATTATGAATAGTATAACATTTTCGTAATCTAACTGATCTGCGTACGTGTAATCCTGGGAATTTAATGAAAGACTGCGTGCAGGTGATCAGTGCAATATTTGAGTCCCTGATAGTGTTTTAATATTTCTCCCATCAGGTGATAAATTGGGCTAAACATGTAAGTCTTCTAAAAAAAATTGCAACTTGATCTGAATGTGTGATCGTCATCATCAGTAGCCGCAATTGTTAGTTTCACTTCACAAATCATGTTTCAACAGTCTGGCGTTGCATGCAGTGATCGATCTATCGGCTACTGTTTTCACTGTCACCTGGCCATTATGCGTATTACTAAACTAGCGCGCCCTCTAACGTAATAGCACAGTATAGCTTGGTATTCACTATTCAGTACAAGTTATTAAACAGCTGTATAGTGTGAGAAATGTAACAGGCAGCATCAGCTTGCTTGCAAAGGGCGATGATAATGAGCATCAATATGTAATGAGCTACTGCCTGGCCACTCTGCCCAGGAAAGGTCATGGGGAATGAGGTCACGGCGTGACTCCAGCCCTAAGGTCAATCATGCGCTCTGTGTGTCAGTGTGTGAATGACCTAGGGGTCATCGGACGGACGTCTAACTTCTACAATACCTTCATCCAGGAACATTGCGTTAGCTAGATGGTTTGCAGACCAGACCGACCCTAAATGCGTTCATATACCTCTGATTAATTGTTTGCCATTGGCCTCATGTTGTTTTGTTCCTATACATCATTACACAAAAGGTCATGGCACTTGGAAGCCCATAGAATAATGACAAACATTAGCATACCCAGTAGCTCCCAAGTCCACAAGATATGTAGCCAATAATTCTCACTGACCACTGTCCAGCCATGTCCAGCGATCGTGGATCTCACTGACCCGTGCTAATTTTGGATGGGAAAATTTGTCTCAATCACAATTAGCTGAACATGACTGGACACAGTTGCTCATAATGTGGGTATGGCAAAGAACTGCAGACAGTGGTTTTCCGGCTTACGAGGTTTCATCATATAATAATCTCCGGTAATCGTTTGAAAAATGAATGGGAACAACTAAACTATGCTTACTTGTGATCTTGTGGGAAATTTATTACACGTTGGCTAGTTTCACGTGGGACCTTGGTGATCTTACCAAAGTGTTTTGGAAATGTTGATCTTCAAGTACATATATCCATTCATAGGCCTATACACTGTACTTCAGTGGTAGTGGTATAACTTGTGGTTATGTTTGCGTATACTTCACAATATGATACTAGTACAAGGAAGCTTTGACCTTTGGTTTTTGGACTCTGGATCTTTCTGGACTCTTTAAGTACTAGGAGCTTGGAGGTACAACTGATTAGGTCTCTCACATGGATTGATCATTTGTTTGTTAGTAGCCTGCCCTGTTAATGTTTATATTTCAGGTTCTAAGTTTACATACAGCCGCGATACTCTGTCATGTTGGGTATGCTGTGTATTGATTGGAAAGCTGGCTCGCGACCAATGTGGATTAGCCTAGTGAAGAGGCCCAGTGTGGGTTCAACTAGAATTTATCTTATGCACGTGATCATTGTCGATCGCAAAAAGGCCTTCGACCTAATTGGAATAGTGCACTGCATAAAATACAGGACTTGGTTTGGACAGCTTGTAATGTTCCAGGCCTATAACTGTAGTCAAAGGTCGGTTGGGTCCTGACCTGGACAGGCTAGTGAAACTTCACCATGTATTTTGTTTAAAATACGGGCAATGTGTATTGCAGCTGGGTGAAATTGTCTTCTGAAAAATCGTGTGATTATACTGACAGAAATTGACACGTTGACATTGCGTCCCTTTGCCAATCTTAAAGTATGTTGCAAAATGGCCCTTGTACTTGAAATGGACTGAATTTATTATGACATAAGTACATTGTCCCATATGTGACCATCACGCTTGGATAGGTCTTCTGATTATTTCTTGCAACATTTGAAATCGTAGAAAAGCTGTTGACCTTGGGTGAAAATGTTATTTAGGGCCCTGGATCGTGTATTGGGCAGATAATAATGACACTCAAAAGTTCAACAAAAAAAAAAAAAAAAAAACTAGATTTCTGTTACTGGTGGACCAGCAACGAGGCTTCACCTATTGCCAGAGTTATATTGTAGGTCATAGAAAATTGACAGCATATTCCGAAACATCAAGTTTAAGCTTTAAGGTTATCTTCATCTCAATTCCACAACTTAATTAGGCAGGTCGAGATGCCAACTATGAATCAGCATAAGAAAACTTATATCATGTCATACACATATAATTCTCGGTCAATTTATGCCTCAACCATAAGGTTCACAATATCATGCCATGACCTAGTAAAAGGGCTTGGAATGGACTATCAAAAAATGTTTTCCAAGTTAAAAAAGGTTAATTAGGACTGGAGTTATGAATTTTTTTGTTAAAAGTACATTTCAAGGTCTGTGACCTTGAGCGTTTGACCTTTTGACCCAAATATTTGCATGAATTTTGTTACACTGATGGGTTGACACTCCTATGAGTTTCGGTCCAATCCAAGCATTCTGTCTAGGGAAAAAAAATCCAAACTTAAACTTTCAGCTAAATTTTTTAGGATTTTTTCGATCTTGAAATTTTCAGGGTCGGGCGATCTTTTTAACCGACCGGGCTACAGTCACATACTACATCTCATTTTAAAGAGGAGGAAATGAGCTTTCCAAATATCTCTATGCCAGTTCTGTAGCTCAATTAGCACCGGAGCTAGAGCCGATGGAAGTGCGGACACTGGTTCCGCCCAGCCAGATGACCATGCCAAAGTAGTGACACTAATTCTGATCTGTGACCTTGACCGTTTGACCTGGAGAACTCATGTTGCTCAGATTGTTTGCAAGGTATTAGGGCAACATCATATCCAAAGATCAGCCAAATCCAAACATTTCTACTACCTTAAAAAAAATCAAGAATTCAAAATATCAACTTTCATAGATTGTTTGACCTTAAATTTGACCTTGACATTTAGGTCAAATGTCAAAATTGACAGCAGATTCTGAAAGCCCATATGTGAATTGTAGGGGTCACCCATGCTTGGCATTTGGCTAAAGTGCATATTTCTCAGTGAAAATGACCATTTTCACTATTTTTTTTACTCAAAAAACAGTTGTCCGAGTTTATGAATTTTTTAAAAATCAACATATTAATTTCTGTCAAAAGCGAATACATATCCGTATAGTACTGGTCAATATCTTCCAACACAAAAACTTTCAGCTCAAACACTTAATTCTAAGGTATTTTTGTGGCGGTGTGAAAATTGCTTGTTTTTCACATTTCGAAGGTCAAAATAACCTTGAAAATGACCTTCAAGGTCAAATTTGAAACTTGATTTGGGGGTTTTGGGTACATGTTTGGGGTAGTTTACTATAGCATGTTATAAGCTAAAATCAATATTTCATGGTGAAATGAGCATGGGTACCTATTTTTCATAATTCAAAAATGTGAAAAACTCAATATTTCAAAAACCATTAATGACATCATCTTCATCTTTCGCACTGCACTGGCCCCGAGTAAAGGGCAACTTTTAGCACCATCATTGGCTTCTTACAACTTCCAGTTTTGGCCAAGTCGAATCTAGACTGAAAACTGCTCCATGTTGCATTGCGGTATGTTCCGCATGAGTGATTCACAATTATGTAATGTCAAAACACTTTAAAACATATTTAATCACAAGATCCAAGACCATTAGTATTTAACGGCACTGGTTTAGAGGATATGCCAATTTTAAGTTCTTAAAATTTTGTACTCAAGGTGACCTGTGACCTTGAAAAATAGGTCAAGGTCACTCAAACTAGGTCAAAGTAATAAGGTCATCCTAGGGTACCTTGTGGTAAAGTTTGGTCCTCCAACTCTAAAATTTTGCCTGTAAATAATAATAATAATAATAAGAATAATAATAACTAGATTTCTGTTACTGGTGGACCAGCAACGAGGCTTCACCTATTGCCAGAGTTATATTGTAGGTCATAGAAAATTGACAGCATATTCCGAAACATCAAGTTTAAGCTTTAAGGTTATCTTCATCTCAATTCCACAACTTAATTAGGCAGGTCGAGATGCCAACTATGAATCAGCATAAGAAAACTTATATCATGTCATACACATATAATTCTCGGTCAATTTATGCCTCAACCATAAGGTTCACAATATCATGCCATGACCTAGTAAAAGGGCTTGGAATGGACTATCAAAAAATGTTTTCCAAGTTAAAAAAGGTTAATTAGGACTGGAGTTATGAATTTTTTTGTTAAAAGTACATTTCAAGGTCTGTGACCTTGAGCGTTTGACCTTTTGACCCAAATTTTTGCATGAATTTTGTTACACTGATGGGTTGACACTCCTATGAGTTTCGGTTCAATCCAAGCATTCTGTCTAGGGAAAAAAAATCCAAACTTAAACTTTCAGCTAAATTTTTTAGGATTTTTTCGATCTTGAAATTTTCAGGGTCGGGCGATCTTTTTAACCGAACGGGCTACAATCACATACTACATCTCATTTTAAAGAGGAGGAAATGAGCTTTCCAAATATCTCTATGCCAGTTCTGTAGCTTAATTAGAATTGGAGCTAGAGCCGATGGAAGTGCGGACACTGGTTCCGCCCAGCCAGATGACCATGCCAAAGTAGTGACACTAATTCTGATCTGTGACCTTGACCGTTTGACCTGGAGACCTCATGTTGCTCAGATTGTTTGCAGGGTATTAGGGCAACATCATATCCAAAGATCAGCCAAATCCAAACATTTCTACTACCTTAAAAAAAATCAAGAATTCAAAATATCAACTTTCATAGATTGTTTGACCTTAAATTTGACCTTGACATTTAGGTCAAATGTCAAAATTGACAGCAGATTCTGAAAGCCCATATGTGAATTGTAGGGGGTCACCCATGCTTGGCATTTGGCTAAAGTGAATATTTCTCAGTGAAAATGACCATTTTCACTATTTTTTTTACTCAAAAAACAGTTGTCCGAGTTTATGAATTTTTTAAAAATCAACATATTAATTTCTGTCAAAAGCGAATACATATCCGTATAGTACTGGTCAATATCTTCCAACACAAAAACTTTCAGCTCAAACACTTAATTCTAAGGTATTTTTGTGGCGGTGTGAAAATTGCTTGTTTTTCACATTTCGAAGGTCAAAATAACCTTGAAAATGACCTTCAAGGTCAAATTTGACACTTGATTTGGGGGTTTTGGGTACATGTTTGGGGTAGTTTACTATAGCATGTTATAACCTAAAACCAATATTTCATGGTGAAATGGACATGGGTACCTATTTTTCATAATTCAAAAATGTGAAAAACTCAATATTTCAAAAACCATTAATGACATCATCTTCATCTTTCACACTGCACTGGCCCCAAGTAAGGGGCAACTTTTAGCACCATCATTGGCTTCTTACAACTTCCGGTTTTGGCCAAGTCGAATCTAGACTGAAAATTGCTTCATGTTGCATTGCGGTATGTTCCGCATGAGTGATTCACAATTATGTAATGTCAAAACACTTTAAAACATATTTAATCACAAGATCCAAGACCATTAGTATTTAACTGCACTGGTTTAGAGGATATGCCAATTTTAAGTTCTTAAAATTTTGTACTAAAGGTGACCTGTGACCTTGAAAAATAGGTCAAGGTCACTCAAACTAGGTCAAAGTAATAAGGTCATCCTAGGGTACCTTGTGGTAAAGTTTGGTCCTCCAACTCTAAAATTTTGCCTGTAAATAATAATAATAAGAATAATAATAATAATAATAATAATAATAATAATAATAATAATACCAAAAACAATAGTCTTCACCTAAGGTATTAGGTGAAGCCTAATAATAACTAGATTTCTGTTACTGGTGGACCAGCAACGAGGCTTCACCTATTGCCAGAGTAATATTGTAGGTCATAGAAAATTGACAGCATATTCCGAAACATCAAGTTTAAGCTTTAAGGTTATCTTCATCTCAATTCCACAACTTAATTAGGCAGGTCGAGATGCCAACTATGAATCAGCATAAGAAAACTTATATCATGTCATACACATATAATTCTCGGTCAATTTATGCCTCAACCATAAGGTTCACAATATCATGCCATGACCTAGTAAAAGGGCTTGGAATAGACTATCAAAAAATGTTTTCCAAGTTAAAAAAGGTTAATTAGGACTGGAGTTATGCATTTTTTTGTTAAAAGTACATTTCAAGGTCTGTGACCTTGAGCGTTTGACCTTTTGACCCAAATTTTTGCATGAATTTTGTTACACTGATGGGTTGACACTCCTATGAGTTTCGGTTCAATCCAAGCATTCTGTCTAGGGAAAAAAAATCCAAACTTAAACTTTCAGCTAAATTTTTTAGGATTTTTTCGATCTTGAAATTTTCAGGGTCGGGCGATCTTTTTAACCGAACGGGCTACAATCACATACTACATCTCATTTTAAAGAGGAGGAAATGAGCTTTCCAAATATCTCTATGCCAATTCTGTAGCTCAATTAGAACCGGAGCTAGAGCCGATGGAAGTGCGGACACTGGTTCCGCCCAGCCAGATGATCATGCCAAAGTAGTGACACTAATTCTGATCTGTGACCTTGACCGTTTGACCTGGAGAACTCATGTTGCTCAGATTGTTTGCAGGGTATTAGGGCAACATCATATCCAAAGATCAGCCAAATCCAAACATTTCTACTACCTTAAAAAAAATCAAGAATTCAAAATATCAACTTTCATAGATTGTTTGACCTTAAATTTGACCTTGACATTTAGGTCAAATGTCAAAATTGACAGCAGATTCTGAAAGCCCATATGTAAATTATAGGGGGTCACCAATGCTTGGCATTTGGCTAAAGTGAATATTTCTTAGTGAAAATGACCATTTTCACTTTTTTTTTTACTCAAAAAACAGTTGTCCGAGTTTATGAATTTTTTAAAAATCAACATATTAATTTCTGTCAAAACCGAGTACATATCCTTATAATACTGGTCAATGTCTTCCAAAGAAAAAACTTTCAGCTCAAACACTTACTTCTAAGGTATTTTTGTGGCAGTGTCAAAATTGCTTGTTTTTCACATTTCGAAGGTCAAAATGACCTTGAAAATGACCTTCAAGGTCAAATTTGACACTTGATTTGGGGGTTTTGGGTACATGTTTGGGGTAGTTTACTATAGCATGTTATAACCTAAAACCAATATTTCATGGTGAAATGGACATGGGTACCTATTTTTCATAATTCAAAAATGTGAAAAACTCAATATTTCAAAAAGCATTAATGACATCATCTTCATCTTTCACACTGCACTGGCCCCGAGTAAGGGGCAACTTTTAGCACCATCATTGGCTTCTTACAACTTCCGGTTTTGGCCAAGTCGAATCTAGACTGAAAACTGCTCCATGTTGCATTGCGGTATGTTCCGCATGAGTGATTCACAATTATGTAATGTCAAAACACTTTAAAACATATTTAATCACAAGATCCAAGACCATTAGTATTTAACTGCACTGGTTTAGAGGATATGCCAATTTTAAGTTCTTAAAATTTTGTACTAAAGGTGACCTGTGACCTTGAAAAATAGGTCAAGGTCACTCAAACTAGGTCAAAGTAATAAGGTCATCCTAGGGTACCTTGTGGTAAAGTTTGGTCCTCCAACTCTAAAATTTTGCCTGTAAATAATAATAAGAATAATAATAATAATAATAACTAGATTTCTGTTACTGGTGGACCAGCAACGAGGCTTCACCTATTGCCAGAGTTATATTGTAGGTCATAGAAAATTGACAGCATATTCCGAAACATCAAGTTTAAGCTTTAAGGTTATCTTCATCTCAATTCCACAACTTAATTAGGCAGGTCGAGATGCCAACTATGAATCAGCATAAGAAAACTTATATCATGTCATACACATATAATTCTCGGTCAATTTATGCCTCAACCATAAGGTTCACAATATCATGCCATGACCTAGTAAAAGGGCTTGGAATGGACTATCAAAAAATGTTTTCCAAGTTAAAAAAGGTTAATTAGGACTGGAGTTATGAATTTTTTTGTTAAAAGTACATTTCAAGGTCTGTGACCTTGAGCGTTTGACCTTTTGACCCAAATATTTGCATGAATTTTGTTACACTGATGGGTTGACACTCCTATGAGTTTCGGTCCAATCCAAGCATTCTGTCTAGGGAAAAAAAATCCAAACTTAAACTTTCAGCTAAATTTTTTAGGATTTTTTCGATCTTGAAATTTTCAGGGTCGGGCGATCTTTTTAACCGACCGGGCTACAGTCACATACTACATCTCATTTTAAAGAGGAGGAAATGAGCTTTCCAAATATCTCTATGCCAGTTCTGTAGCTCAATTAGAACCGGAGCTAGAGCCGATGGAAGTGCGGACACTGGTTCCGCCCAGCCAGATGATCATGCCAAAGTAGTGACACTAATTCTGATCTGTGACCTTGACCGTTTGACCTGGAGAACTCATGTTGCTTAGATTGTTTGCAGGGTATTAGGGCAACATCATATCCAAAGATCAGCCAAATCCAAACATTTCTACTACCTTAAAAAAAATCAAGAATTCAAAATATCAACTTTCATAGATTGTTTGACCTTAAATTTGACCTTGACATTTAGGTCAAATGTCAAAATTGACAGCAGATTCTGAAAGCCCATATGTGAATTGTAGGGGGTCACCCATGCTTGGCATTTGGCTAAAGTGAATATTTCTCAGTGAAAATGACCATTTTCACTATTTTTTTTACTCAAAAAACAGTTGTCCGAGTTTATGAATTTTTTAAAAATCAACATATTAATTTCTGTCAAAAGCGAATACACATCCGTGTAGTACTGGTCAATATCCTCCAACACAAAAAATTTCAGCTCAAACACTTAATTCTAAGGTATGTTTGTGGCGGTGTGAAAATTGCTTGTTTTTCACATTTCGAAGGTCAAAATAACCTTGAAAATGACCTTCAAGGTCAAATTTGGCACTTGATTTGGGGGTTTTGGGTACATGTTTGGGGTAGTTTACTATAGCATGTTATAAGCTAAAATCAATATTTCATGGTGAAATGAGCATGGGTACCTATTTTTCATAATTCAAAAATGTGAAAAACTCAATATTTCAAAAAGCATTAATGACATCATCTTCATCTTTCACACTGCACTGGCCCCGAGTAAGGGGCAACTTTTAGCACCATCATTGGCTTCTTACAACTTCCGGTTTTGGCCAAGTCGAATCTAGACTGAAAACTGCTCCATGTTGCATTGCGGTATGTTCCGCATGAGTGATTCACAATTATGTAATGTCAAAACACTTTAAAACATATTTAATCACAAGATCCAAGACCATTAGTATTTAACGGCACTGGTTTAGAGGATATGCCAATTTTAAGTTCTTAAAATTTTGTACTCAAGGTGACCTGTGACCTTGAAAAATAGGTCAAGGTCACTCAAACTAGGTCAAAGTAATAAGGTCATCCTAGGGTACCTTGTGGTAAAGTTTGGTCCCCCAACTCTAAAATTTTGCCTGTAAATAAGAATAATAATAATAACTAGATTTCTGTTACTGGTGGACCAGCAACGAGGCTTCACCTATTGCCAGAGTTATATTGTAGGTCATAGAAAATTGACAGCATATTCCGAAACATCAAGTTTAAGCTTTAAGGTTATCTTCATCTCAATTCCACAACTTAATTAGGCAGGTCGAGATGCCAACTATGAATCAGCATAAGAAAACTTATATCATGTCATACACATATAATTCTCGGTCAATTTATGCCTCAACCATAAGGTTCACAATATCATGCCATGACCTATTAAAAGGGCTTGGAATGTACTATCAAAAAATGTTTTCCAAGTTAAAAAAGGTTAATTAGGACTGGAGTTATGAATTTTTTTGTTAAAAGTACATTTCAAGGTCTGTGACCTTGAGCGTTTGACCTTTTGACCCAAATATTTGCATGAATTTTGTTACACTGATGGGTTGACACTCCTATGAGTTTCGGTCCAATCCAAGCATTCTGTCTAGGGAAAATAAATCCAAACTTAAACTTTCAGCTAAATTTTTAAGGATTTTTTCGATCTTGAAATATTCAGGGTCGGGCGATCTTTTTAACCGAACGGGCTACAATCACATACTACATCTCATTTTAAAGAGGAGGAAATGAGCTTTCCAAATATCTCTATGCCAGTTCTGTAGCTCAATTAGAACCGGAGCTAGAGCCGATGGAAGTGCGGACACTGGTTCCGCCCAGCCAGATGACCATGCCAAAGTAGTGACACTAATTCTGATCTGTGACCTTGACCGTTTGACCTGGAGAACTCATGTTGCTCAGATTGTTTGCAGGGTATTAGGGCAACATCATATCCAAAGATCAGCCAAATCCAAACATTTCTACTACCTTAAAAAAAATCAAGAATTCAAAATATCAACTTTCATAGATTGTTTGACCTTAAATTTGACCTTGACATTTAGGTCAAATGTCAAAATTGACAGCAGATTCTGAAAGCCCATATGTGAATTGTAGGGGGTCACCCATGCTTGGCATTTGGCTAAAGTGAATATTTCTCAGTGAAAATGACCATTTTCACTATTTTTTTTACTCAAAAAACAGTTGTCCGAGTTTATGAATTTTTTAAAAATCAACATATTAATTTCTGTCAAAACCGAGTACATATTCTTATAATACTGGTCAATGTCTTCCAAAGAAAAAACTTTCAGCTCAAACACTTACTTCTAAGGTATTTTTGTGGCAGTGTCAAAATTGCTTGTTTTTCACATTTCGAAGGTCAAAATGACCTTGAAAATGACCTTCAAGGTCAAATTTGACACTTGATTTGGGGGTTTTGGGTACATGTTTGGGGTAGTTTACTATAGCATGTTATAACCTAAAACCAATATTTCATGGTGAAATGGACATGGGTACCTATTTTTCATAATTCAAAAATGTGAAAAACTCAATATTTCAAAAACCATTAATGACATCATCTTCATCTTTCACACTGCACTGGCCCCGAGTAAGGGGCAACTTTTAGCACCATCATTGGCTTCTTACAACTTCCGGTTTTGGCCAAGTCGAATCTACACTGAAAACTGCTCCATGTTGCATTGCGGTATGTTCCGCATGAGTGATTCACAATTATGTAATGTCAAAACACTTTAAAACATATTTAATCACAAGATCCAAGACCATTAGTATTTAACTGCACTGGTTTAGAGGATATGCCAATTTTAAGTTCTTAAAATTTTGTACTAAAGGTGACCTGTGACCTTGAAAAATAGGTCAAGGTCACTCAAACTAGGTCAAAGTAATAAGGTCATCCTAGGGTACCTTGTGGTAAAGTTTGGTCCTCCAACTCTAAAATTTTGCCTGTAAATAATAATAATAAGAATAATAATAATAACTAGATTTCTGTTACTGGTGGACCAGCAACGAGGCTTCACCTATTGCCAGAGTTATATTGTAGGTCATAGAAAATTGACAGCATATTCCGAAACATCAAGTTTAAGCTTTAAGGTTATCTTCATCTCAATTCCACAACTTAATTAGGCAGGTCGAGATGCCAACTATGAATCAGCATAAGAAAACTTATATCATGTCATACACATATAATTCTCGGTCAATTTATGCCTCAACCATAAGGTCCACAATATCATGCCATGACCTAGTAAAAGGGCTTGGAATGGACTATCAAAAAATGTTTTCCAAGTTAAAAAAGGTTAATTAGGACTGGAGTTATGAATTTTTTTGTTAAAAGTACATTTCAAGGTCTGTGACCTTGAGCGTTTGACCTTTTGACCCAAATATTTGCATGAATTTTGTTACACTGATGGGTTGACACTCCTATGAGTTTCGGTCCAATCCAAGCATTCTGTCTAGGGAAAAAAAATCCAAACTTAAACTTTCAGCTAAATTTTTTAGGATTTTTTCGATCTTGAAATATTCAGGGTCGGGCGATCTTTTTAACCGATCGGGCTACAGTCAAATACTACATCTCATTTTAAAGAGAAGGAAATGAGCTTTCCAAATATCTCTATGCCAGTTCTGTAGCTCGATTAGAACCGGAGCTAGAGCCGATGGAAGTGCGGACACTGGTTCCGCCCAGCCAGATGACCATGCCAAAGTAGTGACACTAATTCTGATCTGTGACCTTGACCGTTTGACCTGGAGAACTCATGTTGCCCAGATTGTTTGCAGGGTATTAGGGCAACATCATATCCAAAGATCAGCCATATCCAAACATTTCTACTACCTTAAAAAAAATCAAGAATTCAAAATATCAACTTTCATAGATTGTTTGACCTTAAATTTGACCTTGACATTTAGGTCAAATGTCAAAATTGACAGCAGATTCTGAAAGCCCATATGTGAATTGTAGGGGGTCACCCATGCTTGGCATTTGGCTAAAGTGAATATTTCTCAGTGAAAATGACCATTTTCACTATTTTTTTTACTCAAAAAACAGTTGTCCGAGTTTATGAATTTTTTAAAAATCAACATATTAATTTCTGTCAAAAGCGAATACATATCCGTATAGTACTGGTCAATATCTTCCAACACAAAAACTTTCAGCTCAAACACTTAATTCTAAGGTATTTTTGTGGCGGTGTGAAAATTGCTTGTTTTTCACATTTCGAAGGTCAAAATAACCTTGAAAATGACCTTCAAGGTCAAATTTGACACTTGATTTGGGGGTTTTGGGTACATGTTTGGGGTAGTTTACTATAGCATGTTATAACCTAAAACCAATATTTCATGGTGAAATGGACATGGGTACCTATTTTTCATAATTCAAAAATGTGAAAAACTCAATATTTCAAAAACCATTAATGACATCATCTTCATCTTTCACACTGCACTGGCCCCAAGTAAGGGGCAACTTTTAGCACCATCATTGGCTTCTTACAACTTCCGGTTTTGGCCAAGTCGAATCTAGACTGAAAACTGCTCCATGTTGCATTGCGGTATGTTCCGCATGAGTGATTCACAATTATGTAATGTCAAAACACTTTAAAACATATTTAATCACAAGATCCAAGACCATTAGTATTTAACTGCACTGGTTTAGAGGATATGCCAATTTTAAGTTCTTAAAATTTTGTACTAAAGGTGACCTGTGACCTTGAAAAATAGGTCAAGGTCACTCAAACTAGGTCAAAGTAATAAGGTCATCCTAGGGTACCTTGTGGTAAAGTTTGGTCCTCCAACTCTAAAATTTTGCCTGTAAATAATAATAATAAGAATAATAATAATAATAATAATAATAATAATAATAATAACTAGATTTCTGTTACTGGTGGACCAGCAACGAGGCTTCACCTATTGCCAGAGTTATATTGTAGGTCATAGAAAATTGACAGCATATTCCGAAACATCAAGTTTAAGCTTTAAGGTTATCTTCATCTCAATTCCACAACTTAATTAGGCAGGTCGAGATGCCAACTATGAATCAGCATAAGAAAACTTATATCATGTCATACACATATAATTCTCGGTCAATTTATGCCTCAACCATAAGGTCCACAATATCATGCCATGACCTAGTAAAAGGGCTTGGAATGGACTATCAAAAAATGTTTTCCAAGTTAAAAAAGGTTAATTAGGACTGGAGTTATGAATTTTTTTGTTAAAAGTACATTTCAAGGTCTGTGACCTTGAGCGTTTGACCTTTTGACCCAAATATTTGCATGAATTTTGTTACACTGATGGGTTGACAATCCTATGAGTTTCGGTCCAATCCAAGCATTCTGTCTAGGGAAAAAAAATCCAAACTTAAACTTTCAGCTAAATTTTTTAGGATTTTTTCGATCTTGAAATATTCAGGGTCGGGCGATCTTTTTAACCGATCGGGCTACAGTCAAATACTACATCTCATTTTAAAGAGGAGGAAATGAGCTTTCCAAATATCTCTATGCCAGTTCTGTAGCTCAATTAGAACCGGAGCTAGAGCCGATGGAAGTGCGGACACTGGTTCCGCCCAGCCAGATGACCATGCCAAAGTAGTGACACTAATTCTGATCTGTGACCTTGACCGTTTGACCTGGAGAACTCATGTTGCTCAGATTGTTTGCAGGGTATTAGGGCAACATCATATCCAAAGATCAGCCAAATCCAAACATTTCTACTACCTTAAAAAAAATCAAGAATTCAAAATATCAACTTTCATAGATTGTTTGACCTTAAATTTGACCTTGACATTTAGGTCAAATGTCAAAATTGACAGCAGATTCTGAAAGCCCATATGTGAATTGTAGGGGGTCACCCATGCTTGGCATTTGGCTAAAGTGAATATTTCTCAGTGAAAATGACCATTTTCACTATTTTTTTTACTCAAAAAACAGTTGTCCGAGTTTATGAATTTTTTAAAAATCAACATATTAATTTCTGTCAAAAGCGAATACACATCCGTGTAGTACTGGTCAATATCCTCCAACACAAAAAATTTCAGCTCAAACACTTAATTCTAAGGTATGTTTGTGGCGGTGTGAAAATTGCTTGTTTTTCACATTTCGAAGGTCAAAATAACCTTGAAAATGACCTTCAAGGTCAAATTTGGCACTTGATTTGGGGGTTTTGGGTACATGTTTGGGGTAGTTTACTATAGCATGTTATAAGCTAAAATCAATATTTCATGGTGAAATGAGCATGGGTACCTATTTTTCATAATTCAAAAATGTGAAAAACTCAATATTTCAAAAAGCATTAATGACATCATCTTCATCTTTCACACTGCACTGGCCCCGAGTAAGGGGCAACTTTTAGCACCATCATTGGCTTCTTACAACTTCCGGTTTTGGCCAAGTCGAATCTAGACTGAAAACTGCTCCATGTTGCATTGCGGTATGTTCCGCATGAGTGATTCACAATTATGTAATGTCAAAACACTTTAAAACATATTTAATCACAAGATCCAAGACCATTAGTATTTAACTGCACTGGTTTAGAGGATATGCCAATTTTAAGTTCTTAAAATTTTGTACTAAAGGTGACCTGTGACCTTGAAAAATAGGTCAAGGTCACTCAAACTAGGTCAAAGTAATAAGGTCATCCTAGGGTACCTTGTGGTAAAGTTTGGTCCTCCAACTCTAAAATTTTGCCTGTAAATAATAATAATAAGAATAATAATAATAATAATAATAATAATAATAATAATAATAATACCAAAAACAATAGTCTTCACCTAAGGTATTAGGTGAAGCCTAATAATACCAAAAACAATAGTCTTCACCTAAGGTATTAGGTGAAGCCTAATAATAATAATAACTAGATTTCTGTTACTGGTGGACCAGCAACGAGGCTTCACCTATTGCCAGAGTTATATTGTAGGTCATAGAAAATTGACAGCATATTCCGAAACATCAAGTTTAAGCTTTAAGGTTATCTTCATCTCAATTCCACAACTTAATTAGGCAGGTCGAGATGCCAACTATGAATCAGCATAAGAAAACTTATATCATGTCATACACATATAATTCTCGGTCAATTTATGCCTCAACCATAAGGTTCACAATATCATGCCATGACCTATTAAAAGGGCTTGGAATGGACTATCAAAAAATGTTTTCCAAGTTAAAAAAGGTTAATTAGGACTGGAGTTATGAATTTTTTTGTTAAAAGTACATTTCAAAGTCTGTGACCTTGAGCGTTTGACCTTTTGACCCAAATATTTGCATGAATTTTGTTACACTGATGGGTTGACACTCCTATGAGTTTCGGTCCAATCCAAGCATTCTGTCTAGGGAAAATAAATCCAAACTTAAACTTTCAGCTAAATTTTTTAGGATTTTTTCGATCTTGAAATTTTCAGGGTCGGGCGATCTTTTTAACCGAACGGGCTACAATCACATACTACATCACATTTTAAAGAGGAGGAAATGAGCTTTCCAAATATCTCTATGCCAGTTCTGTAGCTCAATTAGAACCGGAGCTAGAGCCGATGGAAGTGCGGACACTGGTTCCGCCCAGCTAGATGACCATGCCAAAGTAGTGACACTAATTCTGATCTGTGACCTTGACCGTTTGACCTGGAGAACTCATGTTGCTCAGATTGTTTGCAGGGTATTAGGGCAACATCATATCCAAAGATCAGCCAAATCCAAACATTTCTACTACCTTAAAAAAAATCAAGAATTCAAAATATCAACTTTCATAGATTGTTTGACCTTAAATTTGACCTTGACATTTAGGTCAAATGTCAAAATTGACAGCAGATTCTGAAAGCCCATATGTGAATTGTAGGGGGTCACCCATGCTTGGCATTTGGCTAAAGTGAATATTTCTCAGTGAAAATGACCATTTTCACTATTTTTTTTACTCAAAAAACAGTTGTCCGAGTTTATGAATTTTTTAAAAATCAACATATTAATTTCTGTCAAAACCGAGTACATATTCTTATAATACTGGTCGATGTCTTCCAAAGAAAAAACTTTCAGCTCAAACACTTACTTCTAAGGTATTTTTGTGGCAGTGTCAAAATTGCTTGTTTTTCACATTTCGAAGGTCAAAATGACCTTGAAAATGACCTTCAAGGTCAAATTTGACACTTGATTTGGGGGTTTTGGGTACATGTTTGGGGTAGTTTACTATAGCATGTTATAACCTAAAACCAATATTTCATGGTGAAATGGACATGGGTACCTATTTTTCATAATTCAAAAATGTGAAAAACTCAATATTTCAAAAAGCATTAATGACATCATCTTCATCTTTCACACTGCACTGGCCCCGAGTAAGGGGCAACTTTTAGCACCATCATTGGCTTCTTACAACTTCCGGTTTTGGCCAAGTCGAATCTAGACTGAAAACTGCTCCATGTTGCATTGCGGTATGTTCCGCATGAGTGATTCACAATTATGTAATGTCAAAACACTTTAAAACATATTTAATCACAAGATCCAAGACCATTAGTATTTAACTGCACTGGTTTAGAGGATATGCCAATTTTAAGTTCTTAAAATTTTGTACTAAAGGTGACCTGTGACCTTGAAAAATAGGTCAAGGTCACTCAAACTAGGTCAAAGTAATAAGGTCATCCTAGGGTACCTTGTGGTAAAGTTTGGTCCTCCAACTCTAAAATTTTGCCTGTAAATAATAATAATAAGAATAATAATAATAACTAGATTTCTGTTACTGGTGGACCAGCAACGAGGCTTCACCTATTGCCAGAGTAATATTGTAGGTCATAGAAAATTGACAGCATATTCCGAAACATCAAGTTTAAGCTTTAAGGTTATCTTCATCTCAATTCCACAACTTAATTAGGCAGGTCGAGATGCCAACTATGAATCAGCATAAGAAAACTTATATCATGTCATACACATATAATTCTCGGTCAATTTATGCCTCAACCATAAGGTTCACAATATCATGCCATGACCTAGTAAAAGGGCTTGGAATAGACTATCAAAAAATGTTTTCCAAGTTAAAAAAGGTTAATTAGGACTGGAGTTATGCATTTTTTTGTTAAAAGTACATTTCAAGGTCTGTGACCTTGAGCGTTTGACCTTTTGACCCAAATTTTTGCATGAATTTTGTTACACTGATGGGTTGACACTCCTATGAGTTTCGGTTCAATCCAAGCATTCTGTCTAGGGAAAAAAAATCCAAACTTAAACTTTCAGCTAAATTTTTTAGGATTTTTTCGATCTTGAAATTTTCAGGGTCGGGCGATCTTTTTAACCGAACGGGCTACAATCACATACTACATCTCATTTTAAAGAGGAGGAAATGAGCTTTCCAAATATCTCTATGCCAGTTCTGTAGCTCAATTAGAACCGGAGCTAGAGCCGATGGAAGTGCGGACACTGGTTCCGCCCAGCCAGATGATCATGCCAAAGTAGTGACACTAATTCTGATCTGTGACCTTGACCGTTTGACCTGGAGAACTCATGTTGCTCAGATTGTTTGCAGGGTATTAGGGCAACATCATATCCAAAGATCAGCCAAATCCAAACATTTCTACTACCTTAAAAAAAATCAAGAATTCAAAATATCAACTTTCATAGATTGTTTGACCTTAAATTTGACCTTGACATTTAGGTCAAATGTCAAAATTGACAGCAGATTCTGAAAGCCCATATGTGAATTGTAGGGGGTCACCCATGCTTGGCATTTGGCTAAAGTGAATATTTCTCAGTGAAAATGACCATTTTCACTTTTTTTTTTACTCAAAAAACAGTTGTCCAAGTTTATGAATTTTTTAAAAATCAACATATTAATTTCTGTCAAAACCGAGTACATATCCTTATAATACTGGTCAATGTCTTCCAAAGAAAAAACTTTCAGCTCAAACACTTACTTCTAAGGTATTTTTGTGGCAGTGTCAAAATTGCTTGTTTTTCACATTTCGAAGGTCAAAATGACCTTGAAAATGACCTTCAAGGTCAAATTTGACACTTGATTTGGGGGTTTTGGGTACATGTTTGGGGTAGTTTACTATAGCATGTTATAACCTAAAACCAATATTTCATGGTGAAATGGACATGGGTACCTATTTTTCATAATTCAAAAATGTGAAAAACTCAATATTTCAAAAAGCATTAATGACATCATCTTCATCTTTCACACTGCACTGGCCCCGAGTAAGGGGCAACTTTTAGCACCATCATTGGCTTCTTACAACTTCCGGTTTTGGCCAAGTCGAATCTAGACTGAAAACTGCTCCATGTTGCATTGCGGTATGTTCCGCATGAGTGATTCACAATTATGTAATGTCAAAACACTTTAAAACATATTTAATCACAAGATCCAAGACCATTAGTATTTAACTGCACTGGTTTAGAGGATATGCCAATTTTAAGTTCTTAAAATTTTGTACTAAAGGTGACCTGTGACCTTGAAAAATAGGTCAAGGTCACTCAAACTAGGTCAAAGTAATAAGGTCATCCTAGGGTACCTTGTGGTAAAGTTTGGTCCTCCAACTCTAAAATTTTGCCTGTAAATAATAATAAGAATAATAATAATAATAATAACTAGATTTCTGTTACTGGTGGACCAGCAACGAGGCTTCACCTATTGCCAGAGTTATATTGTAGGTCATAGAAAATTGACAGCATATTCCGAAACATCAAGTTTAAGCTTTAAGGTTATCTTCATCTCAATTCCACAACTTAATTAGGCAGGTCGAGATGCCAACTATGAATCAGCATAAGAAAACTTATATCATGTCATACACATATAATTCTCGGTCAATTTATGCCTCAACCATAAGGTTCACAATATCATGCCATGACCTATTAAAAGGGCTTGGAATGGACTATCAAAAAATGTTTTCCAAGTTAAAAAAGGTTAATTAGGACTGGAGTTATGAATTTTTTTGTTAAAAGTACATTTCAAAGTCTGTGACCTTGAGCGTTTGACCTTTTGACCCAAATATTTGCATGAATTTTGTTACACTGATGGGTTGACACTCCTATGAGTTTCGGTCCAATCCAAGCATTCTGTCTAGGGAAAATAAATCCAAACTTAAACTTTCAGCTAAATTTTTTAGGATTTTTTCGATCTTGAAATTTTCAGGGTCGGGCGATCTTTTTAACCGAACGGGCTACAATCACATACTACATCACATTTTAAAGAGGAGGAAATGAGCTTTCCAAATATCTCTATGCCAGTTCTGTAGCTCAATTAGAACCGGAGCTAGAGCCGATGGAAGTGCGGACACTGGTTCCGCCCAGCTAGATGACCATGCCAAAGTAGTGACACTAATTCTGATCTGTGACCTTGACCGTTTGACCTGGAGAACTCATGTTGCTCAGATTGTTTGCAGGGTATTAGGGCAACATCATATCCAAAGATCAGCCAAATCCAAACATTTCTACTACCTTAAAAAAAATCAAGAATTCAAAATATCAACTTTCATAGATTGTTTGACCTTAAATTTGACCTTGACATTTAGGTCAAATGTCAAAATTGACAGCAGATTCTGAAAGCCCATATGTGAATTGTAGGGGGTCACCCATGCTTGGCATTTGGCTAAAGTGAATATTTCTCAGTGAAAATGACCATTTTCACTATTTTTTTTACTCAAAAAACAGTTGTCCGAGTTTATGAATTTTTTAAAAATCAACATATTAATTTCTGTCAAAACCGAGTACATATTCTTATAATACTGGTCGATGTCTTCCAAAGAAAAAACTTTCAGCTCAAACACTTACTTCTAAGGTATTTTTGTGGCAGTGTCAAAATTGCTTGTTTTTCACATTTCGAAGGTCAAAATGACCTTGAAAATGACCTTCAAGGTCAAATTTGACACTTGATTTGGGGGTTTTGGGTACATGTTTGGGGTAGTTTACTATAGCATGTTATAACCTAAAACCAATATTTCATGGTGAAATGGACATGGGTACCTATTTTTCATAATTCAAAAATGTGAAAAACTCAATATTTCAAAAAGCATTAATGACATCATCTTCATCTTTCACACTGCACTGGCCCCGAGTAAGGGGCAACTTTTAGCACCATCATTGGCTTCTTACAACTTCCGGTTTTGGCCAAGTCGAATCTAGACTGAAAACTGCTCCATGTTGCATTGCGGTATGTTCCGCATGAGTGATTCACAATTATGTAATGTCAAAACACTTTAAAACATATTTAATCACAAGATCCAAGACCATTAGTATTTAACTGCACTGGTTTAGAGGATATGCCAATTTTAAGTTCTTAAAATTTTGTACTAAAGGTGACCTGTGACCTTGAAAAATAGGTCAAGGTCACTCAAACTAGGTCAAAGTAATAAGGTCATCCTAGGGTACCTTGTGGTAAAGTTTGGTCCTCCAACTCTAAAATTTTGCCTGTAAATAATAATAATAAGAATAATAATAATAACTAGATTTCTGTTACTGGTGGACCAGCAACGAGGCTTCACCTATTGCCAGAGTAATATTGTAGGTCATAGAAAATTGACAGCATATTCCGAAACATCAAGTTTAAGCTTTAAGGTTATCTTCATCTCAATTCCACAACTTAATTAGGCAGGTCGAGATGCCAACTATGAATCAGCATAAGAAAACTTATATCATGTCATACACATATAATTCTCGGTCAATTTATGCCTCAACCATAAGGTTCACAATATCATGCCATGACCTAGTAAAAGGGCTTGGAATAGACTATCAAAAAATGTTTTCCAAGTTAAAAAAGGTTAATTAGGACTGGAGTTATGCATTTTTTTGTTAAAAGTACATTTCAAGGTCTGTGACCTTGAGCGTTTGACCTTTTGACCCAAATTTTTGCATGAATTTTGTTACACTGATGGGTTGACACTCCTATGAGTTTCGGTTCAATCCAAGCATTCTGTCTAGGGAAAAAAAATCCAAACTTAAACTTTCAGCTAAATTTTTTAGGATTTTTTCGATCTTGAAATTTTCAGGGTCGGGCGATCTTTTTAACCGAACGGGCTACAATCACATACTACATCTCATTTTAAAGAGGAGGAAATGAGCTTTCCAAATATCTCTATGCCAATTCTGTAGCTCAATTAGAACCGGAGCTAGAGCCGATGGAAGTGCGGACACTGGTTCCGCCCAGCCAGATGATCATGCCAAAGTAGTGACACTAATTCTGATCTGTGACCTTGACCGTTTGACCTGGAGAACTCATGTTGCTCAGATTGTTTGCAGGGTATTAGGGCAACATCATATCCAAAGATCAGCCAAATCCAAACATTTCTACTACCTTAAAAAAAATCAAGAATTCAAAATATCAACTTTCATAGATTGTTTGACCTTAAATTTGACCTTGACATTTAGGTCAAATGTCAAAATTGACAGCAGATTCTGAAAGCCCATATGTAAATTATAGGGGGTCACCAATGCTTGGCATTTGGCTAAAGTGAATATTTCTTAGTGAAAATGACCATTTTCACTTTTTTTTTTACTCAAAAAACAGTTGTCCGAGTTTATGAATTTTTTAAAAATCAACATATTAATTTCTGTCAAAACCGAGTACATATCCTTATAATACTGGTCAATGTCTTCCAAAGAAAAAACTTTCAGCTCAAACACTTACTTCTAAGGTATTTTTGTGGCAGTGTCAAAATTGCTTGTTTTTCACATTTCGAAGGTCAAAATGACCTTGAAAATGACCTTCAAGGTCAAATTTGACACTTGATTTGGGGGTTTTGGGTACATGTTTGGGGTAGTTTACTATAGCATGTTATAACCTAAAACCAATATTTCATGGTGAAATGGACATGGGTACCTATTTTTCATAATTCAAAAATGTGAAAAACTCAATATTTCAAAAAGCATTAATGACATCATCTTCATCTTTCACACTGCACTGGCCCCGAGTAAGGGGCAACTTTTAGCACCATCATTGGCTTCTTACAACTTCCGGTTTTGGCCAAGTCGAATCTAGACTGAAAACTGCTCCATGTTGCATTGCGGTATGTTCCGCATGAGTGATTCACAATTATGTAATGTCAAAACACTTTAAAACATATTTAATCACAAGATCCAAGACCATTAGTATTTAACTGCACTGGTTTAGAGGATATGCCAATTTTAAGTTCTTAAAATTTTGTACTAAAGGTGACCTGTGACCTTGAAAAATAGGTCAAGGTCACTCAAACTAGGTCAAAGTAATAAGGTCATCCTAGGGTACCTTGTGGTAAAGTTTGGTCCCCCAACTCTAAAATTTTGCCTGTAAATAATAATAATAATAATAAGAATAATAATAATAATAATAATAATAATACCAAAAACAATAGTCTTCACCTAAGGTATTAGGTGAAGCCTAACTAGATTTCTGTTACTGGTGGACCAGCAACGAGGCTTCACCTATTGCCAGAGTTATATTGTAGGTCATAGAAAATTGACAGCATATTCCGAAACATCAAGTTTAAGCTTTAAGGTTATCTTCATCTCAATTCCACAACTTAATTAGGCAGGTCGAGATGCCAACTATGAATCAGCATAAGAAAACTTATATCATGTCATACACATATAATTCTCGGTCAATTTATGCCTCAACCATAAGGTCCACAATATCATGCCATGACCCAGTAAAAGGGCTTGGAATGGACTATCAAAAAATGTTTTCCAAGTTAAAAAAGGTTAATTAGGACTGGAGTTATGAATTTTTTTGTTAAAAGTACATTTCAAGGTCTGTGACCTTGAGCGTTTGACCTTTTGACCCAAATATTTGCATGAATTTTGTTACACTGATGGGTTGACACTCCTATGAGTTTCGGTCCAATCCAAGCATTCTGTCTAGGGAAAAAAAATCCAAACTTAAACTTTCAGCTAAATTTTTTAGGATTTTTTCGATCTTGAAATTTTCAGGGTCGGGCGATCTTTTTAACCGAACGGGCTACAATCACATACTACATCACATTTTAAAGAGGAGGAAATGAGCTTTCCAAATATCTCTATGCCAGTTCTGTAGCTCAATTAGAACCGGAGCTAGAGCCGATGGAAGTGCGGACACTGGTTCCGCCCAGCCAGATGACCATGCCAAAGTAGTGACACTAATTCTGATCTGTGACCTTGACCGTTTGACCTGGAGAACTCATATTGCCCAGATTGTTTGCAGGGTATTAGGGCAACATCATATCCAAAGATCAGCCAAATCCAAACATTTCTACTACCTTAAAAAAAATCAAGAATTCAAAATATCAACTTTCATAGATTGTTTGACCTTAAATTTGACCTTGACATTTAGGTCAAATGTCAAAATTGACAGCAGATTCTGAAAGCCCATATGTGAATTGTAGGGGGTCACCCATGCTTGGCATTTGGCTAAAGTGAATATTTCTCAGTGAAAATGACCATTTTCACTATTTTTTTTACTCAAAAAACAGTTGTCCGAGTTTATGAATTTTTTAAAAATCAACATATTAATTTCTGTCAAAAGCGAATACATATCCGTATAGTACTGGTCAATATCTTCCAACACAAAAACTTTCAGCTCAAACACTTAATTCTAAGGTATTTTTGTGGCGGTGTGAAAATTGCTTGTTTTTCACATTTCGAAGGTCAAAATAACCTTGAAAATGACCTTCAAGGTCAAATTTGACACTTGATTTGGGGGTTTTGGGTACATGTTTGGGGTAGTTTACTATAGCATGTTATAACCTAAAACCAATATTTCATGGTGAAATGGACATGGGTACCTATTTTTCATAATTCAAAAATGTGAAAAACTCAATATTTCAAAAACCATTAATGACATCATCTTCATCTTTCACACTGCACTGGCCCCAAGTAAGGGGCAACTTTTAGCACCATCATTGGCTTCTTACAACTTCCGGTTTTGGCCAAGTCGAATCTAGACTGAAAACTGCTCCATGTTGCATTGCGGTATGTTCCGCATGAGTGATTCACAATTATGTAATGTCAAAACACTTTAAAACATATTTAATCACAAGATCCAAGACCATTAGTATTTAACGGCACTGGTTTAGAGGATATGCCAATTTTAAGTTCTTAAAATTTTGTACTCAAGGTGACCTGTGACCTTGAAAAATAGGTCAAGGTCACTCAAACTAGGTCAAAGTAATAAGGTCATCCTAGGGTACCTTGTGGTAAAGTTTGGTCCCCCAACTCTAAAATTTTGCCTGTAAATAAGAATAATAATAATAATAATAATACCAAAAACAATAGTCTTCACCTAAGGTATTAGGTGAAGCCTAATAATAATAATACCAAAAACAATAGTCTTCACCTAAGGTATTAGGTGAAGCCTAATAATAATAATAATAATAATAATAATAATACCAAAAACAATAGTCTTCACCTAAGGTATTAGGTGAAGCCTAATAATAATAATAATAATACCAAAAACAATAGTCTTCACCTAAGGTATTAGGTGAAGCCTAATAATAATAATACCAAAAACAATAGTCTTCACCTAAGGTATTAGGTGAAGCCTAATAATAATAATAATAATAATAATAATAATAATAATAATAATACCAAAAACAATAGTCTTCACCTAAGGTATTAGGTGAAGCCTAATTAGACCATGCAACTTTTTCGACTTCTGCACCTAAATTACAGGACCTGCCCAGTAATATACATTTGTTCTTTTATGCAATTTAAATATTGATGGCTAATAATTGATGAAATGATTGATATTCTGAAAGTGATCAAGCTGATTCCCTAGCTCCCCCCCCCCCCCCGTTTTATTCATAAAGTATCATACATTTGCATAGTTGGCCTACATAATACTGATTGTTTTTGCCTCATTAAATTGCTAGATCTGCAATATTGACCATATGGGAAACAAATGCTGTAGTATTTTGGTTAGGTTGCGCACATAAGTTGACAGAACATTGAATTAATTGCTATGACATCATAATTGAATGGATATTGAATAAGCAGGCTATTAGTGTATGTGTCTTGTATGAAGTTGGTTATGCAATTACATGTAAATCATGCAGGGCAAAGATCCTTACACTAGGATCTTTGTGCAGGGTGAACGAGTGGGTGGTTGTCAGAGAATAGCTCAGGCCAACCGCCGGTCCTGGTGCAGGCTTATGTCCTTGGCCTGGTCTCACTGTTGTGAACAGCCAGAGGTTCCCTATGGGTGTTCTGCTTAGTGAGGGGCCCCGCTGCTGCTGCCTGTATTGCTGCCTAACGTCAGTTGAAACAGAACGTACACACGTTAAGCCCTGACCCAGATCGTTGTCTGCCGACTGCTCTTCAACACAACACTACTGTCTTTTCCCACAGCCATGTTAGGACGGATTTTACCCTTATGACAAGACTGGCTTCTTGTGTTTTGGTATTTAAGGCACTGGGAAGCTTCATGCCACGTTCTAAACGCTGAGGTAGGTGCATGTGTTACATCAAGTGTTGCTGCTCAGCTCCCTAGCCTGTTCTCTATGCTGGCCTGGAGAGCTGAGTTGCTTTACAAAAAACATCGGCCTTATCGCACTTTATTGTCAATTGTCACGTGCAGTGGATACTTTTAATGTTTGTATTGATGCCTGAACATTTCATATCGCTCAATCTGCTGACTATTCTATCCTTCAGACTAGCACTATGTCCTCGTATCACCCCTGTTCGGCTGACAACAGCTGCCCCTTTGACCGAACGGACCCCGCCCTGGGTTCCTGGCATCCCTGAGCAGTGGGTGCAACCCCCCCCCCCCCTTCTGGTTAATGATTAAGCTAATCCCGTAATCCACCCTTGATCATCTGCTGGGACATGATGTAGATATGTATGTACATCATGTCACCATGTTGTATGCACTCCTGCTTACACAACAATGTTGTGCTATAGCTACACTGGTAATGGAAGACATATACCTAAACGTTTGACATTTCTCCCGAATTTATGGGCTTGCTCATCATCTATAATTCATACAATGACAGATTAACAATCGGCATTAGGCTATAACTTATTAGAATGACTTGTCTTGCTTTCTGAAATACTTAGAACCCGAAAGAACATGGTTATATATTTTACTTTTTATGAGTTTTATTCGAAGTGGGGGGGGGGGGGGGGGGGGGGGCAATAACACTGCTTTAGGGATACTGAAATATGAAGACCCTTGCAATCATGTTGAGCATATGCTGCCCATTGCCAAGAGAAAGAGTCAATTACTTACAATTGTTGTAAAATGTACATTCAAATGACGCTGAATCATGTACTGTTTGTTGGCCTTCATTCAAAATGCGTTGTATTGGAGATTGGTGCATTTAGCTGACTTGAGGATATTGTTGCTTGTGGGCTATACATTCTGCAGGGCATTGTATAATGTATTGTTTATTACTACATTTCTATGTTGCAAATGTACTTAAATGTATGAGTGTTATAGATGGTCACATGTGCTGACTTGAGTAGGGCATGGTGGCTTCAGCTTGGCCTTTTGGGGATTGTTTGGAAAATGACCTTGGATGGCTTTTGACTCCAGTTCATGAGGTGACCTCTTTGAAAGCTGACCTCAAATTGATTTTATAGTCATTAATGTGCGTTTTATGTTATCATTCAGGAAGAGCATTTTCGTTTTGAATTGTGTGGATTGTATGAAACTGGATTTCGATGTCTAGGAACTGGCCCAAAAATGCAATTTAACCAACAAACCTTGCCCAAGAATATGGGTTAGGTTTAACCCTAATTAGATGTTATAAATTTGAGAAATGAGTTCGTGAAGAGGTGACAGAATTCTAAACTCAATTTGGGCATCCTCGCAAGGACTGAAAGTATTCTGAATTTATGACCTGTGGCTAGAAGTGACTTCAAGCTAGACCAACTTAACTGATCACGCTGATTATCAATGTCAGTTTCAGTAATTTTAGACTGATGTTACTACTTACACCCACGTGGCTTTTGATTAAAATTTAATTTACCATAGAGACAAGAGACAACTATCTGGAAGCAGTATAACATCCCCCCTCCCCTTCCCACATGTATGTCACAATGTCCTTCCTGTCATAAGAGCTTGACGATTCTGACAGTAGAATATATCACGAGAGAGTAGTGATTTTGTGTGCCGTGGATTAAGTTATTAGAAGGCTTCTTATCTGATCTACATGTTGTTCCTAGCCTTGAAAGGTTTGACTTAGATGTCGCAAAGCATTCGAGCGCATCAGCCACCTCTATGTACTTAGCCGTATATTGCAATGTATTAGGCCTATGTATCATAATATACATGCATACAGTGTATTTCTTCTCACAGTGGAATTCAGCAGTTGAAATACAGAGGTATTGTTTGTCTATGTTAAAATGACATATCTACTAGCAATGCATTATTCCAACATTAAACGGTATTTAATGTGGACTTAATAAATTCTGTAAAAGTGCTTGGTTGCTGAAATGCCCCTCTTCGTAATACTTGGCTCATGCTTTATGCTACAGTGTTGCGCTATTAAATTATGCACTTTATCGGTAATTAAACGGTTGTTGATTTCACATTAGTGGCCTGTAAACAGGACAAGTAGGTACACATAAGAATGTAAATATGTGCTTAGTAGCCAGTGTGACGTCATCTTGGGCAGTGGTCATGTGCTGGGAGAAGGGCCTTGTTTACAAGCAAACCTAACATGGCTAGGATTGTGGTCACTATGCAATGTTTGGGAGACTATTCTCTTCTCGCTGCCTTGAGGTTTCTGACCCTCTGACCCGATGGCCAGAACCCATGGGATCAGCCTGTTGTTAGCCAGTGATCACAACCGGACAACCGGACAGCCCAACTGGCCACAGGCCAACCAACCCTGGTGCTCGCAAATCAATGACTTAAATAACACAACAGCTAATTACGCCAATGAATAAGTTAACACCAAGCCACGAAGTCAGCCATGCATTTAAACACTGTAAGTCTGTAACTAGTCTTGATGGCTTTTTTGTCACCTTGACATTTTTAAGCACTGTTTTTCTCGCTTGTGATATGATTGATAAATGCAGGTTGCATAAGTTACTCTACATTATTCAGAACTGTAAATATCACCGATTAGTCTGGGGCGGTAGTGTTTGAAAATGAATACGTTTTATTAAGGTTTGATCAGTATTAGCCGAGATGCTTTAGATAATGACATGTTGCTAAGGCATGAGAGGACCTATTTTAAGGTTGAGTCCATCGGAGATCAATAAGTGGTATGACAGGGGGCTATAAAATCTCCATGCATGACTGCACTAGTCACGGTGATGATTTCAGGGTCTTAGGAATTCCCGCATGTGATTCACAAAACCCACGACAGTGAAGGTTGGAGGCCAGTGGGCTGGGTCAGCTGTTTCGCTCCACTTGCCTCCCTCATTCGTTTATTACCTGTAGCAACATCGCTGTAACAACATCTCTGCACTGATCACCTTGCTTGTTACTGCTTTCCATTTTGAGGTTTTGCTTCTCTAGTGTCTCATTACACAGGTGGAACCCGTTCTACGTTTACCTGTGTGGAGGAGAATGTGACAGACAAATGGGCAGTGATGTCACCACTCGCGATACCTGTGTTATGTTTTCTAATAATGTTTGTGTCACGTGGACACGCTTGGAAGATCCAAAACGAACCCATGACGTCACGAGATCGAACCAGTTCCCCAGCCGTAATATTTCATGGCTGTGTCAGTTGCGCTTATGAATAAATAACTATATATGGAGGCCATACATTATCCATGTGCGTTGAAGCATGGGTTCAGTGCAGTGATACAATACACTAGCTTTATACGTATTTAACATTTTCATCCCCATTAATGAAACGCCACTTAATTGGGGAATTGAAAATCAATAGTTCACATTTCGGGTATTTATGGGTTTGGCATCGTCTCATATTCATAATGGGTTTTACACGTTCTGAGTGATTGGTATAGATGCAGACATCGATATAGGCCTGTTATATGAGCAATAGGCCTGTTGATATGTGTTGTCCATTTGAAACTACAATGCCCAGAAGTAATAATACTAATATGCCGTGATAAAGGTCTGCAAGGGCCGGCTAATCCAAAATTTATGAGTTATTTTACTTGTCCCACCAAAGACGCTAAATATAGTCCCTCGCTGTGGAATAGGTTTGCACACTTTGCACAGTCATCTGATTTTAGTAGCCAGTTTCAATGCAAATGCCAATGACAAATGGTTTACTGACCATACATTTAAAAAACTGAAAAAAGACAATTATAATATTATATTATATTATAAGTAAGTACTGGTCAGGAGACACTTAATAAGTTGTAAACATCAACGCTATCATAAGTGCCCCCTTTAAATTAACTAGAATGTTTTATGATTTGTGGATACAATATTATACAAATTAAATAGGTCATGTGCCAAAATAGTATAGGCAAGTTGCACAAAGTGAAATGGCATTCGAACATCCCACGCAGTGATGGCTACAAGTTGAGACATGATCTTCTTTAAACATCTCGTCCTACGTTTTTGCCTAGAAATGAAAGAAAGATGACATTTAGGGCCCTAACACAGCTTGAGGTTGAACTAAATTTGAGTTAAGCTTCTCTCTAGGGATCGCCTCGTGGGCCTAAAGGTAACAAACAACCTGGATGTTAATCTCGACTTATTTCCTGAGCCCGAATTATTATCAAACTTGGTTATGAGGTAAACTGTGGAAAATGATGTTTCCATAACTTCATCACACTGCAAGGTAAATCAAATAGGTACAATCGAGCTCTTCACTATCCTATATGTGTGTGATCTAGATTATGTGTGAGTTAAAATATCTAATACTTTAGTGTAGGTCTAAGAATCTTAGCAGTGGAGTGATGTAAGCAACTTCGCAGAAAAGCTTTTATACTTTCTTGGTAGTACTTTCATTTCTATGAGGCATTACGTCAAAGAGGTTTAGACGTTATGACGTGGTGTGACGCAACCTTTTTTGTTCTTTAGTGGAGTTGGGGGGAGTGGCCAGCGAGTGGCCGGGCTCGCTGTGAGAGATGAGATGATGCGGCGAATGCGAGTAGCAGTTGCACAGGTGCGATGCACGAGTGCCAGTAATTAGCATAGCTCCCTCCTTGTATGACAGTGCTTGCAAGCTCTTACTGACTGCATCCCTCTCTTGTTTGTTGCAGAAGCAGCGGCAGCAGCTGCTGCGGCGGCAGTGGCATTGCAGGAAAGCAGCAGTCGACGCTCTGATGATAGAAATAACATGGTAACCAGCACATCCCCGGCAGCTGGCCCCATGTCCTATGACGACTCGCCCTATGCAGGAGGCGGCCCTGTACGGCACCGCAGCGGTGGAGGGGCCACCTTGGAACTGCCGCCGGACGATCGGTCACCCCCGCCCCCGCTGGTCCACATCAAGCAAGAACCCCCGGACATGTCCCCGTGTATGGTCAGCAGCGCCTCCAACTCCCCTACTTCTCGCAAGAAGAACAAGACCAACTCGCAACCGCCCCCTGGTGCTGCCGGAAGGTCGGTCGAGGAAGAGCAGTGTCTCATCTGTGGCGATAGGGCCTCTGGATACCACTACAATGCCCTCAGCTGCGAGGGCTGCAAAGGTACGTCAGTATTACCTACTTATAACGGCTATTGTTAGATTGTCATCTGCCTAAAGTTGCTGTCACTTCCGGTGCAATCAGTATACTACTTCCGGTTAGCTATGTAACATATTTGCACCTGTTGTAGAATGAAGAATGAAAAAGTCATAACCCAATTGACTCCAATAGAATTTTACTTGAGCTTTGATAAAGCAATCTGTGTTGGTGAGAAAAATGTTAATTTAATATATCAATGTTTAATCAGCTGAACTTTAGGTAGCTCTTCAAAGGTCTCTGGGCCTGCATGGGCTTGCAAAACGCCAACCCCGTGGAGTTGAATGGCCTGGGGTGTCCTTGGTCTCTTTCTGCCCAACTGAATCGCTCTTTATTTTTAGAGTGACCTAGGTGGGACCCAAGTAGAACTTAGTGTAGACTCAGTTCCAAGGGCACTCGAACCGTTTGTTTGGCAACCTCGTGCTTTCATAGCATTGTCTGGTTTTAACTCCTTCAGTTAATTAACAGGACATACCTAATCCCATTATTATTTTATTTAACTTCTTCATATTTGCTTGTCTTTTTTAAACGCTCCTGATTACGAGCCTGGCCAGCAGACTTTGGAATTTGTGAAAAAAAATGTGATGTATGGGAAAAAAAGCACAAGCCTGATGTATAACCTCCAACAAGGCCTGCTGTCTTCCCTTGTAGTTGAACTAGTTGTAGCTAATATGAGACGCAGATAGCAGTTCTGTTTAAATTTAGTCACAATAAATGACCTATATTGTGTATGTAATGTACATTTGTATATTTCATAAATATATTCTAGGCCAAGGACATGTACATATACTGCACTGGCAGTTTTGTATTATGTATTACGTAAAGTACGACATACATGACAGCCAAACTAACGGTTTAATAATGTCAGGCCCAGTCAGGTCCAGTCACGCGAAAAATGTAATAGGCCTTTGCTTGCTGTTTAATCCTTAGATACAACTTTTAATTGCAAACTGGGATTCCACAATGCTTTTACATTTAGACTGATTGAGTATAAACTTGTGTCACTCATTCAGATCAAAGATAGATCTTTTTCCACTGCATACAGTAAGCAAGAAATCCTCGCGCAAATTTACAAGTCTTATTCGATTTTACTTTTAATTATTTGGTAATTATTGACACAGATGTGTCCATTTGTAAGTTTTACCTTTGAATATTCTTTAATGGACTTCCGCTGGCTTTCCAGCTAAGTCGAAGAGAAAAGTTTCAACAAAAAGTACACACATCATGAATTGGCTTCAGGCTAGACTGGTTGGACACTCCATGATCTATTTGGAAACATTCACATCCCACGCCCAAGGTTTTTGTCTTTCTTGTTTATGGTTTTTTGGTGGTATCCGTGTGAGAGTCGATAGATTAGAACCAAAATCCTTCAAAAGGAGAACATGAGACCACGAAGGCACTATTGTTTCAATTGTTTCGTCATTGGCTGATATAGATGGCGCCATGATTGAGAAAAGGAAGACTTTATTCGAAATCTGCATAATTTTGATTGGATAACTCAGACTTTTTGAATATACAAGGATTTGTTGGCTCCAATTGGATTGCAGAACCTTCCTGGTCATCTCATGCAACGAGTAACTTTGTCTTATAGATTATTACACTCCCCCTCCCCCCCCCCCCCTCCCAATTGACTTGGTCAATTATCACTCAGTGAGTTACAATCAATGTTCAGAGCCATTTAGGACCATAGCCTGTGTAGAGGTTATGGGTTCGAAACATGCAATCCTCTCAAGGTCAGTGTACCAACCAGCACCAACTTAGAAGCATGTATTGTACTGCAGTTGCATGGCTTATTCAGTATGTTATTCACAACAGGAACCAATTAACCTTTATTTATGGACCTAAAAAGCAGCCACCCACCTCTTGGTTCTCTCAATGCAGTTGGGCATTACAATGGTCAGTGCATATGAATGACCATGTGTATGGGGCTGGGTTGGCACTCAATCTATCACAGGCAGCATGAGGACCTGAGGTGACAATGAATGCTGACAGTGACTGAGAGGGCATTTCACTGTATTGGCTTCACACCCTGCAAGAAGGCTTTCATGCTATTGCACTTACCTAAAAGCTCATTATTCTTTGCTGGGTTCACTGTATACATGATGCTCTATACAATATGTGGCAATTTATTGGAGATGGTATATGGTTTTGGGCTGTGGCATTATGCTCTAATCCCGATGTGATGAAATATGTGATGAATTATTCACTGTTATTGAAGGGTGTTCATGATGATTTCATCCATGTATACAGTGTATTGTATGGTAACTGTAAAATCAACCTCTCTTCCTGTTACTGGTTACCTGTTTCATGTTCTGTTTCATGTTATTTGCCAACTGGATGTTCCGAATACCTTCATGACAATGCTTTCAGTATTGAGTCCTCATACTGTCGTTATGCAATGCAAATGTAAAATAAATTGCACCAAAGAAATATACATGACAAGCGCAGTCTTGCATGCATTCTCTGCAAATGCATAAAGAATGTCGTATTTTTGCATTTAGACGTTCATAGCATAAGCCTTGGAACAGGGAATACATTGAAGTATGCATCTGTGTGTGCAGCTCATAAGCTGACACAATTTTTTATCCGCTGTCTGGAGTGTCCATGGCCTTGAGATTCTTCTTGTTCGAATCTATTTCCTGCGCTTTTTTCTTTCTATCCTGAATAAGGAAAAGGGAATAGTAAATACCAAAAGTATGCAGAACGCGGATGGGAGCTGCTCCCATTGGACACAATTTTAACCGGGATAAAGCAAAGTAGGAAGAAAAAAGAAAGAAAAGGATGTAAAGTCGATTAGTGGGTTGATAAAAAAACGAGACGGTGCTTTAGGAGTTGGGGTGAGTCGGTGCAGATATGATAACAACATGTAAAACGAGAGGCGACACCATTTGGAGCTATTTGGCGCATGTACTCTTGTTAAGTAGCATTGACACATTTCCATCATGTGCAAATTTCATGATTACAGGCATGTGGCTCCTCTGTTCAGTCTGGCTCTCCTCACTTCAGTCTATTTAAAAAAGAAAACTCTTATCTCCTCCGTGATGGATTGCTATTCACTATTCGCTATTCAGATCTGGAGAATCTTGCCTCTCGGCCTAGTTTTTGTTCCCAAATGAGATTTTTGTTGAACAGTATTCATGAGCACTCAGCAGTGGCAGCAGCACCCTGCAATGGCTGGCATATTAATTATTGAAGCGTGGACAGGTGTATATCGGAACATTCAGTATATGCATAACGTTATTATATAGAATTTTCATTTTGTAGTAGGATTTAGCTTGGTGCTGGCTGGCCTGGTGCGCCTGTCCTTGAACTTTTTTGATGCTGGTAGACCTACTTTGTAACAGCAGCATATTTCCACGAGCAAGCTGTCGAGAGGGACTATTTTTAACCAGCCATCATTAAGGTGTGCTGCAAAGAGGATGTCGGGGGAGATTCACTTTGTAGGGGGTACTGTACAATTGCTGTAGCGTACTAGGAGTAGTATGGAGAGAGGGGGGGGCAGAAGATGTAGAAGGGTGTGGATTTCACTGGCCCAATGGGTAGCCTTTTTGTACAATTTGAGCTTTTCCTAGTTAGTTTTCACTTTTTCTTGCGATGCTTTAAGCATAAGCATAGTGTGAGAAGGTTTTTATTCAAAAAGACCAAACTAAAAATAATGCCCCATGACAAGCTCCTTGATTTAGTATCAGCAAAGTTTGTTGAACTATGTTCTGTGATTTAGAATGTGGAACTGTTACATTGTAGCGAAGTTTAGATTCATAGAGTATAGCAAGCGGAAGCATGAATTTACTTTGAAAGTAATTTACTATTTCTAACACTTTCCTTCTTTCAATCTAGGAGAGCATTGTGCATTTCATTTTGCAGAGGTTCCTTGCATGTTGTCTCTTTAATCCCATGGCATTTCTGCAACAGGCAGATTTCCTTAAAAAAGCAACTTCAAGATTTGCATGCATGGAACATAATTTGTGGGCGTCTTTAGTAGGCATCACTTGAGCAATCCCACATCATTAAGCTGCAGCCCCCTCTTCCTCAGCCTTGCACCTGGCTATGGTGTGCTTGATGGCCTCAGTATATGTGTCTGAAAATCTCTGACCTACTACTTGGAAGCATCAGTAATGATGAATCTGTACTGATGTTGCTGCTGCTGCTGTTGCCAACTCTCCTCATGTTGTCAAGTCTGTTTAACTCCGTACATAAGCCCTGCTTTCGCTGATGTTAGTGAATGCAGCTAAGGTGTTGCTTGTAATGTTTATTAACAGACATGTGGTGTTGGGTTTGTTTTGACAGTTATGATTGCAATGTAAGTCCCATAATACTGGCAATATGAGTAGACTTACAGCACCCCCCCCCCCCCCCTGCCCTCTGGGCTGATTGCATCCTAGTGTGTCCTTATGTTGGATATATTTTCATACTCAAACTGATACATCATAACATCAATCAATTGGTTCACATACCCCTGGATCCCTCATGTAATCCCAGGTCTTCCTTTGGTGTTATCGAGTCCCCCCAGGTCCCCCACATGATGTTTGGAAAGAACTTATTCCTTGAGGTACTTCGCTGAGTTCCAGAACAGTGACCCTCCCCAGGTGGGGCCTTGTAGTTCTGGTCCGGTAGCATTACTGTCATTTTATGAATCTGCTGAATTACAAGAAACCATTCATCTTATTTGACGTGCAGGTGATCAATTACAGTATCAGGCTGGGAGGAGTTCGTTCTTATGATTTTGATGATATAGCGATAGGGGTATTTGTCTCCTGATAGGCAGATACTCGAACTAGTTCTAATGATGAGTATAAGAGCAATCCACTTATGCCGTGGATGCGATTGGCTGCATCAGCAACCAAATAATTGGAAGAGAGGACCCCTCCCTGAATGCTGATGCTGTCTGGTTGAGCTGCAGAGAGGAAAACGGGCCAGGCAATTTGTTAGAGAGGAGGCATAAAATTAAGAGTTGCTAAGCCCGCTGCTGGTGCAAACTGTTTATGCTGTACTGCTCTACTTGTGCTTCTTCCATTGTCTGTATTCACTAGGCTGCAGCATAAAGCCATCCCATGTGAAGCATTGAAGCTGCTGAAGCATAATTCCATAAGAGTGATGTACAGTGCTTGAAGGCAGGGTAAGGTCAGTTTGTTGGACGGAGGTGCTCATCATGCGGCTTAGGGGGAGAGTAAGGGCACGATCTTTCATCACCTAAGATACACACAGATTCATTGCAGCCTCACCTGCCAAATGAACCAAATGTGCCAATATCTGTCACCCCTGGATCAAGCCAAGCCCCCTCATCCCTCCAGTGGTGCACCGTGCCCTCCAGTGACCTTTGCTGGCCACGTACACAGCCCTCCATGATTCACATATCATGACCTCAGAGGTCAGATCTGACCCTAAGAATCTCATTAGGCCCTTTTTGCTCTTACTTTGCCCTCTGCATGCTCTACCTTCATCTTGAGGGCATGCCAGCTGTTCCTGGAATTCTATTTCACTTTATCTTCATCATCCACATCATTTTCTCTACATATTTTGTGGTCTAAGTCTGCCAACTGATAAACATGTATACAATTTGTGTCCTGATTTCTCAGTTTCTGTAACTTCTGAAGATAGCCAAGAGCTATTCCGTGATAAATAGATTTCTCTATCTGTTAACAAGCTTCTGCTATGTCTGTTGGCATTTAATTTCCTTGCAGTTGTCAAACAAAGATTGAAAAAAATAGAAAATGACCAAAGGCTGATGTAAGCTGACTAATTATTTTTCTGTTCCTTGGGGATGTATTTGATTGGTAAATTGCTTGAAGATTTTTGAAGGGAAGAAAATGTGATATGTGATAAGTGTGTTGCTCTATTGCTGGCAGCAGTTACTGAACCTCTTCTGAACTACACTGTATACCAAACATTTGTTAGTTCAGCTAGGCATTTAACTGTTAAGGACAGTAGGATCTACTATGATGAAGCATCGGGTATTCTTGAAGGCATGCTGTATTAGATAGCAATCAATCAAAGTTGTCATGGAAACATGGGCACATTCACCTCAGCACATGGTTCCTTCTTAACCTGGTTGCCATGGCATGAATTGGTTCTTGCTGCTGCCACTTCTTGGCCTAGCCTCTATCTCATGGGTTTAGTCATCTCCTGCTGGTAATCATGCTAATTCTACTGTTGAATAACAACCTAAACCACTGCGCTTGTGTTTTTCTTGGTTGAATACCCAGTAAAGCAGATGCCAGCAGCCTCGGGATTAACTCAATCGAAAAATAAAATAACCGAAGGCTTTAAAAAATCAATACAATCAAATGATGTTCAACATGTTGAGTTGCAAGTTGTTCTATATAATCCAGTGCAAATGTGCAATGCATAATTCTAACCCTATTCAGGTCGGACCACATCTGTCATATATGATGGCAGCGATTGCAGAATCGATTAGCACATCTCATGTCAGATTGTTCATCAAGTCTGCAGTCCTCATCGCAAATGAATTAATCATTTTTCTCACAAGATTGATGGCTCCATATTTAATACTCAGAGGTACAGATGTAGCAGTAGGGAAAGCATTCTACTAAATTTGTTCTGTAATTGATGTAAAAGGTATTTTTTGCAAAGGTTTTCTTTTTTTTCTGCTACCTGGAAATTTTTCCTATTTATACAGAGTAGTAGTGCATCCAACTGACAACTTCTTGATAGATTGTGTTACTGTGGAATGACATGTTATCAGTTATCAGGGAATTATTTCAGTAAATTTGTAAACTTTATGTTGTTCTTCCACTGCTGAATGTCAATCATGTCCTCTATAAAAAAAGATGTTCTTTCATTTGTAACGTTTGTTTTACAGGGTTTTTTCGGAGGAGCATCACTCAGAATCGGGGCCAAGAGTACACCTGCAAAAATGGCGGAAACTGTGAAATGGACATGTGGATGAGGAGACGATGTCAGTATTGTCGCTTGAAAAGATGTCGAGAAGCGGGAATGAAAGAAGAATGTAAGTAAATGCGATTGAAAGCTGCCTGAAACTGATTTAATAGCTGGACTAGTGGCCTTTTCATTAGTGAGAGGTGTTTATCAATTCACGGAAATAGTTGAAGATTTGTTTGAGTTAATGAAAGGTCACAAGTGGGCTTTAAATATGTTTTGTGATTGCCTTGCAGTTGAGTTGGTTACAGAGCTATTTAATTTTGCTTTGGTAACTTTACTGAGTTCCCATCTTTTTGATTTAGTAGAGTTCAGATATTCTTGTACAGGTTAGGTTGGATTGTACTTGATGTGTTTAAATTCTCTGGATGGATTGTAATACTGACAGTGTTAGTTACATATCATGATTATGATACAAAATGCCCTTTATTATCCAGTATATCCAGTATAATATTGCTTTGAGACATATGTCACAGGTGTTTTTTTCCTTCACAGGTTTATTATCAGACGACCAGTGCAAAGCAAGAGATGCAAGGCGGAAAATGCGACAAACGAAACAGAACAAGAACAAGCCCCCAGTGAGAGAAGTGAGAGAAGTTAAAGAAGTGAGAGAAGTGGGAGAACCCCAGCTCAGCCCTGTGAGTGATTTGTCGCAACAGTCGGAGGAAAAGAGTCAGACCCCTGAACAAAATCTGCAACCTGAGGATGTTTTGTCTCAGTTACTACCTGACGAGAAAAAGATGGTGGAGAAACTTGTGATTTACCAGGATCAGTTTGAATTGCCCAGTGAAGATGACATTAAGATGATGATGGTGAGCTGCGTAGCATGGAGAATAATCCCTTTATGTATCTTGTATTTTTGTTTTTCCCTGTGCTATACAATCTCGGAGTATTAGTTTACTGTGTTCTAGTCAGAGTGCCATCTGGACTGCGCAACTTCATCAACAGGATGTGGTACTTTATGTAAATGTTCCCATGCTTTATTTTTGTCTGGCACAAATCAGCTGCTGTTCTGAATATTAAAAGAAAAATGAGTGCTCGTCGCTGAACTGAACCTACTGTATTGCGTATGATGTCTAGTGGTGGGAAGACTCCTATAAAATAGGCATCATGCAAAAACAGAGCAGGGCTGCTAGTAAAAATATCATCGTGAGCTGGTGAATCTTCTCAACTCTGGCAATCAATCAAATTCATCCGGGCCATTTGATAATGAACATCCCGGAGGTCAAGCTTGGTCCAGATTAAGGTTTTCAAAAGTGGTCTAATCTGCTTGACCAGATGCCGCTTAACAAAATGGTCTAATGGGGCTATCTTATTGAGGTGATTGGTTTGGCTGCCGCAGAGAATTGGCAAATAAATACAGTTAAACCGCACTGTTGTGAGTAGAGGTAATGTTAAACTTGTATTCTTTGTGGCAGTATTTCCATTTATTATGAAATTAGTGTTGCTATGTGCAAGTATTTGATCTTCAGCTGACATTTGTATTGTGAGAAATCAATAATGATGGTCACCAATGGCTAGAATGTGGTCTTGATGTAGTGTCAGGGTTCGGCTGTGGTTAGTCTTCCCTTGAGTTCGTTTGCTGTTGAGAAATTGAGGGGTATTGTTGGGATTCAGGTCTGGCTGTCTTGTTAGGCTTTGTGCATTGTCAATGTAGTTGGCTGGACTCCCTTGATTGGGGATGATGAGGTCAGCTGTATGCTGAATCCACGAGTGATGCTGATTAGATCACTCGTTTTAGGTCCTTGTTCATTTTTGCCGTGTTCAACTTACTCTCATGAAAGTCTATTCCCTCCCACGATAGTTGCTTTTCCTCTGTTGCTAAGCATATCACCTGAGAATTGCTAGAGAAGCTATGGACTATGGTTAATTAAGAAATGACCAGGTCAACTCCCGTTGAACCTCAATCAATGACGCATTGATTTCTTTGTTTAATGATCCAGTTTGCTTTCAATACTTGGGATCAGCTTTGATTCTCATAAATTAAGCCCTTGTGACATTTGTGTGATTATCATGGCAGATTGAATGGGCTTGTTTATGTCATGTACCTGGTGATGGATATTGCTCACATGTGCTACCTTCTGCATAAATTTGCCAGATGATTGCACTTACTGATCTAAGAGTGTATGTATCATGATTTGTGTTATGTTCCCATTTCATACTCGTGTTAGTTTGGACGTTTTGTATAGATGATTTTTTGCTTCAAATATGTTAGCGATGGAAATATTTTTAGAAAAAGATTGTTTCCAAAAACAATGTTGCTGGACAGGTTTGGTGATGATGATTCAAATATACAGCTTTGTTGATGATTGCACAAATAGTACTCTCTGTTTGACAAGTACTCTTGATTTTGTAAGTGGAACAGATGTTTCGCCATTGTTCATTGCGATGATTTTACCTGAAAGCAATCATCACCTGATGTAGGTCACGTCGTCATTCTTTTTCTGTCTCATTACTGAGTGCATGAAAATGGGTTCTTGGCAGAAAGAAAAAATGCAAACTTCGTGGATGAATCAAACTTAATGAGAAGAGTTGAGTTACCCTTTTCTAACAATAAACTTAAGTGGCATGAAGGACCTTTGCAAAGGAGCGATGATTGAAACGAGCAACCAGCATCCGTACATTTTCTTTAATGGCATTTGATTAAGATTCGTCAGGTTTACAAGTGGTGGCCTGGGGTTTTCTTTAAGCTAATTTGGAAATTTTTTTATTGAGGATTGTTTGAATTAGGTAACATTATTAATCTGCCTTAAAGTTAGTTTCTCTTCTCTAAAATAATTCATTTGCGGTAGTTACTATATTAGGCAGAAGGAAGCGCTATTTTCTGGTGTTACACAGAAATATTTCTGCTAATGGCTAATTCTGCGAATGGCGGTCATTTCCATTCAGAACTCCCAAGATTCTTAATTACGGTTGCCATGGGAGCCTGAAATCCATCTTAGGAACAATGCTGGATGTCATCGACCTGACAGTGCATGTATAATTAGGTCTGTTTAGCAGTGGCAGCTTGGATCATTCACAGATACGGTATTAATAAATGCTCTCACTAAAATTATGCTGATTATGCAGTACAAGTTGCAGGTGTTAGGTCTTTCTTGCCTGACATGCTCTTCTTCTTTGCTCTCACACACAGTTCATATATATCTTATCTTATGATGGTAGTCTTCTGAAGTGGGCCCTTAATATGGTATGATTTCACTTGCAAACTTTATATTTGAGCTAAGTTGGACAGGCTTAATGCCTTGAAGCATCCTGGTTGCTAGTTTGATGGTTCAAAGAACACTCTGTATTCTGTTTTACCCAGCTTATTTTATTATTATGACATTCAAGTATGTAGAAACGAGCTTTCTCAAATTGGAAAAGTTGAATTTGTTGTTTGATGTTCTGCCAAACTTTGTATTCAAGGGATATTCATTCAGTGCTTAATGAGGCAGGGATTCCTATAATGATAATATATATGTACTGTATTATGGGTTTGTTATATTGACATGGACAGTCACTTTGGTTGCAGCGGTCAGATCATGCATAGATGATTATTTAATAAAGGGTTTTGGTATTCCGGGCAGTGGTCATCCATTGGTCATTTGATATAATGCAGGTGAAGAGTTTTGGCCAGCCATGCTCAGCTTGCAGAGCGCAATTATGGGAGGTGTTGTGTGGCCTGCAAATGAGAGATGGTGAGGAAATGGGAGACAGGTTGAGGATGAAGAGGTCAGGCGCATTATGTGTGCAGGTGTCTGAGCAACAGGAGGAGGAGGTGCCATTGTCCGTATGCAGACAATGCCATTGCTGGCACCTCCAGCTGCTGCTGCAGTTGCCATGAGCCACGCATCATCCCTTATACCTGTTCGCATGCAATTAGCTTATGGAAATTAGATCACATTGCTTATATGATGATCACAGTTGCCCCAGGGACTAGGATCTCTCTGTTCATGTTCCACTTATCTGAGCAGCCATACTTGCTGTTATGATTTGTTTATGAACAAAACAAAATCAAAGAGCAGAATTAACAAAGTGTAAATGAATTTAATGATAATATTTGCTTGTTTCATCAGTAGATCTTCATCAGTAAATCTACAGGTTAACCTATCCACGGAAATCTCTGATACCTGTAATAATAGGACGTTCACCTCTTTACATAGTTTATTAAAGGAAGCCATGCCATACTTGTCTAGTCCTGGAAGTGTTCACTAATTGAAATAGCTCTTGATGTAGAAACAGGATCACAGGCAGACTACAAAACTATTTAATATGATGTTACTTTCAGGCTTTGAGATAGATTTTATTAATGTCTGAATACCATACAAAAAGGTGGCCATTGCATTAGTAGGCGTCTGCGAACTTCATGAAAGAATGCATCGTCCTTAGTTTTGAGATTTCCTTGAGTTTTGCGGCAGACCTGTTTTTTTTTTTTTATGTGGCTTTTCGAGTACATTTATGTCTAAATGAAAACCTGGCCATTCCTTGTTTCTTGCCTCGTTTGTATGCAGAACCTGTTGCGTATTGCTCCTTTGCATGTTCCTAACGATATGGGTCTTCTTCTTTTCAGAAAGTAAGAGTGTCAGCCCTAGGAAGACTAAACATCACAGATGCAGTGTTTGAACAAATTGCAGGAATGACCGTTCTTACCACTCACTTGGTTGTAGAGTATGCAAAACATCTTCCTGGCTTCTTGGAAGTCACCAAGGATGACCAAATAGCTCTTCTCAAGGTAATTGTTCATTTAAGGGTTTCTCTTTTGCAATGGAAGTAAGGCGACGGTTTTTTGATCTTTCGTTTCTCGACACCGCCGGCCACACTTTTGCAGTGCCGCTCAATTAATAAATCAACAATAGTCTGGGCAAATATGTGTATTGCATCTCAAAGTATCACATCACCTGTGTTAAGTTATGAAGAAAGAAAAAACCACTTTCTGGAGATTTTTTTATATTTTCCGACCGACCGTCTTCTGAAAAATGGTCCGAGAAAGGTTCCAAGAAACATAAGATCAAAAAACCGTGGCATAATAGCTGCCTGGAAACCAATTGCTGTTAGTTGCCCTCGTTACGAGTGGCTTTTGAGAGTAGATCTGTCATTACTCTAGTTGTGGGTGGAGCTGTAATTGTAGTGTTTCATCAACAGGGAGCTGCGTGTGACATCATGATGATCCGTACTGCCAGGCGGTATGACAAGACCACAGACACCATAATCTTTGCTGATGGAGCTCATTATACCAGAGACAACATGAGGATTATCGGGTTGTACGATTATGTGGACAGCATGTTCCATTTTTGCAAGGGTATGGCAGATATCGGAACCGACAATGCGGAATATGCTCTGCTCACTGCAGTTTGTCTCATGTGTGGTAAGTTAACCTCAACTTAACTGCATTAAAAATGTATAAATAAATAATCAATATGTTTATGTAGCGTAATTGTTATGGTTATGAGTTTAATTTTGATCGATTAGCTTTTTATCTTTAAGTGGAGATCACAAGATGTAACTTTTAAAATATGATTATTAATTATAATCTGCTTGGTTTCGTTTACTGCGTATTATCCTGACCAGTAAACTCACTCACAGAATTAGTAAAACTTCACCTCAAGTAAGAATTATTTAACTTGGTAATTTTCTTTATATTTCAGAACGACCAGGTTTAGTGAGCCGCAAACAGGTGGAGGATATTCAGACAGAATATGTTACAGTATTACAGAATTATGTCAGAGCAAGGCGGGGACCAAACTCAAACCACTTTGCGAAACTTTTAATGAAACTGACAGAACTGAGGACCTTAAGTGTGCACTATGAGAAGGTGCTGATGAACATGAAGGTAGAGCGAGGTCCTCTGCCTCCTCTCCTGGGGGAGTTCTTTGACATTCCCTAGCTGGATTGCAAACCTCTTATGTCTTTTGGACAAACTCAGGGTGTTAAATAATAAACTGTCAGCTTGTCCTCTCTGAGTGGATATTGCTGCTGGCATTACTGCTCTTGGTCGCTGTCACAATTTTTATTCTGTCCCGCGACTGATGAAACGTTGACTTGAGGTCTACCTCAGGATGTGTCTAGAGCTTGCTCAGTCGCATTTTACACAAACCTTGAATTGCGCAGATGGTGATAAGACAGTGGTGAACTCAGTGTGTCACAGTTTGAATTTCGAGCTGTGCTAGTATCGCTGGAAGAACATGGGGAATGATTGCGTATAGACTACTTATATTACAGCCGGTTTGCTGTTGGGCTACTTCAGCAGTGCATACAAGGCTTTTCTTCAACAAACTGTATTTACTGCATTGTAACCAGAATTGATCTCATCTTCAACTTCATCCGTGCTTCAATAAACTGGAATTTTCTTTGAACAAGAGGGACTTTACCATAGCATCTCTAAGTCTGCTTCGATGTCCAAAAATTTATGACTTCATTAGTCGCCCTCTTCTCGGTGTTTGTCACTGTCCCATTTCGACATATGGAATTGCACAAATAGTCTGTGAGCGGTTACAGTGACAGTCGCGTGCTTTCAGCACCTAATATGGTATCGCAACCACTTGACATAATCATCCGAAGTGTTGGTGTTGATGCCATCTCTATTGATGTACATTGTGATTAATTCGAGTTTTTTTATAATTTCCAATTTTGTATTTAAACTATGACAATTGCCTCAAAGAATTGAATTGCATTGGTTTGTCTTTGAAATACCTCAAATGATTTTGTTAAAATGTTTTTTTAAGTGTCAAAAGTCTTCATCGAAAATTAGTTCGTAATTGGTTGTTCAGGTTAAAAATAGATAAAAGAAAATCCACCAGCATTTTGGCAGAGTACTCCATTGTATTATGTCTGTTTAATTTTACGAGATTGAAGATGACCTCAAACCTAGTGTTAGGAGAAGTTAAGGGTGACACGTTTTCTTGTTATTACATCGTAAATTGTCCATGATCAGTCAGGGTCAACAGTAACATTGCGTAACTTTACCTGATCAGCTGTTATGAGGTTTACTCTAGTGAAATTCAGTACTGGTACTTTTTCATGTACTTCTGCAATTGATTTGATGGGTTGCTAATCGTAAGATGTGTGCATGTAATGCTTTCTTTTGGGCATAATGAGCATTGATGCAGAGAATTATGTGATAAGTGAATGTGACGACAATGTTCTTCAAGGTTGAAATCCCTTGCAGTGTGTAGGTTTTCAGATTGTACTGGGATTAGCATGGCTTTGCAATTCTTGCTAAAAGTCCAAAGAATAAGCATTTCATGTCAGTAGAACTCTTGTCATTGTGAACAGGCTAAATTATCTAGTAACCCATGAACGTTAAACTTCAAAGTGTGCATTTGTAAAACACTGTTCACTGGACACTGATTGGTTAACATGTAAGATTTATGGTATTCTTAACTCAGGGCTATGATCAGTATCTTGTAGAAAAATGTTAATGATGTATGCTGTAATCTTGTTCATATATCGTATGCACTTCATTTTTGGTTGAATTCGGAATTGCTCCAAAGCGACCATTCACGCAATTAGAGCCTAATCCATGGTTGAACCTAATCTGCATTAATATGGCACGAGCTTATTTTTTTATTTAGTCTCCTAAAAGTGATAAAATCTTGTACACTGTGTCACTTAATTTACTTATCGTTTGCGTAAAAGTGCATTTTATTGCTGTTTATTCTTCTGTTCCATAGATATGACCATTATTTTTATGATCTACACGGCCTGTTGCTTGCGCTTAGGACGGTATATGAGATTGTCAAGGACTTGAAGAGAAAGTGCTGTTATCTTTATCGATGTTGTCATGCCAGTTTATATCCAGCCATTTGATGTAGGGCAGGGCTAATTGACTTTAGAATGGTAGAAGAATGCTCTGTTGATATTTGCTGGGCTCTGCTGTGATAGGAAATGGACATTTACGGTTTACCTGTAGTTACTTAGGGGTATGATGCGTAATTGTATTGGCAAGTCAGAATTGATTTGTAGACTAGAATGAGTTGTGTTGTTAATTATATATTAAAGAATTTGTTGTAACATTTGAATCATTCGGCCATGAGCTTGCCTTTGATGCGACGGTGTCAGGATTCTGTTGGGTAATGACCAACTGAAAAACATGTAGCGCGATGTTTTGGGCTTCTTCTGTAAAAGTTGTCAAGCTTCCCTGAAAGGGCTGCTTTAGCTTAAGGGTTTGCATGTGAAAAGTCAATAAGATTGTAAATTGCTTTGTCACCTGAATATGCTGCTTACACTTCCACCCCTGACTTTTTGTTTTGCCAAGTAATTGCAACTGAAATACTTTTGGAAATATAGTTAAAGAATAACATAAGTATTATACATTGTATATTAAACATATAGTAAAGCTGGCATCGCTGTGTTCAACACTAAGTATCAAATTATACCTGAGGACTCATTACATCTAACCATAGAGAAAGGTCTGTGTGTACGGGCGTTTATTTAACGTCTGATCTTTATCATACATTGCATCCCACTCCTGCTGCCAGATAATCAGGGAAACAAACTCTCAAGCATTTTTGTGATTAGGGTAAAGTTGAAGCCAAAAGGAAGAGATTTTGTGCAGGGAAATTTCTGAAGATTTTGTGAATGTTAGTTACTCAGATGTATACTAAGGATACTTGAATAGCTAAGCTGAATTCTTAAAGCTTTGACTAATTTATTAGTGGGTTATGGAACTTTTACCATATCAGTCAATGGAATTTCACCAGTATGAATATGAATATGAATTATCAATTTCAGATAAAGAATATTATGTCAAGTTGGGAAATAAGCTAAGTGCAGTACTCTTAATAATTGTAGCTCAGGCCAATTTAATGGTGGTGCTGAATGAACAACGTAATCTTTAAAAAAATCTGCGTACCAGGTTAATTCAGGGTTTCCTTTGGTTTACGTTTGCAGATGTTGGAATTTGTTTCATTTGGTTGTGGAATTGTTGTTAATTAAGGGCCCAATTGGCATTAATTGCTAATTAAGCTCCCTTCTTGGGTAAATGAAATATGTTGCCTGTACAATTGCCTTGCCAAAGAGATCTTTCGGGAGACTATGGACAATCTTCATTAATTGTGTACATTGTAAAACATTGTGTTGTCTACATGCGCTATATTGTTTGAAGGTGACATAAAATACTTGAATAACAAGAGTGAAGCTCACTTCGTTGTTAATATTGAAATGCACACATTATGTTTGTGTAGATGTTACTTAAATGCTTTTGTCGAAAGGCTGTGCTAGGGAAATATTTGCGTGAATTAAATTTTGTTCCAGATTATTATGAGATAATCTTGGGTAAATTGACTAGCCTGCCTCTCGTTGATGGTGAAAAGGGTATGAGTGTCTTGATTTTGATGTTAGTGTTTGATGATTGTGTTGTTAATTTGGCATTCAAGTCTAATGTATACATATTACATTGAATTCTGTACATTATTTTTGAAAATTGAAACAATGAAGTGATTCATGTGTTTGTTGGTAAATGAATAATTCTTCTAATATTGAGGAGTTAAAATAATAGCCATTGAGTGCTTAAACTGCTATGTGCTACATATTAAATTACAATGGAATTTACTACCTGATGCTATTTTCAGTGCCATGAATTCATGTAAAATAATAGCCATTGAGTGCTTAAACTGCTATGTGCTACATATTAAATTACAATGGAATTTACTACCTGATGCTATTTTCAGTGCCATGAATTCATGTTCAGTCGTTATCAATAGTTGATAAGGGTTATTTCATCAATACATAAATAGCTGTAAAGTTGGCATTTGTCATCAATTCATGTGTATGTGCTCACCTGAATAAAATCTCCTTGTAAAGTTGAACTATCACGTGTTTTGATTTCATAATTTTTAATGACAGTATTAAAATTATAAAACAAATTAATGTGAAGCAGGTAGTGCATTATGTACACGAAGCAGCTAATTTAATGTCTGCCAAAATCATGATAATTGTCGTAATGGGGTGCTCAAAAATTAGTGGTTTTTAAAAAATGTCTCAAGATTGGTCCCCGGAGCTTTTCCCATTGCCTCCATTTTAAAACATAGCACTGCCTTTGCCTCAAACCCTCCTGCCTGTATTGCCCAGCAATGTACGGAAACAGTAACGGATGATGAGAATGTGAATTTGCTTTCCTGGCCAAATTCCATGCATTCAGCCAGAATGCTATCTTAGTCTTTTTGTAATAGTAGGATAAATTTATATCACTGGTCAATCATTGGTGCAATGAACCTTAAACCTTGGCTATTCTATATATAATAGAGTGAACTAGGTTCAGATTAGCTACAAGTCCCCTGTCCATAGGACAGGGTTACAAGGTCCTGGATGAAAATATATTGACTTTTTTGCTTGAGTGGGAACTAGCCTTTTAGTAAACGTTTGTCACACAACATACACCCACTGTAGCGTTAGACATACCTTTTTTCTATTGTGTCGCGCTCAGATATAGTTGATTTCTACCAATATTAATCGATTTCTGTGCCATTTTCGAATTCACATTTCGGTAAACAAAGCTTGAAGCATGGCCGCCTAGTTCCGAAAAACTCACAAGAGGGCTCTGGCGATGTTTCAACGCCCCTAGTGGCACACAGAATAGCGCTGGAAAGTCCGTAGTTTTCTCAATTTCACAATTAAAATATTTTAATAAACTATTCCACACGATTCCACTGTTCTATGGGTCTAATGAAGCTAAATTATTAGATATTTATCTGCACCATTGCACCTGGGTGGCGCTGTGATGTCGCCGGAGCCCTCTAGTGAGTTTTAGTGTAAGTAGACATCAATAACATGGTCGATTCGTCACAGCACGATTCGTCTTCGTAAAAACCGGACTGTTCATCACTCAAAAAAAGGTCGGCAGTTAACATATTTTATATAATAGCAGTGACCATACACTGTGTACCGGCCAAATCAACCAATTTCGGATGACAAATCGACCAAATTCGGGTGACGAACGGACCAGTTTTCATTGGGTTCAATCAGGCAATGACGAATCGACCTGCTACCTGTGAAAGCATGAACCAAGCGAACGTGAATTTTGAAAATGCTCTTAAAAAGGATGTTTCCAGTGGCTTTTTCAGTAAAATCTGCGTGAAAGTAGTAAACGGAGTAGTTATCCTGTACATAACAACAAAATAAGGTATGCTAACGTGTTTATTGAGAAAAATGTGTCGTAATTTTGAGCGTCCATGAATTCCTATAGCAGGCGTTCCGACCCTACATCGCATCTAATGCAATGTAGGTCGGTTCTGGCTAGGTTCAGATTAACTTATGTAGGACACTTAAGTAGGGTTGTCATCGATATGCTGTTTATTGATGAATCGAGAAGATATTGATATAATTTGCTTAGTAAGTTAGTAGTTATCTCATTAAAGGTAAATTGTTTCACAATGACTTGGGGAGTTATGTTCCTGTGACAAGAGTTTCCATTTCTAGCCGGGAATGCTGATAATACAAATTTGCACGATTTTGCGATATTGCAATATCGAAAGTTGAATACTGATATCGATATTGAATGAAAAATTGATATCAATGACAAACCTACACTAAAAGGAAAGGTAAAAAAAATTTAAGAATTTCTCATGCAGTGAAATCATAAATAAGGGCACATATACAACCAAAATAGATAAATCAAATATGATATTTATTTGATTCAAATTTGCCTAATAGTGGTATTACACATTAAATTTAACATAACGTCAAATTACAAATAAATATGTCATAAACCAGTTAGGCGACGGTTTTTTGATCTTTCGTTTCTCGACACCACCAGCCACACTTTTGCAGTGCCACTCAATTAATAAATCAACAATTGTCTGGGCAAATATGTGTATTGCATCTCAAAGTATCACATCACCTGTGTTAATTTTAGACCGACCATCTCATGAAAAACAGTCTGAGAAACATGAGGTCAAAAAACCGTTGCCTTATATTATATGAAAAACCAAGCTCAGCTCAGACTATTTGAAATGTATGCAATGATAATATTACGCCAGTGGGACCATTATTTCTGCAACTCATTCAAAATAAATTTCTTCAGTCCAGAAATAATTTTTTTAGGGTATGGTAATTTAATGATTTAATTTATATAATTAATATGCTATAGTATAATGATTACCAAGCTCAGTCTATTTGAAATATATACAATGAGGATATTATGCATGTAAGAGCAATATGTCAAAAGTTAATTTCAGTGCATTGTTGCATTTCATGATCAGAATAAACTCAGTTCATACTGCTCAATTGTCCCTGGGTCACTATGTCATGGGCCACTGAAGTAATTAAGGCTGATACAGGGGGGCAATGGCCCCGTGAACCCCCATCCCCTCCCTGGATCCGCCACTGCCACGTTAGAGCATGGAGTCACAAGAGTGAGTGACTCCATGGTTAGAGCTCTGGTATACAATAAAGTAATAAACTTTTAACTCAACTGAAACAAAAACCACTATGGTGTCCCGAGCCCATACAAATTCAATGGCTATCAAAAGCCTGGTGGCAAAGGCTCAGAATGGAGATATTCACTTAATTTTTTTCAAATTTCATAAGATGAAAAATTTTACCTTCAGTCTTTTTGGAGTACTTATTATGATATAGAAATAGATTTAAATATACACAGAAAGTTATAAATAGTCAAATGTAAGAAGAGTTCATGTGGGGCAGTCGGAAATCCATCCCTTATGCATGCCAGTTCTTTTATAAGCCTGTTTCCATTGGTTTCAGTTGGGAGATCCCCAAAAATGGGCCAAATTATACACCTGATTGCCAACATGCAAAGCCCTTGTCCCACAGTGCCCTATGTAGGTTTACGTAATGGGATAGGTTATAGGTCTTTAAACAAAATGACAATGTGAGTCTAGACTGACAGAGGTGCAAACCCAAGACGGCAGACGTCGGCTCCAGATGTGTAATACATGCCGTCAGTCCATCACCCCAAGCGATACCCCTTTAGATGTAGGGATTATGCTTTGGGGAGAGATTTTGGATTATATTCAGGAGTTAGTGACCTTGACTATTATTGAGGTAAGAAAGGTCAAAATCAGAACCTTATAGAAATAACTTCAGATATGTTGTGAGGATACAACTAACAGGGAATAATGGTTCAGGGGAAGACCTTGGAAAAGTTCGAAAGTGGGAGATGACCTATTTTTGAGGGCATGGACAAATTCATCCCCAAACCTTGTAAAACAATTTCAGATATAAGCCGATGCACAGATTGAGGGTTTCACATGCATTCTTTTTTCTATTTAAACATATATTTACACTGGATATCACAACACAATCTGTATGAAGTTTTTCATGTGGTCCAGGTTTATAAAATTTATGCAAAGAACACTACTAAATACATGACATCATTTTAAAAATACTGTCTATCTCCTGGTTGTGTTAATTTCCCATTAAAATAAGGATAGAAAAGCATAATATAATATTACAAAATTTGCCACTGAACCATCCTAGCTCTACCACTAAGAAACGAGTGCACATTGCATCTTTACTTTCTCTTTATTTCCTGCTGATTGTCATAATTCCATACACAAAGACAACTACATCCATACTAATTTGTAAGTACATGTGTAAAGCCTTTATTACAAAATAAGTACATTTGTGTTTCGAGCGCATCAGAAGACATCGCAGTGTGTCTGTCTGCACTTCATGTTACAAATAATAAACATTTAACTCTTTAATCTTTAATAACTCCATTAATATGAATATTTCGGTTGATATGAGCATTTTGTCATTTCATGTCAACAAAGAACAAATTAGTAATTAAATTACTACAATAAGTCATTTATTCCAAACAAGATATATATATTAAGTATGCATGTTATGATTAAAAGCCTTTTCATTGGGACTAGAATCACACTTAAATATTGTGTAACCATGAATAGGTATATATCTGTCCTTTAAAATTGCAATGTGACTAAAAATTGTATCAGAAGTGTAGTTCTGGTAGAAACGTGAATCATAAAATTTTTATTTAAATCACTTTGCGAGCTATTACAAGATTGCTAGATCAGGTTTGTTCTTTAAGGCTTACAGAAATCAAGTAAGATTATTAAAAAATTATCCATCTTTTACAGGACTTTTTAGTTTTGGTAATAATGGAGAAATTGCAGAATTCAATGATCAACACTTTGTCATCATCATTCTCCCTAAAAGCACCAGAATTTCTCATAATAAAAAAGTTTGAATGATTTGTACATAAAAATGGATCCATTACGAGTCTTTATATTGGCAGCTTCAATTACTGTACATATAAAATTTTTAACATGTAAAAGATGAAGTGATCAATGCAACTCATGCTAACAGGGTGAAAACCAATGTCAAAAACAATGGGTTGTGAAAGTCAAGTAGCTTTAAAAATTATCCACTTCATTTTGACATAATTAAAGCTGGAGTCATCCTTAATGAAAATACACCAAAGACATTATGTTGGATGGAATAAGAATTATCAACAGCGATTGTTCTAAAACATGAATAGTATCTACTACTACAATCTGATAAAATTCAACAACAGCTAACAAAATATATTTGCTCTATGAGATTATGAACATAAACAATGGAAGACTTCATACTTGGGCCGGACCAGATATTATTTCACTGGAAGCTCTGTCCCTAGGTCTCCGAGGTAACGAATTGAAACCAGCATCCCGGTAGCCAGAATGATGGTCATCATACTCCACATAGTCTGTTGAGTAAGAGCGTTTCTGGTGTCCATTGTTGGTGGACGGGGGCAGTAAGGCACTAGTATGAGACTTGGCTGCAATGTGTTGGGACAGGTATGCCACCTGGTTAATGGGCGTGTGTGAGCGCGCTCTGGTGGTTCCAGGGGAAGGCGATCTACCCCTGGTGGATGCAGGGGCACCTGGAGTTACACTGCGGGGTTGGAGACTGGGGTGGAGGTATCTAGTGTCAGGCTGAGAATAGTAGTGGGGTAATCCCGCACTTCTTGTCTCAGGGAGTCCATAGTGGCGGGCGGGGTCAGACCCGGAGTGGGTGTGGTATACCCCGCTGTGGGGCGGGTGATGAATGGGACGGTGATGCTGGGGGACCATATAACCACCTTGCCTCATTTGCTGAGGATGCATATACGGCTGGTTCCTTTGTTGCTGTTGTTCGTTCATTTGTCTCTGTTGATGTTCAGCCAACAAGCGCCTTTGCTCCGCCAAAGCTCTCTGCTCAGCCAAGGCTCTTTGCTGCTGGTCGGCCATTTGTCGTGACTGCTGCGGGGCCGCTTGTTGCTTGTACATCTGCTGATAGTGCGCATGTTTCTGTAATTGAGCCTGTATTTCTCCGAGATTCTGGTAATGACTGTATTGCTCTGGGTCAACATATCCTTGCCGACTCTGTGGTCTGTGAAGTGAATAAGAACAGTAATTACCAACACATTAAATCTCATGTGAAAATATTAGTTCAGAGGAATATTGTTTACAAAATTTGTTTCTGAAATGATTATTCTAAACCATATACAAGTACTTTTTAAGTGTCACACATTGATTGGTACTGTTTAAAATTGATAAAGTTTCTTTATGTTAAATAACACAGTGTCCTGAATTGAATACATGACCCTCTGGGCAATAAAAATCAATGTAAATATGCACATAATTACGTTGTACATGCTCATGACCATACATCAGCTTTTTGGGTCTTCAAGCAATACATGCATACATTCACACACAAAAACAGATGACTCATTAATCCCCATTCAACCCAACAGCTCCATGCTAGCTGGGCAATTATACCACAAGTTGTATAGTATTACAAGTGCACTAGCGGTCAAATTTGGTATGCTAATTCAGATTTAGACTATCAAGGATAGACATGCACTGAATTCTTGAATATATATTAATTTTGTATAAAACCAAAATGGAGAGAAAAAAAAAAACCCCTAAATAATTTCTAGCTTAGTACAAAAGATGGGCTTAGTTTGGTCATTTTTTATTTCAAAGGGAAGTGATGTTGTGTATGAAGCCCTAATTCTACAGTAACTCCATTCCTAGTGTACTATATCTCAACACCACAGATGCAAGGGTTTTCCAGATTGGAGCAATGCCATGCAGGAGAAAACTAAGATGGACCAACTACATTACTAGTAGCATCAGAGGATGATCAGCTCAGAGGTGCTGGTAAAACGCTTGGTTAGAATGGACACAGGCCTGAAACATTGTCACACAAAGCAGGCTGAGAGTGAGAGAGCAGACCATGCATACATGCCGTCATCTCAAAATATTCATGACAAAATATGCCACTGACACTTCCGTGAGCATCATTTGAAATTATGTTTCATTATCATGCAAATCAACACACATAATGAGCCTATACTAGAGATAATTGCTCCTAGACATTGCAGCTAAACATACTGGCTACAAGACTCAGTCACCCAATTATATAATAAATATCCGACCAGTGCAGTAAATGAGTCTTACCTATGCAGCAGGTGACTGCGCAAACAAAAACAAGCAACTTGGCTCAATAAATGAATTCAAATTGTAAGATTATGAGTAATGAGCAAGCACAAAATAATACCCAGATATCCACCAGATGTCTCAAAATGCAAGGTTAACAAAATAAAAGTCCCGAAATCAGATTTGATAACTATAGATAACTTGGCCAAGAACCAATGATTAATTGATAGCAATGCAGACTCTCCCACATCAATATTTTGAGATGAATAACTGGAGACTTGTTTTTTAGTGAGGAACACAAGACACTGCAGTCAAACTCATGCAGACTACCTGTTGACAAAGCCGTGTAACATGAATTCTTCGTCGATGAAAAGCTCATCATGATAGCTACAAAGGGCAGCATAGGCAAAGGTCATTTGGAAGCTTATAAAGTGAACCGCCAAAAGCACCAATTGTAGCATTGGGTCAATGTGACTTAACAAACATACAAATTCAACATAAAAAGAATACAGTGAAAAGTGAACATTGTCTTCACAAAGATTTTACAAAATTAAATACATCACTTAAGAGAGCAATTTACAACATAAAGCCAGTCACAAGATAATCTAATAATGAAAAGGCTGTAACACATTTATTACATACCCGCTATAGCCATGATCCTGTGGTCTACGAGGAGGAAGCTGAAACTCCCCACTAGGTGGAACAGTTGATGCTGCAGCTCTCTGTGCTGCCATCTGTCGCTAAAACACAGAAATTATCAAACTTGATTACTCTACTTGTTTAGTTTTAACACTGGAAAAAAATTTAATTCATTAATCACTTTAAATGTGATGATATTCCTTCCATGACATAATCAGTGTTCGCTGCAATTACAGACAATGAAACATGCAAAAATAATTGGCAAAAAAACCCATTTTTAAACATTGGTAAATGCTATGTAAGTGTCTCATCCTCAACAGATATCTCCTAACCATTGAACAGTGCATGCTATTGAATGTGATAGTTCACACATTCATGGTTGCAGTAAGGGGTTGCATAAAGGATTGCCTGTCTAAAAGTATCTATCCTCTAGTTACCTGTCTTTCTAACTGCAACAGGTGGCGCTCATACTGCTCTTCTACATCTTCATGAGGGTAGCGTCCCTGTCGCTCTTGGTGGATTCGTTGGTGATGGGCTCGAAGATTTTGCAGCCGTTCCGCTTGGGTACCCTGATTGGGTCTTGAAGGTGATGAGGCTTGGTAGCCTGGGGGAGGTTCTTGGGGCAGAGGAGGTGGTGACCCATAGGGTGACCTGGCTCTCATTTGCGCCTCTAGGTATCGCTGCTTCTCATTTTGGCGCTGTATCTCGAACACCTGCATGTCATGGAGTTTTTGTTGCTCCAGTACATGTGCCTGAAGCTCTCGAAATTGTTCTTGAATTTTGCTGTAATGTTAGAGAAATTAGTTTTGTAATGAGGAAGCTAAAGGTCAAAGGGAAGCCCACCGTCCTAAACAAGAATGGATTACAATGTATATATAATGCTTGTTGGATACTAAGTTTCTAACCTGTCAGTTCCCTCATTCTTTGGAGAGTATTTTGGAATATCCTCCTGCTTGAGTTTCGCGATGTCTGCATCCGAAGACCTAATATCTGAAGGCCCAGTTGGACCTGTTTCTGAACCGTCAACCATTTTTCGTTGCTTGCCAAATCTGTTTGAATCGAAGATTGAATATTAACCAATGACAAGACCTTATACCTGCTGCACTAATTTCGAAATTCAATTGACTGCAGTAAACTCACTTGAAAAATTTAAATAATCCTTTATCCTTCTTGGTTTTGGAGCCGGTTTTCTTTCGTCTGTCGTCAGGTTCACTGCCAGAGTGTGAGGAACGAACTGATCCACCCCCAGGTCCTCGACCAAAAGACCCCGTCTCGCTACTCTCCTCCTCCACTAAAACATCAAAAACATGACAACTTCAAGATCTGCACAACATCAATCTATTCCCATACCAGCCAAGAGCGTAACCATGTAATTCCTAATGTCTTATCTTGTCAGGTACTAGACAGAGGCTTATCACATCAATGGCAGTATCACAGTAAACAGAGTTACTCGCAAGACATCATTGAAATAACACACAAACTTAGCACTTGCGAACCATAAGCTTCATGCAAACATCTCAAGCGCTCAAAGGTCAGTTAATATTAGTCAAAAACATGAGTAGTATTTCAATGTCAAGTAGCCTAATTGCTGGTTTTAAGTGGAGGCTTTAATTTTGTTGAATACATGAGCAATCTTTTAAGGAGGGCAGTTTTTCAGTCGAGTGGGGTAACTTACACGTCTCCATGGCATCAGCATCATTACCGCCTTCATAAGATCTATCAACAGCGGCTCGAAAACTCTCATTGCAGCCTCGTCCTCTCACCATGGATCGACTCGGGGATTTAAAGGCAGAACTGACTTCATTGTCTTCCTCCTCTGCAATCTGAATTGCAGTCTGAAGACTTTCTAAGGAGCTGGACTTGGTTAATCCCAGGGACGGTCCCACAACTTCATCCTTTTTGTCTGTGATTCAAGGCATTATAAATGCTAGTAAGTAAACTTGGTATGCAGGCTTTTGCATATTAAGAGCAATTAGTGAGAAGCCAAATCATTAAGTTACTTCAAAGGAAACAAAACTCACTCACTAAATCAAATATCAACTTAACAAAGTACATGCATTTGATGTAACAATTATGTATCATACATTAAACAGTTCTATAACCAAGACAAAAGCACACAGTATTGTTAGTAGCATCTGCAGCACAACTATACATACGTTCATGCAACTCTTGCAGGTTAGAGTAGTTACTGTTAAGCAAGGACTCTACTGAACCAGCTCTGCGAGGGAAAAACACAGTAGGTGGATCTACTCTAGTACCTGAAATTACGAGGACAAATTGCACACAATTATGAGTTATTAACAGACAGACCGCTACATTTCTACACAGCTAATTCTTATTAGATTAGTACAGCTAGTGTGCTACACAGCATGGTAAGAGATTAGAAACACGCTGACAATAATTGATTTCACATAGGATTACAATAAGTTAATGCACAAATGTTAGCATGACTACTGAGCTTGGTATAAGATGTTTAGGATCACATGGTGAAATCTCTAATAAAACAAATTAAAAAATATTTACAACAATATACTGAGATGTAATTAGTACTACATTGAATCATTGTGAGGATTGCTGCCTATATTCTATGTCAGTAAAGCTGTGCTCTCAAATAACATTGTGAAAACATTGGTTAAACAACATTAACATAACGTTTAACGTTGCATGCCAAGGAAAGAGAACAATCTTGAAATTGAGAAAGGAGGCTATTTTTTTTTGGACACAAAAACATGGAGTTGAAAAAATTTTCCGAATTTAAAAAACACACACAAAGCCTCCTTTCCTCAGGACAAGTATGTTCCCAAGTGTATCAGCTTATGCAGGAAAGACAAAAGTGCAAGTGCTGCTAGGACTACTGAAGTACTACCTGGCTCTTTATAAGATGCTGAACGTCTGCGTTCCCAAGTGGCTGGAAAAGGGGATGGTGTGGGAGAAGAGTAAGATTTTGTGATATTTTATCGTATGCTAGTCATAACTAATCTGATGATCCCCAGTTTGTTTAATGCATGCTAAAGATGGTGGAGAAGGCAGGTAAGAAGAAACTGATATTAATGTCAATTAATAATTAAATTGTTTTTTTTTGTTTCTTCTCACCACATCCTTTTCAGTAACATCATTCCGACCCATGCAGAAACAGAAACCCAAAAATGCTCCATGAATAGCAATAATCATTTCATGTGCAAATACGATCAATACTTTCCAAACCATTCCCACACAATAACCGATATATGCATTAATGCATTCTACATATTAATAAAAGATCATCCCAATTCACGAGCACAAGTCACAAGTCAAATAAAATTTCTAGCCAAAGACAACTGAATCGCACTCATGTTATGAGCAAAATGCAGTAAATTCCACACAAACAGTTCATGCACTTACCAGATAGATATTGGTTGCCTTGGGCTTTGTTCAACTTGATTTTTTGGTAGAGCTCAGTTGATTTTGGATCAAGATGGCCTTTTCTTTTTTCAGACATACTCTGTCTGCCAAAGCCTTCTCTCGAAAATATTAACTGAGGATCAACATCAGTGGACCTACAACCAATTAATGCACATAAACAATGATTATGTCCAAGTGAAGTGCAGACCAACAAATGCCATCAAAAATTTCTAAAATTTCCTTGTACTTCTTTAGCTTGATTTTCTATGGCATAAAGCAAAAATTTATCAGCTAGGTAACATAAGCTTGTACCACATATCCTTGATGAACATAAAGTATACAATAATGGTGCAATATAAGTTGAACAATAAATAAAAACAGTCTCAATTTCTTACACATTAGATTCAGCATCCCATTCAATCTCTTGGGCAAGATTCTCAGAACTTCTTGAAAGTTTACTGCTGCCATCTGGTGCCTTTTGCAGGAACCCTAAAGTTGAGGCAGGTCGAGGTTTTTGCTTTTCAGTTTGTCGCTAAAACATTTAGACAAAGAAGAAGTCAGTTGTAAATCATCAATTCCAGGCAATAACAATGTGTTAAAATCAAAGCAAAGCTTAGGTTCTTTGAAGCACATGAATGAATATTAAATTTTTATCAGTGCACATGGAAGCTTGTGGTCATAATATTGTGAAGGTGAATTGCAAAATTAAGGCAAGAAAACGACAGCATAATTCAAAGTTACATGGTATAAATCAATGAAAACAAATTAAAAGCAAAGAAATGAAGAGGTCCATACCATTTGCACTTGGTAGTTTTCTCCCACGATTAGTACAGTTTCTGCTCGGTTAGCATGAATGGTAGGGGACTGCATGTTGCTTGGTTTGTTACTGCGGGGAGTGGGCGTAGTGACATTGGTGATTCTGTCAAGCAAAGGCTTAGGAGCAGCAGTGTTAGATTGGATATTGTCACTTTTGAATGTTGAGTGCAGGTTGTTAAAACCCACCTCACTGTTCACCTTATCCCAACCATCCACATTGTCTGAAGAACTTATTCGCACCTCATTTGATTCCGACTCAGGAGACTGGACCTCATCTGGAGCAGGCAGAGCCTTCCTACGAGCTACTACCAGTTTAATGTGACCAGGAACAGGACTCTCCCTCTGCATTGCATTCCTAAGGGTTTCCATTGCCTCCGTGTTTGACTTCCCAACCAGCAGCTGGTTGTTGACTTCCACAAGCTGATCATTGACTCGCAGGCGTTCATCCTACAGACAAGATATTTCATCAGTACATCCTTTAGACAAGACCACAACCACAATTTATATAACATAAATCAAAACATTTATCGACATAATATTTTGCCATTTTACACACAATCCATTTTGTTATCAAATCTAACATTCTTCCATTGTAATTTCAAGTGTGGCATACTGCATGTCTCTTTCTAATTTTGTACCCTCTTAAAATACTTTCTCCAAGATTATAACATTACCCTCTGAGCAGCACCACCAGTGATGATTGACTTGATGAAGATGCCTAAATCTGTCGTCCCTTCAGGGTTGGATGTAGTCTTTCCTTTGACGCTAACTCCCAATCCTGCTGAGCCAGAATCGTTGAGGGGGATGTTGAAGCAGTGGACCTCTTTGGTGGCGTTTGGAGCTAGGGTCGTTTCTTCCTCCGCAGCTTTGTCTGTTGGCTGTAGCAAGACAGTTGTTGATGAAGGGGGAGAAGAAGCTGAGCCAGGCGGCTGAAGAAAGATACACAACTCCAGAGCCATGCAGAGGGCAAACAAACAAAACACAATTGTTCTGCTACTCGCGTGCATTAATTAAAGCCTAACCACACTATGTTTTAGCTTTATTATGCGTAGTTAAAGCTTGTGTACCAGCCATTTTACCCGCAAATAACTGATCTACTGTTGCACTGGCTAAAACAAAATGCACAGCCACAAAATTAATATATCAACAACTTAAAAACTAACACGTTTAAAATTCAGCACTAATTAGACCAGTATCCCACATTTGGCAAACTAAAAGTCTACATTCTATTGCCTTTATAAATTAATATTAAAGAAATACTTCAAAGAAACGCAATTAACATGCATATCGAAAACTATAATTTCTAACTTGACGAAACAAAACGAACGGATAAAAAACAACAAAATAAGCAAACTTCTTAAGCAACTAACCACAAATGGGAACAGCAGTAAAACACAAAGTATTTGTGGTAATCGCACATTTCAGTTTGTGTTTTATCTTTTAGCAGCTATGTGACCAAACAACAGAAGCAACAAACACTTAAAGCAACTTAACAAAATTGTGCTCTGGATTTGCTTACACATTGGGTACAAACCAGCAAGGAAATCACACATTGGTCTTTGGTCCTTACAAGAAAAAAGCTTTAAGGTAATGAAACTGCTTTAAAAAATTAATAAAATCCTTCCACACCAAACCAGTATTTTGCCACTATTTCTGCAAATATCATTATCCAGTTATTCCTATTTACAATAGAGTTGAATACTTATTCTGTACAGGTCCAAAATCAAACTTACCAGCTCCCTCGGTAATGTCAACTTTGTACTGCTGGTAGTCTGACGGGACACCTTGAGAACCACAGTGCTTCCCATTGGAATTTCTCTGAGAACTTTTACAGCTTCTGTTTGAGTTTTTCCAGTCATTTGTATGCCATTCACCTGCAAACAATAACATTGCATTTCAGAATTACATTATCTATAGATTTTGATTTAAAACATAATTCTATTAATCAAAAGTACTGCTCTGAAATACTGAGGCAGGCAGAAACAACTAAATTGATCAGCTAACCTCTAACAATCTATCCCATGATTTCAGACGACCATCTTTGATGGCAGGGCCCCTGGTTTGGATCGTTTTGACATAAACTGGAATTTCTGACCCTGGCATGTTGTCTCGTGTTGTGACACTAAAGCCAAGACCTTCATTTCCTGCAAAACAAACCATACATTTAAGTTACTAATTGCAAATATATATAGATTTTTCTTGACAGCAAAATAAAAAACTGATACATGTGGCAGCATGACAAAATATTAAATGGCAAAAATGACAACAGAAATACATGGATCACAGTTAAAATAATGAGATAAGTAGCGCTATATTATGACTAATAGTAATCAACATTCAATAGTCTGTCTAAAGTATATATGATAAAAAATAATATAAGCATTTATTCCTCAATGATAAGCCACAAACCTTTGATAAGTTCAATGGTGATAACTTCTCCTATGCTGCGAGTATTGGTGGGTTGAATCAGGGTAGACCGTGTTGGCGATGAAGCACCACTTGATAATGCTGTGCTTGGATTTCGTACAGGAACTGGGGGAGCCTTTTTACTTGGAGACTGTGAGCCATCTGATCTCTGTGGTGATACTGGACCAGGGGAACCAGGAATTTGTGATAAATCCAAATCTCCAGGTTTCTTTTTGGCAGGGGAAGCACTCTTCTCAGGACTTGAACCTTGTTTGTTTTCTGGCTCGGCTTGCAATACTCTCATTCGAATTTCTTCTGTTTGCAGGGCTTGTTTAAAAATTTCTTGTGCCCTGAAAAAATTTAAAATGGCACCAGGTTCAGATATACATGTAGTATCTAGGGCTGTACACAGTTCTCGATATACCGTTTGTACCGGTACAAGGATAACGATACAGGTATTGATAGTTGTTATTCATAATAATTATACAATTAAACGGAATGCAGAGTGGCATTTTTGAGCAAACAAGACACCTGCTCCTCAGATGTTCTGGTGCTGTTGAAGACAAATGTTTAATGTCATTGTAATTATTCCATAAAGATTTGTTCATTATATTTCATTGTGAATTTTCAATATTGTAGGCTTTGTTTATTCTCCTATTGATATAACTGAACGATATCGAACTGTATCGTGATACGTATATATATAAATATCGTTTCGTATTAAAGATAAAGGTGTACAGCCCTCGTAGTATTCCCTTCTATAAAACATTCAGCACAAAAAATATATAAACACAGCTACTTAAATTGTAGGTTAATATTAGGTCAACATTATTAGTAAGTTATAAAACACCAAACAAAATTTAGGATTAGTTTATGAAACAGATGATTACCAACTTAAACAGACAGTTAGTATGAAAACTTATTTACTTCATGAAATCAACACCAATTAAGCTTGTTCCATTGATCTCAATAATTTGATCCTTGACTTTGAGTCGGCCATCCCTGGATATTCGTCCGCCCGCTTCTACCCCCTGAACTACTAAGCCTAACTCTCTGCAACAAAATGACACGCTCACATCAACATAAAGCATCTAAATGTATAATAAGGATATTTCAGTTAATTGGTCAAGAGCAATTGCATTTAATATTGCACAACTATACATGTATGCTGCTTACAAACATGCAGGATAAATGAATGGTATATCTTATAGATACAACAGGCACGTAAATTGACACAATAATTATTATTATATAGCTAGGTCAGGGACATAGGCACAGCTATAGACATTTAAGCACAAATTACTAATTTGCAACAACTGCACAATTTGTGGATACATATCAGACTATCATAATATTATCACTGTGTTTTTGGTAATAAAGCTTAGCATTCATAAATGATACAAACCTTCCTTTTTCATCATATTCAGGCACAACATGTATTCCAAGTGCCCCTCCTGTGTTTTTCAAGATTATGATTTCACCTTTGTCTCTAAAATAATCACAATATGACACAATTGGGACATTTACAAACTATAACACTCAAGCTTGCATGATGAGGTTGCACTACATGGGAAATGGCCACTACTGAAGTTAAATCAAGACTCAACGATGAGGGAGACCACTAAAAACTTTGCATATTAGGCACAAAAAACAACACTACAATTACATACATCTAAAGTCAACACACCATTAATTCAAAAAATAATGATTATATACAGTATACACTGCATTCACACAGCATTCACATGAGGTTAAATCTGATTGAAAACAACTGAAGCAGACAAAACAGTGAGGCTTACTTCAAGGTGACGTTGTTCTCCTTGTTATCCACATCATCTTCTACTTCTCCTGAACCTCCTAATGGTTCTTTTCTGCTCACCTGCATCTGAAACGTTCGATTAAACATTAAAAAAAAGGCAATTACTTGCAAATATTACAAGTTCACAGATTGTTAAAGAATAATAATAAGTTATTAAGCCATAGGCTGGCTGAAACGGGGAAAGCTGTGTATACACAAGAAACATTTCATCATTGACCTGTGGTCACAAATGCACATGTTATGCAGGCATGCAACCTGAAACAGAAAATTCTTAGTTCGTAACCATGCTGACAAATTTATGTCCTAATCCTATCATGCATGAAGAACAAAAAACTAAACATAAAATTATAACCAGACCTGTAAATTATATCTACAAAAACACTGCTGAATACATGAAATGATCACTCCTCGCATCTCATAATTCTTCATGGTGAACAGCAATATCTCACACCAATGTGCCACCGGCACCATCGCCTTCATGGACTGTGTTTCCTTGCCGTTTTAATCAACTCACCTCTATAGCTCTTTCCTCAGTTCTCTCTTGCGCTTCTAACCATCTGTACATAGCTGAATTGGTGCTTGCTAAAGATTGTCGAGTAGAGTCTCGGGCAAATCTTGTGAATGCACTGCGCACCTCTTTGTCTTTCTCTTGCCCGTTGCCTCCCGTTCGCTTCTGAGGCGGGTACATGCCATCATCATCACTGTCTTCATCATCAGCATCATCTTGCTACAAAGCCATTCACATGCACATGCTATCAGTAATGCTTCTTCACAATATAACACAAATGCATCATAATAATGTCATTCAATTTCTTCAGCATGTTACGCATCCAAAATCATGCCATGTGGAATATGAACATCTGACAGCCTAAAATTACATTATCCGAAGTTGGATCAAGACAGGCCATTTCTTACTTGGGGTTTTTATTGTTCATTGAATTGATGTACAGCTGTATTTACGATATCCCACATAAATTAATTTGATGCGAAAGAGCTCAGATGCATCCAGATATATGGTACGTACGACGTTCTCATTTTAATTTGACACGTTCACAAGTGTACAGGCAACAGAACTATTCCTTCCCTATCCAACTACTTACATGAGATATTTAAAAAGCTCTCAAAACAAAGACACCTAGTGGCTAAGATTTACACAACTTGCATTAATATAAAATTTCCTCCATCAAATCACTTATTACTAATAATACTATATAAGTATTCATATAAATATTCGCAACCTGTGCAGTCTTTTAAAAGTCTTGATGCGATGCATGTTAGACTACAATGGACATGCTTATAGATTTACTTACTATGTTGCTACCATGCTCTATGGAATATAACTTAACAAAAATAGTTTCACAACCATAAAATCATACCTTGGGCACTCTGGTGTTATCGACCAGTGAGATAGCTGACCATCGCTTGTTGCTGTTTTTGAGAGAAATCTTTGGAGATTCATTTTCTTTTTCCAGTCCGATGTTTATCAAGGCAGGCTCACTGCCTCTTCGAACCGTTAAACTTGAGGAAACTGCAAAATTAAAGAAATTAATAATGAGTAAATAAACAAAAATATCAGTTTATATGATACGTAAATTCTTAAAAACACCTTTCGAGAATAATTGTGGTAGATTTTTTTTCATCATCACTTTCAACTTATACTTTCAAGTTTTTTTATAACAAGCCGATTGACTAATGATATAATAATGGACTCATTAATTGGGTCAAAAAGTTTCAATTTAGACAAATTCACAAAATTAAAATTGAGTGTAACATGTCAGTTGACAGTTTATTTTAACATGCACCCAATGATGGCAAAAGATCTGCTATGTCTAAAATTAAAGTGTACAATTCATAAGCGCAACATCACCATCACACCAACCATTGTTCAAATCATTTTGAGTGATTATAACATCATAGCTGGACGGAGAGTAGGGCTTGTTGTTGTTGTTGAGGTTGTGCGGTTGGTTGTTGAGTCCTGGAGCATGGAACATATCAGGACTGGCCGTCCCAACCGAACTGGCGCTCGTTCCATCTCCTCCATTGTGAGGGACCAGAGGGGCATCTTGTTCTTCATATTCTGCGATTAACTGAAAATATATAAGGGGAGAAGTAAGAATGTGAAACATAAAATCCAATAAATATAGAAAAGAGAATGATAAGAGGATGTGAATAAGCAAAACCAAATTTGGTCGATTAACTTTGCATTGGAAACTGCAATTCTGTACAAAATATTCAAACATGTATGATAACCAAGCTAGTCTAGGTATATCTCTATTTGGTGCAACATTGATATTCATAAAAACAAAACACCAAATATGCAAAATTAAATGCCAACACCCTCACCACAACACATTCATCACGACCTAGCATTATAAACTAGTTACAATATCAACATACCACTATATAATTTTACTGCATATATCTTGTGTTCTCACTAAAATGTTAATCATATGATGCTCTGAAACTCATAATGTTTCAACCTCATGTGATATCAACATGACAGGATTTAAAAATCTCTTGACACAGGAATTTGGGAATTAGATATCATTGAATGGATCTAACTCACATTACAATTATCGAACACCTGCTGTCAGGTGGTGAATGTCATATTTAGACAATTCCTGTAAAATTGAAAGTGGGTAAGCCTCAATAGTGATCAGTCTTTCGTCAAAGAACGCATTAATATAATTTACAACAGAAATATTTCTAATGAGAATATACATCGCTGTTACAAATGCAGAACATATATTTAGGAAATTCTAAGACACAGAACACCTCAACCAACAAAACTAGGGAAAATCCCTATATTCAATTGCACAAGTTCTCTAAGTTTGCATGAGAGTGCTACCCTTCATAGTTGAAGCTGGGCCAGATCGACAAGACTGTTACTGGCTTATAAACAAATACAAGCTGTGTAAGTTTCCCGAAACATGAGAACCCGAGCATTACTGGACTTGCTGGACTCCGTCCATTTGGCTAAAGAAGTCTATGTGGTAGTGAACACAATGGTCCTGACATGCTAATGGCCAGTCACCATCTACGTTTGATTTAGTTACTGCAGAAAACGCAAGTTTAACAGGAACTATACATTGCTATAGCCAGCTAGAAATTGTAGAGTCAAGTAAATGAAATAAACCACTGCAGTATGTAGTCACGTATATAATAGACAGCATTTTCACACATGTCCGATTGTCAGAAAGTCATTACCCAGCAACAGATTTTTAGCCTTAATTAGTATCTTTTACACTCAATCCACATATAACGAAACCCACTTATATTAAAATAAAGACTTTTCGACTTATACATTTTTGTGAATGGTTCCCACTGCACTTCTATGTCACAATATCATCAACAATGCAGTGCAGATGGAAAATGGTACAAAACAGTCTGAGTTTCTCACGGACTGACAGTAATGTGGCAACAAATTCCCAAGAGAAACCAGTGTGTACAGTCAAGTGCACTTACTTTTTTATCCATCTTGGGGGATAAAACCAAACGACTGCTGAGGAAGCAAGTATGAAGAAAGAGCGAACTAAAAACATCACAGCAGCTTATCACTGAGGTTGTTGTGGCTGCTGGCTGATGATGATGATGATGCAAGGCAGCATATTCATCCTAGGAATGCTTCAGAGAAAGGAGAAGCAACAAATCAGTCCAGTGTCAGATTAATCCAAGAACATCCGGGGCTGCAAATGTCCTGCTGCGTTGGGCAGTATCCTCTGAGTGGATGTGCAATGCAGTGCAATAGATACAGCAGCAGCAGGCCCATGCAGACTGGGTACCTGTTCTGATCATCACCCAAAACACACACAGAGTGCAACGCATCCACCCATTGGCCTATCTGAGTGTTACTGTACTGAAGGGTGGGGGCCTGTGCAGCTATATTTATCCCCACAACACAGTTGAATACAGCTGAACACAGCCAGGTGAGTACACAACACAGCTACCAACAGGTACAGTTGCACAGTCTATGAACACTGGACTGGAAACCAGTGGAAAGTAAGAATATGATGCATAAGTTGTCACACAGTGACTACACACTCACATTAGCTTGACAGATGGAAGGATTACCTGACTAGAAAGATCTAACTTGTGGTCATCACCTGGGGCACAAAAGTAAACACCCTCTTCTCTTATCCTCACAATAACAGTCCCATGCAACCCCTCATTACAGCCATTATCTTGAAACCAAATGATGGGTGAACAGACATGTCTTCTGGAAAGAGCAACAGGGGCGTAGAGCTAGCTAACAATGGCGTTCTGTCCTGTCGAGAGATGGAGCTACGACCACACCGGTCTTGCTATTGTTTAATGACGTCATCCAATTGTAACGTCATCAAATGCACTGATTGACCTTTTGTTGATGACGTCATTAAACAATAGCAAGACCGGTGTGGTCGTAGCTCCATCTCTCGACAGGACAGAACGCCATTACGTTGAAGGTTCTTTGGTCTTATTTGACTGTAAAAACATTTCTCATTCATTCCCTACTTACAAGGCGATATATGAGCAATTTATTAACAGCAGAAATTCTTATAATGGCATAAATTTTGAGTATGATAGTGAGGCCCTTCTCAATTTGACCAAGAGCTTGAGAAAAACACAGATCATAATATCCATGCCACTAATTTCTTCGATCTCGGATTTGTCAAATTATGAAAAATTCACACAGAAATTTACAGATTCAAAATGTATTGGAGATAATTCAGAGTCCCAGTAGACTGACACAAATTGACAATTATTCTCTACATGAGGAAATCATCAGAAAACAAGAAATTCACATGAGGGTAGCACATTTTGCCAGCCAAGAAGTCTGCTAATTTCTACCAGCTTCTAAGAAAACCTCCAGCAAGCCAGCTGTTTCAAAGTGCAGTTTTTAGTTACTTTTTGCTGCTAATGAAACACTTTCTACAGAGACTAACTTTGAAGAATATTAGCTGAGAAGTCAACAAAAGAAAAGCTTTGAACTGTGGGACTCAAAACATGGATGCACTTCAACCGACCGACAAAAAATGCCTTTTATTCTTTACTACTTTTCTTATCCCGAGTCACATTCCTTGCCATTTTTCTTTCTCGTGTGTCTCAGGAGGTGTGTCAAGGATCCAACATTAAAGAAATATTTTCAACTCAAGCATGACCATTGACAAAATAAGCAGTGTACAATTCATTATACAAAGTATTACATACACAGAGATCTATCTTACTTAGCCAGTGTAAAAGCCAGCTCCAGTGCTTTATTCTGACAACATGACACAAGATTGATTATTTCCCTGACCTAAAAGGCTGTCAAACCAGCAAAAAAAATATTTCAATTAACAGCTTCTGTTTCCTACTTTTAAAAACTTTATCTTAGTAATAGTTGCCGTGGGAAAAGACCAACACAAAAATAAGGAACTAAGTCCAAAATATGAGAACCATGTAATTAGACAAAATAAATGTTTTGAGATGGCTCTTTCTAAATTCTCCTTACAGTCCTTACTTATTTTTCATTCATGCTTTGCATGACTTGGACAGTTTCACCAGTTTTGCACAATACGCTAGAGGGCAACAGTAGTCAGTCGCACACCATCACCTCAACACCACGAAACCTGCACCTTATCATGCTTTTGTCAGCAACCTCTTATCACCCTGCAGGGCACATACATGATGAAAACCAGCCAGCTTATCTCAAATGGAGTTTGCTCGAGAGCACATAAACGTTGGGGCTTGAGACACTATTCTGCATGTCTACACTTCTTGACACTGAAAATTCACATTTGGGTAATAGACCCTACAGCTGTAAAGTAGGCCCTCTGTAAGCATACTGTACACCAGGATTTTAACTATCACTATCTCATTTATTGCTTTATTATCACGCTACCACGTAACATGTTGTTCCATTTACCGTATCTACACAGAGGTGGTACTCCACAAACATTAGGTATTTAGGTCAATGATATAAACCTCTCTTGCTTTCTGGAGACTTCAGAATCTTAGACCATGGAGGTATATAGACTAGCAGCAGCTATGTTACTTTAGGGTGAGGATGTTGCTGCAGTTTTGAGTTTGAAAACATAAAGAAACCGGAGAGGGAAAAAAGGTTGCTGCTCTGAGGCCAGACCTCATGGGTAGAGGTTATCAGGAAACCATCAATGCCTGGGGGGAAAACGCTGAAGTTACTGGAGTATTCGTGGTTTTTTAAGGGGATGCCCTTGTCCGGGGCATGTCCAGCTTGCAGCTAGTGGTTTCTACAAACCCTTAAAACAACCTGGATTTAATGCAAGCCATGCTCACGTCAACATGATCAAAGTGGTGTTTACCTTACAATGGTCAGACACTGGCAGAACATGAGAAAAGATTCAGAATCCTGCGAACCAGTTTTGGTCCAAGAAATAATGTCACACCACCAAACACACAACATGCCTCACAGGCAATGCATGACTCCAGTGTATGGATATGTATGTATGCAAATATACCCAGTCAACAGTAACAACAATGGGTGAATAGATTAGCAAAGTTAGACGAGATTGTGAGAACAAGCTGGTATGTCGAACACCTAATCCTTGGCATTTCTGGGTTTAGATTCTCAAGAAGTCCAAACTTTTATAAACTAGAGACTCTCACAAATATTACTCACAAAAAAGTAAGAGAAAAATCACCATCACAGTTTATGTCCTATTACAAGCAAATTGGTTTCTGAAAATGGCGGAAAACGCATTTAAAAAGCTTTTAAAGTAAATTCATCACAGCGCATCGCTAAACCAAGTCATTTTCACTCGATTCAAATTCACATGTACAGTGCCACATTACAAGATACATCAGATCACACACAATGCTAAATTTACTGAAACATTGTGATCTGACACTTGGTTTGACATAGCAGATTTGTCACCACAACTATTTAACATGTTTAACACATAAGGCACATGGTCAATATTTCTTACATGATCACGATTCGGATTAAACGGTGCATGCCACTGCCATGAGACAAAACTTTAACAAAGGGGGGATGGAGGGAGGTCCCCCAGATGCAAAAATGCTAAATATGGGAGGAATGCAGGGCATCACCACCACCAGCTTCAGCATCATGTGGCTGTCCCAGTGTGTGCATGTACAAGTTGCAGTACAAGTTGCAGTACAAACGCAAGGTACACCCTTCAACCATGGACGTCCATGCAGGATCATTATTTAACCATGGAGCCACAAGAGACTCCATTTCTGATTTTCTCTATTATAACATTTAAAAGCAAGTGCATGCATTAAAATTTCCATCTTTTTCATTAATGTTCCAACTTATAAAGAATGCTAATCAGGTCTCAACAACTGCGGTTTTTCTTTCTTTTCTTCTTCTTTTGTAGTTTTTTAATTCTATTTTACCATTTTGAATGGCGAAATTAAGATAACGGTATCTAGGGAGCATTGCATTGACTGCAAACAGAATCATGATACTGAAGCACCCTCGCACGCTACTGGGGCCGAGGATGTACTAAAGGAGCCCAAAGGAGTACTGGGCTCGTAAATTTAGACACCATGGTGAATACGAGATGAAATGGTGTGATGAGGCATGATTAATGATCGATATTAATGGGATGAAACCAACTGCACTATTGTAAGAGTTGTATACTAGGATGTAATGCATGAACTAGTTTCTGAACATAAAAGACGCAATAAATTATGGGATATCATACTGGCTAATAACGTTCGATACTACCCTGCGCCCTCGGTCCTTAGCAACCAGGGTAACCAGAGAAGCCAAAGAGCATAGGTCCATGTGCTACCCACAGCTAGAGTGAGGCACAAGTCAGGTGCACAGGTTTGTAGGTACCCCGTCATCACAGTATCATGTGTAAGGGACACACATCAGCACAGCATGCAGTGAGGATGAAATACAGGTAACAAAAACAAACATAACACATTCCCTGAAATATTACTAACTACAGGTGTGTCTGTACTTCGGGGTTTTCTTTGTTTAACTTGGACCAAAGAATGAACATGCTCGCTTTGCACAGGGATCAGATTTTAGCGCACACGTGCAAGAACTGTTAAACAAAGTTTAGCCACTAAAATCTGATTGTTTTCTTCCCCCAGGACAAGTCAGTAAATCTAATAGCATCACTAGTGTGTTAATAACTTGTGTCTTGTGTATTGCACTGGTTGGTGTATCTTCGAGCCTAAAATCATCGTTTCCTATCTCAAAAGCTATTATTTTATTCCCCTATATTATTTATAACCTATTGAAAATTACGAGATTGAAAATTACGAGATTACGTCCATACTTCTCAATAAACATGTACTATCTTGAATAATCTTGAATCTTCAAATATTTATTCCCAAAACATTACATATGTATGTGACATTTAGGTCAAACTGACCTCACAATTGTCAATAAAAACGTATACACCATGGTACATATAATCTTTGGGGATTAAATCAGTTCGAATCAGAATTCCAATCCCAGGACCCTTTCATGAGCATCATCCCAGCTGAATGTCGTTCGGATGACTTAGATGATATAAATTATGCAGAGTGACGCAGCATACACCATGTACAACATACATACCGCCATCTCAGGAGGAAGTCTAAATTTCACCATCTTTTGTTTCCTTCAAACAATCGCCACGAATTACATCACGTTGTCTGTAAGAGCATTGTTCCAAGACGTTCTATGGCACTGTTGAAAGCTTCTGCACTTGTTCAAGAACCATGTTTTAAGACCATCACGTAACAGCTTCCACAGAGTTGTGAACCAAATGGACCTGGGCCAATGTAAGACATGTTTTTTTTTGTTTACTCATTTTTTTCACATTCTTTACAATTCCTACCATTAACATGCCAATTGTCTGGCCATGTTACAATTTTACATCATGCACAACCAGACATGCTATGGGCGTTAATGGCGATTTTAATGCAGTCATGACTGGAGCATCTGGGCTCTTAACAAACATGTTGCTCTCATGACTTCATCAAACACTCATCAAAATAGTGTGCAACTCTAACTGGATCAAAGCACTGTCAAAACCAAACAGGTCATTCATTGTTGTGGCTATTAACCTCATCAACACGTATCATTATCATGAATTAACAATTCTCGTTTAATTACTCGTGCGACCCAATGTCATAATCACACTGGTTCTATTCTTTAAATTCCTCGCCTCAAGACCATCTCACTATTAAAACCACCTCACTATTAACTAAGTCATACCCTGTTATGTTCTAGCTAGGAGCCTAGTACCATTTATAATGGTCCCAGATACGAGCTATTTCTTTCGTATAATTTTATCTCACCCTTCAGGTTAGTAAATTTTGCAATAAAGGAAGCCTTAACAGCCAAGTACCATTTTACTAATTCAAACATCTAGAATATTGGACGAAAGAAGCCGAATTATCTGTGCATGTAATAAGACAGTGTTTACAACACAAATATATTTACAAGGTTTTTTTTGTTTTTGTTTTTTAAATAACCAATGTTGACCCAGTTGATCCTCATCCTATTGTCCACCTGACATTAGCATTCACTCAATGCATATGTCACAACATTCAGGGCAGTGGAATAAGCAGAAAGAAGCTCATGTTAAATTGTGAACGTGAGCTTACATAGCATGCATAGCCAGACGACAAGTTCTGGGCTAAGTTGATTCCTATGCATAGCCCAAGGCCAATGCATCTTAAATCTGCCAAATTATTCAAATACCACGATTAGTTTTCTAAGACCGCTGTGACAGGCTGGGGGTCCAAATATAGAGAAGTTGACAGATGAAGACCAATTCTCTCATTCAGGGCTCCAAACACTTTATTTAAAATAAAACTAAATGACTCGAATTTTCCCTAGCGCGGCGAAAACTCTGTAATTCCCTTAGAAAATTATCAATTTGCAGGTCGGAAGAGCTGACCACCATCGCTGACTTGCTTTTGCTCCAAACACCAAATAATTTATCTTTCTCGGGCACTCTTAGATTCCGAATTCTATCTGATTCTTTTTTTTATTCCCAATTCCTCAAGGTTTCTCTAAATGTTAAAGTGCAACTCCCTGGCTTCCTCTATGATTTCCAGGATGGCTGGGATACAACTCCGAAGCATGTTTACATTTATACTTCAATTGCTTATTCTGTTCTATCCATGGTGTGACAGTCGCACCCTTGCTAATGGCTAGTAGCCATCTAACATCCAATACAATGCCAAGAATGACACCAATTCATTTGCAATGCATCACATATTTAATGTATTCAACCATGCAACATGTATCAAATATATGGCATGTGCTATATGTACATGTCACTTACAGTATGACACCAATATAAGGCAATATGTGCAAGTATCCACTCAATGTACACAAAACCTAAGCATGTAACCATGTATACTAATATTGGCAACATCTGTTGTGAAGTGCTGTCGTACATTTTTAAGTTTTTCTTATAGATTTTTAACATTCTTTAGATTTTATATGGGTCAACGAACCAACTCATGAGACTGGAGTAAACACCACTAAACTCATCCATGCACACAATAGGCCAAAAATACTCATATTGATCTTGTGTTTACAAGTAATTATAGCCACGGACTCATGGAGGGTGACCAAATGCCTTTGGAGGTCAATGCTGATAATACACAAGTCTGGAACACTTGACAATGATCATGATGATTTAAGATGACCACAAAACACATTAAAATGTCTCATGCCTCAAAAATGTTATCAAGATGTCCATATAATTTTGATAACCCGACGAGTCATGAGACTTCTCATCTAAAACATCCTGCTTGATGTTCACTTGGTGTTCACTTGGACTCGCAAAAGACCAGCCAACCATTTTATGTGAAATGTTCACGCAATGGCCCTGACCTATGCATAAATACACAAGGAGTATGCAAATGAAATTGCTCTTTTTATGGGCAGACACTGTCCAAGACCTCATAGGGAACGTTACAGCGGCGTTTAAAATGCCACAGTGCAATATTAAGCATTGGTATACATGGACAATTGTGCTACGTGTGTTTTCCATGCGTTTGGATAAACGCATGGAAAACGCATGGTTTTTTCCTTGTAATAATTAGCTAAAAACCATGCGTTTATCCTTCTCATGGAAAACGCACGTGGCACATTTGGCCATGTAGTGATCAACGTCGAATGTTATTCAGATTATCAATTGATATCTCTCTGTCAATAAAGTAATTCAACTGTTTTTTTATTGGAAGTAAATCTATACATATTGAATCAATAAATCTGCCATGAATGTAAATAAGTTAATCAAGAAGATATGTGATATAGTTAAAACAAGGACCTTTCGAATGTTCTTGAATAAAAACACTTCACATTCCATATAAGATCTTCACTCTGATTAAAATCGTTATTAATGTCAAACCAGTCTGGGAATAACTATAGATGTTTCAATACTTCCCAATACTTCTAAGAAGTTATGTCAAAAGGTGTGAAGGAGATTCGCTTACAAATATTTTACAACTCTAACAGTCCAATGCAAAAGGCTGAAAGACTCTTCTCATTGGAAAAACCTTCAATACAGCACCTAACAACACAATTTACAGCTGCAGAATGAAACCCTATCTCCCACACATGATAAATGTTATGCTTTTTTATTGTCCAAATCCTCTCAACTGCTGCACAAGAAATATTTTCTTTGAAGCCCAACAAAGCTTTTCACATGGACATGTCACTGTCTATACGAGACAGTATGTAACAGAGAATTTCATAAATACAAGAAAGAATTCTGATCCAGAAGCTTGATATGAACACCAAGTTTACACAGCCTCAACAAGTGGCACCCAAGACTTTAGACAAATACAAGTATCTACATTTTGGGGAACTTTAAATATGCAGAGCGAAAAATTCTTTCAGAAAAACATATTCGCTAAATGGAGCAGAATACGAAGAAGGCCAGCCTTTATATGGAATAAGAATCTCTATAATATTGAAATGGATAAACGAAACCCGCTTCTTTACTTGCACTTGAACAATTTGATATTCAATGAATACTTTTTGAGTTTCATTTCATTCAAAACCGGCAGAGATCCTCTTTTGCACATACGTATGTATACAAGAATAGCACCCCTCAGTTTATATGTATGAAATGAGTGCAACATAGCAGAATAAATTGAAACTCAATTCCAAGTCCAGAAAAAAATCATGAATAAATACTTCACTAGCTTTAAAAGTAGTTTCTAATCATCATTTATCAAATTTCAGTCAAAAAACTTTTTTTCACTAGAATAAGCTAAACACATAAACAACTTCAAGTCAATTAAAACAAAACCACTGCAGCACTTCAAGGTCATGTAATGTGACACCCGGTATCAACATAATCAAGTTGGGGAGACTGGGAGACGCCATCTCATCATTTGGGCTGCTGCTGCAGAGCCATGAAAGGATATGGTCCGCATCATCAGGTCTCATTGCAAAGAGGGAACAGGCACAGAATGTTATGAACTGATTAGAAAAACATTCCTCAAATGTCATTGTATGGTTCAATGCCATTAACGCCTCAAACATCACAGACAGCTCTAAATTATTAAATAAACTCAAATTGGGGTGTTATTAATTTCAAAGGCAATGTATCATTGCTAAGTCCCAAGAGACCCAGAAAATGTACACAAACATATGGACTGTATTATATATGTTGACCATAATAATAAATGAACCCAGTATCTGTATGTAGTTTGACATATGGAAGTAATCATTTATCACACTACAATATATATGGTTCACGCACTATAATTACATAAATGGAAAGGAAACGCATTTATTTTCCGGGATCAAAAGGTATGATCTGTCACTAATCTGAATTCCTAACATTTTCACAAAGTAGCACCCAGTGAAAAGTTCCATTTCTGCTGGAGAGCAAGCAGAAGGTCAAAAATTGGAATACCATTTGGTAGACCTGATATTCAGACTTAATGCACATTCATTTGCTTCCAGAAATTGGCAGAGAAAAAAGCTTGAACAACTGCATTGTATAACATGTCAGAGTTTGGTAATAAAACTCTCATATTACATTCAGCATAGTATGCCAGCTAAGCTATCAGCATTTTCAATCAGTTTTCAATAATTTATGAGCGCATTGTGAACGACAGAATAAAATCAGATCCAGCTGGAAGAGTGAGTCACGAGCAAGCGATATTTTGCAATTCTGTGTGACAGCTTCATGAAAGGGTCATTTTTAAAACCCTCAACAAATCAATTTCGGTTTGTGAAAGACGGGAAGTTATGGATTTCTTACCACTCCAAGATATCTTTATATCTTTGTATTGAAACCACTTTGAGCAGTTGAATGAGGTCATTGGAGCGAAAATTTAAAGTTTCAACCTACAACACGAATCCTGACAGCTCCATGAATGATGCACTGCGCTGGACCCAAGCATAGTCAAGATCAATTGAAAGAAACATGTGCAATTGTATGGGACCAAGGGTTGTCAGAACTGTGGACATTTACATACAAAGAGTCATATGGACATACATAGTGCTGGATAGTGCATATAGATACAAAACTTTGAGAAACCCCTGAGAAATTTACACATTCGTCATATGAAATTGTTTACATGTGAATTATGGTGAATATACATTTACTGTAGTACATACAACCAGTGTTTGTTGTACAACTTGTATTAAAGTTCTGTGCCAAAAAGATCAAATCTTGCTTTTCTTAAAGATCAAGGACATTCATATCACCATCTATTGTGCGTATGTGTCAAGATCGGATGTTTGGCAAGTAAAAAAAGTTGTTCATAGGTCACCTGTACATACTTGGCATTACGATTGAAAGAATCCAGGATTCAATATGATTCATTCACACAAAGAAAAATGCACAACAACCGGACCTAGACTCTTTGAATCGTAACTTGGCCAGGGTATTGAACATTGGCCACCCAAAATAAATTATCGCTAATACTTTTAAGATGCCTGTCGGGTTTTCAGAACATTGATCAGAAGAGTTAGTTTTGTGACAATTTATGGTAAAACACAAGGCAGTGAGTGTCCTATTGCCCTTGTCTATGAAGTCGTGACGTCTCAATTAAGTGCCAGACAAATCGGACAAAGGTCACTACTGGTCACCCCCTGGTGTTTATGGTCTAAACTTCACAGGACCTATGGATATCCTCGCCTGAACTTGCTGATGTGACCTTTGCATTGCTTAGGCGCTTACATGGAGACAAGAGCAATTGATAAGATACCAGCTTGAGCCTGGGTAATTAGACCAGGCAAAAATCCCACTGAACCTCAAAGCAAAAATCCCACTGAACCTCAAAGAAAAACACAATAGACACTGGGTCAAATTAGTGTGGTGGTACAATGAAGCACTGAAGGCCATGTCAGGGCTACAATAGTCAGCTGTAACACAGTTGTCTGGACAAGTAATCGCATTCTTGTCACCCTAAAAGAAAGGACTTTGAAGTGATCTTAGTGTATTCTCGATTACCTGAACATATGTCCCAAATTTGTTCAACAATTATGTTTATTATTCTTTTTCACACACCCAAAGATCCAACCAGCATTCCACTAATATAGCACATCTGGTAAAACCATAGGTACCAAGAAGAGCCAGAAAGTGACAGTGAAAAAAGGAGTCTGTGACACTTACAAAGAGCAACACGCTGAGACACCAGTTATCCCAGCCAAAGGGGTCAGCCAACAACAAACATCAAGAGAGAGTCCCACAACCACACGTGGAAAGCCTTATTGGCTGAGAGCTAAATACACATGGGAAATCTCACACATGAATGACCTTTAACCTATGACCTAGGGTGGGCTAAAGGGTCAGTGCAAATCTACCCCATCCACAACCACTATCAAGTGGGGGTTTAGACAACTGGCAGAATAGAGCAATGACCAAAATATACAAACTTATCAAATTACCAGAGTGATTCGGAAGTCTTATCGAAGAGAACATGCAGCTGGGAATGGTGCATTCAACTGCACTGGATAGTGGATACTTTTGGGTGCCACATGGTGGAAATGTATCCTTGTCGAATCTTGAATAAACCAGAGGTCGAATGCAGCTACCCCTGTGTATAAATATTTATCAATCATCGTTTATTATTTGTTATAAATCTGTGACAGTTGTAGCATGGACTCACTGTGATTGAAGCCAACATACCAGGGAATAAGGAGTGCAGGACTTCTACTTCTCAATTTCCCTTTACTAAACAACATCAGTGAAGAACCAAAGGGGAGGAACCAGGCCACAGAAATTTTGCTCTGAAGAAGCAATATTCCTTCAATTCCTTGGAATGCATGTAGGCGAGATGCTAATACTAAACCACATAATTACAGTAAAAATGTTGGATACACCCAGTCACCCACATTACTTCAAACCTCAGTTACAGTCACTCCGATCAAAGGCAATACTTCCAGCTAATTTTTTGTGACTGTACTAAGTCATAATGGTGTGTGTGCATGATGGGGGCATTGGAACAACAGCTTCAGCAGCAATCTCATGAGTTCCTATGCATCATGCATGACCTGCATCATTAATACCCAGTCACATGGAGGTGCTAATCACCTGTAGCAATCTGATCCCTGTCTCTGTCACGTGCAACATGCTCACTGGGATTTTCATGACAACATTATTCAAAATGTGATCATGGCATTAATGCTAGCACTATTTTCCACATGGTTTCAGCCATAAAGAAATATACATTGTACATGTATACATATTAGATGCAGTGCGCAAGTAACTCGCTATTTCCAATATACTAGATACCAAGTACCAATTCTGCCGATAGAATCAATATTGTTCACTCAGACAAGTCTTTTGGTGTAATTTACTGGAGTTTAGAGTATACATTTCTACTAAATTACACCCATACAATGATGTTACAGTCAAAGACCACTGAGTCTGACCTTGCACTAACAGGTTTTGCATTGAACATGCTAACTACACATATGTTATTAAAGGTACACAATGCTACACATCTAACATGATCTTGTTCCATGGTCCTGAATGCAGCAAGCTATATACAGGAAAACAAAGAGTAGAGTACTACCAACAGGTGCATGAACCTGCATGCCCATTGTTCTGCTACAATTATAACAATTATAGCTGGCTAATTAACACATATATATTAATTACCCCCATCATTCATCATTGGCCATCAAAATGAGACATTCCATTATATAATGTAACTCTATCAGACTACTTTATTAAGAATCAAACAATACACTACCAAATCCCCTGATGAAACAAATGGTGTAATTAGGGAGTAGTGGGTAATGAATAAATGGACGCACCTGTTCTCTGTCATCAGCAACATCAGTGAGCAGGTCATCAGGGTCAAGAATTCCTCCATCTGACTGTGACTTCAAAGTATGTACAGTCACCCAGTAATCCAAGGGCTGAAAAAGATAAGAAGTTGACAACAACTGCATTCATAACAAAAAAATTAATAACCTGCAAATTAATTCAACCCACAGTAGACTGTAGGACGTGTAGGCCTCTAAATATTTCTTGATCATAGATCATCACCTTATTTTGGTCGCTCTTGTTTCGAGTAATTAATTATTCAAATTACGTAACACCTGTCACAGGTGAAAGACTGAGAGATTGAACGTTACGTCATTTAAATAAGCTTCTCTTTTGATTCAATCCACTGGTATTTGTGTATTGGAGTACGTCTACTCTGCTGTCTATTATTGCTTAATAAGCATACCAGGCCTGATGTCAGATAACACCAAGGACAGTACTGAATGATGAATGAGAAGGTAAACATTATGTTACGCACGTTACAAATTGGCGCTTAAAAGCAAAAACCCACGAATAGCTTCACGTTATGCTTTCATAACGTATCATTTCTATGTGTCTCACCTTTCCTGAAGCCTTCTTGTATCTGGTGATGGCCATGTCAATGAGTTCGCTGATAGGTAAATCCCCATTTCCACAGGGCACAACAACGCGAGTGGCACCGAAACAAACCGTCACTTTCATTATGGTAATTCAGCTAAATTTATATGAAACACCTTTCCAAGCATATACATAAACACATGTTCGTCACCACAAAAGGTAATGATTGACATCAGTCCATTTGAGGTACGTTCAACGTCTTGGTGGTTTCATTTAGACCAGCGAAGTGCCAGTTTCGAGAAGGCAAGTGGCCAAGTTTGTAACTTTCCTCAGGTGCATTGTTCCTCTCGGTAAATCAACTCCGATATCGTTTTCAGCTCATCCTAGTGCACCTAGTCCATCAACAGATCATTCTTATCTTTGACTGACTTCATTTCGCGAAAATAAGGGTTCGTTGGTGAAATATACGACCGCCAGCTATCCACAGGTAAGCATCACAACAAGTCCAAATGAATAATGTCGGAACTTCCCCTCTCTTGCGCGCCCTCTGTCGGCCAATACGCGAACTGAGCGTGACCGTCACGGCGACACCTCGTGTTCAGCTGCGTTATCACATATCAACATGAAGAAAGAAACCTTGGAAAAGGACCTGCATAGCTCGACTCCGTAGGGAGCCTAAAGAAGCAATGCAACTGACAACGTCTGGCGGCCGTAACTATAATTCTTTGAGCTTCTTTGCGAGACCAGGCACTAATCCTGGCAAATACTTTTTTTATTTTTTTTTTATAAAACTGTTTATCCCGTATGTCTGTTTATTACTCTGTATTGCATACAGAAAATTATAACCATTAATACCCTAAGTCAAATCTTTGATGAACTAGTTCATTCAAGGTCAAATCATATGTTTTTCACATGGTTTTTGAAGGTGAAGACAGAGTTATTTGGTGGGACATCGGTATTACGTAATCTATTCCATGGGGTAACTCCCAGCATGTGTGTCTAGTATTATAGATAATGTATTTCTTCATTTGTGGTAAATAAATCAAAATAAAATTGTTGCAATATTCTTTTTATTTGAACTAAAAGTAACAAGCATACAATGATACAGTCTATGCACTCTATGGAGAGTTAATAGGCCTATCCTAAATTTTGTAAATAAAGGTTCTGTACGAGTCCTAGGAGGAACTGAAGATATAATTCGTATGGCTCTTTTCTAGATTCTAAGAAGTGGCTTAAGATAGAACTCATTTGCTGATGAACCCCATCTTTAAATGTATTTGTCCTTTGCATGATGTCCTATTTACCCTTGGGCTCTCATTGGCTCGCCTTCATATATATAATTCAATAAAAATAGGCGCCTAATAACTGCTTTGGAGGTGGAAGCCTCGCTTCTGATGTTATTGGTTCAGCACAGTACTCCATAGGTTAGGGTCTCCTTGATCGTGAGAATCGATGTATTATTAAAGGCTGCATTGTTCAGTTTAAGATGCTGATATTACATTTAACCTAGGCATTCCATTCTGTTCTGTGTTGTACACAAAAATCAAATGATAAGGTTGATTTGATGTCTATACAGTCTTCTTCACCTGATCACCAATACACTATGGATAATATATCATTAGAGAAATATATGATTCCAGTATTTTATTGAAACAATAGACTTTGAATGAAATCTGCCACAGTTTATTTACATGCATTTTAATTTTTTTTTCAAGCTATAGACACTTTAGATGCAATAACTATTTTGGCGATTTATACTGCAGTGGCTATAGACAATTAAGGCGATTGCAAATAGAGTACCCATGGCATAGATTGTGTCATTTTCAATTAATGTTAGCTAATCGCATTATCATTAGGCGAGGCAGTTCATTTTGTCGATGACCAATCACAGCAACACAGGAGTTGTCATAGCTAAGTGTCAAATGTGTAGGTTGTACATGCAGGTAGAGGCTGAGGATTGGCTTTTCGGGGATTCCAAATTTGTAAATTCTTAGTTGAAGATCATTTCCTGCTGTTAACACAAGGGTGTTGTCTTGAGAGATGCAAACACAGGTCACCTGAGGAGCAAATGCAAGGTTAAGTATTTGCTGTAAATGACCATGCATTAGACAAATATAATTTCTATGGTCTTGCAAGTTTTGGTTACCTCATTTGTATGTCCTTTGTAAGTATGAATTCTAAACTCATCTTCAACATCCCACAGAGAAGCAGTTCCATCCTCTGAACCAACCAATAGATATCGTCCATCGTCTGAAAGGACAACATTAGTGATGGCATTTCCCCCATGATTGTGCAAGGCTGGGTTGCGAGTGTCTTTCACCGAAGAGTCCTCATAGAGATTGCCTTCATAGTCACCAGTCTGAAAATATGAGAAATTTATAGTATTTAGTACTATCTAAGGTTTATATAAATTTTATTCTGTACCACCAGTTTATCACATCAGTTGGAGTTTATCACAACTTGGAATGTTGATCACACCCTAACAGCATAATTTTTCATACAAAGTAATGGAAAGAAAAATTACCACGGGATACTGCCACCCAAGCAGATAAAGCGCTATTAGATGGCGTCATCATTTATGTGACAAAAATGACATTACTGAATATATTACATTATCAAACAATGCTTATTTGCTTTGGTGCCAATGACCTCTGGGGGGGCAGTGGTAGTACTTTAGCTTCCCACTCAGTACTAACTTGCACATCCCAAAGCTGCATGTCACCATTTAGACCAATGGCCACTGCAATTCCATTCCTCAGCACTTTGTTTTGAGTAACTTTGTAGTCTGGATATTTCTTGCCCTTCTTGAATTTGTAGACGATAATATCTTCCTCCTGCAATCCTTGTCCTTCAAGAGGAAATGTTCGCAGACCGATTATGCCTTCTTGAGGATCAATGACATGATCAGTGATGCAGTGGTGGTCATCTTCTGTCAGTTGCAAATTTGTAGGACATGTTTGTGTGCGGAATGAAATTTCAAGCTCAGTCTTGAGTTCTGCCAGGTAAATAACCTTGAAATAAAGTACTGAAAGAGGGAAAGAGAGAAATGGGCTAAAATTACATCGAGAAATTAGTTTGAAATGATATGCAGATCACTTAGGTGAATGCTACATTCTTACACCAGCTGGTCTCCATAGTTGGGTCATACTCATCCAAAGTAGCCAGCACAATTCTTTCCTTGTCTGCAGTAAGAGTGCAAGCAGTGACATACACATCTTCTAAATCAGTAATCGGATATGCTGTGTCTAGCTCCCAGATCTGAAAAGCAATCAAACCAATTAGGAACTCATCAATTAACATAATAGTGAATTTTAAGGTGAGCAGAGTCAAATTTACTTTCTATCTATCTACTAACCCGAAATGAGTAGAAATATGGGTAGGACTTCTTCGTCTGTTTGGTGATGACAAGTGCTACAATTAAGTTGTCATTGTTCGCAACATCCAGCCATGCCACTCCCAAGTCATGATTAGATTGAGGTTCAAGAAAATGGCGGATGTGGCCATCAGATGTGAACCAAACATAAGGCATGCTGTTCTCACTTCCTGAGACGAGGTAATAACTGTCTTTTGAAAACACAGCATGGCTAACTCCAAAGATGGCATCCATCTCTTGTTTGAAATCCCAGATGTCCACATCATCCTTAACTGATTCCATGTGTATCAAATCCAGATCCTCAATTTCTCTGTAAGAAGCTAGTTCGCCTCTTCGTGTTGACCCTGATGCCAGGGATACTGCATCATCATCAATGATCTCATCTGCAAAGCGAACTGACTTGCTGCTTCTAGCAGACTTGCCACTTCGAACACTGCCAGCTCTCCTGCTTCCTTTGGAAGTGCGTCTCATGGCTGGTCTTCGGACTCGCATCTGGCTTTCATGATTTAAAAGGATGGACATTGGCGTAATGTCTGATTTAGGTGGTAGATGTCGAGGGAGAAGACGATAAAGATTCCAAAGTTTTATCACTCCCTCATCTTGAGAACAAGTGTAAACCATCAAGGGATCAGAAGTTGCGATCATGTTGCTGAGGTCTTGTGTGTGTGTCACGATGGTTTTAACGTGGTCATCCTTGTCCATGTCCCACAGAGATAACTGGCGACCTTTTGCAGATGCTGTGATGGCATACTGTTCATCTTGGGTCAAATGGAAATGAGTGGGGATTTGGTTGTCTTGGCTGTCTTCGATGAGAACAAGTCTAGTGATCTCTTCATCTTCTAGGTCCCATTGCCATATTCCAGAAAACTGTGACGATCTGTTTGTTTTATTGAAACGTGTTGCCAGAAACACCAGATTTTTGTCCTCACCAACTAAGGCAGAATGTAATGTCAACTGGCCCCCAGGAGGAGGCATGTCCACTATGTGATCTCCATTGAGGATATTATACATGTCGAAGGAAGCATCTTGCCAGCACACTATGACACAGTCATTTTCATGTAACAGGAATGAATGAAACTGCTTGCCCATCTCACAAGGTACCTTAGCGATGGATTTAGAATCAGCTACATTGTACACATTTACCCATACTTCATCCTCAACTGATTCCTCCACGGCATTTTCCGAATCATCAGGCTGTTTACCAGGACGAGTGGTGACGAAAACCAGAATTTCATCACTTTGTGAGAATTTGGCTGATTCCTTTGGAAGTTTATCATGGGGATCAAACTCAGAAAGTATGTCAAAGTTATTTGTGAAAGTGTTTAGTATTATAAGAGACTGGTTTGTCTCATTGTTTGAAGTGTGAATTGCTAGATAACCGAAGTTATGCGAGTAGGCCAGTATCAGATGGTCATTGCTCTGGTTGCCAACTAAAGTTTGTAGTTCTGCTTGGTAGAATATGTGGCCAGATTCAATCTCCCATGTTTTGATAAACTCACGATCCACAGTGAGAATGTACCTGGCTGATGTAAATACATTTGGTGCTTGCTTGTCAAAGGTTACGTTGGTGCTGAAAATTTGCTCTTGTAAGATGAAGTCCCAAACTTCGATGATATCATCAGTGTTTCTCACAACTGCAAGTTGGCCCTCATTTGTTAGCATGAGGATGTCGCCTAGCCCCCACAACGACATCTTGCATATGTCATAACAGGATGGCATGCATGGAAGTATAGGAACAAGCACAGGGGTATCTATGCTTTCGAGCCATGCAACAGCTTGCTTAATGAGATCATTCACAAATCTGAATGTGTCACTGAGTCGGGGCACACAGCCTAGCAGATGCGTTGCAAGACAAGATGGGTCTCCTCTGATGGGTTCTTTGCAGAGCACCAGGAACTGTTTCAGCAGCAGTACATCATTGTCTTTCTGTGTTACATCGTTGTAGACACTAACGACGTATTCGTAGCTCAGGCTTTGAAGAGCATAGCTCAGCCATGTGAAATTGCAAAGCGTGGTCTTTTTGAAGAAATCTCTAATTTCATGATAAACACCTGAATTCTTAAGAAGATAGGGAAGCATCCGCAGCTTTCTTTTGTTGTTAACTTCCATTGCTTGGGGCGTGATGTACCTATTTGCCACCACTTTTTCATCACTTTCATTCAACGCGAATACTTTTCGTATGCCTTTTTCTTGAAGAAAGACCTCTGATAAAATTTTGCAAACTAAGTCCATCCCTTCACTTTCTTGTGCGAACATGTCATCACAGCCAAAATACTTCCTGGAGCATACTTGTTGGATGATCCTGTGGTTCAACATAATTGCATTCCTGTCATCAATTTGTCTTTCTGTCAAAAGGAGCCTCACTTCATTCAGCAGCCTGCAGAGCAAAAATGATGGCATGGAGACTTCATGGTCTGACAGGTGACGACGTTCTCCAAACACTTCTTGCATGACCTCATCATTGCAAGACAGGGCATCTCGTAGTTCCACTTCTGTAAGTCCAATTGGGCTGACAGTCAAGTAAGAAAACATGTTCTCAACTAAAACATGTCCAAACGTATTTTCCATCCTGACCAGATGTCTCCAGATGTAGTCTTCTAATATACCTGGGAGACGGCTTTCAGGGACCACAGTATAAGATGCCCATGTCAGGGCTTCTGAAGTGGTCAAGTATGTGTACAAAGGTTTAGGATGGTTTTTGCTAAGTCTCATCATCAGCTCTCTTTGTTCACTTGTCAACAGACGGTTTCTCTTTTGAAGACTTCTCACAAATATATCTTCCACTGTCTTTTCATCCAAGTCATCCAGAGGTTGGAAACAATCCTGATTTGGTATACGCCTTCGTAGTTTCTCTAGAGCTCCATATTTTTCTGGTTCTAAACTTACAATGAGATGGACATGCTCTGGCAATGTTGTAGGAATCCAGTGCAAGGTGTGTGACCTGAAATCTGGGTCCAAGTCTGTAAGCCCATCTAAGATAATCACTAGAGGCTTCTCAGGTCCATGCTTTTCTGAAGCCTGATTGATGTATTTGTGAAATGCCTGAACAAGTTGGTCACAACTAACTGCCACACCCTTTATTCGTTTCTCCAGCTTGTAAGCGATGCATAGTTGACTACAAACTCCTTGCAATAAATCTTTCAAGCTCCTGGTCTCTAAAATAGCCCCCAAAAACCTGACCACCAAAACAGGAGTCTTTTCAAGCCATTCTGGTACCAGCTTAGTGATCTTGGCCAGAATCGTTGTTTTGCCAGATCCCTGAACTCCGTGCAAGATGAATGGATGGCAAACACCTTCCTTTATGTGGGTTTCTATTGCTGAGAGAATGTCTTTCCTTCCCACCAAGGCAATACCTTTCTGGTTTGCAAGTTTAGCATGCTGTAGCACTTCTTTATACACTTCATAATGTTTGACTCTTTTAGTGATATCTCCATTTTCAATTCCTCTTTCAATCAAAACTTTCATGTCGTGTATGAAGTGCTCAATGAATTGGTGTAAGTATGCTCCAGCTTCGTAACTACTTGCATCCGTGTATTCACTTAAAGAGGCACTGTATGCCCTTACATTTCTAGGGATACGGTTCTTGATTGAAGATTTAAGAGCTTCCAAATTCCGTCTTGCGTTATCGTCCAGTTGCGGCTTCTTGCCACGATTATTGACGTCTCTGAAGGTAACGGAATTGTCGTCAATGCTAAGAGGAAAGTCATTAAACTCTCTGATGTAACAAAAGCATTTGGATGATGGAGATGAGGCCTCTAGAAGTCCGTAACCAACTTCTTCTTCAAGAACTGTAAATATCAATTTAAGAACAACTTCTTAAGTGGTAACATGACCACGAAGCATTGGTGCAATTTAAATGTACATGCTAGAAACATTATATAAGTTATGTATTTTTTTAATTACCCGACTTAAAATATTTGTGTTTCTTGTCGGACATAACTTTTCCCTCGTCAATTGCAATCTGGACACACTCCTGCATTACAATCAGTGTGTCTGCATGCATCTGGGTCACTGCTGAACGGTCTCCAGCACATTGGGCCTTTACAGCCTTCCCTTTGTAGCTCTTTCCTGTTGGCTCTAGCTGTATGAGAATGAAAGACAAGGAATTTCAATAATATCAATGCTTTCGTATTTTGTCGACAATATCTGACTTAGAATCCGATATTTTCAAGGGAGGTCATCCAGTTTGTATGATGTATGATTGTATAGTCTGTTTTCCTGTAAATCTGACCATGTACCTGCAGAGTGTAGAGACTGGGAATGGTGTTTTCATCCTTTTCATACCACTCATCTAAGAGGTAGCCTTTGGCAATGTGGTTTTCCTCAGCCACTGTCTTCAATGCTTCAAATTCCTCCTTGCCTATTCTGTATGGAGCTACAGGAGAACCGTATTTATCTCCAACCAAGGTCTGAAATTATTTATAGAATGATACACAAAAATTCTGGATATTTGTCAATGTTTCTGTTAATAATTGGCTCCAAACTCACAACAAAGCATGGTCCTATTGATGAACGTTGGCACAATATGATTTCCTTGTTGTGTAGCCCTGTTGTTACCAGTTCAGTGGCCACTGTTGGCCCAGCACCCCATCGAACATCCACAACATGAAAATCCAAACCCCGTACTCGACAGAATTCCTGAAGTTCTGGGAAGGCGTGTTTGAACAGCAACTGCCTTTCAGTTTGAAAATCTGCAAGCAACCAACATTATATTTTGAGAGAATGAAAACAAAATCAAATGGTATAAACGATGGATTAAGTAGATCTGGTAATTTGTTGATTGAGCTATGCCTGAACAATAGTGGGTTACAATTGTCTAATTTGGACAGATACTACTCATCTCATAATAGTCATTGCATTTTTGTAGTTCATGTGGTGAAACAAGAACCAATTTTAAATGTACAAGTGGAATAACAATTGACAGTTTGTAGATGTGTTACACTAAAACAAGATATGTGTTTAAAGGTTGAAATTAAGATGGAAATTAGTCTGTATGTAACTGATTTATTTCATATTGTCTGTTTTTAGTTATATTACCTACCTTCCATATTTGCACTGAGATATATTCGAACAGCTGTCGGTATTTCACTTGGTAGTTTCTCCCATTCTCCTCTGATAACTTTCAGAACTTCCTCCCTCCTCTGTGCATCTTCGGCTGCTAAAGAATCTCTGCGAGATCCTGTCAAAAACAAAGTGGCCAGACGTGACAATGAAATATGTGCCAATATGTTACAAACTTACTGTCATGAATAGTTGTAATTTATCTGTGTTTATACTACATGATATTTGTCCATCTGTTCCTGGATGGGATGAACTGCTTTCATTAATGATTGAAAGAATAATACCAAAAATATTATTGAACTGATTTTACTACTTGATTATGTTTGATTTGTATCAGGCATCATCAGCAGAATTTAAAAATTACCCCTTTTCCTGCCAGATTTTAATCGAGCAGCGGCCTTCAAGGATTGTGGAATGGGTTTGCGAGAAAGACTGCCTCCTGATGCAACACTCAAGAAATCTGGGAAGTCCTCATCATCCAATTCACCCGTTCGTAGAAGATTTTTGGCTGAATGGGTGAGTTTTTTTAATATATTATTGTTACAGTTACTGTTAAAACAGGATCGGGAATTATGTACTTGAATATAATGCATAAGGCTGCAAATATGACTCATATTTATTATCAAACATTTTGTAGTGAACATTTAATATTTTTTTACCTGGTGTTATAAGCTTCTCCAGATCTTCTTGGGGTGCTAGTCGTTTGTATGTCTGGCTGTGAAAAACATTGATAAATATCATGAACTAAATGATTCATTCCACGACATCAAGGTCAATTAGTGTGATAAACTTGCATTATGGTGGCCTGGTTCACTCCCGTGTGTAAACTTACGGTTGAAAAAGCTATAGCATATTCACAACAAGCTAAACGAACCTCTTTTCAAAATCTTCCACTGTCATTGTCTGCTGTTCTTGCTTGATGGTGGTGTTTAGAATGCTTCGAACTTGTGCTGTGTAATAACTGTGTGCAGTGTGAGGGCGCTTGACCTCCGGTCTTGGCGAGGTCATCATAGCCCAGGACACAGACATTGACCTCATTGTCTTTGGACCTTCAATGGGAGTGTAGGAAGTCTTTGGTTGGTTTGGTAATATGGTCATTGACAAGGACAGGGGTGCTCTTGGCCCCCTTCGACGCAACTGAAACATCAAAATGCCACCCATGTGAAGTTTCAACTGCATTTCACACTTCTTTGCACGTGAATGTCGGTGTGACAGTAGGAATGTTCTTATTATATGCAGTTAGATAACTTACATTTCCTAGTTGACGTATGGCAGGGTTGTCACAACCCCAAGCAGACACTGTAAAGGCAATAAATCCAGATTTATAATAGACAATTAATGCTATACATGTAGTACATACTTTGATATCTGCTGATTCTGCAATAATATATTGACGTAAAATAACCCACCTAAAGTTGCATTTGTCAAAGATTCCTTTGGAAGTGGTGGCAGACACTAAAAGAGCAAATGTAAATTTACAGATAGATTATTTTTTATTGATATGTGCCTGTATTTTTAATTTACAGGACAGTCAATCCATTAAAAATTAAACCAATGGATTTTTTGTAAGCAAATGCCTTATAAGCTCCAATATAATTTAGGCACAGAAATTCGTACTTTGTTAGGCACTTGAACTTCTTCGAAAACTTTAGTAACTGAAGGTTGCCAAAAAGGAAGTAGTATGCAAATATATACGTTATACAAATATATGTAATATGTTTATATTTACCTGAGGGACGTCACTGCCATGCAACATCATAAGCTCCCGATTCACTATTCTTCTTTTAATCTCCTTGTTAAATTCGACGTTTGGATCCGAAGCCATTTTTGAAGTCTATAGCTGAAATAGAAATATAAAAGAGCTTTGACATGATCACATCAAATCCATGCGTTACTTTTCAACATGTATGAAACAATTCTTGACCTCAAGCCCTCATACTACTGTATATACTGGGTAAATATATTGTGTATTTTAATACCATAACATTTGGAAACTCCACAGTTAGTGAGATCTGATATTGCATTACAAGTTAATATGATCGATAGTAATCAGTTGCCTGTGCATGTTAGTGTATGTTCAATGTAGCATTATAAAATCGCAACTGTGTATTATTTCAAAAAGTATTTCAGAATTGTTCAGCGATCAAGTATCTGTGTAATGAGCGAAGGTTTTACTTACTTTTAATCAACTAATGCAGAGAAAGTGACATTATATATGGGCCTAGTCCTGATATTGGAAACATTGATAGTGCCATATGGCTATGACTGCATGTTAATCCAGTATGGTATGCCTAAGACTCAGTAGTTGCTATTTGTGTATAGCTCTCAGTGCCTATTATGTTATTGATTTATGACCAAAGGGATTAAAAATCCCCTTCTAACTAAATGTCCATGAACATGTTGTCACTCAAGTTAGCAACTACATAAATGTCATAAAGCCTAGTTCACACTATCACGGATAAGACCTGCGAGTGACCAAGGATGTAAAAAATGGGCTATAATTGCTCACCCGTGGCTCTGTTTATCACGTATAAATTCTTTTGACGAGCATTCTAAGGACGTCTGTCAACCACTCGGATGGGCATGGAGGTTTCACGAGCATTCTACGAGCTGTCCAAGACTGTCCACAAGTGGATGGCGAGTAAACACGGATGGACAGCTTTCCCTGCGTAGCTACAGATGGCATACGGATGGCGTACGGATGGCCACGAAGGTACGTAGAAGGTACGTAGAAGGTACGTAGAACGTTTGCTGAGTGGACCCCGAGCGTGTAAAACGTCCGCCAAACTTTTGAACATGTTCAAAATTGTAGCCCTCTCCACGGATGGTCACGGATGGTCACGGATGATTAGCGCTACCAGGAGCGTTCTACAGATAAGCAAAAGTATCCTTGAAACACTTGGTGATAGACTTACATATCAACAAGGATAAACAAGAGTAAAAATATTTTTGCATCTGAGCTCACTTGCCATGCCCATCCATGACAGTGAACGCCCCTTAACAGTGCAATGGAAAGAACATTTAAAAAAAAAGTAAGATGTATTTAGATCTGTACTGCTACAAAACATTCCTGTTTTCAGGCAGGCAATAAATAATATCGTATCTTATGAAATCTTATGAAGCCTAGATAACATGACTGTATTAGCTAGCATTGGCATTCAATAAAGCGGAACCTTAAAAAAACTTACCTCTCTGACTTTAAAAACGTGTAATGTTTTTTTTTTTAGGGGGGGGGGGGAGTTTCGATTTTTTTTTTTTTTATGTTTTGTGTTTTGTGACATTTTCGTGTCATCAGTGCACCAGTGCATTAAAAATTCCTTCTAACTCAAGGCTATAGGCAACCTGCAACCGAAATATTTTAAAAGACTATTGGTGAAAAACTAGTCTAAAATGCCTTCAAGTGCCGTGCATAGTTTACCCCGCAGTTTTTCATGACAAGATCAACAAGGCATAATCTCTTTGGTAGCATGATTGCAAATGCGTGACTGGATGGGATGATTTTGACCATGGCCTAAAAAATAGGTCAAAGTCACCCCACCCTAGAACTCTGAGGTCTTCCTTATAATAATAAATATGAGTCATATATGCAGCATAATCCTGGTTGGTTGCATGGTCTAGCATTGACAATTCTAAAGTTATCATTAATTGTTATATTGTTCGGGACTGACTTTGACCATGACCCAAAAAAAAAGGTCAAGGTCACCCACCTTCAAACCTATCTGAGGTCTTCTCTTCCCCTGGCATAAATCCCTGTTGGTTGGTTGATGACTTATGCACAACAAAACATGGTATAGATTTAAAATATTTATTAAGGCCAGTAATAAAAAAATAAGTAAAAAACTGTTTGCCATGACAATGGGGCTGCTCGCTCACCTAACAACTAAAAACCGAGGCCAAATCTAATAAAAGAAGCGGAGCTGTATGTACATACAGTGTATGTACGTACAAGCAGGCACATAGACTGATAGTGTATGCAAGAAGCAGAGCTTCAGCAGTGTATGTACGAACGAGCATGCACATAGACTGATAGTGTATGCATGACTGACTAACCTACTTGAAGTAAATGTAATAAGCAGTAGACTAGAAATAAAGTAAATTAGATAAATCATGAATTGGGGGGAAAATTCCCCGAATAAATGCCCAAACGAGTGAAAAGAAAAGCGAGAGCCCCAATGGATGATTAGTTAAACAGAGTTCATCTGCTGCTGAGACCTCCGCATAGTTGGAAGTTGGGTATGTATATATCGGGTGTAACAACCGGATTTCCAGCGGCCCATTACTTGCAGGAGGTGATCCTCTACACCACCAGCGGCTCCCGAGGTGCATGCACCGATACGGAAAGAGTGGCCACTGAAATTAGTGTCATTGTAACCGACTCTGGATAGCACTTCCCGGAGGGTAGCGATGAAAGTTGTACATGATAGCGGAGAGCTCGACAGCTGTGATTCTAGGAAGAGCGGTGAACAGGGCTGAGCACCCCGGTCAGTTCGCACTTTCAGATATTTTTTCATTAAGTCGGCTGGGCAGAGTGGCTTGGAGTGAAAATTGGAATGGATATGCCCGAGCCGAAAGGGTCTGCTTTTGAGGTGCGCAGATGCAAAGAGAACTGAGAACAGTCTTGGCTGACGATGACATCACTAATCTGAAGGAAAAAGGGTGATGCTTTGCTGCACGTGAATTCCCCGCATCGGAGAAAGCCATAGAATGCTGTGGAAAAAATGCACGAATACATTAAATCATAAAAAGGAGATAACATGCCTGCAGTCAGGGCATTACACATGTCAGATATAATGGAAAACGTGATGGGCAGACGCAGGCCCTTGACATTGCATTGAGTCTTTTTAACAGCACGAAGGATATAATTAAGCTGCAAGGTATTTGCTAGAATGTCAGTGTTCTTGGACTTAATGATGTGGAAGCGAATCCCAGCTAGGTATAGCTTGATGGTCTCGTACCGAAGGTGTAGAGCCTGTTGGCAGTAGGTTACATACTGAAGTAGAATATTTTCATTGACATCCGGGAGCAACCCTGGCAGCCACGGAGGCACCATGGACGACATGGCCAAGAAGGTGAGGAACGACGACAATGCTGAGGCGTAGGTTGCTAGGGTGGACTTGCTAAGTGCATTGTCCCACAAGTATAGTACACCTTTCAATCCATCATCAGGTCTGTTAACGGGACACACGGTGTAGCTTGGAGCTCTGCCTGAGGAGCAAGGCTGCGAAAGGCCTGCATCTGAAATCGAGACAAAGCATCAGCAACACAGTTTTGTTTTCCAGGAATATGCTTGGCATGGATTACATAGTTACACAAGGCAGAGTGGTATGTAAGCTTTCGCATGAGTTTCATAATACTGGACACTTGATCTGCCTTTGGATATGATCTCGACAGTTGATTCGTATCACAATAAAACAGGATCCTTTTCTGGGCCCAGTGGCTTCCCCAAAGAACACAAGCCATGACAATTGGAAACAGTTCACATAAGGCCATGGACTGTTGCTCGCATTAAAAAGCAGGGGGGAAAAGGCCCTGGAACCACTTGTTTTGGTATATGCCACCAAACGAAGTAGGAGTGACATCTGTAAAAATAAGTAAATCCACTGCCAGTGTGACATTGTCATCCAAAAAGAAGGAAGCACCATTCCACTGTCTGAGAAACAGAGTCCACATGTCTAGGTCTGAGCGCACGGCAGCTGTCAATGTTACATGATGGTGTAGCTCAGTAACTGTTTTTGACAGACAAATCAAATGCGACACAAACGAGCGGCCTGGGCGAATGATTTTGCTGGCAAAGTTCATATGGCCGTGGAGCGAAAGTAGCTCTCTTTTGGTACACCTTTTCCGCCGAGCGAAATATTCAAGCGCAGTGAGGATACGCTTAACTTTCGCAGGTGGGAGTCTGGCCTCCATATGTCGAGAGTCTAAAATAATTCCGAGATATTCCAAGCAGGTTGTAGGCCCCTCCGTTTTGTGTGGGGCAATTGGCACCTGTAGCCTGCTGAATATGCCTAAGAAAGTGGCTTTGGTACATTGGGCATTGGCCTGTGGACTTTCAACAACTAAAAAATCATCCAGCAGGTGTAGCAAGTTGTTGACGCGATAATTTGTTTGAGCCACCCAGCAGATGGCTTGAGATAGATTGTCGAAAATTTTTGGACTGGAACGACTCCTAAAAACAAGTATATTAAAAAAATAGAAATTTTTGTCCCAGGAAAATCCATGGTAAGGCCACAGGTCTGGCCGGATGGGGAGAAGTTTGAAGGCATCTGAGATGTCTGTTTTGATAAGTTGGGCACCCGGGCCAAATGCTTTTAGGATGCGGATGGCATCATCGATTCGCACGTATTGTAGAGAGTGGGTCTCCTTGTCAATTAAGCTATTTAGGCTGGGGTGGTCCTGGTGGTCCGGGTTCTTGTGGGAGGCAGACATGTCAACTATAAGTCTTGGTTTTTTTTAGTATTTGTGTACCGCCAGACCCATGGTGCTAATTCTAAAAGCACTGTAGGGGATGGTCTGGAATGGGCCTAGGAGAAATTCTTTGTCCAGTTCCTTCTGAATAAGGTCAGAGACTGCCTGGGAGGCCTGCCAGGCGCTCTGTAGATTTCTACAGACAAAAGGAGTTGTGGGAATGTGCTTGAATCCGGTGTCGAATCCATTACATAATCCGCAAATCAGGTACTCCATGTCGTGGGGCATCCACTTCGAGAGTACAGAAGGAAGATGAATGGGAAGTACGGCCACAGTAGGAGCATGCATTGACAGGCCTGCCTGAAAAGATGTTATGGGGGGAATTTCGTCACTTACAGACCAATCAATGCAAATGTTGCTGTACCTCAATAAAGCTGCAGCGCGTCGCGCAAACTGGCAGAGAATGTGACCAGTCACGAAAACCGTATGAATCCAGGCTAAGCTGTGCACAAACACCCATTTAGGAAATCCCAAATGGTCCCATATATATAGCATCAACATATCTGAGTAATCAGTTCTCTTAATTTTCTGAATAATTTTGACCCGTGACCACAAATATGTGTCAAGGTCACCAATTTTCGAACTCCCCCAAAGCATAATTCCTGTTGGTTGCTTATATTGCTTCTACAAGAACAAGGGTAATGGACAGACAGCTAGACATCTTGGCAGACGGATGGCCAGCAAACAGCCCAATAGACTCCACAGGTGATCGCAATACCCCAGGCCATAGTGCATGGCCGAGGGTAAAATAACTACAGTGAAACATCAGTTCAAGGCTGCCTCACCAATGAGTCACTGTTAAGACCACCAAGATTCAAGGTTTCGATTCCATTGTATTGACCTCTAAGACCAGTTACCTTCGCACCAAGCATGGTCAAGGTTCCACTACACACCCCATGCATAAGAGGGGTTTCTGCGTTCCAGGAAGTAAAAACCAATAATTTTTGCTAAGAGAATAATTTAATATCAGCAGGCAAAACTGAAACTTTTTTCCATGTTAGTGCAAAGGTTGTCTTTGCAACTGCTTCAGGTCAGAGAATCGGCCATGTTGGCTGGACACCTGGTTTGCAGAATGATTCATTTTAAGCTAGGACTGACTGCCTTAATAAAGGTTTGGGGTTACTCACAGGCCATGATTACAGGTTGAAAATGGTTTCTTTTTGTCAAATTATACCATAATGGTTACTGAAATAAAATTATACTGGATTTAATGACGTCAAAAATTTACAATTGCTATACTTTCACTGGATTCATACTCTGGTTCGCAACAGATACTGTACAACTAAAATTTAATAAAATCATAATGATGACAAAACACTTGCATTAAAAAAAAGTAACATTGTTTATTAGGAATGACTATTGCACAGCCTCGCCATACAATTGCTATAGTAGTAAAAATATTTATTACATGTAAATATTTGATGTAAACGTATCAAAACATATATAAAAACATTTGGAAGATCTAAGAGAAGGTAGACTGATTAGCAACTAGGCACTTGTTGTAAATGCAACAGTAACAAGGTTGTCGCTTCATTAAGCAATGCATAGACTGGAATGCATTTCATTGCAAGCACCTTGGTATGTGAGCAGTTTTCTGTATATTTTAAATTCTTGATGAGCCCTTTGGTTTTGGCATTTCAATGGAAACAGTTCATGGATGAGTTATATCCATATATCAGTGGGAACAAGTCTCTCTTTGGACGAGTTACATCCATACATCAGTGGGAACAAATCTCTCTTTGGCAGTCAATGGTGGAAGTTTCAAGTCCTGGTGGCTGTCTTCTAAAAAGTCCAAGGGAAACGTGACCAGCTGACCATTGATTTGGTCCTTCAAAAATTTCCTGGCAGCGTCAGGGTTTAATTCTGCCATGGTTGCCTGCTTTTTGTAGTCATCAAGCTCCTGGAAGCTCTTGACTCGGTCGGACGGAAGACACCGAAACACCTGAAAAAAAGTTAGCTCTTGTTAATGAAATTATAAATATAGATCGGACAGTCAGTTGGGGTCTCTTTCAGTAAAGGCTTACCTTTTCATACAATGCTGTGTTCTGCTGCGCAGTTTTCATCCACACGTGTCTGTAAAAGCTATCGCAGACTGGATCCTTCAAATCAATTGCTGAATCTTCACGTTTGATGCCCAGGTGTTCCCTGTCAAAGAAGTATGAAATAAACTAACACTGTAGCTGATCTCTCTTAATAACGGCTAAAACTTTTCAGTTCTAAGCTCTAAGTGCAATGCATTGTTGCATTCCTACGTTCTCTCTTCTTCTTCTTTTTTACCCATCACTTCTTCTTCATAAAGATTTGTGAGTATTGATGTTTGAGAGAGATGTAATAGTTACTATACTCCAGGGCAAAAACCAAAACAAAATTATGAAAATCAATACATATATGTGTGATAACGGCACAGAATGAATGAAAGTTTTGTGATAAGGGCTTTTGTCCAACCTTGATAACAGTCAAGGCCCCATTCAACAACGTTGTTCATTTTGGCTTTTACTGAGGGTTTATATCAACTTCAATAATATGTCATGGGCGCACATCAAGAAAAGGTTAGCAAGGGGGAAATTTTCAGGTTGGCAAGACATTTGGAAGGCTTTTTAAAGTCTGAAATGAAAATAAGAAAATTTCTGTAAAAAGAAGGCACCAAGGAGTGCCACTTCAAAACTACTTCATGAAAAAGCCATTCCATTTTTAACTTTTTCACTTTTTTTAGTGATATATTACTGTGTTAAGACTTTGGATAGTATGTTTCTTGCAGCAAATAAGGAACATTAGTAGAATTTATGAAAAACTAGTCTGGCTCATTTTTGTTTGTACACCTATGTAGGGCTTTCCGAATGTCGTACAGTTCAAATTTTCCTTCTCTCTATGATAGCCTGTCTTCGTTGTGTGCCCCTAACATCTGAGAACTAGTTTAGATCTATCCTATGTCCAAGCCAAAATAAACTGAATGAGAGCATCTTCCTGGAATATTAACTATTGACTGATTTCATAATATAAGGAAACTGTATTTTAAGGCAGTATAAAAGCCCTATTCACAAAAATTTCATGCACTCTGTTGCCAAAAGAGAATTTGTGATGCTAGCATACTAATACACATTGACTCGCCTATTTTTCCCAGGAATATATTATACTAGCAGGCTACCAAATTACCAAAACCCTGTTACTAATTGATAACTGCTGCTGGCCTATTCCAATTATATTTGCATGTTTGAAGCCATGAAACAGTTCAATGGCACAACATTTATGTCAAGACTCAAACATACTTAAACAGAAATCGCCTCAGAGTGGTGGCAAATTTTCCAGCCTCGTATGGTTCTGAATCCATTTTGGAGGTGAAGAACTGAGTATCGTTGAAAACGATGGCAAGCTCACTATCTCTGGATCCCACCATACTACGATCATTGATGTTGGCAGAGCCAATGATCACTGTCCTGTCATCGGCTATCAAGATCTTGCTATGAACATACACCAGCATTGTTGTCTGCAAAATAAAACCATGAAATTACAATTATGAAGTAGCGACTATTAAATGTATGAATAAATTGGATTGGCATATGAGATGTGTGAATTGGCACCACAAGCGAGGTGATGACATGATTGCAGTGATGTCCCTGCTGGAGACATGGGTACGAGGGGAGGGGACCCACCCCCCATGCTCATGGGCATTAAAAGACGATGGATAACTTCTAATTTAACGAAGACGGTATCACGGCAGAGTAAAGAAATTATATTTAAGTAGGCTTGTGTAATGGTGGTGTCAAGAGGGCTGCATTTTCAACAAGTAACACCGTGGAGTGGTACTAATGCCATCTATAGAAATTGGAAAATTTTATAATTTGACCCTGGTGCCAGATATTAGCCAGTACTTACCAGTTGGTCTTCGACTTCGTACCACTTTCGCAGACCATAGAATGAAATGTACTTGGAGGCATCATTCACTGAAAGAGAATAATTGATTTTTTACAAACTTTGATACCTACTTGGTTAAGATTCTTCAGTTAACCCAGAGCATTAAGCATAAAAAGAACTAACCTCCTGCAGCCTTGAGAGTTTGAATGATTGAATTTTCTGAGCGGGAAATGGATTCATATGTCCAGTAACAGATGACTTGAATGCCTGGAGTTATGTTTTCTTCTGCTTTGCCTTTGATCACAGGCATGAGCGGCAAGATTATATACACCCTGAACGTTTCATTGTTCCTGAAAAATGAGGTTAAACTTAACAGGATCTGAACATATTTTGCCCCTTTGCATTTCAGAGGAAGTTAGACGATTACTTACTGATGTGCTTGGATAATTCTTTTACATAAGGCTGATGATATCCTGTTTTGGAGTTCTTGGTGCTCTGAACATGTCACAAAAAACTGGTTCTGAAAATGAAATGTTAATATGAAAACCCTAAGATACTTCAGTTTCTGTTTATGTTGATCTTTTAAAGAAAACACACAAGACATTGAGAAATTTTTGGTCCGAAAATATATTGATCTTTATGCAAAAACACCACTTTGTTTCTTACCTCGATGTATATGTAATGTTTGGCATTGAGTATTACAGATTCATAGGCATTCTGAATCGAAGTTTCTGTATCTTTGAGGCCAGCCGACCATTTATCACAGCTTCTGAGGACCTGCAATTAAAAATAATTCATCAAATTGCTTTCCAATATTAGCAAAGCCAATGGACAGTTCTTGTTCCTTCATCATGACAAATACATTTACAAAATATCAGCATCCAAATGTTTGGATTATATAAATTGTCAAAGAATGTACTGACAAGACATTATCCTCCCTATATAATTGACTTTATTACCTGGCAATTGCATACGTAGGAATTGGTGAGACAGCTCTTAGGTACGGTTACTTTACAGTAAGTTTTTGGAACTAAGATGGGGTAAAATGTCTTCTTGAGCTTTTCCTTCTCTTTCCTGGTGAAATTCCATCTTTGGATGAAATGTCTTGCTACATCCCGGGCTGCCTTGCCATACACTACTGATGCCACATCATGCCATGGCATTCGCATTTCTTCTTCACCTACCAGTTCTGAAAGTATAAAACCAGTTAAGGGTTAGCTGGAAGGTAGATCTATGGGTCTATATACATTTCAGTATTTGGTTTTGAACACAATTGCAATGGGCCATGGCTGGGCTTGAGCAGGTTAACTAAGATCCATGGTGTCCATTAAAATCATTGGGTTTTTTTCTGAATATTTGAATTAAACCAACCTGTCCATCTTTCGCCAGAATTTTGGATGACAAATTCAAGATGCGAAAGAATATCACCGGGATGTGCACGTAGCCTGTTGTACAAGTAACTAAAACAAGAAAAAATATAACAGTTTTAAAACTGCAATTATCATTGAAAGAGGTTTGATTGCATTGTATCACTGGGTCAACTCTCACCCTAAGTCATCTTCATTCTTCACAGTTGATGGGTCAATATCGACATCTGTAGTTGACTTTCTTTGAGGCCTTTTCTTTAGTTCATCTCTAAGCTGCAAAGACACAAGACCTCATTTCTAATTATGTTCGAAATAATAAAATGATTTAGTTGAATTTCATGCTGGGAATGCAAAGGATACCTTATTGAATGACATCGAGAACTTGTTGCTGTTATTTGAAAGCAGAGAAGTTTTTTCAGATGTAGATCTTTTTAAATCGGGTCTGCTGCCCAAATCAATAGCTTCCTGTCGCCTAAGGAATCCATGTTTAAAGAACCTAGGATGAGGCCTCCCTCTGTTGGAATTGCCATTGTGTGGTAACTCACTGTGGCCATCATGTAACTCAGTTAAATTGCTTTTGCTTTGCGTTTGATTATTGGAATTGGATTCAGATTGGGTTGATTGAACCTCAGTTTGATTATGCAGTGTTTTCACCATAGTTTGATCACTGTCTGTCACAGCTTTGTTTGGTCCTGAACAGTTTTGATTAACATCACTGTCTTGCTTTTCCTTTGGAATGCATTGGTCCTTGTCACCAACTTTGCCATCCTCCTCATCACTATCTGAGCTTGGAGAGTAGTATATCCGGCCAGACGTTACTACATTCTCTTCAGCTTCATCATCAGAACTAGACTCCTCTGCATCCTCTTTGATAGTAGGTTCTAGAGGACAGATAATTTTTTCTATCTCTGATGATGTTTCTGGAACTGTTAAGGACCTCTTGTAAACCTTGTGTCTGGCAACTGCTGTGCTTATGTTGCTCATAACTGCTGCAACTCCATCCAATTGCTCAAAGTGTTCATTTTCTTCATCTACATTGTAGTAAAGTCTGCAACAGAAAAGTTTGCCTTCTTGTATTCTACTTAGTATGACATCATTAAGAATATAAATGCTTATGATAACAGATACTTACAAATGGTCACTAGTGTCCCACCGACCATCACAGAGATCCAGTCCTCCAACAAATGCGATTTTCTGATCAATAACGACACACTTTTCATGGTGACTCCACTTCATATTTGTCAAGCCATCCGGGTGTCTCATAACATGAAAATATTCTGTACCAAGTTCTTTGTCAAGATCAATGAAAGTGGCTTTCGCTTGTTTGCTGTTTAGAGCAACTGTACCAGGCAATTCTTTGTAGATAAGGATGAAGATGTGAACCCCAGCTTCCTGTAATACATAAACTGGAGTCGTCAGTGATAAATTACCAACCAATAGGGCTAGGTGACCAATGAATCAGCAGGAATAATCTTTAAAGTGCTAAATCACTGAATACTCACTGCTTTCCTATTTAGAATCTGGTCTAGTCTCCACTTTATCCCGTCATGCTTGGATTCTGCCTTCAAGAATATGTCTGGACTGATCCTGTCAATAAGAAAGAGGATAGATTGATTTATTGTTTATTGACATTAGATATCAAACAGGTACAATCAAATGTTCCTGGGTCTACTGAAATATGTAGTTGACACAAAAAGGAATCAATTTGAAATGAACCCATTGCAACCTTTTTGATAGTGTAGAAAAAGTTATGTATTTAAAATACTTACTTCCAGTCTGTAATGAATATTTCTTGTTTGGCAGTCTCCAGTGCATCAGCTACAGCTGACATGTATGAAGCACCATCTACGAACCTGAAAGTTAGTAAGATCCTGTTTGAATGAATTTTACCATCATGAACAGAATATATTTCTGCAAAACATTGTAATACTACAGTTTGTGAGGTGTTCTTACTAAAATGGTGTGACCGTGCAGTGGCACCTAGGGTATCTTGATTTTTAATATGCCTCCTTGAACATATCACTGAAATAGAAAATACTTGGTTGCGTCCAACATTTCCATATTCATTTTTCTCTACAAGGGGTTAAACAGGACTGTCTTGTACATGTTTTTGTTTGCATTATCTGCATTTAGTCTAAAAACATTATTCTACGAGGGAGTAAATCAAAATAAAAAAGCATGCACGGACAGATTTGTAGACAACTTTAGAGAGTTTCACAGACCACAAGTGCAGGGTCATTCATTCATGTCATGCACAAACATCAAAATAAATGAACATACCAAATTGCAACAGTATGTTTTGATCATCAAAATGATATGATATTCCATTGACTCATTATTATTGTATTTATTTTTGTGAATCAGGGAATACAACAATTTTGTCAAAATAACTTGGAGATGGAGTACATATGTTGAGATTAAAACAAAAAACACAGTGTTGATCACACTGTGTTCCTGTGATGAAGATGTTAAAGGGCTCTGTATAGATTCATTGTTCACAACAATGAAACTTCACTTTTAAGAGTCGTACAGTGGAGATTCAACATAGCGATAGGTTAGAGCTATGGAAGGGCAGCTGAAAGACTGTAATTTACTTACTTGTTGTATGAATGCAATGGACATATGTTCAATTTTCAATGAAGATCAGTAATGAATGTTTTAATTTGGTTATGTATTAATGGTGTTCTCGTACATTCACTCATTAGGCTGAAGGACAAGAGAAAAATATCTTATATTTTTTCATTTATTATATTATTACATTATTATATTAATTGCAAACAATAATAGAATGGTTTGATTATGCTTCATTATCATCTTAATATGAATCAAGTTGCATCTGTTATTTTAGCACTGACAAAATGCTCTCTTGTCCTTCTGTCAAAAGACTACCACAACTACACCATAGAGAAACCATAATTACTCTATGACTAAACTTAATGACAGGCATGTCAACTCTGATATTTGCGGAATAAAATTTGAACATTTTGGCAGAACACTTAGCTGGCATTGCAAGAGCTACTGTATTAAATAATACGCCAAAATGTAAAGCAAAAACCTTTTTCCTTGATGAATAAGAGAACTGGGAATTGAAAACCTAATGACAAGTCAGCCACTAAATAGAAACTTTAGTAGGACATGCTGTGATTCATGACCGTCCTTACAAGTTGACATGTCTGCTTTAATGAATTAACAAATTTAACTGAAACATTAAAACCATGACTTCAAAATGATATTGTTAATAGCTAACTTACCATGAAACTCTTGAGTTTGCCCTTTCTGGAGCAAATGAATCGTATCTCTTGTTCTTGTTGGTAAATTGAGCGCCTGTACCCTTGATGACTTTGTCAATATTCTTTTGCCAAATTTGGGCTTTTCTACTTGATGAACATTGTGCTTTCATAGTTCTGTCAAATAGAAAAGTAGTTTGATAAGGATCATGCATAGAAAATATTTAAAACAAAAGAAAAATTTCATGATCCCAAATACTAGCTTTAGTAACATACTATATATATACTTTATTGACACAGTAATATCATACATGATACATTTGTCAAAAATAACAGATAAAAACGTGTACTAAAAAACTCTGACACCTTTATTACAGTGAATTTATGTATTGGCTTCTCTGAATCAGGCACAGCTCTTCGATGGCACAACAAAACTGAAGCACAAAACAAATGTTACCTGCAACTGTTTGAGATGACTAAGCCATGGTTAACTCTTGTTTGACTTCGGCCATGTTGGACTGTGAAATCCTTGTCCATTAGAAGAACATCACCAACATTTCCCGTCTCTGGTCTAAGGTAGGCCACATAGGTGTCATTCAGGATGAGCCATCTGGATAGAAAATAGTTATGAAACCCAACTAATCTTTTTCGATACATATATATATCAGGTATTCAATGGTACTGATTTGAAGTCAGCTAAGAAGAGTCAGATGACCAGATATAATATAATGACATGATAAGACTTGTTATTATTGTTATATTTCCATTTAAATTACTTCAAATATTCCACATTTAGCTCATATAGAGTGTCTAAGCCAGCAACAAACCAACGACCCTATGAGTAGCTGACCATCACCCTAACCAACTGATTACTCAGCTGCTTGGAAAATATCACTGATTACCAAGCCACTTAGACTAAATTTTAAGTCTTTGCCTGCATTGAAGGAAATGTTGATATGCTAAAGTGCCAAATTTGATCAAAAACCCATGCTTCTTCAAACGAAACCATGTTAAGTGAATGGTATTTTCCTGTATCCTTTTATATTAACTTTGCAAAAAATTATCAACTGTTGAGAAATTAAAATGTCAATCAAATACCATGCCACAAATCCTATTATAAACATCCTGACTTACCGTTTTTCTTTTCTGCCAAGTGGTGTAAAATTCATTTATTGAAAGCTTAACTGTTCTACCAGTATGATTAATGGGAACATTTATTAATATAATTAGCGTTTCACTGTGTACCATGTACTATTATATATCTGTTTATTTTATGATAACGGCAAGGAAGTTGACAATTATATTTCTTGTCTTATCAGTTTTATTGGACTAAAGGCTTCCGTTGTTTTGCTGTACCTGTATAAAGACTATTCTAGTGGACCCGCTATGGTTTTTATGGTAGAATTCACAAAATGCCGAAATGTGTATTATAATTATCATGATTATGTGACATGATAATGACAACAGTTTAATCTCAATTCTAGAATAACATCCACGAAATTGATAATCATATGAACCAAATTCCTAATTCTAGTGATTGACATTTACCTCCTTTTCCATTTGGTCAAATGGATCCCTGAGCAAGAGGAGAAGGCATTCATTGACTGAATGTCCAGTAGTTTCTTGATCATGCCCTCTTGGAACTTAGGTCCAAGTCCATCCAGGAAGGACAGTCTGCTGACCTCCAGGAATGCGACTGTGTCGTGGTGTTCCCTGTATATTGCAACTTTGAGTAAACTCTGTACATATTTCTCCAATACCCTCTGAAAATCAAATGTAGTTGATCTTATAAAGCAGCACTTGTGCTGTCAATAATACATAATCTCAAATTAAATCAGATCTATCTCTTTTTAGTTTAACAGCTCATGTCATATTAGTTATATAATATAATATAATATAAAATTTCTCTTCTTTTATGGCTCCAATTAACTATCTTAGTTCCAACATACGTAAATGGACTTTGCCTGTTTTTTTAATAAACAACAACACAAAATTCCAGACATTAATGTCAGCTAAAAAAACAAAACAGAAATAATAATACATGCAATAGGAAATTTTTTGAATGAAAAATCATGTAATGTATATTTTGCCCATGCTGTGCCCCCCCCCCCCCCCTTGATTTGGTAATAGTGCTATATTCTCTATAATTCAATCTTCTGTACATATTCTGTAGTCATAACCTATGTAGTATTTGTAGTGATAGATGAATAATTTGTCTTTTGCATCAACTCATGATATTGAAGTTGTCAATAAAATTATATATGTTTGTTAATAACCGACTTGTCAAAAAGAGCAGGTTTCTCTGACTGTTCTCATAAAAAGGTGATATACTATAGTAGATAGATGGATAGATAAATTTTATTGACACTTTTTTTAGGTCAAATTTGACCTATTTGTCGTACAGTAAAAAATATAAAAATCAAAATACATGAAAGATACAGGAAAAAACAAAACAATAAAAAACAACACAAATACATATTTTAAAAAAACACACATATTTCATTTATACATATCAATATCAATAAATATATTGAGTCGGGCTGTGTAGTGCCGACAGGCAAGAACAGTGCAAAAGTACCTCTACCAGTGGTCTACAGTTACTGTTTTATCCATTTTTATTTTATTTTTATTCATTTATTGGCTTGTTTCCTTTTTTCTCTTTATTTTGTTAGTTATTTAGACAGAATAAGGAAGTGCAGCATTGGTTTTACCATGGAGCCACCAGATCAAAAGTAGAATCACTGTCTCACTCACACTTTTATGACCATGCTAATTGGGGGTACAATAAACTTTTGCTCAGTGGAATTTCACCCCTTTACCCTTGTTTTCCCCATTTTTGGCTATATTCATTATGTCAAAAAAGAAAAAAAGTCAAAAGTTAAATAATCGGTTGTGAGTGAGAATTTACATAATATTAAGAAAATAAGGTACACTAAGGGTACTTAGTGAATAAAATTACCTTGGTAGCTAAAATAACTTGGCATTATTAATAACTGACAGCCTTGCATATGTATCTGCCAAGCATATCATTTTCATATAAATTTGTCATCTATAAATTTTCTATAAGGCATTGAGCTATATGTGTTAATTAATTTTTTTTTGTAACATTAAACACTAATCTTTACCCAATATTATGTATCGCTAAATGTGCAAGGTAATATGCCAAAACCACATGCTACATCTTCATAGTTGACAACAGAAAATGGGGAAAAGATGAATTATTAAATCCATTATTTTGACACTTATGTCGCAATTAGGCACACAAATAAACCATGCTGTTATCACAATCTACATATTTACTTTAGATATAGTTATTTTCATTTATTTTTCGATCTCTTGTGGAAGTTGCTATAATCTTAAAATGAAAAACAAGTGATTAACTTGCCTATTTAACTCATGTTTTGCTTTTATTTGTCATAACTCAGTGAATAGTTGGACATTTTTAATGGGAAAAGTTATGCCTTGTTCAGTATTTAAAGGTCTACCTCATGAATGTCCGGCAGAAGTACAACAAACTGTTTATATAAACAAAAATGCACCCCCTTTACTGGACAGTCCCTGCAGAGGACCCGGGAATTTTGAAAACCCCAGCTTGCCTAAGCAGCAAGGGGCGAGACAGTGATTCGCATCAAAGGGTTCCGCCGAGTCATTAATAGCTCATAAAAGGCCCCAAGTTTGAATGAAAAAGGCCTGGTTTCTCTGGTTAATCCAATGAAAAACGCATTAAATCACAGAATTATTTTATAGCATTTTTCACTGTTCTCTCCTGTTCTTGTGGCTCCATGGTTTTACATATCATAATTTTTTTATGGAAATTTATTTATTTATTTATTTAGTCTTTATTTATTTGTTTATTCTTATCATTTATTTCTCATTTAATTTTTGTATTTCATTCTCTTCTGTAAACTGTGAAAGACATATTTCCCAAGAGTTCTAGTTGCTTCAGTTTGTTCTAGTGTCATAATTTTTATGAATTTTGTCTGTTGCGTTAGATCTTCATAATGTGGTACTAATGGTTTGATGACATTTAATAGTTTTATCCTTTCCTGAATGTACAGAGGGCAATTTAAGAGGAAATGCATTTCATCTTCAACTTCATTTGATTTACAATAGATACATATTCTATTTTCTTTAGGGGTATAAGGCCGCGTGTAACGACCAGTTTCAATGCACAAGTTATGCGAGCTAATTCTGAATCTCACGAGGGCCAGGGTATGGTGTAGATTATGTGGTTGTGAGAGGTATGGCACTGGTTTAAACTCCTGTTTAAAAAGTTTAAAGACTCGCAATTCAGTGCAAGGGTGCTTGAACTGCGTTTGACTTTAAGTATGTCTTTCATATAGGCATGGTGGATTTTTTCGAGTTCTTCACAAAATTTATTTGTGTACCAAATTTCAGAGCAATATTCTAGTATTTGGGCATCAAACATTTTCATGGCCAGACTAGGTTGCAGGTGTCCTACGGTTATTTTGATATTTGATAATTAAGATCTGATAGAAATTCTGTAAACAGGTTTGGGCTCAACATGCCCCCTGGCAGGACTCCTAATTCGCTGTTAAATTTTATACCAGTCTGATCATTGCATTTTACTTTGCATTTAGCTTTCTGGTACATATCACATATTAGTTTCAACATTTTGTCATTTACACCTCTATTGATGAGTTTGTAGTATAGTGCATTTCGGTTCTCATAATCAAATGCTTTTGTGAAATCTACATAGCATACCCAGAGTGGTTTTAATTTGTACTTTTGTCGCTTGATGAGAGAGTATAGGATATAGAGATTATCTGAAATTAAAAACGGTCATCCATCTCGAGTACTATGTTTTTGTATTTAAGTCTAGTGTTTAGAATAGATTCTAAAAGCTTTCCTGAGACAGGCATTATTGTTATCTTCCTATAGTTATCGGGAACATTTAGTGATTCTTTTTTTGTGCAATGGGTTTATAATGCCAAGGCCCCAAGGGCCAATAGTATATACCTACCTTTCTGTTTTCAACTTTTATAAAATCTCTGAGCAAACCATCTGGTTTCTTGGGGAACTTTGGCAACTTGGGTATTTTCTTGCGACTTCTGGAAATAATATTATATATTTATTATAATGAAATGATGAATATCACTTAAAACTGGGGAAAGAAACAACATTTTAATTAATCACTTCGCATGTTGTATTTCTAAAAAGTGAGACATTGTGTTCTATGGGAAAAATCACAAAACAGTAATGTTCATGAAGGGCTTAAAGACATTTTTTTTACATCGTCAATAAGTGAATTTTAAATACATTTCATTTATCTCAATTTTATTTGAAACACTTGTTTAATGCAATAGATTGTCAGTCTCCAGAAATTCTCTTAACATTTTTAACACACACCTGAAGAATTTAATGCTTTTTAGTAACCAATATCTATGCAAATTATATTTGCATGACTTTGTTTAAATTGTGTTACTTATAAATATCATGTTTACATCTCTGATCAAAACAAATTTGTGAACATGAGGATCATGTGAATTATCACTGAAGTCGTAGATAGGAAGAAGTCTTATCTTTATTATGTTTATAGAAAGGTCACAATACACACATCAACAAAAACACATTCAATCGTACTTGAAAAGTAATTTTTGAGCTATTTGAGCTCTTTGTCTATCATATTTAAGTGCAAAAAGGTTTCTGTAAATCTCTTACCTTTTCGACAGTTTCAACTTGGTTCTGAACAAATTCAAGTTTTTGTGGAGTTGGGCAAATTGTGTATAGGTTCTTGTGACTATCCATTTGAATGATCCATGTTTGAGATTTATGAAATATCTGAAATTATTAAACAAGCTGAACGTAAGTATGATTAGTTTCCATTTCATTCCTTTTTTGGTGCTTACATCCTTTTTTGGTGCTTAGAATGACAGTACGTGTTAGACGGTAGGGTTTTCACTCTTTGGCAAGTTAGGTTACATTTAATAGTAAATGATGTTGAAACTACAGCAGAATACATACGTAATTGTGCTCAAGTCATATTTTAACACCTGAGTCTCAAAAAGAGTTCACAGTACATTTCAATTATAATTGCTTATTAACTATATACAATTTTTAATTTGTTGCCGTAGTGACTATGCCTATGTCTAAACATAACAGCAGCTGAACAGTGTTAATCGTGTCCTTCACATATTAAACTTCAGAGGATATCTACCTCTGTGACACTGAAGGCCACGTTGATATTAACGTGTAACATGGAATAAGGTACAATGGTTTTTGAGAGTGTTTTCATGATTTCAAATGTCCTTACAATATAGCCTGTTTCCCAACGGCCTCAGAAGGTGAAGGCCGCTTGGGAAACAGGCAAATTACAATATTGTCTTATAATATGATACTTTTTCCCAAATGAATTTGAAATAAGCTTACTCATCCGATCTGAGTCAATTATAGTTTTTTTTTGGTTTTTTTTTTAACAGAAAAATGAAATTTAATAAAGCCAGAACTCACAAGTATGGACTGAGGAATGCATTTGTAGCAAAATTCTCATAATGTACTATTGAAGCAGTAACCTGGTGTCCAGCCAAAAACAGGTGCCCACCGGACTCTTCAAAGGATTGGACGTCATAGATTTTTGAGTATGGCAAAGCCGCTGAAACGGGAACAAAAAAAAATTAATTTTCTTTCAATAACAATTTAACATTGCATCAGAGACCGTGTAACTCATTGTAGTCTATACTATCATATTCAAATCTAGTTTAGAAAGATTTTGAATGTATTTTGTTTCTATGAGCTTGGATCCAAGCTATGAGTCAGGACCTACATGTAAGACTGAATAAAGCCAGAGATATTATTATGGAAAATAGCGAGTTTCAGTAGGTCAAGGATAACCTAGTCCTTTTAGCATAAGAATCGGAAAGGAGAGTTCTGCATCACATATAACCTCATTCAATGACATTTCAGTAGTCTAGTAGTATGTTTTCCTGTATTGTGGTTTTAGATGACATGCCATCTAATGTGATGTAATATCCTACATCTAAATGGAGACAAATGCCACATCACTAAAAATGTGTGAAGTGTAGCTATTTTGTATTCAGGGCACATTTGTGATTAAATGAATCAAAAGAAACAAAATTACATTTTATTATAGGACTCATAAATATATTTATGAAAACAAAGCTTTTGAGGGTGGGTGACCTGCATATGGATCACTGTTTTTGTCAATACAATAATGTATTCCATTTTTGAGAAAAAACAAAATCATGAACACTCTGGAAACAAAATGTTGGAGCTACACAAACATACACGTAATCAGAAGTGTTAGTATTATACTAGGGTTACAGTCTTGTCCTTTCCGTCCACAGAGGGTTGGGGGGGAGGATGTACTACAGGGCCACTGGCGGATCCAGCCCGGCCTCTCCGGGTGGGGGGGGGGGGACAAAAGCTTGCTTATTAAAGGGGTCACTCTGTAAGGGGCCACTATAGAAATTAAGGCTGGTACGGTAGGGGGACATGGCCCCATCCCCCCTGGATCCGCCAGTGTACAGGGCTGATAAAGAGAACAGGGATGTTGGATAAGAAACCTTTTGTGGAGAAAGAATCATATACTTTTAGATTTTAAGAATTATGATAAATATATTTTCACTTTATATCAGTTATTTGTAAGTAATTAATAAAAGCAAGCAAAGGAATAGATATGGTCAGATGTCTTCAAGAGGAAAATGAATGGTGACACTTCGACATTCGAAGGGAATTGTCCCGCCATACTAGAACTGAAACAAGTCAGAGAGCAGCTCCGCTACCTGACAAACACTGTCACTCAGCTCTGTGAGAACATGAAAAGTCCTTCCGAGTCCCCCAGATTATACAGCAAGGTTGTTGCCAATGATCTGAACCCCCCTCAACCATGGACTGGATATACTGACTTACCATCTACAGAGGGGGCTGTGCAGAATCCCCTGAATGAAAACTGTCAAACAGAAACCTCTGTGAAGTCACCTACACATGCTACAGTTGCTAACTGGAAACTGAAACAGAGCAAAGGACCTCAGGAACAAAGAGTGGGTGATAGACGTACCCAGCAGCAGAAGAACTTCGTGATAGGATCTCGATCCAGGCAAGGGAGACTGAAAGTGGCACCAAAAAAGGCTGGAAAATACACCAGCGTCTTTGTTTCCAGGCTAGATGAGACAACCACCTCAGAGGATGTCATGACCGAATTGTCCCAGAATGGTGTAATCATCGACCATCTTGAATGTGAAAAATTGAAGACGAAGTACCCCGGTTATGCTTCATACCGTATTCATGGCAGATGTGAAGACCCCGACGTGCTGCTGCGACCTGATATGTGGGATGAAGGAGTGTTCGTCAAATGGTACAAAGTCAAGCAGCAGGCCCCGCCCTCTGCTCACGCCTTTGATGCAGAAAATAACACTGGACTCGGATAATGGCTCTGCGACTAGCATACTTAAACTGCCGTGGATTTCTACGTTCAGTCTCAGGGCTAAAAGACTTTTTGAACACTAACTCTATTCATGTACTGGCTCTCCAAGAAACTTGGTTAGCTAAACAGGAACTGCACCTTTTAAATGCCTTTGTTGACTATGATGCATTTGGTGTCTCTAAGACTGATTATGAATCATCTCTACCTGTTGGTCGTAATTCAGGTGGAGTTGCATTTCTCTGGAATCAAGCTTTAACTTCTACCTTTAATATCCGTCCCTGTGACTATGGTCATGACTGGCTGGCTGGTCTTGATCTCATTGACAAAGTCACTAATGTGAAATACAGTATTATTAATGTCTACTTGCCATATAATTTTCGTGACAATATTGACTTGTTCATGGAATGTATTGGAATACTTCAATATATCCTAGAAGAAATGGACAATACTAGAGTTATGATATGTGGCGATTTCAACTGTGACCCTCGTAAAGATGATGCATTTGGGCATACTCTATCTAGCTTCATAGCTGATCTTGACACTTCATGCGCTGATGTTGAAAAACTGACACAAGATACATTTACCTTTGTCAGTGACTGCTGGGATACTACTTCATGGATTGATCACTGTGTGTGTACAGCAGACTTTGTTGATCTTATTCGAAATATGTTTGTTGACTATGGATTTACATGGTCAGACCATAGACCCACTGTGTTAGATTTGGACTACTCTCTTTCACCTTCAGTGTCAGAGGAGAACCAATTACATTGGACCACAAGCCGTGCAAATTGGCAGGCTGATAGTGAAATTACTAAGTATCATCAGCAGACTGATGAATTGTTGCACAGTATTGAGCTAGGTGATTTTATATATTGTCAAGATCCAGATTGCAGAAATGAAACTCATTTGAGAACTATAGAAGATTTATATAATGAATTTGTTAAATGTTTGAAATGCAGTAGTAGACCTACCAAACAGAAGAATTTTAAAAGTTGTAGCTGGTTGGACTGACTATGTGAAAGACTGGAATGATGCGTCCAGAGAGAGCTTTTTGCTGTTGGTAAATGCTGGCAAACCAAGAAATGGACCAGTATTTCAACTAATGAAAAGATGTAAAGCTCGTTTTAAGTACGCCTTACGGCAATGTAAACGTAATGAAGAGTCATGTAAGGCTGATGCCTTAGCAAAGAAGATGCTCAATAAGCACTATGATGCTTTTTGGAAAGATGTCAAACATGTAAACTCTGCCAAAGTGCCATTACCTAACAATATTGACGAGGTTTCCGGCTCTAGAAATATTGTTATGATGTGGAGAGATCATTATTATCAAATGTTTAATCTCTATGGTAATCGTAATCCTGGTGTGTATAATTGTGCTTACTCTGAAAATATGATGGTCACATCTGAGGTTGTAGCTGATTGTATAAAAAGTCTACCTGGTAATAAATCTGCGGGACCTGATAGTCTTGTAGGTGAGCATTTTAAATATGCCTCACCTAGATTAAATGTTATTCTTGCCTTTCTTATATCAGGTATGCTTGTACATGGCTTTATGCCAAGCAGTATGATTCAATCAATGTTAGTACCCATTGTCAAGAATAAATGTAAGTCACTCACATCCAAGGACAATTACAGACCGATAGCACTGTCTAATGTTTTAACCAAAGTCATTGAAAGAATTATTCTGTGTAAAATCGATGTTTACCTGTGGACATTACCAAATCAATTTGGATTTCAAAAAAGTCAGAGTACTGATCAGTGTATTTATGTTCTCAAAGAATTGGTAAATTCTTATTTGAAGTCAGGAAGTACTGTTTGCTGTTGTTTCCTTGATGCCTCCAAGGCGTTTGACAGGGTCAATCACAACCGATTAATGAATGTTTTACTGGAAAGGGGCATCCCTAAGTGTATTGTCAGATTATTGGATTTTTGGTACTATAACCAGAGTATGTACGTCCGATGGGGTGCTGTTACATCAGATACTTTTAATGTTTCCAATGGTGTTAGGCAAGGGGGTGTGTTGTCTCCTTTTCTATTCAATGTTTATGTTAATGACCTGAGTATAGAATTAGAATCTCTGCATTGTGGCCTTTCTTATGGAAGTGGTAAAATTAATCAAATTATGTATGCAGATGATGTCGTGCTTTTTTCACCCTCGGCTGGTGGGCTGCAAAGTATGCTAAATGTATGTCACAGGTTTAGTTCAGATGCTGACCTTGTTTATAATGTTGAAAAGACAGTTTGTATGTGTATTGAAAAAGGGCCTTCAAAGTACTCTGTCCCAGAGTTCTTCATTAATGACCGGAAACTTGAAATTGTTAGTGAAGTGAAATATCTTGGCCATATCATCACTTCAACTTTCTCTGATGCCAGGGATATAGACAGACAAATTAGAAGCTTGTATTGTAGAAGTAATATGCTCAGGAAAAGATTTAGCAAATGTACTGATTATGTCAAATGTTTCTTGTACAAAACTTTCTGCAGTAACATGTATTGCTGTGCATTATGGCTTAACTACTGTGCTTACAAATTGCGAAGATTATTTGTATCGTATAATAATTGCATTAGAAGATTTTTGTACCTGCCAATGAGATGCAGTGCCTCTCTGATGTACACCATGTCTGACATTCCCAGTCCAAAATGCATTATTCGGAAAACTTGTTTTAATTTACATTGCAGAGTGAGGTCGTCCAGTAAGATATTAGTTAAAAAGATCTATGACATGGGTGTGTTTCACAGCGGCAGCTTTGCTTCTCATTGGTTATTGCAGTTCCTATGATAAGATAGATTCTCTTAAATTCTCTTGATGTCTGGGGTCGTTCTGACCCATTTATCATATATGTATTCTCTACCTTTTATGGACCTAGAGTCCGCAATAAAGTTGACTTGACTTGACTTGAATCATTTAGTTATACCATGAGTCACTAGTGACTCCATGGTTATACACACGTAAAAGCATGCAATGGCATGTACCCCACTGAAAACCCCTATTACTGCAAGCAACACAAAGGCTCCTGGACAAACCGCATTTGGCTGTAGCCATGCATGCACTGTACAGCTTGACCCCGTTTTAGATCATTCAATGAAACTGACTACATTTCAAACTTGTGTTGATGTGATGTCATGTATAAGGAGCTCTGACCAATCCCTGAGTTTGGTGTTTGCCCAAATAATTGTTGATTTCAAGGGTCTCGAACATTTTTGGGGGCCAGAGGGTTTTGTAGCAAGTTATATATATTTTAATTCAGTGGCCCCCTCCGCACCCACTAGTTCACTGCTACTTTGAGCCCACAATTGCATACGTCACATGGTCAGTTCTGGTGGGTTGGTTGGACTCATTGTAGTCAGTTTGATTAAACAGGCAGTAACATAGAAGTGTCGTCTTCAGGAATATAAATTCAACTCTCACCAATATGTATTTTTTTTTTCAGTTACATTTTAAATGCAACTTAAAAAACAAAACAAAAAATGGTGAAAAATTTATAAATATGCGCATCAGTGGCCTTGTATGAATACAAGTAGGCTCTTATGTGAGTGATTCATAAATTTCGTAATGTATTTGCAGTGCAGTGTGCAATACATAAATGTTTGCTCAGCAAGATACTTAGAATCATGATCCATATGTACATATCTAATGGTCTTCTAATGGCCTAAACATTTTTGCTTACCGCGAAAACTCAATATTCTGTACAGTACGTTGCCAGAATTTTAATGGGTGTTTATAAACCATTCTTTTTGGAATGGTGTCAAATATATTTGACATTACTATACAATGCCCCTAATTTAATGGTAAACTGAGGATGGAAATGTTGGCATTGCAGTGTACATGCAGTTGCCCCCCGCAGGCTACGCTGGTTGGTTTTAGTTAGTTTTGATTTGGATCATTGATTTAAACAAGTTTCCATGGGGTCACTAGAGTGTCTAGTGACTCCATGGTCGAACAGAGCAAAGGGTTGGAGCCAAAGGACACATACCATGCACATCTTGTTCTACAGCAGATGAAAGTCTGTCTTTCATAATTAGTATGTTTTGTTTAACAGATTGCATTCAGTTTTTCAACTGCTACGTGAAAATCTGCACGCCTTTTCTTTATCAGTTTATCAAAACTTGACAAAGGGGTAAACAGACGGGCTGCGAGCAAGGGTATCAATGAAACTAAATATTGAGTGTTTAACAGCCGTTCTGGCAATCCTGTTCACTTTCCAACTCACTTCATGGATTCCTTGAAATTGTTGTGACTCATTTCTGGATATTTGACAAATTGACATGTAAATTGCAATTTACTCCTAGAAATCCTTAATGATGTCGGGTCACAAAGGACACGTACTAGAATACACATCCCAAGTGGTGAGTTTGATTTGACCCCGGATTCGTGTCCAAAACTTGGGGACCATTAAACAAATGAACATATAACTAGATGGTCATGTATGTACACAATGACACTTGTACATGGTATACATGTATATATAACATCATGCTAAAATGCATGTAATCAGTCATGAGATTTGTGGCCAATTGCAATTAGCATCAAATTGATAATGCATATAATAAGACTTTCATTGTTGAATGATTCTCAGTAATGGTTATTACTTTGCAAATACATATTTCACAAAACAACACACACTGCCATGGATGCTTTACTGATATGTAAGTAATACCCAATGATTGATCAAATAACTTTCGGTGTGACAACACTTCAAATAGATGTAATGAATACAAAGCAAACAGTGCACTTGGGATAAGATGCATATAAAAAGTCTAGGTAAACTATATAAAGTATGTTCAAGAAAACAACCTACATTGACAAGATATATACGTACATGACACATAACATTTTTAATATATAAACCTCAGATACACAATTAGAGGCTTACTTTCATAAGTGTCAGATAGTGCGAAATTTTGCACTCATAATTGGGGAATTTCACACTTGTTCTGCGAAATTTCGCAATTTTACACTTGTGAAATTTCGCAACTATTTTTCCGAAATGTTGCACTTTTATTGTGAAATTACGCTATTTCAGTGTGAATATTCACACTTTAGTTGTGAAATTACGCACTGTTACTTCTCTTTTTCTTTTCTTTTTTGGCACTTATGGGCTTCTGACTCTAGACTCTTGCATCTACTTTGCTCATTAAATACAAATGCATCACAATCACATTTTGAATCCGATATATCATTAAGTGCAGTTGTTGAATGTTCAATCACAGGCGTTCACCAACGTGATAGCGCGGTGTCGGCTCTAAGCGGTAAACATTACTGTTTAATAAGTATAGTATTAGTAAAGTGTTTACCGCTATAAGCTGACACCGCGCTATCACGTTTTCAAATGCCTGTGGTTCAATGGTGGCAAAATACATGCAGGTAAATTGGATGTATACAGTGTACCCCCCTCGCCCCCCCCCCCCAAACTGATACGTAACCTGCAGGAGCGTAGCCAGAGTTGATCTGGGGAGGAGGGGTACGTTGCCTCCATAAACTTGGAAAAATACACAAAAAAGCCTGCTATATATATATTACCAACTTATATAACCTAACTTATTTTTGTCACAAAACAACATTAACACTTTGTCATTTTGTTCTTAGAATTTTCATTATGGCTTTGGGTCTTTGGATATCATGTTCTGATAAAGCCCCCTCCCACCCACTCCCTGGCTATGCCTCTGGCATATATTTTTACCCACCTGATTGGTCAGGAGTGTCTGGTTCTTCTATTTCCTCTTCATCAGATTCATCTGATGATGATGATGCAGACAAGGTCAGATCTGAGTCATCTGCAGGATCCAACTCCTCGTCCAACTGTAGTCCTGCTGCCACCCCTGCAGCAGCAGCTGCTGCTGCCACTGCCATTGTTATCTGTGAATTAAATGTTAAACTTAAGAGTATAAAATTGTTTGTTATTGTATGAAATCAGTAGTAGCGGGTTCAGTCAGAACGGCTAATTTCTCCATTAGGCTTCCACTGTACATGACTTTTGAGTAACAAGACCTAAAGTAGATGAAAGTTTTGCTAGAAAGAGTGATTGTTCTGATTTTGTAGCGGGAATTTTTTTTTTGTATTTTACCCCTATTGTTCCAATCACTTTGTATATTACTCTGCCAGCTTATACAATTTTTAATGATATTTTTGTTATGGGTTTAACGACAGTACCGACCAACCGGTCGATCCATGCCAACATTATAATGTAAACTATATATAGAAATTGACTGGAGGGAATGTCCCGCTGCGTGACGTCATTTTCCAAGATAGGAAATCCTTGACACAGACACTATAGTGCACTATACAGAGTAACAGAGACCATTAAAAATGCACTCTTGAATGACGCAGTCTTTCACACAATTTACGACAAGTGGTTACATAACATAAACACTTGAAATCAAGCTTGGATAATATGTCACTGACACGGTTGACAGCATAACAACAATTCCATGCCACTCATTGAGTCTCATTCTCGAACGTTTATTCCGATTGACCAGAATCATTATCGATATACATACCGTAATTGGCGCTGCTATTGCTTGATTTAGAGACGGTGGTCCTTGTTAGGATGTCTCAATGTATTCAGATCTGTTTAGTTCGTTCTGTAGCCTGTTTAGGCCAATGCTTACTTGTCTATATAGGGTATCGGCACAGTGACACAAATATCAGTGTTTGCTGGCCGCGCTAAGGCGAGGGGGGGGGGGGGGGGGGTACTCTCCGCAAAAAAAAAATCTTTTATTTTTTTTTTGCGAGCTAACCAGAAGTAGCAGATGCCTATATAGATCGTCAATGTATAGCAGTTATAGCGTAACCCACACCATTTGCAAATATACATGTCACTAGCATGGATAATGAAATTAAGACCATACCCCCCCCCCCCCCTAACTTTATCAATTTCTAAATAAATAAATTGATAGGAGCAAATGTCGACACTGACACTTGTGCCTCGGCCGGTACATTTCTAAATAAACAGTATAATAATATTGTAATATATATATATTTATATATAACTGAATGCTAGGACAGAACTTACTAGACAGATAACTAGCATACATTTTGTAAAAATACAGGACATGTAATAATATATAAATGGAAGAATGGGTGATACCCTTAACACTGGTGGCTTCACTTGCTACAAAACCACAGGTGCCAGTGCTGTTGATATAATATGTAAACCAATAACTATGCCTATGCTTACTACATTCCAGATACTACCAAAACAACCTGAATCAGACCATAGTCCGCTGACATTCTCCTCGCAAATAACAAAAAGTAGGAAGGAACCTAACTACAATAAAGACACAGGAGAGGAAAAAGCTTTTAATGGGATTTAAGTAGATTAGAAGAATATCAGACAAAACTAAGCAATAACTCTGCAAGCTGCAAGGAAAAAAATACGAATTGATGTGACTGACAGACAAAAAACATGTAATGATATAACTAGAGAATTTAGCAATTACCTTGGCAATGCAATTAGCTCTACCTTTAGAAAAAAAAAATAATAGGAATACATTTCCAATAAATAAATGGTTAATGATGAGTGCAAAGACCTGAAAAAAACAGTGAAGAGATTTTGCTAAAGCTCATGACATAAAACAGAGAGAAATACTATGAACTAGAATCTAAATACAACCGAGTTAAACAAAAACACAAAAGAATAAATAATGAATCTAGTCGGGCTAAGCTTTGGAATCATATGGCCAATAACCCTGCCTCTTACTGGAAGCTATGGAAGTCTTTAAAGGCAAAATGTGTTAATAACAGCCAATTAAACGATTTTAAAGAGTATGTTAGGTCCCAAGTCACGCCACAAAAAATAGACTACTTTGACGAAGAACATATGAAGGAAATACACTCCTTCCTTAAACATTTGTTAAAATCTACAAAAATGCCCCAGTAAATGTAGCCAAGGTAGACGACCTAACAGATGGTTTATACAATGGCCCAATAAAAAAGCTTAAAAACAACAAAGCTGCCAGGGCTGATGGTTTAGTTGCAGAATTCATTAAATATGCTCCCAAGGACATTGATCTGGTTTTATTCACATTATTTAACACAATCTTTGACCGGGGAGACTGACCAGAAGACTGGCCATTAGGAATTATAAGTCCTGTGCATAAAAAAGAATCCATAAATATTGCTGACAACTATAGGAAGATCACAGTGATGGGAAATTGCTAGAATCCATAATGAACTCAGACTGAAATTTAATAATGTTGTACTAAATATAGATGACCAGTTTGGCTTCCAAACAGACTGTAGAACGTAACCCAGGGTTGGACTTTAACCTAGGTTAAATCAATTTTGCCCAGCCCAGCGGGTAAAACCTGGGTATAACTCGGTCAAATTGGGTTTAACCCGGGCAAAAGTGGGTAAACCTGGCCAAAACCCTCCTACAATCTCAATGCATGGGATTCCAAATACATAAAACAGTGACTTTAAGAAGAAATAGAAGATGTGCTTTCTTAAATTGTACTTTAATGGCTATCACTGAGCTTTATACACTGAGTAAAATGGGGTAAAATCCACAAAAGTGGGTTAAACCTGACAAAAACCCTCCTACAAGCTCACAAATGGGATTCCAAATTAGTAGATGCACATATAAGGGTGATGGGTGAATTAGAGCTTTACGTCCTGTATTTCTGCACCTGATGGGCAGGCAGGAACCATGGCAATGAGATGATGGATGAAACAGCCATCCAACTTAATAAGGCTCGACTGGGAAATGAACCCAGGACCCAGTGGTTGGAAGCCCAGCTGGTGCCCACTCGTACTACGGAACAGTGAATATATGGAGGAATAGAAGATTTGCTTTCTTAAACTTTACTTTATTGGCTATCACTGAGCTTTACACATCTTATGGGCATGAGTATCAATTGAAGAATGCAATTCCTGAATTATAGTACAGAGACTTATAATGATCTACAGACAATCATACAGACTGACAAAAAGTGACTTCCCAATTATAGAAGTTCAATTCTTATACAAACTATAGCACATGGGGCCATGCTATTTTAGTTTAAAAAAACTCTTATGTTACATGTCCTTGTCTGAATTCCAAAGCTAACAACTATGGCAAAAAAATTGCTAAACCATCAATAAATAAGTGTTTTCACAATTGCAAATTGGGGATAACAACCATTGATCTTGGTTATGTCCTACCATCATGTAGCATCATCTGTGCAAAGTTTAATGTTTCAGATACCATAGTTTTAATATTATTTTGTCTTTCCTGCACCTTTTATACTGATTATAAGTAAAAATATGGATTTTAACCCAGGTTTAACCACCCTTGGGCAAAATGTCTAGGTACTATCTTTGCAAGTATAAGGAACACATTAAACAAGAATATATATATATATATGATATGTCAATTTAATAAGAAATTGCTCACACAGGGAGGGTTAAAATTGAAAATGTAAATAAGAATTCTAAAATTTTGGTGGTTGTCGCTCAATATATCAGAATTTCATGATTCTGTAAGATCATTTCTACAGTGGCCAATATCATGTTTAAGGTGTCAAATTAAATACAAAAAAATTAGGGATATACTTATTGTTTTTATCTAACACTTCTGACAACATATATTGTAGTGACCAAAATCTTATGCAATAATGGACATAGATATCAATTTCTGAAATGCATTTTAGCCTTTAAAAATGCACATAGTACACAAATATACATATCAAATACACAAGCCTGTTTAACTGGCTTTAATTTGATATATAAATATGTTGTGCGTACTATAGTACACATACCTTCAAATATATTATAAAACCAAAAACCTGTTCAAAAACCTTTAAGCATGGATAATAAAATTCTTCTATAAGAAAGAGTCAAAAGGTCCATCTCTGAAGTAATTTTGATGGGGATATAGGGTAGTCGTAGTTAACAAAGTTTAATCTATAAGGCATTAATGTCTGGCTATGGTATGGATAAATAGTTAAGTAGGGTCAAAAAGTGTACAGGAAATATTTGTATGTAGAAAGTGCAGTCTCTACCTATAAATGAGGGAGTTTGCATGGCATGAGTGACATTGAGTGTCAACAGTAAGGTTCACGCTCAACATGCAACCAACTTTGCTCTTCTTGAAGAACCATTATGTTCTTTGCACAGACCCTCATTCAGGGATCATAACATATCCGCAAGACTGAAAGGTTGCACTCTCCAATATCTTTAGCCATACTTATATATCCATACAGGTTAAAATGTTGTTAACTTCAACTACCCTTTACCCCCTCCAATGTTCGAATATATTCCATGGTGCTTTTCACCATGCCAATTGCAGTTTATTGAAGCATGATATAGATGCTTCAAAAGGTTGAAATAAGATGAAAGATTGGTGAAAAAGAAAAAGGAGTACTTCTTACCAGAAGAAAAGTTAACTATGCCAGAATGGAAGTCATTCGTAAAAAAATCCAGTGAAAAAGGCCAATGTGTTACAGTTAATTTCAGAAATCTTTACAAAAAGCGAGCATCACTCAGTCTTTCCACTGGCATTTAATAACCATGTATAGGGAGCATTCAAAGATATTGTAGTACTGTATATTTATCATGCTTCACTCAGGAATTTGAGAGTTTTGGCTAGAAAAAATAAGAAGAAGATGAATTATTCCTATCTAATAAGTGCTTCAGCAGGTAACCAAAACTCTCTAACATATCCTTTTTAACAGCTGCATGCCAGTGACATCTTTTGATCATAATGCAGCGGGGCTGTTGCTGGATCATCGACCAATTTCTTCCAAGTAACTGATGCATGAGAACAAATTTATAGGGCTGCCCAACCTTTCGTGACCTTGATACATTTAAACAAATTATGTTTGCTGCCCAATAGTATGACTTGTAAACACTTCCTCTGACCAAAAAAAATAAAAATTTAATCAGCATCTGCTGTAAACCAAATAAGTGTGCATAAACAAGTTCACCTGTGCAAACAGTCTGAATAATTATCAATACATACAAGTACAGTGCAATCTGCAGAAAAATTTCCAATTTATATTTTCCAGGTCCAGGCAAAATTCAAGTCTTTTGATGAGTCAATTTCCATGTTTGATCAACTCGCTTTCATATGCATTTCATTCATTTTGTCTTCATGATAACATGAGATTTTCTGTATACTTTGTGATACAATAGTAGATATGTGTATTTGTGTAGTGAATGTATAGAAAATATTATTTAATTTGATATATATGTCATTTCAACAGGATAAAACTTGGAGGTTCAAAAACAATTTTGTTTATTATTTTCTTGTGCGTTCCAGTATGTTTCGTATTCATGATAATATTGTTTATTAGGAATAATACTTCATAATGCATTAGCATAATTGTGTTATTGTATTCAGATTAAAGCCTAGAAATTAAACTTTAATTAGATGTATGGTTTTTTCATATTGAGAATGAAAACCTGAGCTTTGACAAAAACATTTTTACTTGTTAATTTTATGTGCTATCCTTTAAGTTTTGATGATGCAAATATGTGAGATTTCTTGGAAAAATATCTAGTAGCAGGTTAACATTTATTATAGTTTTTTTGTATTCAAATTAAAGCTAACGGTATAAGCTTTAACTTGATACATTATTTTTTCATATTGCATAGAAATTAAGAGTATTTGTGATGCTTCAAAAATAGAGACACGGAAATATAACAACATTTTCTGAGCTTCACAACTTCAGACGTCTAGTTGCTTATTTGCCTATAAAAGTCAAACGCAAGAGAATCGATCTTCGTATATAGTGGAATAATACTCTGGAGAGCCTAGCGAATTCAAAAATGTATTATACAAAATTGAGAAGTATATCTGCAGATTGCGCTCCTTGGCTTCCTGATAGATAGGATAGCGGCCAAGGCTCAAAAAGTGCCACATTTTAGGAGTTTAATTCAGATGGTCTCACTTTACCAGAAAAATTATGTTTTACTCTCTGATTTATGGGAAGGTATTGAGAAATTGACAGATATATGTTGCTGTGATGAATTTGCAACACCGAGGTTGAAATGCCTAACACACTGTTCAAAGATGAGAAACAAGGTGATTTTGACTAATTTGGACGCGCTTATTTAAAATATTACCTCAAAATTGTATCACCTCAGGATTTTGAGATTTGAATGTATGTCAAACATTTCCAATTCTGTAAGTTTGCAACACTTCTCATCACTCTGCAGGTTAGTGATATTCAAAATGGGAATTCAAAATAATGCAAAACAAATTCATTCAACTGACCTAAGAATTATATAATACTTGTTGTGCAAATAACTGCATAACACTGCTAGATTGTGCTAAATTTATATTTAAATTAGTTTGTAACACTCTCCATCACTTTGCAACTTCTGTATTTCTGTGACCCACCCTGTCTTAAGAAAAACATTCATATTTTACCAACATTGGATCTTATAGTTCCTCTTACAAAAGACTACATAAAAGCAGTGTTTTTTATTCATTGAATAAATCTCTGGAGAGTTTGCAACACTAATACAATATCATAATCAAATCTGATGAGAAACATGAATATTTTTAAATCAGCAGTGAATATGTACAAAAAACATGGATGTAAATATATACAAGTATGCTGCAATTTCATCAAGCATTTTGCAACAAAACAATCAATTTATCAGTGTTTAATATACACGCCTTTTATTATCATATGATGTGCAGCGGCGGCACATTTTGTTGAGAACTTGTCTGTGATGTGCACTTGCATTCATAGGTCAGTCAAATAAATGTATTTGCCATATACTGTGATGAAAATTGTTTAGAACACAGGCATACAGCAGCAGCAGAGTGATTCAGATTCTATAATTTAAGCTTTAAATTCTCAGGGTATGACACATGTAATTTGAGCCTATATTTGTAGGCTTTCACTTGCAATGTTTCTGTTTTGCACAGACAGAATTTTAATTGCTCCTTATGTGCATCACACAAACCAACATTGGTTATAGTTGTCCCATGTGTGATTTACATGTAACATGCGATAAATTTACTCCTGGACAATGTCTAAGTATCTGCATGAGAGCAATAGATATGTTGTTATCAAGTATTACCATCTTCCCAGTCCACTTACTCCACACAGCTTTTGTTGCGTGGCCTTGCCAGATTTCAAGGCAATGGCATGGTTTTTTTTCGCGTAGCCCTCTAGCGGTAAACACGCACACGTCACTGAGTAGGTCAGCCAATGCAAGCGCTAAATATTGAAACATTTTGTTAACACAACTGATTTGGCCACAGACCCCCGAGATCAAACTGGGTAAGCAAAAACAACGCAATCATGCCCATATCTAGCAAGGTGCCTAACATCGCTACATGGTGTCGTGCTTTAGGAAGATAAGTAATTAGATGTGTTGGGACTCCAGTTAACTCCAAAGCAGCAGGGGATATTCAGGGTGGTAGCTATTAGTGAAAGTACTGTTTCTTTAGGTTACCAACTTGGTTTGCAATATTTAATGTATGGTAAACCTCAATAAGCTTTCCGCACCAGGGGTTCAAGATTTTTAGTTGGTAAAATGGCAAAATAGCAGATTTTTCTATGCAATGAGGACTAAAGAAATCCCAAATTAAATCAATGTGCGTGTATAGTGTTGGACTTTAAAATTCTGTTCCAGAAATAAAACATGCTGCCAAATAACTAGCCCGTCTTCATGACCACCCACTCTTTTTACAGACAACTTTTCACTGAAGTAAGTAAAATACCTTGGAAATGTTTTGTTCCAAAATAAGATATAGCATTCTGGCTGAGCATACACTGGACAACAAATTTTAGCTTCCATCGGTTAATTAGACAAAAACAGGTTATTGTGACAAACTTGGTTGTGCTGAATCCAAATTTGAAGTTGGAATTTATCTGTCACATCAGGATTATGACACCCAGGAAATGTACTGGAGTGGATTATGAGTGAATAAATGTAAAACAATAGCAAATTTGGTAAGTTTGCAACACTCTCCATCATTCACCAGCTGCACCAAGTCAGGGATTTATTACATCTTAATTGAAATTTATTCACAACAGGTAAAATTAACAAAAACAAGATTTAACAGTTCCTGGTTAGAAAATAGCTTTCTGTTTGAAAAATTCTAAGAATCACCATTTTAAATACTATTTTATAATTAACGTGATTAAAACCCATGTCCTCTCAATTTCACATGAGTAAAACATAATTTTTCATGGTCTCTAAGGCTTCCTGAATAATACTGCTAAGTTTCATCCCTGTGTAATGAGGCTGAATAGAGTCTTTTCATTGAGCAGCCCTGAATTCAGCAAGACGTAATTCTGTCCTGTCCTCTTATTACTCATTTTGCTTGTCAGACATAGAAAATTACAACCCACTGATTCAATAAATATAATTTTCTCAAGGAAATGACAAAAATCGATTTATAAGATGTCAAATACACATTAAAATGCACTAAAAAATACAGCTGCTTTGGATGCACTTTGCTTCGGCCAATCACAGTAAAGGGCGGGAACATTTTCAGCCAATAGAATTGCAGTATTCTGTTTTAGCCACCTGGTGGAAATACAGAGAAGCTTCCGTGAAATTCCACTGTCAAGTTGCCCAAAACCAGCTCTGGCCGCTGCACTAATAGTGTATTGCTGAGCGATGTGGTTTTAATTATTATCAGAGACTGGATTTTAATATAACTTGGTTTAAAACAAACTTATTGCAGATATTTGAGACTTCGTGCAAATTCATGAACGGCGAGATGCCAAAATTAGCAGTGATGGAATGTTAACCAATGATGAACTTGATTTTATTGTATTTCATCTTTTCTGTGATTGACTTTCAACTTTTTATACATAGTCATATTTTTCAATTTTTAATATTCCTATACTCTACATACCATTATGCCATATCTACTGTGCATGAGTAAATCATTTAAATGAGTAAATCATTCAAATGAGTAAAATCATCATATATGCTGCCCGTTTTATATATATTAGGCAGCACTTATTCGCACAAAATGATTCTTGTTTCATTTCTTGTCTTTTGAAATTAGTTTTGTTGTTGTTTTACTTCGAAATTTCTTTTTTTTTACCTAATAATCATTAAACAGTAAACGCAAAAGAAAATAAGCTTTTTGTTATACTAAAAACAGCTTATTATAAGATGGCTGCACATATATAAAAAAAAAAGAGAAAAAGAAGAAAAAAAAGAAGTTAAATGTCATTGATCATTGGGTACTATTGTATATATATATATATCCAGAACAAACGGCACTTTTTGTATTGTAAGTCGTTAATATAAAAAAAATAATATGTCTACGACGTATATTTGCATGGTCATTTATTGAAAGCATTGAAGTGTTATAATTACACCCTACAGTATTAATTGGTTCAATCATGGAGTCACTAGAGACTCCATGGTTCAATCACAGTCACTCACAGACTATATATACATGAAGTACCACCACCTAAAGATTTAATGTAAAATTTTGAAAAACATACCGCTCTGCTCATTATAGTTGTGCCCGTGGCAGTAGCTAATGCTAATTTTCCAGGCTGTCCAAATGTACTGGTATATTTGCTGTATGGATTTATATGGTTAACTAGGTAGTCCTTGAGATAATGATATCATTTTCCGATAACGGAATGAGAGCCATGCTGAAGTATGTCATGAATGACATCATTATATGGACTATAGTGCTAAGAATATTCATGAGCAATCATTTTTGCATGTCATGATTATTGGATGGATAGATAGATAGATAGATAGATAGATAGATAGATAGAGTGAGCGGCACTTCAATGATTCCTTGTGAGACTACCAATCATATATATATTTATACATATCTACATATATTTCTAAAAGAATGACAATATTCATTTTCTCTGTATATATATGGTGAATAAACGATTGAACTGGTAGATAGATGGATGGATAGACTTGGGAGGATTGGCATTTTCACCCCTAATGACCATACTTAATTACCTGCCTTAAATGGGTAATTTGGTAGTATTTGATGTCACGTATCACGCACATAATTACAAAATGTTTTGTAAAACCATGGAGTCATATTTGTGAATGTTTTCTTGGGCATTGACATGTTTTGAGATTCTAGGAGGCGCTTTGGATAAACCCCATTTTGGGTTTAAATCTGTCTGTATTCCAGATGGCATTTGAGAAGATAGATAGATAGATATTTATTTATTTGATGGGTACAATTACAAATTCCTACACATAAAATTCAAACATACAGAAGCAAACGGCCACACTGACACACACATACATAGTTAAATAACATATTGTCAAAAACCCACCAGGAGAACACTAGAGCCTACATAGGCTGTGATAGTGTCCACCTCGGGAAAAAAATGTTAAATTGAAAATTTAATTTATTATAATTATGAAGCAAAATAAAATAAAGTGATAAGTAATAATAATAATAATGGCTTGAATTACAATATTGTGTTAAAGGATGTTACAATACATGATATGAATGTAATGATAATGGAAAATAATGAGAGACAATGCAAATGAGATGAGATTTAAATTTGGCAGATATAGCAATTTCTTATCTCACAGATTAATGGATATTGATTGATTAAATAATTATGATATTTGTTGCAGAATGTATTTATTGAGTTATCAGAATGTTGTCTTATTGTCTGAGGCAAATGATTCCAGATTTTGGCAACTTTAACACTAAGTAGTTGGTTTTGTATATTATGGAATGCCGTTGGGGGTCTTAAGTTGTCTTGCTGTCTAGTAGCATAGTTGTGTCTGTCATTGACTGTTCTAAAGGTATTTATGAAATATTGGGGTAGGATAATGTTCATGCTTCTTAGGAAAAGTTTACAACATTGCATATTGAATAGATCATCTATTGTAAGGATATCTAGGGAATGGAAAATTTGTTTGCTATGAGAATTATATCTTGCTCTAATCACAAATCTAACTGACCTTTTTTGAAGAGTTTTTAAGTGTTTAATTTCTTTGGAGCGGGTGTTGCCCCAAGCCAAGACTCCATAGCTGAGGTGAGGATGAATTAAGCTATAGTATAGTGTTTTACGTATCTGGATTGGGACCAAGTTTTTAATGCGATGAATCACTGCCAAATTCTTTGCTATGACCTTGCTTTTATAAATAATGTGAAATTTCCAATTCATCAATTCGTCTATGAATACACCAAGAAATTTAATTTCGGTTACTTTTTCAATATTTTCACTATTAATTGTAATGGTGGGTATTGAGAGAAGTAATTTACGAGGTGTTCGAAAAATTATAAATTTAGTTTTTCCTACATTTAGTGATAATTTATTCATAAGTAACCAATGTGATATATTGTCTAATACGGTTTTGGCTACATTAATAAGTTCATCATAATTGTCGTGTTCTAAGAATACATTGGTGTCATCTGCAAATAATAAGAGTTTTGAGTTGCTACAGCTATTTATGATGTCATTGATGTACAATAAAAACAATAATGGACCCAAGATCGAGCCCTGGGGCACACCACATACTATTGGCAGTTTAGGGGAGATAGTTGACCCAAACTCTGTACACTGTTCCCTATCTGTAAGGTAGCTCCTGAACCAGTCGAAGGCCACCCGCCTCACACCATTGTGAAGAAGCTTATTCAGTAAAATACCATGATCTAGGGTGTCAAAGGCCTTCGACAGGTCCAGGAAAACACCAAGGCACCATTTCTTGTTTGATAAACTTTCTATTATTCTGTTCTGAAGTTCTGCTATTGCAAATTCTGTGGATAGGTTTTTCTGAAATCCATATTGAGAAGATGTTAATAAGTTGTTGGTCTTAAGATATTTATATAATCTGTTATACATGAGTCTTTTAATAATTTTAGAGAATGCTGGGAACAGAGATATAGGTCTATAGTTCTGAAAGTTCATATTGTTATTTGCTTTGTATATTGGTAACACTTTGGCTATTTTCATATCTTTTGGAAAAATACCTGTGCGGAAGGAGAGATTTGCTATATAGGAAAGATGATCAGCTATTGGGATACATGTTGATTTTAAAAGTTTAGGGCTAATTCCATCCATTCCCTTGCTGCTTTTTGGCTGTAATTTATTTATAATGGATAGAATTTCTATTGGGCTAGTGGGGGTTAAATTAAAGGAGTTAGGAGACATTTCTGGTTTGAAACAAAATAGAAAGCCAGTTAAACTTCAACTTGATAAAATCATTTAATAGCAATTACAACAACCTGTGTGGCTTCGTAAGTAAAATACATGTATAAACATCTCAAATGGAAGAATTTCACTCCTATTCTCGTACAATATTCTTATAATAATATGATGAGATACAGATAAGTATGTCAAATGAACCTAATTCCAGCCTACCATGCCCTAATTCCAGCCAACAAGGGGTCTCTAATCCAGCCATGGCTGTTTTAACATGCAAAAAGTGGCTCCTGTGACTGTGTTATGGGAGTTAAGGCCTAGATAATGTCTAAATTCCTTTTTTTTTTAGGTATATGTCTTGCACACAAATAATATAGATTTGGAAATGAGGTGATCAAATTGAAGCCAAATGTATACTATACAATTATGCAATAGTTTACACCCAATGTACAACGAGGCAGACAGGAGGAGTTTTACATAACATTTGAGGGTGTACATATCTCATGTCTCACGTTGTAACCATTGTGTAATTAATTGTTTTGTACCACTGAAATATTTTTATTGTCAGTTTGTTCTTTCATTTTTCATTGATTACGATTCACTGCAAAAAAGCTCTCCGTCTACATGTAGTAAAATAAATTAATGCCAATTACATATTTGGATAGGTCAAGAACTAAGCTTTCAAACAAAAAAAAAGTGTCCTATGGTGGAATTAAGACCAATGGCTGGAATTTGGTCACGTTTTTAAGCTTTTGACATGTCTGATTAGAAGTTGTTTATGTCTGATTAGAAGTTGTTTGGCGTCAATATAAATCAATATCTTTTACTCAATTATAAGCAAATGTTTTCAAATAACATACATTTTCAATTTCAATCATTTTATTGCCCCAAGTATGTCCAGGAATTACATTATTTTGATGGAATGGAACGTCACTGTGATCTGGGGCTGGAGTTTGGTCCATCCACCCTATATCTATTTCCTTGGGTGACCGCTTAAGACAGGGTTAACTTTTAATATCCATGGATTCCCTGATTGTAACTGTAATTCTATGGCTGAAAAAGTTCCTGCCCTTGACTCTGATTGGCTGAAGCAAAGTGCATCCTAGCAGCAGTATTTTTAGTGCATTTTAATGTATATTTGATCATTCAATTGATTTTTGTTATATATCCCTGAGAAAATTGTATTTTATGGAATCTGTTAGTTATTATCTTCTATGTCTGAAAAGCAAAATGAGTAATAAGAGAGGAAAAACTTATGTCTTGCTGGATTCAGTGCTGCTCAGTGAAAAGACTCTGTAGGTCATCCAGATCTTTAAGTGAACATCAACTGTCATTATTACAAGGATGAAATTTTTATACCGACTATCACTGCAAACTTTCAGAATGTAAATGATGTTGAATGTAGAATTTGGTGCTCGATGAAGCCACATACAAAGAGCAGAAAAGAGACCCAACAGCCAAAGTGCTGAAAACTATTATGAAACCTGAAATCTACTCTCCTCCAGCCTTGAGATACCGTAGTTCTATGGCCTGCCCAAATTCTTAAGGAGGCTAATTAATGTACCTCTAAGACCACCATCAGTATGGAAGACTTTCACGGAAGACTTTGAACAGAGGACTGTAATCTAGTTTTGGACATCCCATCAAATTTTGGGATAGATACATGGGTGAAATATTTTGCCTCATTCCTATAAGGACTTAATATAGGATTTCATCAAGAGCTAGAAAGCAATATTAGAAGAAATACCAAAGGAAAAAAAATTGACGTAACAGATCATTACTTTCAAGGCCATCTTTCTGGTTGGGGGAACCTGTCAGTAGCTGTCAGTGATGCTGGCCCTGGTTGAGGAGGATGACCCTCAACCAGGAAAGCTCGCACACAGCCAGAAAAGCTTGTCCCCAGGAAGAGTGGCCGGACCCCTTCACCAAACAATAGCCTGCCTATATTGCCAATCGTATAATCTCTGATTCATACCAGAGGGCGCAACGAATCAGCACTAAGCACATCTTACATCCAGCCCAGCATGATGAATTAATTCCGCCCAAACTTGACTAATCACAGGTTTGATATTTTTCTAGATGATATTTTGGGGAAATGTACCTAGGCCTTATAGCTTTAACGAGGGGTCCTCATGCATTGCATTGATCAGTGGACAAAGTACCCTGCCAAAACAAATTGTTCTGTCGAGGCTGGTGGTAGGATGCACTTGTTCAGATTATTTAGGTGACTTTTTACTTCAAAGCTCGCATTTATATACTGGTTTTTGCTTGTCGTTTAATCATGGGTATATAGACGTACTAGTGTTGCCACCTGGTAGTGAAGAGTAGAGCGCAGAGTGCTGCCACCTTAAGAATTGAAGTATTGGACTCACGAAAGCGAAACTTGAGATGTGCGCATTGCAGAACCTTGCAGGGCAGTGTATTGAGGGACGTGACAGTGTCAGTTGTAGCTGTTGATGTAGTGTAATTGACTGAATATCAAAGAGTTTACTCTTTGCTGAATAATAATATCCTGAGCCCGCGGTTCGAGAGGATCTAATTTGCATGACGGTTGGAAATCGCGACGTTTCCAAGAAGGAGGACCAGTGTTTCGCTGAAAACATCATTATGTGACCCAGTTGCACTTCTCATTCAATGCTCTTACGTCGATCATATGAGCAAGGTGAGATATATCTTAATCTGTATGTATTTGTTTTGGATTTGCAATGTGCACTTCGTTGTCTGCTCACCTTGACACAGACTGTCTTAAATTTAACTAAGTGGTATATCCTAGGGGTTATAATATATTATATTATATTCATGATCGCTTGGTTGCACATAGTTGTGACGGTTTTGTTGAGAGATCAAGGTCCTCCAGACACAGATAGACAAAGAGATTGAGTTACTTTCAACACACTGATACGTAGACTATATAGATATATAGGTTTGCAAATTGCATAGGCCTATCCTATATTTTACAAGCTATTATAAAAGGCATATTAACGAACATCTGATTGCGATGAAATCCATTTCGGGTGAATCTTATAGGGTGTGTATTGATATATAAATGCATACCTGGATGGGGTCTGGTCAAAGACCTTTAAAAGGGGTGTGTGAGGTGACAGATGAACATTTTTAGGGGTGAAGTATTTCGCTCGTCAGGCGCGGCAAGTTATAAGGGTGTTTACCATCCAAGGTATTTCACAGGATGGTTGAGGGAATATCTAGGTAGGCCTATGAAATGTGTCAAGTAGTCCTGATACCAGTATGTAGGTCTTAAACAGCTCTGAGTTGGGGGAGGGTCATGATATGAAAAAAAAAGAAAAGAAAAAAAAGAAACTAAGAACGCCTGTTTGTAATTTATTTTATTTGTGAATTAAGCCGCCGCCGTCTTCTTATAAAATATATAAGACCGTCAGGAGTGTGGCCCTCAGCAGAATAGCTAGTCTTATTTCTTCAAAAACCTAATGATGGCCAGGGGCGGATCTATTCTTACATTATGGTGTACACCATAATTTCTCGTATAAATGCCCCACTCCCTCAAAAACTTCGGGGGGCATTTCACCAGGATAAGTTAAGATCTCCAATATCCTGCTTCTTGGTGTCCAACAATGCCCTTCAAGGCTTGGAATAATAGAAGCCGTCCTCAAATAGTCACCCTGCTAAGATATCATCCGATAGAAGGGAGGGTCTTTATTGGAGTAAAGAAAGTACTATATGGATCCACAACTATATTTCTACCCAACGAATGTAACACAATGAGCTAGCTTTAATATCTCTTTTTTTAATTCTGGCTTCTGGACCTACCACACGATATATCTATGACTGATATAAGGTTTAACAATGCCAGATATAGATAACAAACACATACTCGAATTCTGTGAAACAATTAGGTCAATGACTGATAGGAGATTGGGATCTGTAACATACATAAATGTTATAGCAGTTTGCTTGATAACAATTTATGAATCTCTTTGAAAGATATGAAACACAAATCTTAAGACTGCATATACTATGTAATTATTTTTGTAAATAATGTCAAATGAAGAAAAGATATTTTGTCAAAATTCCTACTGTCCTGACGATTACAAAATCATGATAATTCACACAGGTGAGCTCTACATTGACCATAGTTTTAGCTAATTTTGGATTAAGTCCTTGGTTACCACTTCAAAGCTCATAATTGAACTTTTACCATGGATTTTACTGCAGTAGAACAAGCTAAACAACATAGTTTTTTCAGACGATTGACCACATGACCTTTTAGTACCAGAAAAGTTAAGCTTTTTGTTAGGGCATTGGTCTGCTTGAAAAGGGCTTAATTAATAATTTTTTCATGTCATTAAATATCAACTATCGACTATTATCGCACAAGTCTGGTACAAATCAGGAGCTACATAAGCACCCACATATTCAGCACGGAAGTCAAAAGAAGTTACGGCGGATTATACGTAGACTTCCATGGACTTCCGTGGATCATACCTAAACTTCCGTGGATCACATGTTGTGTACGTCGTTCTTCCGTACTTGTTTCGTGTCTCTTGCGACATAAGCCACGTATGATCTGCCGGATATCTGTCGCATATGCCAACACATACGTAGCTATACGTCAACGCCTAGCCATGCCCCTTTTTCACACACTTTGTGTCTACAGATCAACCACGGATTTTCCGTCGCTTTACGGCTATGTGAGATCTAGGCTTAAACGTGCCATGAAGCTCAGACCTCAGTGTGGTATAGGGGACAGTGTAACATATCTTTTGTTTGGTAGGCGTGACCGTTTTATTGTCAGCAATCTTTTATCTCCGTTTTAGCTTTACCCTGATTTTATTTTACTCTATTGTTATGTTTTTATATCAAGATCTTTATGTATATATTTATCTCTCCTTTTGGAGGCCGAATGAAACTCAAATCAAATCAAAAAAGCGATTGCCGTATGGTAACGTAGGTGCCCATTTATGGTTAGTGTCCTAATATGGTCAGTTCCAATTAAAGTTCATCTGCTGAGCAGTTACACCACTGAAGCAGAAGCATTTAAAACTTAGAGTCTTTTTTTCAACTTGCAAGGACAAATGGATTCAATATGTATACAATATAAGCCAAGAAATAGAGAGTGCATGAAAACCATGTTGGTCATCATATCAGGGTTTCTCTTCAAACTTGCCTGTTTTAAGCATTAATTTGATCCACTAAAAATCTGAAGAAGAAAATTTACAAAAATGTTTCATCTAATTTAGAGCAGAAGCTGTTTTACCAGGGGAAGATCATTCGTTAATATTGTCAATATGAAGTTACCTGTTTCAACAGGCTGTATCTTTTAATGATTACCTTGAAAATTGAAATCATCATACTTAACAATAGAGTCATAAGGAATGTGCAAAAGTGCTAGACTTTTATTAATAGCTCTCATTTTAAACAAGTACCTGACCTTAATAGGGCACCATACGCTAGTAATATTTAAGATATTTTGGCTGTTCCACCAAGTCCTATCTTTTACCATTGGTTTAGTCTAAATATGGTCAACTTTACAGTTGAATATTTCTCATCGAGATGCTCTCTCAGACACTATATTTATATCACCAGGTGAGATAACATATCTACTTTCTAGAATAAAATCATGGTGCTCTCGAGAAACGAAGCTGCTAGAGCCATAAATATTTGGAGAATTGAAAATTGAAAATATAGGCATGGAGACAAGAGTTGAATTGCGTAATTCATTATTACCTCCGCCAAGGTCTCTAGACAGTTTAGACTGGAACTAAAAGTGCCCCCCGTTCATTACAGTGGATTGCAATGAAATGTAGCCAGCCACTTGACAAAGTCTCCTGGTGATGTCACAATTTGCCATGCTTGAGTGGTTCCCGTTCAAGCCCACAAATACATATGGACTTAATTTCTCTGGTCTCAATTACAGCTCGTCAGTTGTGTTTTGACTAGCAAATTATTGGGTGAGCATGATCATTTATTGTGCATCAGAATTTAAAACATTGGAAATAAATTCAGTTCACTATGTTTTAAAATCTTATCTTTCACATGGCTGGTTATACAATTCATGTTGTGCAACTTTGATGTTCAATGAAATGATAATTAGCAATCCACCAGCTTATTTATAGCAGCAGACTACCAGGATAAAGACAGTTTAACCTATTGGGAAGGCACTCGTGCATGAAAAACTGTGACATGGCTGCCACACTTGGAATAGGACTGATGGCCTGTTGACACTTCAATACCATCTGCTGTAACATACAATAATTAAAAATGTGTAAATTACGCTCTGCTGATTATGTATCTAGTTTAAAATTACTCAGTGTCTGGCCAGCAAAAATGTGTCGGTTAGCAATGCTATAACTTTGTACAAAACAACATTTATGGATGTAGGTTTTTCTAATACAGACCGAAACATATATTTCACGAGGCTCAACCAGAGTTGCGATCACAGGTCAAGAGTTTAACTCGCAAATTATAATTTGGAGGTCGAGGGTTGAATCTACCTTGGCATGAAGCGCTTCAAATCAAGGCAGGCTATGTACACTGGAACAATCATTTGGTGTTTAAATTATTGGATATATAATCTATGGTTCATACATCACGTAGTTGTAACAGAGTGGCTAGGAATCAAGGAAAACCTAGAAAATGATTTTCAGATTTGCCATTAGGGAAAATTGAGGGGATTTGAGAAGAAACATTTTGAAATAGGGTTTACTTAGACTGGCCTACTGGACTCATTCAACTGGCTTTCTCTGGTGAAACATCACCCGTAGATCAATGTGTGCTAAATTAATGACTGTTTTCTCAAAGCCACAACACTTACCTTTAATTATATTGATATTACCAGGTTTACTGTGCAATATTCTACACAGTTCTGACTACTTAATTCGAACAAATCCGACAGATGAATAAAGCCGTCTCCTACGCAGACCCTCTGCAGTCATTGCAGCTGGGCAAAGGGCGATAACCTAGGGGTCTGCCAGATTTCAGACGGAGCAACAATCCTGGTAGGGAAGCAAGGATTTTAACTGTGTAGATAAGATTATTTCTACCATAAGAATAGAATACCACGTCCCAGTTTACTTAATAACATGACGCAACATCATATTTGGCAATATGCAAAGAACTATTTTGTTCTCCGCTTCATTAAAATCAACGGGCGCAGTAATTGACCTAGATTTGGCGCTGTTGGAGCAATGCTGCGAAATCACATAGTCTGCGAATAACGTATGTGACATGTTCTTGTTAATTTCCACTGCCCACAGGCAGCCATAACGAAGTTTTCATTGAAGTACATGACGTAATTACTAGAAGGCACTCATGGTGTTATGTGGTCTACTTTTTACAGAATTTGATTGGTTCTAAACCATGGCCATCGGTACACATGACAGATTATGACCTGCCTTCCATATATCTGGGTCACCTGACTGATCATGTGACTTAAATGTGTGAAAAATGCTATATATGCATGTCAATCAAATAAAGCAAATGGTCAGAAAATGTCCATAGGGTTAAGCAACAGATATGTGCACACTACACAGGTGCAGTCTCCTACGCAGACACTATAGCCCTGAGGGTCTGCCAGATTTCGGACGGAGCAACGATCCTGGTGGTGGAGTAATTTCTACCATAATAAGAATACAACAGCACATCCCAGTTTACTTTATAACATGACACAACGTCAGATTCGGCTATATGCAAAGAACTATTTTGTTCTCCGCTTCATTGAAATCAATGGGTGCAGTAATTGACCTAGATTTGGCGCTGTTGGAACAATGCTGCGAAATTACATAGTCTGACACAGGTGAGAGGAGACAAGCATGGAAATGTGAGCATCAAAAAAATTTGAATTTTCCCCTTAGCCTATGAGGAGGATCTTCTAGCCTGGAACCAGCCACTTAGGTCCAATGCCAGGAGGCTGGCCTAGAATTTACTTGGAGAATCTGAGATTGCTGCAGATCGCTGGTCAGCACACTGCTCATGAGAATAGGAATTTCCAGGTTTCCAATTTTTCATGCGATTAGCCATTTCCGAGAGAAGTATCGAAAGTGTGATGTATTGTTTTCAGTTGATAGGTCTTAGGTGAGTCAACTTGGCGCAGTGGCAGTACCGTAACCAATGAGATTCAACGAATACAGGTCGAAACGTCCGATAACCGAAACGCCCGATTCCCGAAACGTCCGAAATATATATATATTTTTTTGCTAATGTTTCCTTGTCTGAAAGCACACAATGTTAGTGTGACAGACGAATAAAATATACATAACAATAACAATGAAGTATTGTTATGTACAGCTAATTTTTATTAGATGAACAACCCAAAAAAGGAACAATAAATAAATAAATCATCTCCAGCAGGTATCGATACGTTGGTCAATTTGGTGTCATCTGTACTTGGGAAATCCTTCTTCTTTTTTTTTTTATTACTTTATTCCCTAATCCACTACAATTGGATATTTCCACCCCTGTTAAGTTCAATTGATGGGGATTATATTTCATTAATTAGCAGTTGATTAAAGTCAATATTTTCTTTAAACACAAAACCGTTATATTAATTGAAATCGGGAGTTTTTTTATTTATTTATTCCCTTATTCCATAATCCACCACAATTGGATATTTCCACCCCTGTTATGTTCAATTGATGGGGATTATATTTCATTAATTACCAGTTGATTAAAGTCAATATTTTCTTTTAAACTTTATTTGAATATGAGGTGTTTTTTTATTGTTATGATACCTTTATGACTTCATAAAAATAATTTTACACTGGTCTAAAAACATTATTTATGTATTAATAATGTATTTATCAGAAGTTATGTTATAATTATTTATCAGATGTTTATAAGTGAAATGAACACCAAATTTATATAACTAGGTATTCAACTACTCATGACAAATTCCTCAGATTCTGAGCATTCAGAGTCTGTCTCAAATGTCAAGAAATGTTGACTAGAAGTGAAGTTATCAATATTTTCATTTCATCGACGAGGGTACGACGGACGGTGGGGGGCGCTGGCCGGTCAGCGGATTCATTGCCGATTGGTGCGGTCAGCTTTAACTTTAATTAAAATCACTAAAACAAGGTCTTGCTCATCAAATCTCATGTTAAACTACAGACAGAACTTGTATGTCAAAGAAATTAAATGAATATTTAACAAACTATTGCGTAAATGTACATAAAACCGCAGAAAAAGTATTTTCGGACGTTTCGGACACCTTTCGTTCGTTGAGGGAATCGGACGTTTAGGGAATCGGACTTTACGGATTTGGACGTTTCGGTTTTCGGACGTTTCGAACTGATACCTTAATTTAATCACAGTTTACCAGACTTGGTACGTCATGTTTTAACTTGATTTCATTGGCTATCAACAGATAAATCATCATGCCCGTACTGAACCGGGCCATTGTTGTGGCTGAGCACACTGCCCAGCTTGCCATGCCGCTATATTTTGATTAATGGATTGGACTTTTTTCAAAAGAAGGTCGGGTCATGGATCAGGTCACTGAAATACATTTGTAGTTCCAATAAATCAGATAGTCCAGAAGCTGTGGTCAGATTTTTCACCTTCGTTAACCCAGATTGAGTCAGCTTCATATTGGTCAAACCACAGGCCCATTCCAGGGGACACAATACTGTGTCTCGATATGCCAGCTCCACTTGGAGGGAAGCCTGTGGTCAAACATCCAACTGTCACTGAACTTGCGGAACATCACTGAGTTGAACCAATCTGCTGGGTCTCCAAACCTTAGAGCATCCATGTTTTGCCTATGCTGTGAACCAGACCCATGCATTCCGTCCATTATGCAGTAGGCATTCTTCTCTTCATTTGAACTTGGAATTAGTGGCAAAGCCAAGCTGCCATGCAGGATATGATAATAATCATAAGTAGAAAACCCCAAAATATTTTTTCAAATCTTCCTGACACTAATTAGGGCCCAAATTATGAGCCTGTTCATTTTTACTGATGATAACCAAGTTTTGTGCTGATAATGCACTTAATGACGGCTGAGCAGCAGGTGACCAGCACTTATTTTTTGAAGAGTAATACCCACAGAATTATTTTGGCATACTGGTTGCTTTTGTTCTGAATAAGATGTGCCCCTGTCTAGATAATGTAATTCATTCATTCATCATCCAGAAAACAAGGGAGACTCAGTAGATTTTCTGTTGCGACACCTAATCGACAGAGCAAAGTTGAACATACTAACGGAGTCATTGTTACAGCTGATGGTTTCCACAATATCAAGAAGGCTTTGAGATCTCAAGGCAGTCGTCACACTCAGTAAGCCAGGCTCGCCAGGCTAGTCCACTCCAGACAGAGTGGTTCTAATTCAGTGGCCTGCTTAATCTATATGAGCCTATTAAACACTCATATGCACAAATGGAAAATGACCTAGCTGTCATGATTAACCCTACTGCTCTCCACCAATTACAACAGGCTGATTTTCTTCCATAAAAACCTGAATATGAGTGAAGAAATTTCTGTGTACGTGGTTAGTGAAATGGCAGTATTGTTGGATCTCATCAAGTGCCAAGTAGTTACTCTTTCAGCTCCCGAGTTAAAAATCTGACAGCAAACTGATATTAAGAAAAACGCAAACAAAAAGGTCAAACTGTAAGGATAAATTTAAGACCACGTATCTATGATTTCTGTTTTTCCCTCACCATGAAGACCCGACTCACCATAGGCGAGGTCACTGTAGTGCAGAATTAACGACCATGAGAAATAACGAATTCATATTAATTTAAGCAATTCATATTAACGTAATGAATTCACAATATAAATTAACTGCATTAGCCAACCGGGACTTTGAACAGTCAGTAGAATCAACAAATGGTATTGGTCACCCCAAACACGTTTTCCAACATTTATGAAGTAGATGAATATGTGATTTTTTCATCCTTATTTTAAGGTACATACCTAGCTATCCAAAAATATACATTTTGAACATCAGTATCATTCATTATTTCCTATAATCCAAAATAGTAAATTGTTATGATCCATGTATACACTGGTGCTGAAGTCCAATTGGGCCTTAACTGCCGTGTATTATTTATTAGCTTACTAAATACAATTAAGCCACAAAAAGAACCTATCAACTCAAACGCATGCAATAACTAGGATTCTGTAACAGTTACTTGGCTTCACCTATTGCACAGGGGTGATGCATGGATATAACTGTAAATGCAGTAATTTTAAATAAGTAAATCATCCAGTGACATCTGATGCATTAGGGTCAGGGCCATCTCTTACCCTAACCTTAGCCATAATCCCAACCCTAGCCATAAGGATGAGCTGTAAACATGTCATAGGGTAGCTGTGCCTGACGTGATTAAGATAACAATCATGCTAACATCTTCCAAATTGAAGATTAGACGTATTAATCGATGGTCATTTCCAACTTTCTTGTAATTTGAAAAACATGAAATTTTCAAGGTTGGGCGATCTTTTTCACTGAGTGGCCTACAATATTGTGTTATAGCTTATTGGAACGGGCATTTGTCTAAGAATAAACTTTCTGAATATCCTGGTCTCATCTCTGTAACTTAATAAGGACCAGATCTAGGAGTGATTGATGTTAGGCAGCTTTTTATGACCTGTGACCTTGACCGATTGACCCTGTGACCTAATTTCATGTGTCTGTAGGACTAGTATAGAGTGATAACTTATGCCTGTGTGAGTCAAATCAAAGCATTCTTTCTACATGAAATTAATTAATAAACAATTTCACTTTCATGAGGAATGAAGACCTTGAATTTGACCTTGATATATAGGTCAAACGTCAAAATTGATAGCAGGTTCTGAAAGCTCACATGCTTAGCATTTGTCTAAAGTGAATATTGATATTTTCATTACAAGCTCATTCCTAAGATATTTTTTAGATTTTTTGAAATTTCACACTTTAACGGTCCAAATGTCCTTGAAAATGACCCCCAAGGTCAAATTTGACATTTGAATTGGGGGTTTTGGGTATATGTTTGGGGTAGTTTACTGTGTAGCATGTCATCAGCTAAAACCAATATTTCATGGGTAATACCACATATCCACCATTTTTGGTGAATTTAAAAAACTTAAAATTCCATATTTCAAAAACCGGTTTGACAATTGCTAAATTACTCCTTTCAGACCTGGATATAACTATTGTGCAACTTTTGGCACCATAACTGTAAATCTATGTCTTCTGGTATTCTCAAAACCATCCCGACAAATTTATTAGTAAAGTAGAGAATCGGTTGACCTGAAACTTGACCTACTTTTAAGAAACTGGGTCAAATGTCTTCAGAACTAATGTATAACCTCGGATATGAAAGTATTTGACATTAACATCATGATTACTTGAGATGTTTGATTGAAATTTTGTAAATTTCAAATTCAAACAGCTCTGTGACCTTGAAAAATAGGTCAAGGTCAATGACAAGGTCATCCAAGACTCCTTCCATGAATTGTTTGGGAATTTTACCGAGAGATTTTTCTGGGAATAATAATAAGAATCTTATCAAAAACCAAGAGTCTTCACATATGGTATTAGGTGAAGCCTAATAACTATTACAAATTTCAAAACAATTCACCAATATTAAAATGCTTCGGGCTTCTTATCAAAACTTTAATGCTGGGAAATTTCCCAGGATTTTTCCATTCTTGGTTATCCAAATATAACATTTCCCATTTTCCGGTTCCGGGAATTTAAGAAAAACTAATATTTAGTTTCAATGGAATGCTGGACACGGAGTAAAGACACTGGTTTGGTCCCACAGTGTGCTCTGGGTTCAATTTTCATGCCTTGGTTGGCATAACTAATCTGACAGTAGTAAATGATTAATATATGTATACGCAATAATAAGACTGAAAAATAAAATCTCATTATTTAAAAAAAGTCAACAATGAACATAGACTGTGGGCATTGATAATGCCGCATTATCTCATCCATACTTCTGCCTCTAGCAGCATGACAAACAAGCTGACTTAGATCTACAATAGCTTGCAAGTCCATCCGATTATTCAGAGATCAGAATCCGGCCAGCATATTGATCCAAGCCATGTTCTAGTGCCATAGACTAGCTGTTCCAGCTAATAAAATGATATCCAGGGTCGTACCCTCAAGGTTCTCTGTCATTGCACTCACTTCTCTGTAGTGTTTTGATACGGTTGGAATCCAGCCACTGTTTTTGGAGCAAGTGAGTGGGTCCCAGAATGGTCTAGAACTGAGCCACTAAGCGTGTAGTCGATCGGTTATTGAGCAGGTTTTGGAAATAACGGCCCTGTCTTGAGAAATATGGCAAACAAATGGCTATTTTTGCAGGAATTTCAACAATTTTACGGCTCCTGGCCTTTAATGCAGCCCTACTTTAGTGCCCCTGGTGGCGCATATAAGAACTAGCCTACTGAGCAGAACCCTCCTTGACAGAGTTAGGTTCCTCTCCCAAACAGTGAAGATTCTGAACTGTTTAACACTGACATATGACTTTGGTGACCTCTACATGTCATTAAAACGTCCATTTAATCATTCATTCATTCTGGAATGGAGTGGTAATGTAACTGAACGAGCAGCAACTATCCCGAGCAGCAAAAATAGCGGGAAATGACGCGAATTGGATCCCACTGGATCCGAACTTGTCAGATACCAAGAACTGGACAGATTTGTTCAGTTTACTAGTTGGGACAATTGACCATGCATGTGACTTATAAATATGTTAATTTCACTTGAGCTTTGTGGAGAACATGTCACCAAATGTGCCCAGGGTAAATTGTGTTAAATGCAATTAGAACTTTACCATGTTTGACATCCATCTGCTATAATCATATGATAATTAAATTTAGCTACAAAAATTCATTCAGCAATTCACAATTATTCAGTGTGTCTTTTTTCTATAAATGCTTTTTTTTTTTTTCCTTCTTTGGTTACTATATAATTAATTTTAATTGTTAAACATAATAGGGGATCCATCCAGCCTTAGGTAATGGTATTTTGTAAATACCCGGATATATCTCCTTATATTTATTATTATATCACATTGCATTTATTTATACTGGTAAATCAATGTACTGGAGTGTTGGGAAACAATAAAATGTCTAAAATGCCTGAAGCCTCAACATTTTCTAAACTTGTTTGTTTTTTCTGTCATGAGAGGCGTCAGGTATAGTTAGGACTGTTATTGCCTTAATTGGCATAAAAAGAAATTTACTCATAGTAGAGTCATACCTGCCTCATGCTGGCTACGGCCCTGACATTTTTTTAAACAATAAGTACGTTGTGGTATTTCATGGCTGAGAATGCTATTAATACGATTTACAAACATGCTGAATAGCATACATAAAGTTCACAAACCTACGCACACTAGAGAAGTATTATAACGAACTGGTCTCATATGTACTCTGTTTGCTTTCTTCGAAAAGTTTTGACAAGGGATGCTGCCAGAAGGCCATTCTTAGTCCTGTTTGATTTGTAAAAATATTTTCTTGTCTTCAGTGATTTCCATGCGCCTAGGCTCACATTTAAATAGTCACAGTATATAAAGGTATGCACTGTAATTGTTTTTGTTTTAAATTTAACACCATTTCAACTGATGCCTGGGATCGTTTTTCAACGTTAGGGAAGATAAATATTAGCGAATACAATGATAGTTCCTATTTCTCAATTGCCTGTTAAAAGTGACTGTCTTGCCATGAAATTCAAACGTGATCCAATGATAACTAGATAGAACTCAGCCATGGCAGCCACGCTTGAAAACTTTTCTAGGTCCCAATTTTTTTTAAAGAAGTAACTTGTCTGTTATGTGGTTATGCATTTTAAAAGAAGAACGATAGGAATGTTATGACTATTTATGTTGTATATGAGAGAAATCAGAATGCATGGTAATTGGCTAATTGCATATTATAGGGGACATATGCCTATAGTGAAATGGGCACTACTGCCTTGTATTAAATATAATTCGATTCAGCTATTTTCTTGTATATATGTTATGTATTCATTTTTAACAATGAGTTCAAGAAACCTGTTTGCAGTTGTATAGTAGCTCATATGGCATCTGTTACATTTTAACCCCCGTCGATGAAATGAAAAAAGTAATAACTCCACTTCTAGTTAACATTTCTGGACAATTGAGGCAGATTCTGAATGCTAAGAATCTAAGGAATTGGTATATATATAAATATAAATATTGACTTTAATCAACTGCTAATTAATGAAATATTAGGGATAAGGGAATAATAAAAATAAAACTCCCGATTATTATATTATTAATAATCTTTATTGCAGACACACACACATACATTAGTTACAATATATGGGGGTCCATATCCTTCTAATAACTACCTAACTACCTGACTACTGAGTATCATTGTATGGCGCTGTAATATGGATTTTCATTTTAGCTCAGTCATAAGTGCAAAAATTAGCTTATTTCACTATAGTCTGCAGCTGCATTCATAGTATCTGGCTTTTTTTTGCACCTGTTTACATAAAGTCAAAATCTTGCCCGTGCATTTTAGCCAAATTATTTATGCACAGAAGATGAATGCAACATGTACGCCAAATAATCATATGAGGTCGATCTGTTTGCTCTCCTTGCACCTTTTTCTAATATATGCAAATTTTTAGAAAATCTTTCGGATTGAAGTGTTGCACATCTGCTCTTTCTTGACTTATTATAATTGATGATCTAATTTCTCTCATGTCTTTTCTTTTTCACTTTTTCTCTATTTTCGAATCTGATGTGATTGATGAACTTGTCACAGCTGGCTCTGGTGCAAAAATCTGTGAAGTTATTCAGCTAAGTGGGTTCGAGTTAATGATCATTTTTGGCAAAGGGACAAGTGGCTCTAGCTGATTTTCCTTCTGTAAATACTAATGGAGAAGTGTTATTACTGGCTGTTGACACTGTGATGCAGTGCTCTTATTTTCACAGTTGCTGTGCTGCAGCTAACTTGATTGACCGTAATGATTTTGCAAGCCTCATGCCTGGCCTGACAAAGGTCTCTCATCCATATTTTATGACACGGGACATCTGAGATGATTTGCAAGATCTAGGTACACGCATTTTTCAGGTCAAATGAAATGTGATTGCAGTGTTGTATGTGTGGCAGCTTGTCAAGGGTAGAAGAAGCTGTGTACATGCCAAAAAAAAAAAAAAAAAAAAAGGAAGAAGATGGTTAACAGTGAAGGGAAAAAAGACTTGTAGGGGAACACAGAGGATTTATTAAGAACACAAGTAGCCACTCCAGGCATAAATTGGCCTGTGCCTGTGGCGTTAGGGCTGTACAAGTGTGAAATAACAGACGTAATTGCATGATTTGACGTTGTTGAAGCTTAGTGACATCCTGTTGCTATGACGACCACTTGTTGCTTGTTTGCCTGCTGCAGCTGCTGAGCACTGCTGTTACTGCTGCTGCTGCTGTGGTAGAATGATACTGGTCCTGACATGACAGTGCTTGGCTGACTGTCACGGCTGCTGCTGATGCTGCTGCTGCTGCTGATGCTACTGCCGCTATTGCCACAAGTCTGGGCCAGCTGTTGCTGCCTTTACTGCGCTACACAGTGACACTGCCTGCTGTGTGCTTGCATCAGTTGCTGCTACTGCTGCTACTGCTGCTGCTGCTACTGCTGCTGCTGATCACATCCTCAGCATGACCAGAGCAGAACAAGAGCTCAGTAGAGGAAGCTCACCTGCGTGCAGTGTGACGCCAGGCCATCAGGCTGCTGCTGTTTGCCGCTCGCACAAGTTGCTGCTGCTGCTCATGTTGTTGCCTCAGTGATGTACCATCTCGCCACCTCTTCTTGTGGCTATCTCAATTGCTGGAAGATAAGATAGGAGATTCTTCCAACTATTGGTCTCTTCTCCAATGTAGGTGACCATCACTGTGCTGTCATCAGTGTTGGAGCTGCAACGATCTTCATTTACCTCCAGGTAAGCGAAAAATGATAAGGGAAAGTAGAGATGTAGTTGTCATCATCTGACAACCCTGGTGTAACTATGTACTGCCTACAGAAAACCCTAGTAATCCGTTGATAGATATTGAGATAACCTCAGTGTTTTAGTTACGAGGGGAAATGTTTCGTAACAGGGTGTCTTTATTGTTGGACACTGTACAAAAAGGACTTCAGCTGTAAATGTATCGACCATCGTTTAGATATGCTGTTCATAACATGACACTACCAGGTTATCCGCTAACACATCTGCTCCAAGTCTTGTTTTGCGTGTGTGTGTGTTTTTTTTTGTTTTGTTTTTAAATAAATCTATTGCTCATTAGATCGAACTTGCAAACTTCTTGCATTTGGCTCATAAAGCAGCTGATTTGATAATATAATGCAAAGTGAGCGTCTTTTGTGTTGGATTTCAAGTTTACCTGTTTGTCTCCCGGCGAAATTAGATGCTTGGTTGTAGCTGCAGGAGAGCTGCGGTTGCTGCTGCTGCAGGCAGGTGGTTGGGCTTGCCTAGCAGTACACGTATTTTCTCCTTTTGCACATGACATCCTGCTTTTGCATCAACACGGTCACACAAATATTCTTTCTTTTTTTGTGTATACACGTCAGTGATACTTTAATATAAATTATGTGGGGGACAAAATAATTTTGGAGCCAAAAATAGCCCAGTTTTTGAGTTCTAAGCAACTTTTTTTTTTTACATATTATTATCCAAGTAATAATTACCAAGAATTCCAAATGATATTTTTCCACTGAGTCAGAACATGAAATCACTTCAGGTCTTCTCTGATAATCCAATTTCAATCCCTATTTTGCTGCTACAGTTTCCAGGTTTTATGAGAAACTTGGTAAACAATTCAAAGGATACAAAAGAATTACAACAAATCTCAAAGGAATAACTATAAACAATCAAACATAAAACAACTATATGATTTGTCAAACTTTGTTTTGTCATGTTCAGTTCTTTATAAATGTCAGTTGCCAACTGAGAGCAAAAAAAAAAATTCCTCTTCACCTAATTATTACAGGGATAATAAACAGAAAAATTTTTGGCAAATGTTAATGTGTGGTTGTCATTGCACAACTGAGCATTAAGTTGGCCATCTTTTTTTATGCCTGTTTGTCATGTCTGTGTCGTCATGAATCATGGTCAGAGAAGACGTTCAATGCAGATTTTTGCCGGTAGTTTACCTAATGACCAATTAATGGCAATTATGCCAATAATTTACCAATTATTGTTCACAAAACAGGTATATAGATATTATAGTCCTACTTTCACATTTGTTAATTATTCAATAATATATCTATTACAGGGTAACACAATTACCACACAACTGGTATGTTTTTTTTTTGATGGATGGCTTGTCAGTCACCGTCTGCACTGTGTATTGACCTGTGTGTTCTAATTTATTATTATGGATAAATTGAATGAGAAAAGGTCGCAAAGTGGTAGATACCAGTTGCGGATAGTAAGTGAATACAGATAATACTTTTTATGTATTTGTTGTCCATTGATAATAAGAGCTCTGTGACATTTATTTTTTTGGATCTTGTTGCCAATTGATATAGAACATTATAGATGAAATTTGAAAAAATCCAAACTCCCTGTCTCTGTATCCGTTGTTTTTGCACACACAACCTTTCAAACGGCTTTGCTGACAAACGTGTCTAATTGTAAACTCTCATTAAGTATTCAGGACAGTGACCTTTATGTCGACCTTAAGCTTTTGAAGTCTAATCTCGAAATGACAACTGTCTGTCAAACACACCTGGCCTAGATGATGGTGTAGAAAAAAAAATTGATTTTTATATTCGTTAACCCGTGCAAGCTTCCATTATTTCCAATACACAGGAATTTACGAGTCCCGATTGCCTTGACTGCAAAGTCAGTTTTTAACACCTCCAAGTGCTTCATCTTCTTGACGACTACATGTATTATTTTAAAGACCAGGGGGGTGGGGGGCTTTGCAAGGCCAAGGGTGTTAAGTTGTGTTAACTTTACACTATGTCAAAGGCTCGACTATCAATGTATAAAGGAATATCTTATAGGGGAGGCCTGGGTCCTGTTCCATGCATTTAACTGACACAATAATTTGACTTGCTCTGTTTTAACTACGGTTGCTACATTTGAGGTTGCAAAATTCCCGCATTTCAATTTATGTGATCCAAGTCGTATATCGTGTGTTGATGTGCCAATTGCAGAGGATATGTGACTGGCACTTTTTTTGACAACACTGTTCTCTGAATTTGCGTTATAGAGTGCCTAGCATATAATTGAAAATAACTTCCCAAGTCCTCCTGTGACGTAGATAATTGCTTTGTTGTCTGAAAACTGGCCTCTCTGACATTGGCCTGTTTACACTATACCAAATTGGTATATCCGGGTAATACTATGCCAAACTAGCTCATCACTAGGTTAAAATTAATACGCCCAATCAGCCAATAACAGTTGTCTTTTTGATTGACAGCTTACCTGTTAAACCATGACAATGTTTTGTTTGAAATTGCATTGCTGGTCATTCAATTTGAATCAGGATTACTAATCTCACTTAAATAATTAGTGTGAGAGTGCTTGTTAAAAAATTTTAAATTATGAATTTGCTTTCTTATCAGATAGATAGATAGACATATATATATATTGATAGACATAGATATATATAGATAGACATGGATAGATAGAGATAGACATAGATAGATAGACATAGATAGATATATAGATATAGATAGATAGATAGTAGTATCAGGCACCTCCAATTTAATCCAATGTCAGCTAGGGATGAGCCTATCTTATCCTATCCTTCCTGTCCTATCCTATCCGTGTGGATAGGATAGGACAGGAAGGATATCCCTAAATTAATTATGACCATCAGTCATACCCTCATCCTTTCTGAGGAAGTTTTTATTGAGTTGCGCTGTTTTGTTTAAGGTGCTTTAAGTTAAACCAAACATCATGGTTGGGTAATGATATGTTTGACTACCAATAGCAAACAATTGGTCTACTTAAGCTCAGAACTATTTCTTGGCACATTTAATCCTGACCCAGGACCCAACCTTCTTTTGGTAATAGTTCAATCCCATAATCCCATTATAACAGTGATGGGAATGGCAAGCTGGCCAGTGTGCAGTGAAACAACTGTCGAAAAAGCTATTGAATTTGCTCCACTAGCCAAGAATTTTGACCAACATTTTGACCTAAAATGTTAATTACTGTGTTTATAAACATTCAGGGTTGGCTGTGAGGTATTCAATGTGAGACCGGGGCTTTTGGAAGATTGAAAATGTTTGCATTGTTTACCAGGTTAAACCACTTTTTGGCTAGGCAGTTTAATTGGCCTATTAAAGTATATGGTGACCAACTGACACATTAGAGTGAATGTATGTTACCATGTACCACGTCAAGGTATTTTTAAAATGTGTGATAATCCACTTTTAATGAAAATTTAAATACAAAAATGTACCATGTAGTGAACATATTGAATTAATCTGCTAAATTATTGTCTTTTTGCTGTTTTAGTGGGAGATTAATACGAGCTGTCGTTCTAGATGTAGGTACTCCAGCATCAGAGGTGTTATTGCACCTTTATTTCCAGATGACAATATGCTTTTCTTCAAAGTGGATATAATAGTTAAGGTGACCATTCCTGTAGTGCCCGAAATTCTGGAAATAAAACAGAAAATCGTTAAATGATCATTGAGCAGCCGCTGTTAATTATTTAATTTTTCAACACATTGCATTAATATAGCATAAATTTGGTGATTAACAGTAAAACTTGTGGTATTGACTGCTAATTGTGCACATGATTAAGCCGATGCCGTGTTTGTAGAATGCACCTGTTGTGATCCACTGGGATGGACTTCTCTTTGCAAATAACCTATCATGACTATCGGAGCATGCAGTTCGTGAAATGTCGGATGGTGGCATAAACTGGCTGTTGTTTATTACCATGCTTTGTCATGGCGATGTGTGAGATGTCAACGTAGATGGACTTTTTTTATTGTCATAAGTCATGCATAAGTACTTGTCACTGTTAGTGTTGCTTTGATATTTTTGGTCATGAATAAATCCAGCGACACAGGTCCAACATTTTGAATATTCCATAGATCTGCATATGGATGCTTGAGTGCAGGTGTAACTGGGTATTGCAGTATGTCGTTTGATACACGAAAACACATGTTTTGTAGAGATAACAAAAACAGTTGTTGAGAGTAACAAACTAGAATACTAAAAACACAGATTATGAGAGATATATAAACATTTGCAAATAATGAGATATATATAGCTAGGTGACTACTTCGGCAGCTGTGTTTAAAAGAATGAAATTGGATTTGCAGCAAGGTTGGAGAAAGTTTTACCTGACTGAGGCGTAGTGTGTGGTCTTTGTTGGTGGACTGCACGGCTTTTCCAGAGCAACGGCATGCATCTAGGCTTCTTTTAAATTAAATCCAGCCTAAGCCACTGTGGCTGAAGCAGTCCCAAATTTTTTTTGCCACAATAGAGACAGTTTAGCCACCTTTATATGAAGCAGCTTTCATAAGTTTCTAATTCCCAGTCAAAAACATAGGAGCGTCACTTTCTCTTGTGTACACTTAAAAGGCATTTTCGCCACTAAGTTAGACAGATATTCGCCACACAAGCATTTATTTTAGCCACAGTTACATACATTTTACCAAGAGGACTGTGGCGAACGTTTAGTGGAAGCCTAGTGCATGGTATGACAAAGAGAATAGGGCTGCCCACAGTTTTTGATCAAAAGCAGAATAAAGGCACTGTGGAAGTATTGTGATGAGCTTGCACAGGATGGGCTTGGTGATTGGGAGGAGCTGTGGTCTAGATGATCTGGTGCTTTTATTCTTCAAGCCCTGGACAGCTTTTATGACGATTAAGGCAGTGGATGGGTCATGCTGTTGATGTAGTTAGTGGATAAATGAGATGGCAGATGTATAAGTTTTTACTGTTCTGTATGACACAGCAAGGCGTGATCTCCTAATTTGCTTATGTAAAAATGAGATGAACAGGCTGACAGTGACGGGGTCCGCTGGGAAAGGTGAGGATTGATGTGGAGTGTTTGCGGCAAAAGAGTAGAATACGTCCCAGTTGCATTTGTAAATGTTTGCAGTGCTTTGCTTCAGGGAAGCTGTGAGGAGATCCCTAAGATCAGCTTCAAGTTTTCTGGCTTGAGTTGTGCGGGGACAGGTGTTGCCATGAGAGACATCCCATATTGAGTTCGGGGTTGACCATCTGCCGAGAAATCAAATCACACCATGTGTTATCAATTCCAGGTGAATGTGCGGCTTGTGGAAACATTCTGTTTTGGGGAAGTAGAAGAACTAAAGGTCGGGGGATGGACATAATTAAAGGACATTTTGATGTCTGTTTATTAAGGACATGGACCACTGCCTGGTTGTCTGTGTAAAATGTGATATGTGAGCAAGTAACAGGTAAACGGGATAAAGTTCCAAGACTGCAATGTTGAGGTAACGCCAGTCGGAAGGGGGGGGGGGGGGGGTCAGCTCCATTTGCAATGTCATTGGTGCCATACTCAAGGATGACAAATGATGGGGCATAATGGCGGAGGTCTGTATCTGGGAGGGAGAAGTTTGGGAGGGCGACTCGAGCACCAGTTTTACCGACAAACTTTAAGTTGGAGAAGGTGCTGTTAACATGGAGAAGGGATGCAAGCCTCTGGGTCTAGATGCAGGGAATAAGTGGTCTAAAGTGCCAGTAACAAAGCTGTGGCCGATCACCCTGCCTGTGAGACCACGAGGCATGGTTGCAGAATGTAAACAATGGGTTCTCACCCTGTTTTGCGAAGTATCAGTCAACCAATGGCAATGAGCAGTGGTTGCAAAATTAATGAGATCTGAAACTATTAGTTTTCGCAAAATGGGTACTCTCCATTGGCGCCCCGTTGGCAGTCTTAACAAAACACCTGTACAAAGGATGAGCTGGATCATCGAGAATCTTTTCTCCTAGTGCTAGTACTCTAACATGGTACATGTCATCATTGTTGTTGTTGACACTATCAGTTCTCAATAGTCTTTGACACACTTTTTGAGGACGGATTTAGTCAGTCTAATTTATGAATCCAAAAATGCACTACTTGCATTGAAGAACATGACAAAAATTTGCGTATTTATGTCCATCTTCACTAGAGATCTGATACAATACAGTCTTTTATGAATCTTTTTCATTTGATTTTCAATATGACCTGAGACAGACAGTCTGTTATTAGCAAACCCATATACTTGTATGGTTCCTCTGTCTGCACTTCCCTATTGTTGATCACAACAGGCATCTTTTCTATCTCTTTTTTCCTATAGTCACTTCTTCGGTTTTGTTCACATTGATGTCTACAGATTCAATACATTCATGATACTCTCTGTTATTGTAATTTCTCACTAATGGGGCGTTCAAACTATCACACATAAGACCTATGTATGACCACGTACGTCAAAAACTGGCTATGCGTGCTCACTTGTGGCTCGGTTAATCACGTATAATTTCTTTCTACGAGTGTACGTGGGGAAATCGTAGATCACTAGCCGGAGGTCCATAAAACGCTTGCCAAACGTCCGTAAAACACTCGCCAAACGTCCGTCAAAAGCTCACCTAACGTTTGTCGTCAGGCATCCTTGAGGCATCCGTGAGGTACTCGTAGATCGCTCGTAGATCGTCGTGCTAGTGGTTCAAAAATGGTCAAAGATGGGTATTGAAGCCCACGGACGTGCGATGGATGTGCGGAGTGGACACGAGTGAATGGCGACTGTATACTGATGGACGTGCGGCAGAAGTGCGACGGATGTCCTCCGAGCATTTTACGAGCATTCTACGAGTGGACACGAGTAAATGGCAAGTATATACGGATGGACAGTGGCTATGTATGGCCACGTACGTACGTAGCATGTACATAACATGTACGTAGAACGTACGTAGAATGTATGTAGAAGTTTTAAACATATTTAAAAAAATTTCCTCTCTTCACGTATGTCCTACGCATTAGCAAGAGTATCCTTGAAATGCTCGGCTAGTCGATCACATACGGACAAGGACGACCAAGAGTGAAAAATAAAATGCATCCGTCGTCATACGTAGGTCTTATCTGTGATAGCGTAAACGCCCCTTAAGCCTGTAATCCTCCACCTGGTAGCTGATCAAATAAGTTGAGCTGTATATATGTACGTATGGCAAGCTGGGAATTTTCTTTAAAATGGCTTTATCTCAGCTAAGTAAAAACATGTACAGATAATTTCATTAAAAAGGGCCTGTCAAATTAAACTTACGCATATTTGTCCTTTTTTGGTTGGAAAGATGGATGTCTATTGGCAAGTATTGCACATACATATTTTATATAAGGTTATTATATGATATAAGGTTTATATTTTTTCAGTGGTGCATGGAAGGTGTAAGCCGGCTAAGCTAGGAGTAGACAGACATTTTTATTTATAATAGTAGTTTTTAAAATCCAAACTACAAATGAAAACAAAATGATTTGGAGACGAGGAAGATTAGTAGAGTACCGTGAGCGTGATAAGAAGTCTTGGAATGTTTTAAAATTTACCATGCATGAAGTTTTATGAATAACATTGAAGCTACTTTTAATTCCACAAATGGAAAGCATTCCACACTTGAGGCTGTCCATAAAAATGACTTCACTGACTTCACTGTCGTTTTGTTTCCAACAGGCGTAGTGTAGTGTAGTGTAGTGTCGTTGCCCTCGCACCAGAGAGTGACTCTTTGGTACAGCTGTACAATAATTAATGTGCTAGATTTTAGTCCCAGGGACCAGAGTTCGATTCCCGCTCAGATGTATACTGTAGGATGAAATGCATGCTGGAAATTTGGTAGCTATTACTTAATTGGTGTCGGGTAACAGCTTAGATAAGTTGATATATTGATGTCATCTCCCAAATTTCTGGTTAAAAAATTTCAATTATTCCATGTAGATATCTGAATTGATTATGTATGACCAAGCAGGAATGTGTCTATAAAATGATAAGATATTAAATGAATTGTATTAATTATATCCAGTGCACCATAACATGTCATGTGGTACTTAGCCAGAACCGACCTACATTGCATTAGATGTCCTGTGGACAGAGACTTGTAGCTATGTGGTACTGTTATATCGTATGCGTCTACTTCTTGCCCTACTGCAGTAGGTACGGCATTGACAATATAGTACAAACCAGTTCATGGAAGGTACTAAATTGACAACCAAGGTGAGGAATCCTCGCAGTCTCAGCATATAGTATTTCTGAGAACATAGTATTTCTTAGAACAAAAACCAGTATGCGCTTGTAAATCTGACTGTTGTAAAAAACGCAAAACAGACTGAACATTACACAAAACCACAAGTTTGACCGGGACTTAATTTAAACTAAGACAAATTTCTTAATGGGGAACATAACCATGTATATTATTGATTGAAATGATGACATCTAAGGGATGGATGGATTGATGCGGTTTTTACTGATTTATTGGTCAGACAAAATTACACAGATGTTACTGATTTTCACCAATGAGCAACAAACTCAATGACACGCACATTAGACTCTTGTGAAAATCAAATTATTCTGCGCCAATTTCTGTCAGTATTGACGATGTTAAATAATGGTGCTGAATTGATTGGAATTATCAGGGAATTGTATTGATTGATGGTAATTACCTTTGCTGTCATCTAATATAAATTTATCCAGGTAAATCTAAATTACATTGTATCCTTTAGGCCTACTGAATTATTTTAGTGATTCTGATTGTTGTATTTCTTGGAAGGTCTCAATCTTCAGAGGCAGATGTTATCATGAGAGGTAGAACTTCATATCACCTGAAGTTGCACTGTGCACTGCGTCGAAATGTCAGAAGATTTTCACGTAATGAAGTTATGGACTTTGTTAAAAACGCAATTTACAATTTTTTTCCCACAACAAAATCCAGGCCACTTTTACCAGGTCACTGTGACCTATTGCTGTTGCAAATGTCGTAAAATTTGTGTTCGCAGATGTTTGCTGGATAATTTTACGACTACACTGGTCACGGTTGGTTGAGCATCGATCATGTTGATGTTTCACCCTTGTCCTTTTCAAGAGATAACTCATCCGTGTCCATGATAACAAACAAACAAATGATTCACTGAGATGGCACTGAGAGAGATGTTGATACTGTACGAGTGAAAATTATGCTAAGTGTTGTCGTAGCTGCAAAATTTCACAATATTTATGGTAAGTTATATCTGCTTTTCGGATATATGCAATTCTAAAGATAGAAAAGAGTATACATTTACAGGTGGTGGCCTTCCAGTGGCTCCTGTATATAATTTCCACATATAGATGCCTTTGCTGTCCTCTTTTCCTAACAAATCTTCTATAATTTTGTATTTTTTTCTTTTGTAATTCCTTATATTTAGTGATAATTCTTAAAGTCTATTTAGACCAAGCTGTAGTGATTGGTGATGGGCACCGAAAATCTTAAAAGATATAGACTTGAAATATATACCTGGACCTTACAAAGTTGTCACGGGCCTTCTCAGCCTTTGTTTCCTTAAAAAAAAAAGATCTGTAGAGCTTAATAATATATGTGAAGAGGAGTTAGCCTGAATGATTCTTTTAAAATATATTTTTCCACAATATTTTTGAGGTAGGGTGTTGTAACTTGTTAAGTCCTAGGAATCAAAAACCATTACTTCCATTACCACATGCAAGATCATTGTATTCATGCACTCCACTTGGGTGGTTGCCTTAAATGAGATAATAGTGGAATTTCACGGAAGGTTCTCTGTATTTCCGCCAGGTGGCTAAAACAGAATACTGCAATTGTATTGGCTGAAAAAGTTCCCGCCCTTGGCTGTGATTGGCTGAAGCAAAGTGCATTCTAACAGCAGTATTTTTTAGTGCATTTTAATGTATATTTGACACTTTATCATTTAGTTGATGTTTATTATTTTTCTGAGAAAGTTATATTTATGGAATCAGTTAGTTATTACCTACTGTGTCTGAAAAGCAAAATGAGTAATAAGAGGAGAGGAAAGACTTATGTCTTGCTGAATTCAGGGCTGTACAGTGAAAAGACTCTGTTCAGGATCCCCATGAGGGGTGGGGTCACTGATTCATCAGTATGGCCACTAACAGCCATAGAACGTGCCTCAGCCTGCAGCTTAGGTCAAGTTTATTGATTGTCCTGACAATGATTTCTCATCTTTGCATGAATGAAGGTCATTAACATTTGGTAACTAGGAGTTGAAGGTTGAGTTTGTGAATATGCAATACATCAGGCGCATCGTTAAATATGCTTTTATTGTGTTAATGGCGACAGTACATTTTGGGGATGTCGATAATTTTGAGAGTGTCTGGACTGCTGAAAATCCGTGGGGCAATATGAATGATTTTAGAATTTGAGAATTTGAAGTTTGACGCTTGGATTGTTTTGAAAGATTATTTTTGTAAATTTATGTGTGCGCTTGTTTTTGGACGTACGATTATTGCTGTTTTTGCCTTTTTTGATTGATCGATCGATCGATTGATTGATCGATTGATTGATTGATTGATTGATCGGTTGATTGATTGATTGATTGATTGATTGATTGATTATGGCACTCTGAGACCAGCTGCATGCTGCAGCATACAATGCCCAGTACATGTAGACTGTTAAGTTGTAAGTTGGGAAGGGGCAGTGGGGTGTTTGTAGATATGCGGTTATATTCTTTCAATGATTAAACTTGGCTGTGTGTTTTTGCTTATATCTTTGGAAGTACAATTAAACACAATTCAGTTTGTTTTACATCGTTTATTTTCCAGCGTTTTTTAGCGCTATGGATTCAGAAAGTTGAAATTGGGTGTCTGCCAACTCGACTGGAGGCTTATTTTCATCCGAGTGAACAACAGCTTTTTACCATAATTTTGTAGGGCTATATGATCAGTGGTATTAAATTTATTTATATGCGTTTGTACACAGGATAAAATATATTGTACAATTCAGGGAGGAATATTTTATTGCGCATTCAGGCTTGACGCTAACTGAATGACAAAAGTGAAATATGATAATCGAGATTATCCTTTAAAATTCATATTAATGTATGTTGGGTAAGCAGTTGCCTAAATAGGCATGTTTTTTGTATTCAGTAAATAGGTATATGAATGATTAAAGGATAATTTTAGGCCTACAGAGTAGATATATATATATATATATATATATATATATATATATGTGAGTGACACCGTTGAAGCTATCATTTGTTTTCGTATTTGTAGGTCATGTATTCTATAAACATAGTTAAATGACATTTTTGTCAGGGTTGCTGTCAAACATGACAATCAGTTATTAACCCGAAACTGTGTCATGTCATGATTTGCTTCTTGAATCTAAATAATTAATTATACATTATTAAAGGCTATTAGGCTAACTTAATAATATGATCTTGACTTTGGTATAGACTATACAGTTAAACTTCTCTTCAGTGGTCACCAAAGGGACTGATAAATTTGGCCGTTTAAGACAGATGGTCGTTTAATAAGGGTAAAAACAATCAAAATACTTTCTGGGGAGTTTGATGAATTGGACATACAATTGCCGTCTACAGCTTGTAGCCACTTTATATAGGTGGCCGTTATGGCAGGTTTGACTGTAACCCCAATACCTTCAAAACGAACATCATGGGAGGCACGATTTGCTGGTAGGAGTGGAAAATGTCCTATATAGCCTACATGAATTCAATAGGCTCGCCAGTTGACTTAAAAGAGGTCGCACAAAACTAGTTTCATTCCCAAACGAAAGAGTCTGAATGAATATTTTATCATAATTTACGATACAGTACATGAGTATTTTCTTGTTATTTTGTTTGTACGTAGGCCTACTTATTTACCTTTTAGTTTTCCTGTTGAGAGATCGGTCGATACATACTTTTAACCATGAAGGTAATCCTTTTTGGAGTGGCCATAAATTTGGAGACAGAGACTTTTTAAATTGTGTTTTATCTTTGCTATATGCATGTTAGTGTCTTTTTGATATTTTGTAAATACATGTATCAATAATTACAAGAACTTTGTTGTTTTGTATGTCCTCTCCTAGATAAAGTGTTTGCCAAAAGTTATATGTCGTATAAATTTTAGGGCTTTCGAGGCCCTTTATTTTTTTTAACCACGTAGTATACAGGATGTGTTAACTCCTTATTATCTGTTATACATCTTTCTATTTATGGCAAGTTTTTTTTTTAAACCTGTCTGGCCAACTAAACTACTTGATAGCTATCTGGATACTTTGGACTATTTCCTTTTTTTTTATTCACCAAAGATTTCACTTGCTTGGGTTTCAGAGTTCATAGGATGAAGAGAGTGTGATCCTGATGTGAGAGGTTCAGGGCAGTGGGCCCCCAGGATGCTGGTCTCCCCCAAAGACCACTCCTCACCCCGCCCTCCTCCTGCTGCTGCTGCTGCTGCTGCGGCTGCGGCTGCTGCTGCTGCTGCTGTGCCTCTTCGTCTGCTACTGCTCCTTGGCCTGATGTCATCCTTGGTCACACCTGCGGCTGCCTTCTCCTCCATAGGAGGTTAGTATCAAGCATATGCAATGTTTACAATGAAGTCTCACCTTGCATTAATCTTCATTTTATCCAGGATCTCTGATAGCCATTTGGGGTTTATGATGACTATCAGGTGCACATTTAAATTTTCTTTGTCTTCCCTTTAAAGTAACAAGCTCTGCTAAATTTTGTTCATCTGAACATGAAATTTTAGTCACGGTGATTCGGTGTTGCTGTCGACAACCTCTTCTCAACCAGAAATGGTCGTCCAAGGTACATTGTGTATCCAGAAACGGAAATACCTGCAGCCAAATACAAGACTAACCCCATTGCATAGGTGTTAGCTAATACTATAACAATATATTACAATGTACATTTATTGGTAATCACTTATTTGTTTTTGGCAGGTTAATTCCTTTGTTTTTAAGGCTATTGTTTATGTAAATTTATCACACCAGAAGCAGTGAAAGTTCAGCTTTACTCAAAGGATTTTTTATACAGATTTCACAGGCAGAATGTTTTTAGAAGGATTATATGTGCTGTGAAACATTACTATTGAGACCATCCTTTGTACAAAATCCTTAAGTCATACTGAGAATATACAGGGTGTGGCCAAAAAACTTGCACCAGCAGCTACTGCTACCTCTTTTGTTATTATCTCAACTGAAAGTCTTCACATGCAGCTGCAACCATAGAAACGAAAGTAATAATAGTCCTAAATTATCTTTATGAATTTATTTTCTTGTTTACTCAAGAATGATAGATAATACGGATCTAAATATAGCACATGCACTATTATCACACCTTCGGGTCATTAGCTCTGATGTCGCCTCCTTGCTGATGTCGCCTTTCCTGCCAAAATCGCTCAATGCATATTCCAGATGAAAACAGAAGTTAGTGGCCGTATTTCGCTACATGGTGTCGTTTTAAGGTAGATATTGTTGTTTTACAGCCGTGTATTGCTTTTGGGCATGTTTTGTATTCTACACAAAGGCATTTTTTACGATTGTCTGCGGTGCCTTGGATCCTTCGATTTGTCCCTAATCTTGCGATCGCACGAGACCTACGTACGCAGTAGTGGGGGTAGCCCACACTGCGAGGTTGCCGTGCTGTCCACAGCTAATGGCGTGGCATAGGTATGTGTTAATAATAGACTTATTACGGACGTTTAGTGCTAAATACACACCAGAATAGTTAGGTCGTGCATTCTCGTTTTCACCTCAGCCTTTGCAATACAAGCATTAGATTATGTTACTGGTCATACAGATATGTTACAGACATCTGTCTTCACCTTCTCCCCTATAAATAGGGCAAATAGATCCATTTTTAATAAGAAGGGAGAGCATTGAAACCTAAAGAGAGTGCCATTTTGGGTATTTTCTTTTGAATTAATCAATCTTATGAACTTGCTAGATCAGAAACTGGAACCAACTTTCTTGTCATCTAATACCATAATATTTGTATAGAAAACACTGAAGATATACTGCAAATATATTTTCAGTGGCTTCAGAGGTGTGGTAACTGAGAAATTTCTTATTTGTAAACTTTTTGATAACTAGAGACACCATGCAAGCAGACAGAAATCTGACTTCAGTGAAATGTGTCACTCACAACAAGCCCTGCGGCATGCAGCCTCTCAATAATTCAGACACTGATGTTGTCTGACAATATAAGACAAAACTATCACAATGACTTATTACTTATACCCCTTACTAAATGTGGCAAAACTTTAAAAGAACTCATAGCATTAAAGTAACCTAGGGTATATCCTGAAAGAGAAGATGCCTGGCGAAAGTTTTTTTGCCGCACACTGTTGTCTGAATTATCTGGTAATTACAGTCTTTAGAAATGTTGGTCCAAATATCGCTCATCAGTGATCTAACTGGGTCCAAATAAATGACCTGAAGTTGGGTCTCCGATGTAGAATTATCAAGATGTCTTTTAATCATGTCAGTATTTGTGTATTTCAGTGATGCAGCCGCCGGACCCCTTGGTGCAGTCACACAACACCTTAGTGCTGAACTGCACCCTGACCAACCATTCCTTGTTCTACAATGCTAGTGACATCACCTTCCAGCTTGGAAGCAAGACGTTGCCCACACAGTATGTCAATGCAGTGACGCGCTGGACGGCCGAACTACGTTTACCGAACGTTGAGCGCAAAATCAGCGGCATCCACTTGTTCTGCAGCCTCCCCAACAATGTGCACATTGCCCATCAGGTCATCACAGTGGCCGGTAAGTCCAAAGTCTTGTTTATATGATGAGAGCTCTTGAGGTCCAAACACAGAAATTGGTTGCTCTTCAAACAGTGGGACCTATTTATGCGACAATGCAACTGAAGTCCAATGTGGTCATTCAGGAATGGATTTTTTTCGCATCTTTTACATCAAGTTTATAGTTACTACTTTTTGTCCCTTAGCCATAGAGTAAATAGGAAGGTTGGTCACCATGAGCCACTTGTTACTTGTAAAAGGTGGGAATGCTGTCTTTAAAAAAATATGGTCAAGTGGCCAGGCTTGGGGCACCTTTAGCAAAAATAACAAAAAACATGTCGATTTTGCTAAGGAGGCATTGGTTTGCTTCAATAGTGACACAAACTTGGATTACCAAAGATGTAGCACAATCAGCAACTAATTATGAGCCATTAGAAGTCCTTTTCAGGGGGAAAAAATATGTATGTTAGGAACTAATCACATTTATTTCAGGGTGCATGTTTTCATAACTATTATATTAAGAAATACTGCATGGTAAAGTCCATATAAAATCTATGTAAAGGCAGGGCCGCACCTCCCCCGGACACTGTCGCCCCACGATAGTGCGAGACCACGAAGTGTACTCTTTGGCCACCATAGAAAAGTGTAAATTCAACATTTTACTGAAAGGAAACTTGACAAATTATCAGTGACTTAATTCTTTGTCACTATGAGACAAAAACATTGCCATTTTATTAAAATGGCATTTACAAGATAAATGTCAAACCAACTGGTCGGCAGAGACCAATGGATCAAGGTGCCTCAATCTCTCCCCTACTTGTATGTCGATGGACTGGTGTGGACCACTAGTCATATTATTTATCTCGTCATTACATCAACCTTTGGCTACTGGCCATTCAATTTCAGTGGTATTTGAGCAATAAGTGACAATGGCGGATTAATGGGATGAGTTGTAGCTTCTCTTGTTTCTTACGGACTTCACTATCTATTCTAGCCAATTGAACCCCTAATACAGGGTGCGGCATAAAAACTTGCACCAGCAGCTACTGCTACCTCTTTTGTTATTGCCTCAATTGACAGTGATCGCATGCAGCTGCAATTATACACACAAAAGTAATAATAGTCCTTTATTATCTTTATAAATATATTTTCTTGTTTCCTCAAGAATTATAGATAATATGGATCTAAATATAGCACATGCACATTTATCACACCTTCGGGTGATTTTCACTTCGGCTTTTGCAATACAAGCATTAGATTATGTCACTGATCATACAGATGTGTTACAGACACCTTTCTTGACCTTTGCCGCCAAAAATAGGGCAAGTTAATTCATTTTTAATAAGAAGGTAGAGCATTTACACTGTTGAGGCGGAAAGTGCCCTTTTGGATTTTGAACAATTTTCTGTCTTTTCTGTTTAATTAACTGGCCAATCCTCCTGAAAATCATGTGATTATTTCCAGATTAGTTGTAGATTCAAAAAATCCATCTGGAATGCCACTATATTTCTCCATTTTAATTTCATGACCTTGCTGAATCAAAACTGGAACCAACCTTCTTATCATCTAATACCATGATATATACATGCACATATAAAAAACATTAAAGGAAGATTCTGTACAAATATTATATTTTCTGTGGCTTCAGAGGTGTAGTAACTAGGAAATCTCTAATTTGTAAACTTTCAGCATCAAGAGACACCATGCAAGCAGACAGAAATTTGACTTCCGTGATGTGTGTCACTCAGAACAAGCCCTGCATGATGAACCCTCTCAATAATTCAGATACTGATATTGTCTGATATCATAAGATCAAAAATATCACAATGACCAATTGCTTACATTCCTGACTAAATGTGACAAAACTTTAAAAGACTTCATAAGCATAAGAGTAACCTAGAGCTATCCCAAAAGAGGAGATGCCTGGTGCAAGTTTTTAGGCCGCACCCTGTATAAGAGACTGCTGTAACCCCTCCTCCACCAGAAAAATAGCTGGATCTGCCCCTGAGTAACCATCATATTAGAAACGTTTTCACATTGTAATATGTTGGCTTATTGTATAGATGATGTAGCCTACATCATATTGAAGAGCATCTGTGAGATGACAGCTGCCGCTAGAGGCAACTTTCCACTGAGATGCTCATGGAGATAGCAAGGTTTTTATTTCCACCATTGCCAAGATGTCATTGTGGCAAGCTTAGTTACAAAGGTTATAGGTAGCATAGAGTGAAATAATTCATTGACAGATGTAACATATTTTTCTTAAAATTATACGGTGATTATATGTTGTAACAATTCACATTATGTTAACTGTCACTGTTGGGGTTTGGGTGTGTAGATTAGTCAACCAATTGGTCAACCACAACTATCAGGTTAACCACGAAGAGAAATGTTATCCGGGATCTTTCATTTTGGGACATTGCATTATTTTTATGTGTGTCCTTCCAAGTGTCTGTTCACATTCAGACGCTTAGGTCTTAGGATAAGATAACGAATTTAGAGTAGCCTCTACAAAATAGTACTTTTAGTTTTCATACTGAAGTGATGTAAATAGACAAACTAATGAGGAAATGTATTTCTTAGTCAATCTTGGCAAATTACGGAACAATTACAGAAATCGATGAACAATTGACTCACATTATAATATACATACATACATTGTGATATATTAGTCGATGAACTGTGTTAAGAGGGTTGTTATCATTCATGTGCTCTACTTTATGTTAATGAGTAAAAAGTGGAACACTTCACCTGGATTTTTAAATAAATACAGAGTAATCTGCGTGAAGAAGTGGCTGTGCTAGATCAATATTTCTACATCACCATGAATGCAATGCAGACCAAACTGAATAAATAATGTACTTCTCACGTTGAGCTATTGATTTATATTAAAATTTGATCAAAGGAAATGATTTCTTTACATTTGGCGGGATGTTGTGAATCCTGTCAAAACATGGTCCGATGCTCTGTGAAAACACTCATTCAAGCCAGTAACCATCACAAATGTTGCACAAACTTATAATTTAAGGCTACTTTTCTTCTTCCTCTTCTCTTTTTTTCTTCTTTTTGCTTCACCGTCAAAGATACACGGTCTGGCCAAGTATCCTCGGGGCAACAGCTGACCAACATGCGGATAACTGTTCCGGCAAAATTTCTCAGTAACTGAATTGAGTACAGAAACAAGCGACCCCTCATCCTCCTCCTTTTTGACACATTGCAGGACCCTCAACAAATTAGTGCTCATATGCATGTTTCAGGAAGTTCACGTAGATGGAATTTGTGTTTCTGGGTTAGTTTGAGCATGGCTGGTAACTCTTTGGTTTGGCAGTCCTAAATTGTAGCTACAAACTAGAGTGGTCTAATGTTAAGACCTTGAGCAGCTCCTCAGAAGGTCCTGGGTTCGATTCCTTGCATATGATCTACTCTGAACTGAAACTCAGTGTCTCCAGTGTGCTTAGTGTCTATGTTGGGGCAGGTGAATTATTCCCCATTATATTATAATGAGTTATGCATAAAATAACTACGCACCCACCTCGTCTGATCTGTCAAAACAGATCAGGGACTCGTGTGGTTTTCCTATTTTACCACACCCATGCGGTAAATATATAAAACTATGTTTGTCACCTCATTGTTACGTCTGTCGGTTGCAGTTGGTCGTAAATTCAGATTCAGGTTCTTTTAATTGTATAAAATATGTATTCATATATGCTCCAATAAGATACAAAGATGTTGCTTGACCGCTACCAGGATTGTTTCATGTCCAGGCACTGTTAGCTACTGTAGTTGACTGTAAATTTGATCGGACTCAGAGAATTATTGATTAGCTTTTTTCATCAAAGTCTGAAGCATTTTTTTTTAAGAAAAGAAAGAAGATAATGCGTGTCAGACTCAGTGACCGAAAAGAATAAGAAAGAAAAAAATATATAGGAAGAAAGAAAAAAAATAAATAAAAGGAAAACCATGGAGTCGACCAGTCAGAAATTAGTATTGTTGGCTCCCAAACCTATATGTAGTAGCACGTTGTATGATTTCCATCGACAACAATTTGCAGAGACCTTTGTTTGATCCGTGTATTCATCCAAAAATAGCTTGAAGCAAAAACAGCTTTTTCCTTGCTGTTTGCACGTATTGATCTCAAATGAAGATTTCTCGCATCAGTCATCCGGGAAAGTGACTAAAATAAATCAAGGCATACCAAGGATATCCATTAATTCAGATTGAAAAATATGAGTCGTAACACTTTAAAAATATTAACATAAAAATTAAGCCACATACATCAGCATATCCATAATGTTTTGTCATTTTCTGAGTTTCTCGGAAACTTTTGATAATGAGGCCTATACAACCGAGCAAAATTTAATTATTGGAAAGCAGAGAAAATGCTGGTCAAAAGAGAAAGAAAATTATAAAAAAATTAATATGCCCAAATAAAACTCTAAAATTTAAATTTGGAAACAATGTATGATGCATGTGCAGACATTTTCTTTCCTTTTTTTTTAACTTCGTGTATGTGCGGTTTTTTTTACCCTAATATTCATATTTTCATACTTGAATAACAGCAGAAATTACCATGAAAAATAGGGAGAGATAAAAACAAAACAAAAAAAAACAGGTGTTTTTTTTAAATAATTATTGGCGTATGTCTCGCTTGCCAATATAAATAGCCATGATCATGTTTTTTCCCCCTCTGCTCTTTACCTTTTTTTTTTAATATATTTGTCAAGGTATTAATATTATTCTAGCATGTAAACTCATTAAAAAACCACGAAGGCGTGTCGACACATACAATTTAACCCAAATAACATTGTGTATTTTTTTCATCATTACTCTTTGCTTGTTTAAAAGCTTACATGAAAGCATTTAATTGTAATATGTATGCCTGTTAAAAATTTCAGGCAAGCGAGCAACACCCAGATTTTGATATTGGTAAGATTTATTTTTTATTTTTGGAGAAACTAAATAAACAATTGCATTAATATTATACGTCATAATAAAAAGATACTTGTAACAATGTCCAGCACATTTTTGTTGTTATCGGCCTACAAGCATGCATCATCTCTGAATAGTTTTGTCACACATCTAAACATATACAGGGATATACAAATATACATCATGTACATTTTATGTCAGGCTGTGGTTTTCAAACTTAGAGTTGCAGTGATTGTACCTGAGTCAGTGAGTGATCTATCAGTAGTGATACACATCCTGATATTATTATCTGAAAAATATTCATTAGATTGATATTTGGTAATTTGCCATAGGGAATAGCGAACTTTAGTAAGACCTAAGAAAAATGGGAGAAAATCTCAGCTATTTTTCTATTTTGACAGTGTCCAGAATGTCTGACTATAATTTCAATCATCCTTACTATCTGCAGTTTATTTATTTTTAGATAAAAAAAAACGTTATCTTTAAAATAATCAAGTCCTACCAGGAAGAGACTGGAAATAGTTTGCGGTTGTCATGTCATAGGCACCAAGGCCTAAACAATGATGAGTGAGTTAGTTGGAAGAGTGGATGGGGGATGGCGGGGGGGGGGGGGGGGGGTCATGTTTTGTTTAGCCGACATGGGAAACACATGGTTTTGATGTGAACTCATTGTCAGTCCTTGCCGGAACAGCAAAGATCAGGGTTGTATAATGGAACAGCTGGAGTTAATACTTGCATTAGACGTATTCCTACAATCTTCATGATGAGGATAGTTTTGTCTCTCTTGCTGTTTGGATACCTTGCAGTCGTTCATTTGACAGAATTGGGGCATTTAGTGGTCATGAAACACCGAACACGTAAGTATACAATCGCATAGCTTTGTATTCATACATGACAACACTAGGGATGTGTTACGTTAGAAGGCCTAGTTGATTATAACAATAGTGTATATAGTTTTATTGTATGAAGATATAACTTTCTAAATCCATTAAAACTATATTGCACAACTTTCCATCCACCAGCTCTATTTACCCCACAGTCATTTGCGCATAGGTATCACCCAGGCGAGGAGTGATAGGTATGACAGTCCTCCAACAATTGGTAATGTCATACTGGTCAGTTGCTGTCCAATATTACTTTTCCTTGTCCTTCTTAACTTTTCCTGTCCAATATAGGGAGATGTGAACTTTACATGTGCAATGAGATCTGATTGGACAAGCACATTTCGTTTAGAATGTCCCTTCATGTTGTACTCTGAGGTGCACCAACTGATTTTAAAAGTTACCATGGGTTCCTTGGGTATTGTTTCTTCCAAAGTGATTAATGGGTTCAAAATGATAGATTAGCTCATGCAGCATATCGATTCCCGTGATCTATCTGGGGTCACAGTTTTGCAAAATTGTGGACAAAAACGATGTGAAAAGCTTTGAAATCGTGGTGAGACATATGGATCAAGAACCCACTATCACTACAGCTGTCAACCAGGGAATGAGCTGGCATATGATTTGTGTTTTAAAGATATAGATCATGACAGTTTCATCACCCTATACAGTTCACAAATCCTGGTGCTGGGAAAACGCTTTAGTTGTTGCATAAGTTGTTACGTATTTGAACATGTTGCCAATTAGAACGATTGGTAATTCAGCTGGTGTTTACAAGTCCTGTCGCATTGAGTGCTGGAAATTTTTTTTTTTTTTTAACTGTTATCATAAATGCTCGTCCAACGTTTCTGGAGCAGATCGAACTCTAACACTAATGCACTTACCCTCACAAAATTGTATACAGTAATACTCTATAATCGATATGGCTTGTGGAGCCTTTTGATAGTCACATTGACATATGTCGGTTATGTTTTTTGTTTTGTTTTATCGTTCCTGGAGCAGAGCTCTGACCCCGCAGCACCTTACATGCTTAAAACTTTGTCATAATATGTCTAAAATAGTGTAGTGGTGCCTTTTAGGGGTCTCATGGCTGAAAATACTTGAGTGAAATTTTGTTTTTATAACATATCTAAATTATAGTATTTTCACTTTTCAAACTTCATGTTGACATTAGGGCTGTACACTTTTATCTTTAAAACGTGATACGTATCGTTAAAATATATCAATTGGAAAATCACTAAAAGCCTATAATGATGTAAGTAGACAATGGAATTTATTGAACAAATTTTATTAAATAACTCCAGACTGTTGTGTAATGTCAGTGTAATTAAGTCATCTGACAATTTCTCTTCAAACTAACCAAAACATCTGGGTAGCAGGTGACTTGTGTCGTTATTATGAATAACGGTTATCAATACCTGTATCATTATCTTTGTACCGGTACAAACGGTATATCGGTGTACATCCCTAGAACTTGACATCCATTTAATGCTTAAAAAAGAAAAATCTTTTTTTATTTCTAGAGTAGAACTCGCACACCACTGTGCATGCTTATGAAAACTGTCAGAATATGTCTAGGATAGTGAAGATGCCTTTTTGGGGTTTCATGACCATTAATGATATATAATTGTTATAATAAGCAAAGAATATGAAAAATTGGTAATCTTTCAAAATCCCATATCAAAGGCACTACGAACCCTACATGGATGAAATTTTGCAAATCATATATTTAAATTATAGTGCTTTTACTTTATAATGTACCTTTTGACATTCATTTCATAACTTTTTAAACAAGAAAATCATTTCAATAAAAATTTTTGTAGGCGATGTAGCATATAACAAGCAGAGCTCTCTTTAAAAAAGGAACATGTATCAGAATTGGTTGAACTGACATATTTTGTACAGGCTAAAGGGTATTAGTTGCAGGTAACAGATATTGACAAGGTAGTATGTCAAACTATTACAATAAATTAGTATAGTATATAAAAATATGTCTTTGTCTTTATCGCCAAAATTGCTATAAAATGTACTTTCAATAGATCCTTGCTCTTGCCTCGCTACCCACAACTGGCTGCAAAACGACTACTTGCACCATCTATAGTTTTAGCAATAAGAAAAAGAGACCTTTGCTTGTTAGTATTACTATGAAAAAATCCCTAAATATATTTCAAAATTTCCTGCTATTAAGTTGTAGAGAATTTTGTTCTTTTTAATAAATATTATAAGTACCTAAATACTTTTAGTATTCTGAAATTTGTAGCCTACAAAACAGAGTCTTTGAGAAAAATGTGACATGTTTTGCAAATCTATTAGAATAATTCATATCCAAATTTAAAAAAAATATAATCATTTTTCATTTCTTTACATTAACATACATAATTGACAGGTTCAATGAGTGTAGAATTTTTGAACTGCATATCTGCTGTTTAAAACAGTTTGAGAAATAATTTTATTTCAACAATGGCCTATTTTTAATTGTGTACAGTATAAAGAGCAATTGAAAATCCAATTTGTGTAATTACACTGTTTCACTTAATAAAGAGTGAGAACAGTGAGTGTGTGTGGCCAGTTCCATTCCTTTTATAGGTCAGAGTGTGGGTGTGTCACTCAACTGGCCAATCATGGTCAGATGCCTGCAATGGAGTGACCACTGCTACATTGGTATAACAGCAGCATAACAAGCACAAATTCATGAAGGATTTTTGTTAACAGCCAAAACACCATAGTTACCATTCAAATCACATTAGTTTTCATAAGGAATTAAATAATGTAAGTAGATATTAAGCTTTTGTTGAGTTGCTAGGCATTTTACATGATGGGCCTCCAACAGATATTTTTTGGAAGTAAGTATTTAAGAAAACCCAGGGTTTAAAGCCATGGTGTATTGAACAGTGAAAATAGGTTTGATAGATAGCATTATTAAAGCCAAATATAATATCTGTCTGGGTAGTGTGCGAGTCCGGCTCCAGAAATATAAATTTTATAATTTATAAAATCATGTATAACTTCTTTCTACCGGCGTACATGGGCTATTGTAGATCGCTTGCCGAACATCTGTCAAACGGTCGCCAAACGTCCGTCAAACACTTGCCAAACAATCATCGTCCGGCATCCATGAGGCATCCATGAGGCACTCGTAGCCACTCGTAGATCGCCCGTGCGAGTGGTTCAAGAATGGGAAAGGATAGGCACGGAAGACCACGGCCGTGCAACGGACGTCTGCCATGCGTTTTACAAGCGTTCTATGACGGGTGGACGCGAGTGAATGGCGAGTATGTACGGATGGACAGTGGCCACGTATGGCTACGTATGGCCACATATGTATGTAGAACGTACGCAGGACACTCGCCGAGTGGTTCCCGAGCAAGTTACGTACTAATATAAACAATTTACTCGTAGAACGTCCGCCAGTTTTAAACATGTTTAAAATTGTTTACCCTCTCCACGTATGGTCATGAGTGGTCAAGCACGACAAGGAGCATCCTACGAATTAGCGCGAGTATACGTAAAACACTCGGCGAGTGAATCACGTATGGACAAGGATGAGCAAGAGTTAAAAAAAGTTCTGTGATAGTGTGAACGCCCCTTAAGAAGGTGGATGCTTAACTTGAATTCAAAGACTAGGACATCTTGACACTAATTGCTATTACATAACAGTCTGCATCTAGGCCAAATCGCGATGTTCCAGTTGAGTGCACACGCATTTGGCAGCTGTTCAATAAAGAGAAATGGACCTTTCTGAATTATTTTTACGTTGTTGGTCACATTAGGCAAATTGGTCGTTGCTCAGGGTGTATTAATCAATGGAAATATTTTATCAAAAGGCACCACTAAGCAATGTGACGATCAATAGGCACCACCAGGCCATATAGAGTACTGTATGAAATTTCATTAGGTAAGGGCAGAGTTTTGCTCAGGAAACAAAAGTGTCATACAATACCAGCAAATATCGAAATGAGGAGGTGTATCTTGTATGCGTTCACGAACAGATGTTGTGACTGTCCCACTTTGGTAAAATTAAGAGCTGAGATGTGATAAACACAAGTAAAATCAACTGTAAGGTCCTTTTCTGAATTGTGGCTTAACCTAATCAGGTGAGCATTTGTAGTAATGTACAGTAGCGGATTTGGGTGTGGTGGGGGGGGGGGGGCGGTTCGGTTTAGGAGACCACCTAAGCTTTCAGAAAATGTTTGAATTTTAAGATATATAAAGAAGTCCGATCAGGAGAATTGCCTGCTCTTGCTGGTGACGCTGCTTTTAGGCTCGCCCACTTTCAGGCTAACGACCAATCCCAGCGCAGCGCAACAGCTAACAGCTAACAGCTAACTGTTGTACATGAGGATTTGTACAATGGCGTACATAATGCTAAATTGCACTGGTGAATGGTACAATTAAATTTGTCCACCCCCTCGTCAAAATTAGGACTTTTTTTTTTTTAAGCAGAACTTACACCAGTCACCCTGACAAGTCATACTGCATGGGAGCATGACACCAAAGGCATCACTGTGGTTGTCAAGTGACGTTAATCGCTCGCTGTCACTGTGCCAGCTCCATGCAGGGCTATCAATTGAATCTGAATATGGTCGCAGCTAGTGCTCGATGAAAATAAAGGACAAGAGTTGCAGCTAAAACCAGTGACTAAAAACAAGCAACCGATCAAGAAGGGGGGATGGGGGCATATGGAGGATAGTTTCCTTGAATGCCTCTGCCTCCCGCACACCTGTCACCTCAGAAGGCAGCCCATTCTAAATTTTGGTATTTCGATAATTTTTAGTTTTAATGTGCGAACTAAGGAATTTTATAGTAGCTCCCCTGGTTGTGATGGATGATGAGTTTGTAGGACATAATGAAATTGGGATGGCAATTTTGTCATGAACTATACAATGTTATAGTATTAGTCTACAACGTGATCTGTATACTTGGAGCCTGTCCCACCCTGGTGTTTCGATCATCGCAGAGACACCGGTGTCCTTCCTCCAGTTACTGTTGACGAAACACACCACTCTGTTTTGAACCGCTTCTAACCGTTTTACCTGTGTGATGTTTCTCTTGTGTGGGTCCCATGGCCATACTCAGCAGCAGTATTTTAGGATGGGCCTGAAGAATGTCCTGTCACTGACCCCTTTCACTTGTCGATTGCAGAAGTAGATGTTTCTTTGAAGGAATTGTCTAGTACTCTCCGCCTTTCTACATACCAAATTGATGTGCTGGTGGAATGATAGGCTGCTGTCAATGTTGATTCCCAGGTATATTGCCGATGGAATAGACTCTGGCGAGTAGTTGTGGAGTTTTTAGTCTCTGAAGATGACATTTCTGGCTTGCTTTCTGGTGATTATCAGTGCTTTACATTTGTCCTCAGCAAACTGCATAAGCCATTTGTTTTCCCATTCTTCTAGTTTGGTTAGGTCGTTTTGTAGGATGTTAGTGTCTTCTGCCGTCTCGATGACTCCATACAGCGTACAATCATCTGCAAATAAATCTTTGCCCTACGTGAAATCTTTTCCTACAGGAAAATGACCTGGGTGGGGTGAGGCATGTTGTGGCTGGTTCATGGGGTTCGAGCCTAGACCATGGCATCGATCATATGATTGATATCAAGTAATCTGCAGATTCTGCACAAGCTGTGTATCTGCTACTATCTGGCATCATAAGAAATCCACGCAATTCACAAATCAAATGATGGATTTGTTTGTCTTTTCAGACCTGCCTGTAAAGCCGAACATCACAGGATGCGTTGTCTACAACTGGCTGAACATGACCTGCTACTGGGAGCCCAAAGAACAAGACACTGGCCTGGATACCACTCAAGAACTCCTGTACACACTCTTGTAAGTTTCTCATTGAACGGAGACAGGTTTCAGTAAATAAACTGCTGAGTTCAGGCTTTAATGATGATGTCCAGTGGCCCATCTAAAACATTCAGCATGGTAGATCTTCCTTTTCATTCAGAATGTTTGCGATCTGCTCCTGGATATTGCTATTAAGGCCTGCTGACATGATATTATTTGTAATTAAAAAAATAAATCAACTTTGGTGCTGTGATACTCAGACTTTTGTGATAACATATTAATGATCAATCACTTATGAATGCAGTTTATGCTTAATTTGTGGTACCTGTAATCCAATTTATTCATTCTCCTTTATGCATGATGATCATTATATAATGCAAACTCTGGGGTGCAGTAATCATATTTGTATTTGTCAAGGACGATGTTGTTGGCCTTTGTGTACATCATGCTCAGTTTGCATGCAAGACCCCTGTATCAACAATAATGAATGTTCCAATAACTTAATATGATTATATATATATATCGAATATTAATGTCTGGATGCTATGAAAACTGTAGCAACGTTTGTTTCCTGGATGTTATGCTTTTTTTTCTGATGTTAACATCCATAATGCATAATTTATTACTGGCTAGTGGCCATGAATAGTTCATTTGTCTCTCTCTCTCTCATGAGTACTTACTTAATTATATTTGCCATACCACAAATTGATTCGTATGTATACGCAATCACAATGACAAGACTTGCCCAGAATACAGCAGTTTTTTTTTCATACGAAGGTCAACATACAAATTCAGTAAACATATGTGTGGATTAATTAATTTCATTTAGTTAAATATAGAATTACTCAGCTGATAGTGTGTTGAATTTTAGCATGAAAGATATGAATCAATAATGTGGATTATTAACTAACGCAGACATTTATTAGGTCAGACCCGACTAATTGACAATTTCGCCCTTCCCAATCCGGCAAAATTAAACTACTATTGATTTTATGTAACTTTAAAATAATGCATTATAAGCAGTGTAGTGTTAAAGTTAAACAGATAACCAAAGACTGAATTCGATTAAAACAGTGAAGTTGAAATAAGTTTTCTTAAAATTATATTTCTCTAGGATGAGACAAAACCTAAACATTGCTGTCCTTTGCAAGCACTATGAGAAGTGAAACCACATGGCCATGACACCTATCTTTTCTCATTGATCAATTAGATGCTATACAATATGAAAGCAATATGTGAGAATCAAATATGAATCTGAGTGGGATTTTAACTTTACTAGCTATTACTCATTACTTAGACTCTGACAGAGCTACAATCCAATTCAGTTCAATTCAATATTTTATTCATGTGATTTAATTGGATGTACCCAATGCCATTAGCAATTGAAAATATATATGAGGTCATTCCACAGAAACTGTGCACTTTTGGCATTTCAAGTGCAAAAGTGAATTTTTCAATCTTACAAGAATCCATCAAAATTATGCATTTTCAACAAAATGTTTTTTATCTTTAATATTTAAATTGGTTGGTCATGTGACCTGTTATGTCAGAGGTAACGGTAACAGGAAGGAAAGTAACATGATTGACATTTAACGAAACTTTACGCAATATCTGAAAGGGAAATGCGGGTAATATTACCGAAGTTTCCATTCCATTTTGTTTTAAAGAAGTACTTTCCAAATAGCTTTGAAGCAATTTTCCGTGATAAATAGTTTCCTTATAAACTTGGTAATAGGAATGACACCCATAAAAGTCACCCCCTGCCAAAAAGAACTTTTTTATTTTAAATATCGAGAAATATTAATTGAAATGTGTAAGATAAGCAGACATCCTGAAGTTCCCCATATCAGTGCTTTCATTTCTTGACAAGTGCACAAACCTAACAATTTTATTTTTGTGATCTAGCAGCATTTGAATACCATTGTAACAGGAATGACATTGATTTTGTGGACAAACTTTAACGTATGGGTAATTTTACTGGAACTGCAAATATTTCAAACTTTTCTTCGCCAGTTGAAAATTCAACTTCTCCTGATTATAATAATGTGAATATCATTAGTGAGTTTTAACGTACATTCATTGAGCAGGGTTAAGAGATATATAAAATGAGGTGTAGCATGCCCTTTTTGCTACAAAAAGAGCAAAAATATCAGTTATGATGGACTCCCGCAAACATTTCTTATGTCTTATAGTATCTTAACATTGGTCTGTCCATCCTCATACAACATTAATATTATTAAAACCATTTTGCATGTTATAATCACATTTTGAAAGTTGAGGGACAAGGGGGGGGGGGGGGCTGACCGTTTCGGTGGAATGACCCATATATACTACAAATATAAGTACTTCGAAGTAGGGAAGTATCTTGCAGAGATGTTTATTATATTTTACTACTTTACTTGGGTTTCCTTTGATGTATTTTTTTTATGTTTTCGTATTTTCATTGATAGTTTTCTGAACCATTTGCCAATATAGTGTTGAAAATGAGAAGACACACATATATATAATGTTTGCATTGATTCTATAAGGTTATGTTTTACGATATTGGTAATTAAATCACTCTAATTTACCAAAGCAAAAAAGCTGGCAAATGGTTTAGAAAGCATTGGTTTTAAAGCATGCTTGTTGTACACATTGTTGTGTTGCTTCAGAGTGCATGACGATAGACCTCGTTGGGAGAGCTGTCCCACTGACTTACCTTATGAAAATTACTGTTTCTGGCCCACCCGAGATTTCCATAAAGATCTGACCTATGCCATCGTTGTGCGGGCATCGAATATTCTGGATAAAAGCGTATACAGTGCTCTGGTCTTTTTCCCCACCAAACTGAAAGGTACATCAAATCATGGCTTCGATTGATGATATCCCTTCGAGTAATTTATCGGTGATCTGCAAAGATGGCTGACTTAACTGGTATTTAACTCTTAGCATTAATTTTACTGCTTCACCAATCTCACTGATCTCTCTTTCCATATGGTATTGGTGTTACTTAAATTAGTCCCATACTAACCATAAGATTCTCCCTACAACCTAATTTTAACTGACAAGTTTCTTGAAGCTTCAACACAAGTGGTTTGTCATGTTGTTGTATCCTGAGGGGCGTTCACACTATCATGGATAAGACATACGTATGATGACTTATGATGACATATGATTCACTCTTGCTCATCCTTGTCCATGTGATTCACTCGCCGAGCGTTTGACCTATACTCGTGCTAATTCGTAAATCACTCCTGGGTGCGCTTGACCACTCACGACCATACGTGGAAAAAGCAAAATTCTTGAACACGTTTAAAACTTTGGCGGACGTTCTACGAGTTAATTGTTTATAATAGTTACGTAGCTTGCTCGGGGGTCAGTTGGCGAGCATCCTACGTACGTCCTACGTATGTGGCCATACATAGCATACGTAGCCATACGCAGCCATATGCAGTCACTGTCCATCCGTATATACTCGCCATTCACTCGCACGGGCGATGTACGTGCAATCTACGAGTACCTCACGGATACCTCACGGGTGCCTCACGGGTGCTTGGCAACGAACGTACGCCAACTGTTTGATGGACGTCCGGCGAGCAATCTACAACTGCCTTATGTACACCCGTGGAAGGAATTTATATGTGATTAACGGAGCCACCAGTGAGCAGGTATAGCTACGTATAGCCCATTTTTGACGTACGTGGTCACTTGTTTTGTACGTGACAGTGTGAACGCCCCTTTAATCTGGTGGTGGTGTATTGCTCACCTATTCAAATGATGAGACAGTGGGTTGTTCTCTATTAAACAGGCATAATCCCTTCATTTGACAGATTTTCCTCTGGCATAATCCCTTCATTTGATGGAGTCTCCTCTGGCATAATCCTTTCATTGGACAGATTCTCCTCTGGGTAGAGCTCAACTTTTCTGTCCACAAATAGTTGTGCAATGACTCGTGTCCTGATGGTCAGTTTCGTGATATATTAGCCTGTATTCCAGATCTGCCAGGTCACAACTCGCATATCAGGTGAATCACACATTTTGAAATGACTGAATAAATCTAAATGGCTGCAGACAGATCGATAAAGAAACTCCACATGATTAGGAACATCTCATATGTGTCATTACTAATAAATTGTTGGAGAAACTAGAATACTATTTTGCATGGTGCGTGGTTGATTTATATAAGTATTATATGGCATTTATGCCATTTATTCTGTGGTAGCTTCTCATCTGGACCTGTGCCTAACAGTTGGTCACAGGGTTGGCAAGTTTAACCCGTATTAAACCCGGGTTCGGCTAAATAGACATTTTGCCCAAAGTGGGTTAAACCTGAGTTAAAATCCATACTTTTACTTGTAATCAGTATAAAAGGTACAGGAAAGACAAAATAATATTGAAACTATTGTATCTGAAATATTAAACTTTGCACAGATGATGCTACATGACGGTAAGACATAACCAAGATCAGTGGTTCTTATCCCCAATTTGCATAAATTACTTGATGGTTAAGCAATTTTTGCGCCATTTTTGTTGGCTTTAATATTATAATCTTTGGAATTCAGTAGACAAGGACATGTAACATATGAGTTTTTCAAACTAAAAAGCATGGTCCCATGTGGTATAGTTTTCATAAGAATTGAACTTCTATAATTTGAAGTCACTTTTCGTCTGCATTCTTCAATTGATACTCATGCCCATAAGATGTGTAAAGCTCAGTGATAGCCAAAAGTTTAAGAAAGAAAAGCTTCTATTTCTCCATATATTCACTGTTATATGTATTTCTAGGGGCCCATAGTAGGGGGTGGGCACCAGCTAGGCTTCCAACCACTGGGTCCTGGGTTCATTTCCCAGTCAAGCCTTATTAAGTTGGATGGCTGTTTCATCCATCATCTCATTGCCATGGTTCCTGCCTGCCCTAATCAGCCCATCAGGTGCAGAAATACAGGACATAAAGCCCTAATCCACCCACCAACCTTGTATGTTTTTCTACTGATTCGGAATCCCATTTGTGAGCTTGTAGGAGGGTTTTTGTCAGGTTTAACCCGCTTTTGGTGGATTAAACCATTTTATACTCAGTGTATAAAGCTCAGTGATAGCCATTAAAGTACAATTTAAGAAAGCAAATATATTTCTCCTTATAGTCACTGTAGGTATATTTCTACTAATTTTGCATCCCATGTGTTGAGATTGAAGGAGGGTTTTGGCCAGGTTTAACCCACTTTTGCTCAGGTTATACCCAGGTTTTACCTGCTGGGCTGGGCAAAGTTGATTTAACCCGGGTTAAAGTCCAACCCTGGTTGGTCAGTGATGCTTCTTTTTTTTTACCTTCTGCACAAATAATTGACAAAGGTATTTTTCTTCAATGAAAAGCCAATAAGCATTTTCTTATTTTTGGCACCCATTGATTTATAAAGAAATTACTTTTCTCAGATTTGCCTAGGGTGTGCTGCTGCAGCAACCTGTTTCCTTAGATCGTGTAGTTATCCTTCTGTTGTTTGCCATAGATATTTTCATGTTACTTTGTTACTCTGGAGTCTGTGATGTTGAGAATTCATAGCTAGCTATTATAAGATTTAGGATTCTTTGAACTGGATGTCCTGGTGTTGTTTTTTTCTTAATGCTGATGTTGGAATTTCTGAAGGGGCTCAAATACTGAGAAAATGTCTTGAAAGGCACTTAATAAAATCCTTGCTCGTTCCGGTTTGATTACTAGTAACATATGCTTGTTGAAAGTCCCTATTGTAGTAGCAGTTGGCTTCTCGCGTAGATTTAGAATTTCCTCTTCTTACCCATTTTGTTATTTTGAACCTGTGAAGTCCATATAGTTTCTTAAGTGTCTCATTATAGTGATAAACCGCGTCGCTGTCCCAAGAATGGCCAAGGTAAAGGGCGATGTTCGTGGACAGAGCGGAATAGAGACTTTGTATTTGCTGATATGATAGTTGAAGCCAACAACTCTCTGGGCTCTGCTCAATCTGAGGTCTACAAGTTCAAATGGAATGATATACCAGGTACTGTTTAGTCAGTAGGAGTTGCAATAGTCTAATGCCGCAGTCACCGCATGTCAGGTTAGTCACAGTTTTGGTTTCTGCTGCTCGCACAATTTCCAGACAGCTGATGGTTGAAAAACTCCTGTATAATAGACAAATGCACAATTCTGTTGCCCCCAATTTCACAATTTTACATGCTTTGTCTCATTTGCATGGTAATTGCTTAGAAATAGATATTGTTGTATGCTTAGTTGTTAGCCTGCTGGCTGTTCTTTTAGATTGTTATGAATGATATGTTGTGGTCTGTCTTTTCCCCACAAATATATCAATTGTTTTACCTCAAATTATCAATAAGATTAATCATATCATAACGCGTATCTGTCGTTTCCCCCTTAATTGCTTTCTGTAATTGGATGGATGCAGGCCTAAGGATGGCTACTTCTACTGCCCTCATCAACACGGGTCCACATGCTCTTGGAAGGTGCCTGATGGTCATGACAGCTTTAAGTTTGGTCAAAACTATCACCTGTTTGTTACTGCAAGTAATCATATTGCAGAGGTGAACTCATCACATGTCACGATAGTTACTGAGCAAGAAGGTAAACTGTGGGATGTGAAGAAGCTGTCACTCGTATTGTGATTGTTACATCTGTGTGCTGTATTTTAGATGATTTATTTGTTGTCTTGTACATAGCGTGTTCTTTTTGCATTTGATGTAACATTTCATTTAAGATATTGCATGAGCTTGTTGTCCTCGTAAGTGCTTTAATCGAAGCAATCCTAACATCTGCTGCCTTGCTCTTCGCTATATTTAGTGAATGTCTTAACTGAATGACTATACATTTCTTAGAATGGTGTCACCAACTCTTAGTATTGTGAAATATTGTGATCTATGTGATTTTTGTAAAAGTTTTTAAAGTTTAATTTTATCAATTAACATAATTATGAGTATATACAGTATTTGACTTGGGTTTTAAGTTGTCATCTAACTCATCTTTCAAAACGTTTATAAAGCATTTGTAATCTAATTGGATGACTTAGATTATTATGTTTTATTGCATTTTTTTTTTGGTTTATTATCTACTTTGGTGAAGTATTATGTTTGTAATTAATGTAAAATCGAAAGAATTTACTGGATGAACTAACATTTTGTGTTAAACGGCATTTGACATTAATGTTTTTGTTTCTCTGAAATGTTTAGTCAAGCCTGATCAAGTGAAAAAGTGTGGGACTGAGAACATTACTAACAGCTCCATCAACATTACCTGGCAACCACCTAGTGCTCTGAAGTATCTGCGTTATAATATCACATACTACAGTGAATTTACCGAGGTAAGTGTGAGCTTGAAGAATCTTGCCTAATGGTTGATTCAATTAACATATGTTGGTACAGTCAAAACTGTGTTAAGCAGTTACCAAAGGAATGGACTTGCAAATTTGGGTGTCTAAGAAAGAGGGCTGTTTTTAATTAAGGGGTAAACCAATGAAAAATTCTGTCTGGGGAGTTGGAATGTAATAGCCATTTACAGCAGGTTGCCACTGGATACATGTGGCCGTTATTGGCAGGCTTGACTGTATGTTGATTTACAGGATGTTATGTTATTAACTGTGTTTTACATCTTCAGGTGAAGTCAGAATTCTTGGATGTGTACACCAACAAGACTTACGATAAAATAAAATTAGAGGATCTCGAGCCGTTCACTGACTACACCGTTGAAATATCCAGCATCCCACTGATTGACCACAAGCCTCAAGGATATCAGAGTGACATTGTGAAATTGAAACAGCAAACTTTACCAGGAGGTAATATATAACTACCTTAACCTGATATGTTAAAGTTGATTAGAACTTGCAGCAAAGTTGGATATTTTTTAAATTGTGTACTGTTATTACAAGACGGATAGTATTACAACTCATTGATGAAATAGATGCAGTATTTCATACTTTCATGTTATACATAATTTATGATTTTTTTTTTTTATCAGTCCCAGAGATAAATCCAGAAATAGGACCAGGAAGTTTTCATGTCAATGAAGATAGGGTTGACAGAAATGTGACCATTTTTTGGAAGGTAAAGAATAAAAAAATAATTCTAATTGAAATTGAAATTAATTTATAACCATCAACTCCCCCAAAGTCTGATGGTCCTCTAATCAATGCATGATATTTCATGTGATCTGTGGTTACAGTGGGACCCACTTTTTACGAGCTAATCGGGACAAAAGTACAAGCTATAAGGGACTGCCAAAAGTCTTTCTTTTGAAACTTGTGTTTCATTACATGTGAGTCATGTGTGAAAGAAAGGCGAAAGATCTGTTCAAGGACAATGACCTCAAATGTCCTCAATGTAATCAGACTTCCGTCATGACCATGCCCATAATTATCAGGTCTACAGAGATTGAGAATTCATTCTTCATGATTCTCAAATAGGGATTATTGGTTATATTAACATAATTGTTGTGTGCTCCACTTAAATGTGTATTACTATGTATGTAATAATTCAAAATTGATTTTACTTTAAATGTGTGAATGTCAGATAAGATAAACATTTTAAAGATGTTGGTAAAATTGGCTATTTACTATTTTTTTTTTTTTCAACAGCCTGTGCCTCGGAGATATAAGAACGCAGTGGAGTTGTGTTACAATGTGAGTTGCAGAAACTCTCTTGGTAAAGTTATTATGAAGAGAGTTTGCCATGATCTGTTTAGCGTTTCATTCAAATTGACAAAAGAGGAAGAGTATGAAGTGGAAATTGTGGCTGAGTCAGAGATTGGTGCAAATAACAGATTGTCTCCTTCTAGGCTGTCCATTCCTGCTATGACAGAATGTAAGTACTATGCAACATTGAATGGTATACAATGTAATTCTTTTTGTTATTACAAAAAGTAGAAGTTCTCCAAATAATTTAAGAAAACTTGCAGAATTAGTATATTTGAAGCTTCACCATAGCAAGCTTTGCTGCATGCTGGTAATCAAAATTTATTCACCCCTGATTAAATGTGTCAAGCTTGAACTGCTTTATGTGTTGTTTCAGTATTGCCATCGGTTACCGATTTGATACCAGTAAAGTGGAATCACAGCCATTACAGAATAACATGGATTCCTGTAGAAGCTGCAGCAACTTATACTCTGTTTTTCTGTATGAAAAAGGATGGCTTATTATGCAAGGTACTTAATTAGGGCTTTTGTTCTTTTTTTACTTAAAGCTGGTTTCTCACACAATATGAAAGTGGCCAAAATCTATTGTATTCACTTCATTGTCTTCTTAAAACTGATCACCTACCATCCAGAGCCTTGCTGAGTTCACCATCTCTCTATAAAAGAACTTCACCAAGTGTATAATTTTTCATGACATCAATAATTCAATGTTTCAACAAACCAAGTGATGATGATGTCACAATACTGAGCAAAGGGTGATGATGCCATTTCCATTGTATTCCAATGTTTTGTCTTGATTTCTTTCAATGTATCATTTATTTTTTGTAATTAATGCCGGACAGATTCATTAGCTTACACATATTTAGTGTGCCTTGATAAAATAAGGTGATTTTCAATCATTTGATGAAGTTATAGAAAATAGTAATTTTGAAAGACAGTGGAGTTTAATTATGTTTGTTTACAGCAGAGCTCAACGAGTTGGAAACTAACCTCCTAAGGACGTCATTAAAAGTTTCTCAGCTTATCCTGGATTCATGTGACGTCCTCTGGAGTTCAGAAATCTACTGTAATTCATGCTTTATGGAATGAGATTTTGTCATTTCAGGAAGCACCAAGCTGGGAAATATACAGTGGAGAAGATAATGAAACAACAGCCAATTTGGAACTCTCTTCTAGTGATTACTTATTTGCGATGTCTGTACAGTATGAAACAAGCCATGGGCACAAAAGGCAACAAAGGTCCCTGCCTGCCATGTCCAGCGGAATGTTCTGGAGTAAATGTGTCTATCATTACATTGAAAGTAAGCAGTTTTGCAGTTTTTTAATTAGGAAGTTTAAAAGGTCATCATCTAATGATTCAAATGATTTGTGTCAGTGTTTATAGCAGATTTAGAGCCTCTTCAGTGTAAATGGTTCAGTGATTCTTTTACCATTCTCAATATTGTTTGGATACGGAGATGGCTTACAGTCCTCACATTGTTTTCACTCTTTTGAAAAAAAAAATCTTTCGACAATTTTAGCCCCTGTGTGTTCTCCCCACATTTAACCACAAGACCTATGGTTGATACATAACGCTGTATTGTATACTCCTCTGTTTACAGAATTAAAGACCCCACAGAAATTCAAGGCATCCAACCTTCAAAGTGCAGGTTCACTAAGTGTTGATTGGAACCACCAGGGATGCAGTTACGGCTACATTCAGACTTACATTATTTATTACTGTCTCAAGGATAATTGTCGAAGTAAGATAACATTTGATTTTCAAACCACTTCAAACTTTAATAACCATAGTGTACTACACTGTCAAAGTGTTTTGTTCATATTAAATCATATTTCAGACACAAAGAGCAGCGTCACTGCAAATTACCAAGACTATACCAAGATATGGTCGAAGGGCTTAGAAGAGGACAAGGAGTATTATGTTTGGATGACTGCCACTTCACCCTTTTCTGCTGCTTCAGATCCTACACAGAAAATTGAAATGAAAGTTGGCAGATCAGGTATGTGATGAACATTTTAATTTTTTTTTTCGATTGTGAAATTTTTATAACAGAAATGGAAGAATGCATTGTGAGCTGCATGGATGGTCAAGTGCTTAAGATTTTGCCAAGCCTTTAAGGTACCAGATTTGAATTCTGGCAAAGGGACAATTTATGAGCTAAATGAGAGTTCAATACCATTTGCATGAGATAATGAATATATCGTGCTTTTTTTACCCATTACTTACACTAATGCCTGGGCAAGTTAAAACCTTATCCATGTCATAAACAAACATAGTGAAGACTCCAAGCTCATTACATCTGCCATTGCCAACTGGTCATATAAGCTTTATAAGCATCCAACCAATAGCTTTGAGAAATCGAGACAATTCAATCTGTATCACATTAATTTTATATTTCAGGATTGACAGCCAGTGCCTTGGCTGGTGTTACAGTTTCTTGTCTCATTGTCTCAGTCCTGATCGTTTGTGGCATTTGCTACGTCGTCAAGTAAGTAAATGTACTGATATTAAAACATTTTGCTCAGTTACAAGCATTTAGCAAGACTCTAGGGAAATATATTATTATTATTATTATTATTATTATAAACTTTATTCCAGACACAAAAGCGGTCCATATACAATACAATCATATCATTATATTTTACGGGCTAGCACCAACATATAACAGCTGAATCCAGTGATTTCTAATCCTGGATGTAAAAGCAAGACTAGTCAGAGCAATATTTTTGATAATATCATTTGGTGATGTGGCAAGTCTACACATGAATTTATAGACATAATTTCTAATGGCTGCAGAGCAGCTTCTAGTATGAAATACTGTACAGAGTAAACTGTTACTATCATATTTGGAAAAACCTAGCAGAATCTTGAACACGGTCTGATAAGCAATCTGCAGCTTCCTAATACTGACTTTGCTATAACTGCACCATAGGTGCGCAGTGCGCAGTATACAAAACTTCCTTATGAGGGAATTGCCCTGAGCATATAGCTGTCTACATTGTCGCTTAATGTCAAGATCATCTGATAAAGCGCTGGCAAGATAATGGCCCAAATATTTTGTACTTGACACAACTTTTATACACTCATTATTCAGGTAAACAGAGTCATACAAGTAAGAAGTTTCACCTTTTGGACGGAATATCATAGAAACACTCTTATGAGAATTGAAAATAGCATCATGAGTCTCAGCAAAGTTTTCACACTTATTAATTCGAGTCTGCAATCCACGAATAGAGGGGGCAAAAACCACCAGATCATCAGCATACATCATATGATTTACAATAGTATTATTAAAAGCACATCCACAATAAATCTTATTTAATGCCTCACTCAGGTCATCAAAGTAAACATTGAACAAATGCGGCGATAAAATACCACCTTGTCGAACTCCATTTGTTACAGAAAACAACTCTGAATAGGTACTCCCCCACAAAATCTGACATCTATACCAGTAAATAAGCAATCTGGTAACATACATTGGTACACCTCTTCTCCTTAGTTTATCAAAAAGTTTATCATGGTTAATTCTGTCGAAAGTCTTGCTAGCATCCAGATAGGATACAAACACAGTTCCATTCAGAGTTCTGTAATAATCAATAATTTCCTTAAGAACATAAATGCACTGATCCGTGCCATGTTTAGATTTATAAGCAAATTGGTTTGGATGAGTATCAAGGAGATCCTCTATCCTATTTGGATACGGAGATGGCTTACAGTCCTCACATTGTTTTCACTTTTTCGAAGAAAACAAAAACTTTATTAGTTTGCCTGTCATGAAAATAACTGAATTTGAAAGTGGAGATATCAAATGACAGTTATTACTGAAGTTAAATTCAAGCTGTGTTTGACCTACAGGTAAATTGCAACTTCCAGGTCAAATGTGTTAATAAAGTATTCACTAAGGAGGTAATGCCGAATAAATAGTTGAATCTTCATTGACCCTTGTATTGGCTTAGGGTCCCTATGTTTTTAAATGTCTTAATTTTGTGTCTTTGCTAATTTGTATTCTTGTCTAGAATTTCAGGTCCTCTAATTTATATTCTAATGGATACAACCATGAGGTCTTCAAATTAACATGTCCTACTTTTATTTCCAGGTATGTCACAAAAAAATGGAAGCGTTTAATGGATGAAGTTCCCATCAGTGCTCCTGAAATTGAGCGGGTAAGCTGATCATTTTAATTAATTAGTTTTGTCTAATGTGTTTATTCATGATTATAGAGTTTTACATTTCAATTCAACCCAGTTCATTCATTCATTCAATATCACGTATATATAACAACATTCATACATTTAACAATGTTTAGCTTCACAATCGCCCTGGTGGTCATGCATATACATCACAATCACATAGTCATCCAATCTTTCATAAATACAGAAACCTTGATTAGTATTCTTTTGTCCATTTTTGTAACAACTTAGTATTCTGTGGCAATTCACATGTGACATGTCTATGAAATATACAGTTGCAGCCTAAAAACTTGCACCAGGCATCTACTCTTTCAGGAAAGCTCTAGGTTACTCAAATGCTTATGAGGTCTTTTAAAGTTTTGTCACATTTAGTCAGGGGCATAAGCAATTGGTCATTGTGATATTTTTGATATTATAATGTCAGACAATATCAGTGTCTGAATTATTGAGAGGGTGCATGCTTCAGGGCTTGTTCTGAGTGGCACATATCACAGAAGTCAAATTTCTGTCTGCTTGCATGGTGTTTCTAGTTGCAGACAAAAGATTTCCTAGTTACTACACATCTGTATGATCAGTGACATAATCTAATGCTTGTATTGCAAAGGCTGAGGTGAAAATGACCCGAAGGTGTGATAAATGTGCATGCGCTGTATTTAGATCCATATTATCTATCTTTCTTGAGGAAACAAGAAAATATATTGAAAAAGATAATTTAGGATTATTATTACTTTCTTGTGTATGATTGCAGCTGCATGCAATCACTGTCAATTCAGGTAGTAACAAAAGAGGTAGCAGTAGCAGTAGCCAGCTGGTGCAAGTTTTTATGCCGCACCCTGTATTTCTGAAGGTAGACCACACTAAGCAGTTTGTCAATTCTCCTCGCCGGAAGTGGCTGTTTAGTGCGTGTGCAAATTTGTGTGTGCACCCTAGTGCTGTGTTGTCAGTTCTCTTCACAAATCCATTGCACTGCACTGAAATGCTCTTATATATGTATGTATTTATATTGCTGGTTGGTTGGATTTTATACAATGTAATTGAAAAAGGGTCTTATGAAATCACATGCTATTTTTTGTCAGCTAATGCAACTATGTAAACATACTCTTCAGATTGGTCATGCTAACTTGGACACAGAACAGATCATGTACACTGGGGAGACTCTTGGCAGCCACAGAAATGGTCCTCCAGAGCACTCTGGTGTGACCAGGATTACAGAAAATGAGAGCAACGCTTTACTGGAGAATAATTTTAATAAGAGGACATATCACAGAAGTGAAGGAAGCTCCCATGAGGTAACATAAAGTCATGTTTAGATGCAAATGTTTGTGGAGAGCTTCAATTTTTTAATAAAAATAATGATGGTCTTTTTTTTAATATGTTACAGAGAGCTTTACTAATGAATGGGAGTGCTGTGCATGACCAAGTATCTCTGACACTCCCGTTAGAAACTATGGACAGTTTACAAGACTCACAAGATTTTCCAATGGTGCCCACGTCTAATCCTCACTCTTACTACAATAACAGTAATGAGTTGACGGATCCTAATGGCGGCCAATACGATTCGCCAAATTCCAGAGCCGTTTGCCTTAATTTAGCAAATCAGTTGAGCGCTGAACAAGACTACTCAGTAGCTCTGAAATGTGAGATGCCCATGATAGACACTGATGCACAAGATATTGAAAATTCCGGCCAGTCCAGTATTGCTTCTTATGCCTTGGTTGATCAGTACACGTCTCCAAAAACACCACCACTCTTGCCTGTTCTTGAGGAAAACACTGAGCCACTGGCCCTTGCTCTAACGAATAACAATGGTATGTATGAAATTGTTATTACTAAGTTGATAACTTAAATAAGTTTTTTGAAAGTATTAAGGGATGCCAATCAAGTCTTTTTGGGTTGTATTTACAGGTGCTGCTGAAACTGATTCAAGAAGGCCCAATCTGAACCTTGATGAAACAAATTGTAGCCTGGTGCAAGAGCAGTTGGGGACTGATCAACCTGGTGACACTTTGTCGCCACCAGAAACTGTGCACTCTTTTATGCCACAAAATAAAGTGAATGACGAAAGTGAGAGAACAAATGGCACAACCTCAAGCCTCTCAGACTGTCTCGATGTGGGATACGTGCCTTTCCCACCAGACCCACCACACTCAGATGACCAAAGTACTGTATCAAGCATTTCTAGTCTACCTGGACGAATACATCTGTTAAATGCATCTGGTTATGTTGCATTGCCTCATGAGATTCCGTCAAATGGAGGTTTAATATTGGAACCTCCTAATGCAACAAACAGTCAGCCTCATGCTGAAAGAGATTGCTCACCTTCAGAGAATGAATTGGTGCTTTCTGACCCACTGAACGAGGGAGATGAAACGGGTCTTTTGCACTTACAATACAAACAATTGACAGACAGTGAATCTATAAACCGTGAAGAACAAGACAAGCTTGAGCCACGTAACATTACTCTCGATAATGTTACTGGCACTAATAATGATTCAAAACATGTGATGTCCTCAGAGCACAACCGTGTTAATGGGGAATGCGGAGGTCACAATATTGAGTCAGAAAAAAGCGATCAAGGTATGAACAAAACAGCCAAGGACAAAAGCTCTGATGGGAATGGCTTTTGCGTGGACTATGTGACTTTGCCACCTCGGCTAAATATAGAGCCGGAAGTTCGATGGAGTGCCTTGCACGCCGATCAGACCGTTTGATTTATTTGTGAAATGCTTGTGTTAATTTATTGTCGTTGTATGTATGAATAAAGATGTGGCATAGTGCCACCAATTGCCAGGCCTGCTATTCTAAATGATATGGTTGACCGCATGGCACTGCAGCTGGTAATATTTTACATAATGCACCATCTTTTACTCTGGACAAGTAATTTTGTAAATTAACCCGGGTTTGTATTGTCTTTTGTATGTTGCTGTTACTGTGCCTGAAATCTGTTGTTGGATAAAAATCCCTGGTCAGCCTCTGATCATTTCATGTGCCTGGGAATAATATATATTGTTAATGATAATTGTACATAGTGTACATGTTTTATTTATAATGCATGTGCTATATTTCTTAACCTGATTCGTAATATTTCGTCCTAACTTTAGATAAGTGTGAAGAAACTAGTCGCACATTCCTGCTTTGTGTTGTACATATAGTGTTTACAGTAATGTAAAATTTTAGTTTAGGACTATTCCACTTAAAATGGAGCAATGTGAGGTCAGAACTTCATGTATATTATCGATTTGGAAGTCTTGAAAATTTTAACGGTTATAGTTAACCGATTTATGAGTAAAGTAGCGTTGTTAAGTCATATCAAAATAATAGATTGCCGGTGCTATCACTGTTGCCTGAAATGTTAGAATGTAGAGACAATAGACAGCAAATAAAGGTAGCACTGCATTTTGTCAGCAAGAAGCAGTGCCTGATTTAACCTTTTTACCTGAACATCATTACATATTTTAATCAATAGATTGTTAACAGAACAGATGGGAAATAAAAAAAACACCAGAGGTTGCCAAAAATTGTCTGATCTGGTGAAGAAATTGATGATACCCTAATGGCTGGGTCCTTTTAAGTCTTTAGTGATCTGTACAAACTTACAAAGAGGGCATTTTTGTGGCATCAGGCAGTCACCTGGCGTGTTATTACTCATTACTGCTGTCTGTCATTAAAACAAAACAGGCCTTATAATGGGTCTCAGATTTCCCTGTGCTTTATATTTAAGTGAAATAGCCCTAATAATGGAGCTCAGGTGCTACACCTAGGTTTTGTAATGGCTATGTTTTAAATTGCCTTTTTTACACAATGTATGAGATTTATCATGTTTATTTGCCTCAACTAGTGAATTCCAGACCCGAGTGTGATGTAGCTTGTAAGTTATGAAATACACGTATACCAAGATTTGTTTTGGACAGGTATATGTTAGATGTTAGGGTCTAGTACAATTACATTGTAATATACATGTTCAAGTTATTGTTTCTGTGAGAATAGAAGTGTAACTTCGGTGATATTGATTTTAGTAATTGGTATATATTTATAGTTAATACTATTTTGTGCTATGGACATTGAGATTTGTTTTCACTGAGATAAATAGTTAAAAGAAATTCCTAAATCAATAGCTGAATAGGGTAAGTCAATGTATCTGCTTGAATCGACCATTAAGAATTTGAAAAACTTGAAGTCTGTGATACTTTATGCTCTGGGAAGGTTTTTTTTCTTGCTGAAATTGCAGAGTATGTTTAAGTCCTTAGCATAATGGTGCATGGAAATATTTCCTTATGAGAATTGCATTGAGCCAATTCTGGTTCAAAAGTTTTCAGAAACCTGTGTGGCTCAGTTGGTGATGTTATACCTTTAAATGTACATATATAAGAAGTGTCTTAATATTGTTATCATGTGGAGTTTTTATTTGAAAAATATTGGATTTTACATGGATGTTTTTGCCATGAATGCTCATCGAAAAATTGTACCAGGCCTGGTTAAGTTTAATGTTATTTGAATAAATATTCCCAAACAGTGACAGCTATTTGACTGCCAACCAGTGGATGTGGGGACATTTTGAAACTTGCCATTACTTTCCTTGACAAGTTTCATTTCATCAGCCCACATCTCTGGGTGCTTGTAGTATGAGATTTTGCTCCTGTCCTATTTGTTCACAATTTTCTCCGAGAACTAATGTTACATAAGTTCGTGGAGATAAAGACTCAAGTTCACAAATATTTACTGTTGAATTTGTCAGTCCCTAGATTCCAATAGTTCGGACATACATGTATTCAAGTTTCCTTGCCTTGAAAGATTTCATGAAGCACGACAAAACAATATTTAATAGATGCGTTTTAAGCCTTGAAATCTGACAAAATGCTTGAGTTCTTTCTAGTTGTCAGACAGATATGCCATAAAAGTGTGCCTCCAGCTGACTAACTTAATGTCAGAAGCACTGAGCCAATACCGAACAATTTCAAAAAGAATACAATCCTTACACTTAAAAGTTTCACACCATTCTGTTTTATCTTTTGTTAATTATGGCCATTGACCAATATTTAATGAAATGCTCTGCTCATACAAATACATGGACCTCAATTCTGTTTACTTTATGTTAGTCTTAATTTTAAGCTAATTAACACATTTTAAAGTCATCTTCATTTGGCATTATTGCATCTCAGTAAATTTTTTACCCTTGGTTATTTGCCTTGGGTATTGCAATGGCCTATCACATCTGTCTGTCCATACGCATTGTGGAACAGTTGTTGCATTCATGTGTGAATCGAAAAATTTCATGGATTTTGGACCATAGGAATACCTTTTGTAATTGGGGGACAATGACCTGTTTTTATGGTCAGAAGTCATGCTCACTCTGAAAGGTCATGTGTCACTGATAATCATGCCTCAGTATAAAAACCCCTTCAAATGCACAGGTATTGAGCACATTTGGAACACATTTGACTTTCCTTAAGTTGTTTTTGCCAAGGATATTTTTCTAAGTTTTGTTTTTGGGCTAAGGATCATTTTTCTATTCAAGTTCTTTTATGCCAACATATAATTTTATTGTGGCAACCTCATGTTCGGTAACCAAACTAATAAACAATATATATCCTGTGAACAGTGTATTTCCTTTTAGACATCATATTTGTAGATTTTATTTTTCTCCAACTGACAGGTGAATGTTTTCTCAAAAAAGAATCAAATGCACATTTTAATTTTTATGGTAAATAATCAAGATTTTTAACTGGAACTATCCTAAATCAGCCATGCTGGATTTAACTTTACCATTAGTAGTCACAAAGGCATTGTTTACCTTGTCGGAGGGTGACGCATGATGTGTTGTTTTTCACTTCTATTATGTATCAACATCCTGCCCATAATGTTACCTCAGTTCAATAAAAACTAAGAACCGTAGCTTTTATAAAAGACAAGATTTATTTCTGAACATGCAAATTGTTAAGAGTATTTTTCTAAGCCATCAATACAAGTTGTGGAATAAACGTATTACAATGAAATGTGTTGTCTTGGTGTTGTGTATGAGAGTTTTGGGCGATTGTATATACATCTATATACATATTATACAACAATGTCATACGATAGTAATTACAGGTACTCCGGGGGTACCTGGATACCTTCTTCTTGAAGTTTGTGAACTTCGGAGTCGTACAGATTTTCGACCCATTTTACTAGGGTTTGTGTGTGTTCCTGTTCAAAATAAAAGAAACCGTTCTGTATCTACTATCACAAAAAAGCGTTATGTCAAATGACAATGAACATTTTTTTCTGTAAACTAAAATTATTACCAATATTTTCTCCTTGTGCTCCAAAACCAACTTCATAGCTTCCTGCATCATGTTAATTCGGTCTGCCATCTCAGCTGACTGCACCGATTGTTGCTTGTGAAACCTGAATATTTTTGGTAAAAAACTGATATTATTTGCAGAACAGTGTGCTCATAGGGATAGCTGGAATAACTTTTTCGGAACATTAAGGAAGTCCTTAAATTAATAAAACTTAAATTCAGATTCACCAGCACTCAATATTGATTTTACTTCGAGTAGCAGACTCTGGGAAACAAACAATTTTAAGCAATACTTTACAGTGAGACAGTTTGATAAGCAATTTTACATCTCATCTATTTGGGGAATTAAATGCTAGACAATTTTTAAGATGTATAGCAATACCAATTATTTGGCTTGCATGAGATGCTAACCTGCACAAATTGAGCACTGGACAGAATTTTGCTGCCTCCTAGTGGCTTCAATGATACATACCTCAACTTAGCCTCCTCCAGTCGCCTAGAAGTATCTTGTTTTGACCCAACCTGACACTGGTTGAACCCACTTTGTATGTCGTCAATTTCCCGTTGCAGTTGCTCACTCTCAGATGTGAAAACCTGAGAAATATATATGGCATGTCAGTTATTGTAATACATACAAGAAATGTTGATATTTTAGTATAAACTTATGTACTGGCTAAAATGATTAAAATTTACCTGTTTCATATTAGCGATGGCATCTGTTATGCGTTTCTGTTTGGCATCAAGAATTCTGACTTCTTGTTCCTCTTGGAAGCTCAGTTCTGTGACCTGCATCAGTAAATATGATGATGAAGTTAATCAAAAGCACAGAAAAATGTTAAGTCAATTTTTTTTATGTAATTTAGAAACACGCACCTGTTCTAGAAGATCATCCGTAGCAATTGTTTTAGCTTCTATTTCTTTTGTTGTCTCTTTAAAGCAAGCCTTTAGTTCTACAAAGCTTCTCTGCAAAGGAACACAGTTTGAGTTAATAATTCATTTTGAGTTAAATACACCTGGCTGATATAGGTCTTTGCAGTACACAAACTACAAGAGAGCTCGCACATTCATTTCGTTTGAAGTCCGTTATCTAACAACAATTCATCATCCATACCATATATGAAGTGAGATTATCCATATAAGTTTCTTCTTTCCCATGGGAAGGTAATGGAGGGAGTTCCAAATTGAATCCTTGGGCATTCTTTGCACCCGAGGGAATCAGTTTCATGTTGGATGCAGTCTGCCTATACTCGCCCAGTTTCTTTTCAGCCTGAAGTAGATACAACATATTATTTATGAAATACAAATTTATATTGCTACATACCATGTATTGCTGCTACCTGCGTAAAATGGTTCCAATATTTGCACTCTGGAATGCTCCACAAAAACGTTAAATATCCAAATTTTGTGACTTGTTCCTTAAATGAGCAATTTTGAATTGAAGACCATAGGTAAGAAATGCCTGGGTGTGTTCAACTGTGTTGTATGGTGAGTTGTTCACAGTCCATTTCAGTTAAGCGCTTGCTTATGCTCCCAAATAAATTGATAACTGCTCGTCCACTTGTAGACAGTTTATTTCATATTTTCTTGTAAGGCATTTCATCAACATTTTCTTGAACAGCTCTACGTGCTGGACACTGGTGCATTACAAGTAAATATTTATATTTTATAATGCTTATTGCTGAAACAATTTAACTAGGATGTGTAGTTTCACTTTATTATCATTAAATATGTGCTTCAGAAATTAACACGATGTGTCTGTACATTTCTTTTATCATGAAAAATCAATATCAGAAATGTACCTGCTCTCGCAATTTTGTGAAAGTGATGTCACCAGTCCATAATTCTTCCTCAAGCTGCCGCCTTTCCTTCTCTGCTGATTCTATGGACATACTCAGCACCTGTCTGTCTTGGTTTATGCGCTGCAAATCTGCTTGTGAATACTCTTGTGTGTCCTTTATGTGTTGTTTTCTTTTGTTTTCTTTTGATAAGGATTCAAGTTCAGATTCTGCAAGAGTGATAATACATCAAAGTAAAAATGTGAGGCGCTTGTATGTGTTAATATTCATAAAAATACTAAATTATTTTCGATGACGGTACCTTCATTAAAACAAATACATTGACTGTTAAATGACTGCTAAACACACATGCATACCTAATGCTGGAATCTCTATAGTGACCAGTCTGTTAGTCTTTTCAGCACTGCTCTGTTTTTTTTCTTGAAGACCTCGGTAGTATGTTTCTACACCAGACTTGTCAACCTGCATCTTGCTGTACAATTCTTTTGCTTCCAAAACTTGGTCCTGAAAAAATTTATTATGTTATGATAGTTCTTAATCAATGGCTCATGCAATAAAAATTATAATTCTTGATGAACTTTAACAAATCTGGTGTAGTGACTTACAGGTTCATTGAGCAAAGACTGCAATTCATTTTCCAGTATTCTGTTTTGAGCTTGAAGATCCTCCACAGTACCAGTTCCACAGTCATTACCTGCATTAATGACACATGGTGAAAAATAGTGATTTATTTTGCATTGACAATAGCCAAATTGCTGAGAAAAGAGTGTAGTACTTTCACTTCTTCAATGGTTCGTAACTAATAAAATATCAAAACTCGGCAAGCATTATTTTATGTAATTGTATGCTAATAGTACTCTATGCATCATGACTGAAAACTTACGAATTATCTTGGCCAGTTCATTCATCTGTTCCTCAAAAGAATCTGCTCCTTCAAAGAAGCTGTGGTAGGTGGTTGCTCGATAATCAAAGAAGATCTGTAAATAATGGGATGAGTATATAGCCTTATTTGCAGATAAAAATGAATAGTTTTGATGAGAAGCTGGAAAAACTTATACCTTTTCATCTGGAAAGCCAGTTGGTTCTTCTAATGATGGGGGGAAGAAAATAGTCTCCACATCCAATTCCTCCCCATACTGAAACAAAAGCAATTTGCATAGTTTGAAAGGGAAAAGCAAATAAAATTGTCTACAGATGTGAATAAAAATATATGTATATGAGAGTACCTGAATCTGTTCCCTCAACCAGGTTAGTGCTGCCAACAGAGTGGGCCATGTGTGAGGACTCCCAACTGCGTACATCGATGTTTTCGAAATTACGAATGGGTAACCCAAAATTTTAAGTACATCAGGAACTTGCTCTTCTGCTTTCCTTCCAAAAGCAAAGCCAGGCCACAAAAGTTTCACCATAAACTGGAAGTGAATGTCATATAATACGGTAATATGTAAACCAAACTAATGTTCACCAAATTGCTAATCTCTATTAAACACCTTATCGTGGAGCCAGATACTCTATTACATGTAATTACTGCAGTTATGGGGGGGGCGGGGGGGGGGGGGGAGGAAACTCCAATAAAGCAAAATACCAACAAAAATTATGCAGTCAAAAATCCTAAAGATTAGGTGTCTTAGTGTCAAAGCTTTCATGAACTGTCGTTGTTGAGCTTACCTCAAATATTCCCAGAAACACTTTGGCTTGAGGGCTGTGCAACATCTTCATTGACAACTGGTGAGGATAATGCTTCTCTACCAGAAACTAAAAACAAAATGTGATTCATTAACTAATGTGCACTTATCGTAAAGAAAAGAAAAAAAAAAGCTCCATCTGAGGACGAGGAGCAATATTGGCTCTTGAAAATGATATGGGTAAAAGCAATTAAAGGGATAAGCAAAACACACCTCAACAAGGTGACGTATACTCTTCTCTCTAAAGTGGCTGTCCTTCACTGGCCTTTGATCCCTTATTTTGTCGTTCCCATAACCAAGTACACTGGATCTCCTAATTATCAAAAGGACAATATTAAACAAACATGATTTTGTCAGAAGTAATATTTGTGAAACCACCAACTTGTATCAAGTGTAAAATTTCAGATTGCCCTCTATGTTGCATTAAAAGCTTTCAAAGCTTAAACAGATAAACACCATAACAGCAATGATTTATTGGTATTTAAAAATAATTAAATAATTTCTATTGTCCAAAAAGACTGCCGACAATACCTCTGACCAATGTATAATCCAAACGAGGCTTTTCCAGCAGGTGCACCCATGAATACAGATTTCCTTGAACTGACAAGTGGTGTCTTGCCAGTGGCAGCTTTTCCTGCCATTGCTGATGACTGGTTTCCACGTGAAAGTGTAGAATTAGCCAGCGGAGTTCTTCCACCCCCCAACTTTCCTCCGATTGATGATGAACGGTTTCCTGTAATAATTTATCAGTTATGCATCATCTGTTCAGATGAACCTCACTTTGTAATACATGTATCGTATTGAAAATATTACTTTAAAACCAAACTGATCATATATTACAAGTAGTATACCTTCCAGGCAGTACCTGTTAAAGAGTTGACATAGTGCACAAAAGGTATAATAATTTCAAATAATTTGAAGAAATCAAAGACTCTAAAACTTTATCTTCACCCTCTTGCACTTCACATTTCAATTGATCTTAATTGTATTTTTTTATTTCATCCCATTATGATATATAATAAATGCCTTGTCATTAAATTAAACTTTCCCTTACAATAAAAAAAATCTAGAATCTGAATATTCAATGATTCTTATGCAAAGGACAAGCTTGTAAAAACTTAAAAACATACCATAACTGGTCCGACTTTTGCGAGGAAGAAGTGACTGCCTTCCACTGCCTGAGCTCCGTTTCCTGGACATCATTTTGATGCTGCAGCAGAACCATACATTAATCAGCAAAATGTTTTAAAAATATGTAAATGACTTGTCTGACACAGATCAACTGGCAATGATGGTGCTTGAGGGGGGGGGGGGGGGGAGGGGTTGGAGATGGGGTTTGTGTTCATAGGACTCAGCCTGGGACCTGCCAAATCGTTTTACCCAACCAAGTGGGAGAATCTTCCTCTTCAGGTCATCCCATGAGGGACATATTAGTTGGCCGGTTAAACTGTATAAATACAGGGGGGTTAAACTGTATAAGTACTTTTTATTATTATCTATACATGATATTTTCCCAGTCATTATTACAGAATGGGCAGTCTAAATTGGCCTTCTTGGGAGGTACTTTTGAGCCAACCATTTGCCAAAAAACGTGTGGCAAACTATGTGCACCTGAAATCTAAAATTTACTATTTTTTCTTACAAGACATGTCAGCATGCGCGCAAAGCATGCTGCGGGTTAGTGGCTTAATAGAAATAATTAACTGGAAAGGAGGCACACTTTGGGTTTCAAATATAAAACAAAACATCGTTATTTGTTTTCTGTTACTAGAAATGTTATTAACAGACAAAATAATGCAATAACATGTGCCTTTGTTCACATTAACGATAGATTGTGACATAATCAAGATGGCGCTCTCTAACCCATAATCCCTAACAAACCATTGCATGGCAATATGCACTAGTCAGTTCTCAAAATAATATAGTTTCTTATTTTAATTGTCCTTTGCTTGAGTTCAGCTTTTTGTTCAATGTCTCAATGCATTGTACACATTTACCCCAAGGGTGAGATCTTTTTGCTTGCCTCAGAATAGACACTGAGTATTTAAAAGGCGCCTCCAATTTAATGTCTCATGCGACCGACATTCAGCTAACTCACTTAAGAGTACCCGGGCCGTGGATCGAACCCGGGACGCCAATGTGGAATTGTCGGATGCCTTAAAAGACTCCCAAATAAAGTTTTGCTTCTTTGTATCCTTTATTCTTTCATAAGACATTATAGTAATAACTAGCATAATCAGTAGACGATGTAACGCAAATTTGCACGATCTCGCAATTCTGTGCAATTTGTTGATGTCGCACAAATTTGCGCGAAAATTATTAGCTCTGAGGATGTCAATTTTGTGCTGGCAGTGATGAGATTGATCTGGATTACTTCAGAGAAGTTGCTACATAATTCTATCAGTTTATTTCGAGATTCACCATTTCTTTTTTTGAGCAATTCCACTTCAAAGTTCTGTACTCAAGATATCCCACAATTCCTTAAATATTGCTGTACTTCGGCAGTTCGCGTGTGAATCCAGTCAGAATTGCACAGAATTACGCAAATTCGCGTCATACCATCTACTGGTAATTGGAAAGTTCTAGTCTATTCATTTGCAATTCTCAATTTTGGTGGCTTTAGTAATAAGCAATTTTGCAGGGCCTGTTTCAAACTTTCAAAAGCACATATATAGGCCTACAGTACGCGCTATAATTCAATACAAATGTTCAAATAAAAATTTATAACTTCCCATTCTAGATATTATGGCTGTCACTCATATCAAAACGAATTTAAGTCGACAACACGAGTCAACAGTGTGTCAACACAAACAATGAAAGCTAATGAAACATTGTTGACAGTTGGCTGAGTTACATTGCAACTCGTGTATATCCATGGATTTCAAACCACACATCACAACCCAAGAGTGACGATTGTAAAGACCGCTAAGGCATTCAGCTATGTAAAGTTTTATTTTAAGCAGTAACCATTACCCGTAATGTGTAAACAGAGATCAAACCGGTATGAATAATCGCTAGTCAAAAATTGTTTGAATGCAGCCGCCAACAGATTTCTTGCCTCAGTGCGCATGCGCACTGGGTCTCCTAATTTGAAAACCAGCAAAACATTTTATTAGTAGTAGTAGATAACCTTATTTAGGTGCTTACTTACACGGTGGATATTGATAATTTAAATAAAAGTTTAATTAATTTTAGACGGTGTTCACTTCCTGACTAAGATGCGCATGCGTATCGTCGACTTTCTTGATGTCCAAAATGGAGAGGAATTCTCGGTCGCAATCTGCAGCTTAAATCACTTGAAAAAGTTAGTTTTACGCTGTCTATCACATTGATTTATAGAGATGCATAACAAGAAGTTCCAGAAGTAGATAAATGGTAAGATGGCATTGAGAAATTCGCACTGTGAACTGGTACATCGGAACGATTGTCTGCATGTTTACAAATGTTTTTGAGCAAGTTATGAACTGTCAAAAATATGTCTTGTAAATGTCTTTAAATAAAAGACAGCCATGGCTCGAATCGCTGATCAGAGTTGGGTGGTGCAAGCAACAGTAATGGACGACACTTGTTACCTGGTTATCCTAAGGGAGAAACCGTGACAAACTGAATCAGCACAACTTGTCATAACCACTGGCACTGTAAATTGTGTTATTCACTAATTGTGACTAAATAATTGATACCTGTAATTTGTAAATGACATACATGTGTATAGTGCCATTGTGTCAATTTAAAGTAACTATTGTCATACATATTAGAGAATCAGCAGTGCATAGTTTGATATTGTGCACACAGCATGAGGTGTATTCAGGCTACCTGAATCAGGGAGGATAGGGAGGATAACAGCAATATAAAAATTTCATCTGATCTGTGACAATAATTGCATTGCATGCCTTGGAAGCATTGCAATTGCTACGACACATATGCCATTAGGTGACATTGAATTGGAAGTTCATTAGAACTGATCACTGTAAGTCAGGCATAAGAAGCAGCTGGGTGAGCAAAACTGCAATAATCAAACTGGCCTAACTCAAGGTCCTGGGATTGATTCCTGGCATGTAGTCGGCAGACTTAGCTATGTCTCCACTGCATTTGGCATGGGAAATTAAGTTGGTGGTGCATTGCACTTGATATCTATGCAAAAATGAATGAATTTGATTGACATGTAGAGGTCAGACTAACATGTCATGGAATGGCCGGCAAATGGAGTAAATAACAATCAGTGATTATGTCTGGCATGCTCTTCGTATTCAGTGAAAATGTTATTGAAGTGTTGTAAGCCAATTTGCTGAAAATTGTATCCAGAATGAATTGCCATTAGCAATCATTAAGAAATCAAGGGGTACTCAAGAAATTCTTGCTCGACACAGGCCTGGTACACATGTATTACTCTTTGTACTAGTACTGCACTGCACTGTCCACATACCTGTAATTTCTTCTGAAAAGAGCCATTGGGATACACAGGGCTTTTGCATCTGTGACTGTCCTACCTTTCCAAAAAATGTTTTATGACTTAAGTTGACAATTCAGTTTATAGCTTGTGTCACATCATGCACCAATGGCAGTATAATCACGGGGTTCTGTGGGCCAGTTTTTGAGGAGACATCCACCCTAAAACTAAGTCACTAAATCCCGTCCCCCTTTTCCAAAAATAAATAAATAAAAATGTCTGCAACATAATAAATTATACATGTTTATATAATAAAAAATCTAGAGCTGTATATTGTGTGCATGACTAAATGTGCCCCGGTGTTATTCAATTATATTTTGATTTTCAGGTAATATTTGGAATAATGCAAGATGGCTGCAGAAAGCTTGTACTCAACAACAAACCAAATCCTATACAATGAGTTGAAGAAGAGATTTCAAGAAGTGCCTGAACTAGTAATTGAAACTATTATGATCCAGGTATGGTTGATCATTGTCTTAAATTTGCCACAGGACAAATTTTAATGTTTCTTGGCATTTTATTTATGTGCTTGATGCTTATTTCCTTATTACCAGAATGGGCCATGCTTTCATATCTTATTGTTTTAGTTTTGTTTTGGGAAAATTTATGCTAAAAATTTAACCATTTCGCTTACATGCTAGCAGTATTTAAAAAAAAAAATTTTTTTTTTCAGAATGGTTATGTCCGGGAAAAGTGCATTGATGCTCTTGGTAGAGAAAGCCATAGGTACCTGAGGAAGTTTGATGGTGATGTGCCTGCCATGCATGATCGATTTAGAAGTTTACAAGTATCCAACATCTCACATCTTCAGCAGCCTCATCACAGCTTCCCTTATGACATTCTTCCTGGGAACAAAATTCCTCAAAATTCAAACAATGGTTTGATGTACCCTCACTCTTCGAGGTTTCCAGACCCATTGTCGGCACCTATCAGACCACATGACTATGAACCATTTATGGGTGGTGCCCAAAGCGGTCAGCCAACAAGTATTCCATGCCCTGCATATCCGGGCCCGCGTCATACGACTTCATCTGCAACAAATATGGTCAGCCATTCCATTTCTCATCCTGGCATGTTCCCATCAGATTATAATCCATATTCAAATTGGTCTTATTCCCAGCAACGAATGCCAGCACGGCCTGGCAACTTTGCACAAAGCTTTGAATCAAGTCAAACAACAAACACAACGTATTCCCCAATTAACAACAGTCCTCAGCAGCAATACGCCCATGGTGCTTACTCTCCTAGTCATGAAAGTTACAACCCTGCTGGCCAGGTGACCAATAGTCCAATTTCGTCAAATCGATCACCCTTGCCAGGAAGTCCAGCCACCCCACCCAGTCAACAGCCACACAGCCTGCCTCCTAACATGGCTCACATACCTGCGTCTTCATCTGCATCTGTAGGATCGCCTCAAGTTAGCACGCCTGCTCAGTACCCTGTGCAATTCCACAGGAGCTGGACCATGAACGGACCAGAGGCTCAATTAGGTGCTCCTGCTGACACACAGTATGAAGAAGGTATGATTAGTTACCAATAACTATTGAACCGATGCTGGATGTTTATACTTTGATGAATAGTCAATTTCGGCTTGTGCAAAGTTTCAGACAAGACCATATAAGTTTGGTGATGTTATATTCTTGATGCTCTCTTTTTTCAGCTCTTCTTCATCATCAACGAGAGAGACTTCAAAAACTACTGCAAGACTTGGGTCAATCAAAGGAGGCTCTTAGTCGCTGTAAGGATAGGGTAACTGACATGGAAAATAAGTGTTTAGAACGGAGGCGAAGACGAAGATCCAATTCTTTTCCTTCAGTAAGGCCATACGTTTACCATTAATCTGTATTTATGCTTTGGTTAGTGCTGTACTTTGTTAACGAAAGGTTCATATCATTTTCAGGTAGAGGATGTTCAAAAAATGAGAGATGAGAATAGAAAATTACGTGTAGAGATTGGTGTCCTTTTCACCCAGATTGATGGGCAAAGTGAGTATACTAAGCTTCGAGGTTGTGATGCATTTGCATATACAATGCACTCTCAGTATAAATTTACAAGTTCAGCTTGAGATGTTGTTATAGTTGCATGCTCTATTTTGCAGCTCAATTAGGTTCAAACCCTAGCCAAGGACAAAACTTTTATTCCAATATTGGCAAAGGACAGGGCGGTAGTATTCATGGAATGAACCAGCAGTCAGAAGGAGGTGATTATCATGGTGCGACAAACAACCAGTCTCGTAAGTTACTGCTGACAATGCAGATAAAGAGCAAACATTAGTACTATAGCAGTGTCTTTCATTAACAGATATGGAAGAAGAGAAGAAAGGTCTTACAAAATTTTATATTTGCATGATATACTGACCATATGCTAATATCAGATTGTTTCACTGCACTCTGAATGCATGTTAATGTTAAAGGAAGAAGACATAAAATATATTGAATATAATAGCATAATTTACAATTTATGAGTGTTGTATTCTAAATTCACCACAGCATGAGACTGGAGGTGAATGCACACTGTTTTCTATGTTTTACAAAGCACTCTTACTCCTAGAACTATCCTGCATATATTCTTTTTCATGTTGCTTATTAACTAACTAACATTCTTGGTCATTGCCGACGCTCCCTTAACTTGCCTCAAATATTTCTTTGTATGCTTTATATTGGTTTAGTAGTTGCATTGATTTGGTTTTGTGGTATAAATCTAATCTTTAATAATTAGTAGTTTTGACAATTATTGTAGTTGACGAGTTTTGTTTAGGGATTTGTTTTGTTTATTTTGCCTTAGTAGATTTGTGTTGTTTTGCAGGGGCACCCCCTCGGAGACCACCCCGTCCTAATTTCCTCATTACTGAACGCCCACCTGGGTCTAACCCACCTTCTCTAGGGACACCCTCTCCTTACACTCCTCCTCAGAACAATCCTAGTCCTGTGACACCGCCTCGTCACGCCGCAAGCGTATCTACCCCCAAACATTCTAACACTGTGTGGTTTGTCCCACCCTCCATCCCTGAGCAAGTTGCTCCCCACCCCACTGCTACCACTGCTGCTGCTACTACTGCTTTGACTAGACAGAACGACCAAGGTACGTTTGTTCCGTCTTGTGCCTCTTACATCTCTCCGCTTCCTCGCACTAGCATGCCTGTTGTAAATGAGCCTGAAGTGATTTTCACAGAAGAAGCTGAGGGTGATTTTGTGCTTTTAGGTTCTATGCCACCCCCACGACCTCCTCCCCCTCGGTCCTCGACAGGGACACCCAGTCGCGTCCCAGCAGTGTCTGATAGAGAGGACAGGACGTCGGATGATGAAGAGGAAAAGTGGAATTGCTCAGCCTGTACCTTCCTTAACCACCCCTCCCTGGATAAGTGTGAAGTTTGCGAGATGCCTAGGATCACTGGCAGTTTGTATTTCTGGCATTTCTTGAATTTTACACATGTATACATGCCAAAATTTAGTTTTGTTTCCTTCGTTCAATTTCTACATGTATCATGTTTTCATTTCAGATTTCTTTGGGTCAGCTGTAAGGTAACATTCTTGCTGGTGGATAACATTCATTCTTCAGCCTATAAAGTTCTTCTTTTACGCAAGAAAGCTATGGGAGCTTCAACAAGACTTTGTGTATGATCGCTTCTACAGTGGATGTCAAACTTCTGACATATTTTGTTTCATCAACCATAGACACTTTGTTCTGTTAGGGCTGTATAAGCCGTGAAACTTGAAAGTATTTTTAGTTACTTATTATCTAATCCCCTACCAAAAAATTATGCAACAAAACAGCATTACTGGTGCCTTTGGTTAATTGCAAACATATACTAAAACAATTGGTAATGTTAACTTAATCGCGTGGACTGTGATTGTTAGCCATATTGGCAATAAGATATGTAACTGTTCAACTATTCCATATAAATGTGTGCTTTATTCTGTGGTAACTTTAGTATTTCAACTGTGAAAGTGAGTCATTAACTTGCACTGTTTTGAGTTTTTGTAGATATGATGTTAGTTAGATGAAGTCATTTGTTTATCCAACCAGTATTAGGGTCTTTTCACTGATCATGATGTCATAGTGTAAGTGGTTATGTTTGGTTGTTTTTGTTAATGAATAATTGTGGTTGGATATTTTAAGAGTGGTTGCTAACTGCCATTTTACAATTCCTTTGAGCCTTGACGAATTAATTAACAACCAAAATCTTTGGGGAAAAACGGAGTCATTGGACATGTGATTCTTTTTTGGGAGTTTTTGTATCCTCATCATGGCCTAGCATAAAATGCAAGATCCCTGTCTTAATCATATTTAATACAGTATAATACTATAATTTTTTTAAATTTCAAGTACTCATTCGTCTTGGATAGTTCTCTCCCTTCTACCTGCTTGTATTATAGACAAAACTGTTATGAAATGTTATAAAGTGTTAAGCAAATGTGATTCAGAATTTTATAGTAATGAAAACTAAATACCTATGTATGCATTCATGGTATGGTACTGCCAAATATTTATTTCTTTTCACGCAAATTAGTTTAATTTTGTACAAATAGCATTTTATAGGTCAACTGTGTGCCAAATAAATTTTAGAATTGTGGAATAGTAAGTAATCAGTGATATGCTATTTAAGTCACATTGGCTCTGCTGGTTCATTGTGTAAATTGAGGTTTGTACAAAATGTATAAAAGTGAAGTGATTAAGCTTTATCAATCAAGGCTGGTGATGAAGTCAGGGCATGATAGCTGTTGAACTGCTTGTAACCACTGAGAAACTGCATAAAATTTTAATCATTAAAATTAGCGCTCTGTGAATAGACTAGCGCTCTGTGAATAGGCTGTACATAACTCTGTATATACAAAGGCAGTTGATCCCACTGTTGTACAGGAGATATACTGACGCTGTAGCTTCGCGGATGTTTATGACCTTTGTATGAAAATAAAATCCATAAAAATTGCACTTGTTCTCCAGTTGTTGTAATGATATAGGCCCGTGAACAGAGGAGCCTCACAGTTGGGTTCAGAATCAGTCCTATAACAATTAGACCTGTTGATAATGAGCAGATCTGCTTTGAACCACTGCTTCACTCCACCCAATAGTAAATGGGTACTTCTAGGCTTCCACTAAACGTTCGCCACGGTCATCTTGGCGAAATTGATGGAACTGGCTAAATTAAATGCTTGTGTGGCGAAAATTTCTATGAGCCAAGCAATCTGATTGGTCCTCAGAATGGTGTCATCATTGTATTATGAAAGCTGCTCCAAAAAATGGTGGCTAAACTGTCTCTGTTGGGGCTAAAAAAATTGGACGGCTTTAGACATAGTGGCTAAGGCTGGAATTAATTTACAGGAAGCCTTGTACTAGGACTTTGCTATAGACCCTGATTGTACAGTGCTTGAGCAAAGGAGCGCTGCGATACCGGTACATCAATACATACTCCACAAGAAGTTGAGCAAGGCTCAAACGACAACAGGTCTTCCAAGGGTGCAAGTTGTAATACTGGCTGAGGTGGTTGAGGATAGCGGACACAACCCCCCGCTTACATTTCATTACATTTATTATAAATGGTTCCTTAGCTAAGTCTGCGTATGGTGCATCATGATTTCACTCGCTACTTCTACATAACATTCTCATTTGTGCTTAAGAAATGCTGCAACTTATTAGCCAATGAAAGCTATAGCATTACTTGGGCTATTTCGGCAGTGATGTTCTGGTAAGTTCAACCAAGTTTGCCTTGAGAGCATCTGCCACACTTGCACTGGTACCACGGTCTCTCACGGTGTAGTGTATGTGTGTGCATGTGTGATTAGGGCTTTATGTCCTGTATTTCTGCACCAGTTGTGCTAGATAAGACAGGCAGAGACCATGGCAATGAGATGAAGGATGAAACAGCCTTCCAACATAGGTTCGACTGGGAATCGAACCCGGGACCCAGTGGTTGGAAGCCCAGAGCACTACCTCTGAGCTAGGCCCCCGCCCTCACACGATGTAAGATTGGTAGCTGATTTTTGCAGCATGGCTTGCAATTAAAGAAGCCCCTGCCGTGGGTGATGGTCAGGTGTAAACCCAGCCAATCAGAACTGTGAATTGGGGGTCAGTACGGACTCTTTTGCATAAATAAACAGGAGGGTACCAACTTTACTACTGCAATATCTCTAACAAGGATGTCAATATGTCGCTCAGCTTCAATGGCATATTTGGAAATGTGGATTTATAGAAACCCATGGAACACTACCACCTGAGCGTTACAGTCATAGCAAAAAGAAGTGAGACACTATGCATTTGAAAAATATTTATTTTCTTGGTATAACAAATGTATATCTTCAACAACAATATAGTTAAACTGTTCAAAATATTTTTCATTTAAAATGTATAATAATAATTGAGCATTTGAACAAATTCTCAATGTAAATTGAGATCATAAAATCTTATATGACAATGTGTACTTGTAAATTAGCACCATTAAAATATGTAAATGCAAAGTTTCAACAGTATGTCATATGGAATTTGGTGGTTTAACAGCACAAAATATTTTTTTTATAACAAATACTTCTTTGCTCTTTGGCATTTCAATAGAAATGCATCACATTCAAAACGGAATGTGTTTGTATAACTTGTACATTCTTTCTGTGATAATTACCACAGGTAAACACATTAGATGACAGGTATTTTCTGATCTTTCAAAACTGGAAAAAGAAATGATTAATACATAGCAGAAATGACAAAACCTCATTAAACTGCAAAATCAGATACAGAACATTTTGAGGAACACAACTAAGTACAATAACTTGGACCAGCCTCACATATTTGTGACATGATTAACAGTGTATTTGTACATTCCGTTGAACACACACAATTACAGCTGTATAGATGTATACAGGATACAATAGTGCTGATCACTGCAAAGTTACACACTCTCATGTGATAAGATAAGTCACCAGAAAGCGCATGACACTTTACTTATATTTGTCAACACCTAATACCTTTGCTTAACAACTTCCTTTTTGTCCCAAAATATTTTCATTGTACACCCACACTCCAGTGTATCATATTATGATCTTTTAAAAAAGAAGAAAAAAAAGTCACATTTTGTAATATTTTTCACAACTTGTGAAGTGCAACTGATTATCCTGCAGTCCAAAGGTGGGCTACTTCTTTCTCCATTGCACATACATATGTTTGTGCAAAGTCTAGAGATCCTTACCATTCTGATTCAGCTCCTTGTTCAAGGTCATTGAAATACTCAATGTCCTCTGCTTCAATATATTTTTAAGTACAGTCAAACTTGTCCTGGTGGCCTGGCCACCTGTATTGAATGGCAACATGCTGTCAACAGCCACTTCTAACTCTTCTGAACTGTTAGCATTTGGCCATTTATATTTTCATCTTAAATGGCCAAATGCATCAATTTTGTTGGGCGACGCTTAACCAAGGTTTGACTGTACTTCCGAATTTAGAGACTTGTATGTTACTTACCTAATATGCAGCATCCCTCATCAAAGATGGTCCCGTTTGGACACATCACAATTGCCAATAATTAATTAATATACCAACTGTAGTATTACTTAGACCATACTTGCCATTGCTAGTCTGGTGCACATCAACATCGTCAAAAATCGTGATCACTGGTACATAATCTTACCATATCAACAAGAGTGTGAAGTGTATCATACCACAATAAATTTAGGACAAGTATACCCACAAGCTACACGACATTACACCATTAAGAGTTTATTCAATTGCAATGAGTTAGAAGCAAATTTTCACATTGATGATAACACAAGGAATCTGTCAGAGGATAAGCCACACAACCCCTGCTTATCTTGCCTGTGTAATTAAATGCCAGAGATATGGAAGGGACTGCAGTGCAATTATTCAACGTGTAGTACCCGGGATAATTGGTGCTTGCCGTTAATTCAGTCCTTTGCATCCCTGTGGTGTCACTCGCAATAATGAGGCAAAGAAGGCTAATAAAAGTTGACACCATTAGATTGACTTATCATCTTAGATTACTCAGAACATCAGCAATTTAACAGTAGAGTTCAAGGCATGGATCAATCAGGGGTAGGAAATAAATGTGACTCTACCAAAGAACAAAATGAAGGTTACTACAATAGTCAACATGTATATTGCACAACATGTACTTTGCAAATCTTTGCCCATGTTCATTGTATCCATGTTGTGCAAATTATGATAGCATGCAACACCCAACATAAATGATATGACATATGTTGTATAATATCATAAAGTTAATAATCTAAACCCATAAACTATCAAAAATCTTCCGACATATTTGAATTTACAATGTGACGTAGTGGACTGAGTGGTTGGTTCACAGGTAGCCTGAGATTATGACCTTTACTAGACATACTGTACTTCTTGGTAATAATAAGCTCGTATCCCATGAACACACTAACTGTAGTTAAGAGCTGCAATTGCACCAATCTCTTTAAATCACACACTGACAATATCTTGCATTGTTGATCACCTGCTTTCTCTTAAGACCTAATTAATACTTACCAAATCTGAGACTTGCATCACATAAATTGACAGAAATCATGTTAATTTACATATATTCAGGATGCCCACATGTCCTGCAGAAAATTCTGCAACATTATTTGATAATTCAGGATAAATATTATTTATATTAAGTCTTTCATGAGCTTTGGAATTGCCATGTCGAAAGCTAGTCGAAAGCTAGTCCAACTATCACCCTGTCATTACATTTCAGTGCAGATATCCACCCCATACCACCTCATGCACACCTCTGATTTTTTTTTAGAATAAGGCCGAATGAAAAAATTGTTCGGTTCCGATTTTATAGCTCTCAAAAAGTAAGGTTGGTAAGTTTATCTTTTTTTTTATATAATTAAAATGGATAGTAAAGTATTTGAAGCTTTTTGAAAAAGCTTAAAAGGTCATTTTGCCAGTCTGAACATCAGACCACAGGCCTAAATTACCGTTCACCCGACTTTGGCAATCATTCTTTTAATAATAACCACAAGGTAAACATCGTTCATGGCCCAAAGTATTCCATTTAGACCTTTTACTGATGACGTCAGAGCTGAAGGCAAGTTTAGTCAAGAATTCCCTCTAGTAGCAGCATAGGAAGGCCTGTTTTTGGTATGTCAATTACAGTTGTAATATTTCATACTGTATTTATCAAAGAAAACATCGACGTAGTGTGGGCATCAGTTGGGGGGCTGCATGGCCGATGTATACCTTTGGGTTATATATAATACAGGATGCCGCATTTTGGTCAGTTGAAGTTGTGAGATCAGACCCTAGACAGGCCTTGCCGCTGGAGAGGGTCTGACCGATATGAACGTACGGAGAAATATGCGACGAAAGTAGGTCAATCACTGGGACGTTAAATTAAACTCAGCGACAAACAAAATATTTCTTTAAAATCCGTCCAGTACGAAGTTGCACTTTTTTTATTAAATACTGGGGATTGTCGATTTGTATTCTTATGAATAATATAAACCTTTCTACGATGGTCAAATTCCTTGCTCCCCCACTCGGATTCTTGCTCTCCCAAATTCCCCAAGACCCTCTCCTGCGAAGAGGCCTGATCAAGGGTCTTGCGTCAAGACTGGGGTTTTGCATCGGGTATGTAGGAAATCGGAACCAAACAATTTTTTCTATTCAGCCCAATGACTTTGAGAAAATTTCATCTGACCTCCCAGTATGTGAAAATTGAAACTAAAGAGTGAAGGAAATTCCCAACCCCTATTAAATCACATTTTCATCTTAAATCCTTCATGTTTACCAGGACTACCTTAAGTTGTATTCCAGTTCTGTTCGAAATTACATTATCTTTATCATATTTACAAAAAGATTAATAAACCGATTTAGCAAATTACTGTAACATCATTGTGAACATGTAATATCAACAGTATAAATCTATATGAGATGTATAGTCTCATACATAACACCCACAATTTCTTAAGAGATTCTCTTATTTGTGACTCAAAAATTTGCAATTGCACGACCAAATAACATCATACAAACTTTGAGCATACAGCCATACACATTACAATTTGTATCCCGAAATAAACGAGAATTATTTTCTTGGTTTACCATGACATTCAGTTTGCATAATTATGGACATCCCGAATATTATGAAAGTGATATAACCACAGAGAATATATGTATTCTCCTTGATATAACATCCTTAAATAAATGTAATTTAAGCTCTCTTCATTTCGTTAATTTTTTGCAACAAAATGTGAGTAATACCCTGGTTCTGAGGCTGGTCACCCTAGTTATATAAAGAATGCTGTGGTGGTTGGGTCAATTCTGATACAGTACAACATGCTAAACAGTGCAACCTGGAGTGGCAAATTAGACCAATCCCAATTCAGCCAAAAGGATGTGTAAATGTTTCCAGTAATTCGAGATTGAGTGCCACTAATTATGTTTAAATAGGTTCAGATTTCTAAAATTTACACATGAACAGTTTGTACTGAAAATGTCAAAAAGTTAATGATTTCATAAATGAGAAGTTAGCTTGACCATTTAAATTTACTAACTGCTTAAAAATATTCATGCACACATACAACAGGCATGCCATTGTAGTTCGTAAAACAACACCTTGTAAGAACACAAGTTAAAATTTTGGTGACAGTCACCGATAAAAAAAACACCCAAATAAACAGTGCAAGAAATGGATTTTTCTCATGGGATTCCAAGTTGATTGTGAACAAAACAAGCCATTCATAGACCACTGCAACTCAACAACAATGGGAACGATATAAGCTGAAGACAAGAATTACATGTGGACAGGGAAAGGAAACAGCTCGAGGACTACTGAAAAGATCACCAAAACAAGAACTTGCCATGAATTAGACATGATTATTTTCTGTTACTAGACTTACGGTTATTGAAAGAGTTGCAACAACATGTCACAGAGTGTATATTACCCAGAGACCCCACTGTAACTGAGACAATGTAGGCCAGTTCAGGGTAAGTTTTTCACAATATGACAAGCCCGCAGAGACCTGTTTTACGTTGGTAACATCAGAAAGATTTGTCGGCGTTTCATATAAAGTACACTAAAGAAGTTCAAATAATCTTAAAATGTTCATTTGGAAACCACATACTAAATATTTTAGAAATATTTGTATGTGGCCATCGTTATTATTTACGATGTAATACATAGCAAAGCACCCCATTGTCACCAAAAACTAACCCTGGATGGCTTATGCAAATGAAGAAGAACTTTCCAAAATGTGCATACCAATCTGGTCAACATGTCACGAAACTTAATAGGAATGTAAACGAAGTCAGCCAAGCACAAATTTCAGCAAAATGTCAACTCCAAGTGTTTGAAACACCAAGTAGTCAATGTATTCAAGATTAAGTAGGCAGAAAATTACAAGATGGATTTCTGCGTATCATAATGCACGTCTTAAAGACACAACTCAAAGAGAAGATAATGCATATTCAATAGAAATTTACACTTATTAATTGAAATTTAGTCAGAAGTTTTCACAAAAATTCTGCTGTTCATCCACAAGTTCCAAAACCACGATGTGGCAAACACAGACCACTGGTTTATGTAAGCAAACTTATATCTAACAATGCACAACAAAATATTACCTTTGCCACAGAACCTGAAAAGTGCACAACTCAAAATATCATTAGCAAAAATGTCATGCAAGATAATTTAGATGCTTCAGTATTACAACAGAAGGAATGCACTTGGATCCCATGCACTGGCCAGCAAATTTTCACTAGTCTTGAAAACTATATTGCTCTAGCTAGGGCACTCAGTATTATCTCTTGGACAATTTAGAAGCCAGGATGACCTGACCAGACCTAAATTCTTGAATGAGAGTTCCGTAATGACCCAGATTGTCCTTTAGCCAATCAGAGGTCATCTTCATGGTGCCAGAGATTGCCAAGGTCAATCTGACTGCTATGCCTTGACAATAGTGCAAATGTGTGCACGTTAACTAATATCTTTTAGACTATTTAATTTAAAGGGGCACTTTTGGAAACATCACTGAAAAGTGAAAAGGCAAATAGGAAAATATCAAGACCTATCTAGCATGCAACTTATAAACTATAAGAATCAAATGTCAAGCGAATTTTCTAACCATTTGTGTAACACCAAAATCCAGATATTTCTTAATACAGAATTTGACCAAACGACCACAGCTAGTTGTGTCCCTCATTTACAAGATGCAATTAATGTGCGCCACAATGGCATATGAAGGGACACAGAAGCAACACTCTTACTTCTCAAATCTTTAATCGTACAAAGTTCTGTCAATAACATAACTACAGTGTCAATAATGTTACTATTTAACAATAAACTTACTTATATACAACTAGACGCAACACAAAGTTAATGGAAAGTAAGATTAGGAGTAAATTTAATGGATTTTTTTTTTGTAGATTAATCATGGGACAGAAGTGGACGCACTGTCTCTTCAGCTCATGAAATGTCCCATAAAATGTCATTAAATTTAATTAGTTTTTTTGGTTATCCACAATTCATTGATGATTAGAAGTTTTAGGCATCATTTAGGTCAAACACATGATCTTGAGAACAATAAAATATCAGTTAATACGGAGAAAATAAGATTAATAGTCAGTAATGTTCTCATGGTAGCATAAAGTGTCACTGCTGAGTAGAACTCAAAACAGCTAGTGTCTCTGTTATCGAAGTAATAATCAATAAGAAAGGCGGCAATATGCTAGCAAGCTTCTTGAAATGAGAAATCATGAGATGAAGAATGAATGAGATCGTATGATTCGTACATCACAGAATTTGTTTCTTGGGAATATGTTTCTGAGGAGTAAACCTATGCATGAATGGCTAAAAGCATTATAACTGTCTTCCATATTAAAACGTAAGACTTCAGCTGAAGGAAAATAACCATTTAAAAAATTACAATACCTATAGTTCTAATAGTAATTGGATAAAATTGTGGCTACGAATGACATGTTTCAATGATTCTTAAATTATATTTGCGTATCTTTGCCATACTGGCCAACTAATAATGTGCTAACTTGTAATATAGCTCCTAAATTAATAGGGTCTGCCCCATAGAGTACTGGAAGGTCTTAAATGATAAACAACTTGTGAAGGAAATTCACATCTTTAAGTTGCATGCACATCTCAAGACTGCACTTACTGCCCTAATAACTCAATGGACAATTCCTACATACCTTTGTTCCTATTTAATTCACAGACTAGTAACGTTATTCAACATTTAGGTTGACCTGTTAATCCAGGCCAGGCTGACCTATCAATTATTATCTGCGATCTTTTTTCTGAGTTACCTTCTTTATTTTACTGAAACTGGATTATTTTGGAAATGATCTACTTCTTGATTAAGAAATTTGGATACACAAAGGAAATTCAAGCAAAGGCTGGGAAATAAATACCAATATCTGCTGAATGTACCAGATATAACAGAGTGAGTAAAACAAATTTTTATGAGATTCAACAAGCGCCAAATAGATATCCTATGAAATTTTTAAATCAATTGTTGTTAATCCATATCCAAAACAGTTCTCGAAGGTATTCAACTTTCTAGAATTAAGATGGACCTCAAAGACTGGTCAGCACTATTGTAATTAGATGTTACTTTAACTTACTTGAACTTCGGTATACTTGTCATTCACATATTATGCTTTTTTTAATGTCATATTAGTTTTTGATGATTTGAACAATTACAGGCCCGTAGCCAAGGGGTCGAGGTGGTCGTTCGACCCACCCGATTTGGTCCATGTCCACACATTGGTCCACATCAGGGAATGCCATTTTAAAAATTTGTAACGAAGGTCTACAATTTTATGAAAAAGACCCACATAACGCTAGCGGATGGGTACGGGCCTGAATCAGACTTCCTTGGAAAAAATAAAATTAACAATAAATAAAATATAGTTATAACTTCATTATTTTCACAGAAGAGTGTGCAAATTACAAATGCCAATTGTCGACTAAGAAATTCCAAAAGTTTGCATAAATCAAGTAACCCTATCCTTCATATTTTTATAATATTGCGTTAAACGTTTTTGAGCTTAAGAAAATGGGCATATCCAACCTCTGGAGTATGTTAAACATGCTCATGAAAAGTTGCTTTGTGTAAAACTAATCTCTTGAAAATTTTTAATGTACACCAAGTAATAAATTATAAACTTAACGTTCAAAATCTGTAGCCTATTAGTCATGATTTTAGAAGGGTTTGCCTGAATGTGGATTTGTAGTCGCGGGGAAAAATATCATTTTATTTATTTACAAATTTTTGGGATGATAAAACAATAATTTTGAAAGTGTTACATTGCAGTTGTATCCTACAAATTTGAGCAAAATTTCAATTAGAATATTCTTTAATGACTTATAAATGCCTTCGATAACTTTTGTAAATACTACAGATATGGCTTTACGAATTGATGAATCTTACTCGTCTTGTCTGCTGGTATGTACCAGCCATTGTCTCAGAAGCTCTACAATCCATATAACATATTCATATTGAAATTATTCAACCCTTTTGGCTGTAAATGTAATGAAGCTATCTTATCTATTTCATCCATATCACGCAATCAGCTCATTAAATAAATTGTATGTATGAATATGGCAAATGTAGGCGCACATCTATGGGCAAGCACTCATATAACTTGAATGTTGCGGTGAGATATTCACTCTATCATCTTTAAGAAAGAAATGATGAATGCACAAATTTCGGCATCTACAAATACCTGTCACATAGAGCAAAATTTATGTGGAGCTAATGTAGCACACTAAGACTTAATAATTGCTTCGGTTTAAATACTTATGTCATGACAGCTTAGGTCATCGAAACTGAAAAACTGCGCCAAAAATTGATTATGTAATCTAAGCTAGCAGACTGTTTAATGGAATAATCAGTGATATCTCTTACACATCACCAATGACTAAATTGCATGCAAAATTGCAATAAGACCTCTCATACTAAATCATACTTAACTGTATTGTATGATTTTTAAAAATATGACTAGAAAGAATCACTATCTTAAAATCTAGGTTTTTTTTTTGGTAAATCTATCTAAAACACTAAAATAAATATCCAACAAGTAGATACTCATGCTATTAATGCACTATTTCAATTGGTGCTATTCAAGCAAATATGAGACTGTTCTTATGATACCAACGATGCAATCTCTACAGCATTTCTTAAACATTGTCTACCTATATTCATATTTTCTCCATAATATATATTTCTATCGAGTTCTGATGAGACAAAGGAATGAAAGGATGAAGAGAAATGCCTATCTAATATAATGAGAGCTTGCTAGCATTTGGCCTTGTTTCTTTTTAGTCCATGAAGTCAGATTTTCATCGTATTCCTAGGGTAGGCCTATCTTGTCTTCCTCCTAGCTCATGGAACCATGACGACCGACAATTACTGGTGACCCCATGCTGCAGATTTGTATAATTGTCTTATCCAGGTTAACATTCTTGATGGAATGGCTTCCTTAACAACAGCATCAAGATGCAAAAGAGCAACAGGCATTAACAACGACCCAGCCATAATACAGGGTATATCTGCAGAACATGGAGTATACAAATGGCAGCTTCGTATAAAAGTATCTACATGTATAATAGATGCAACATACCAAATGGCATCATCTAACAATAGTCAACTCTTAACTTGCAGTATCTGTTGAAGTCCAACAAGTTTCTTGTCGATCCAGTAAAGACTTGACCAATGGGCAAACCAAATTCTTCAGCATCAGCTCTGAACCATCCATATCACAATCGTCACTCACCTCAGACCAAGCTTACTTCTGCATAAGTCATGTCAATCATGACTCTGGAAAGGGAAAGGATCACAAATTCAGTCATTGAGTACTCCTCTAAAAACTGGTTTAGTGTTACAATAGGGTTGCCTGCAGATTTAAGACAATTCAATGAGGAATTTCTACTGGGTCTCTGTCAAAAATACCCCTCAAAGAGAGGACTCCAGGAAAACCTGCACTGTCATAAGAGACTGGGACTCAGACTCGCTTTTATTTGGCAACATATACAAGAACACAAATACTTGTTTTTAAATCCCATGATGGCCCTACTTTAATACTGACCTTCTTTTGTTGGCAAGATTCGAAGCACTTAAAGAATTTCTGAACTGGATCACAGCTCTTCTTTCAGGCTGTATATACTGCAAGTTCTGAAAGCAAACACAACATATTGATTCAATACACACTGAAAGAAACTTTTGCTGCACAATCATTTCAGGTCAGTGGACTAGTATTGTGGAACAATATACCTGAAACAATTAGAGCATCCAAATCTGAACAATCTTTTAAAGCTGCACTTAAATCACACCTTAATTTAAAACAGTTTTAGTTAGACTGTTAAGTTGGACTATATTAGTTGGACTGTAAAGCACATCTGAAGATTGAACTTTTCACTAATTTGCGCCAAATAAATTTTTACATTTACAACTTGAATGACAACTGCCGAGTTTCTCCAATACACTGGAGAACAGCTAAATGTGTGCCATATCGTCGGCCATAAATTTACTAAGAAATAATAACATTACAGTGACACATTTAACATCACTCACCTGAATGTGGCCGAACTGTGACACAAAGTTGAACACGCTGTCTCTGGTGCTACTGGCTGAGAGATTCTGTATGGAGACTACATTGGGATCAGCTGACACCACCATCTTCTGCAATAAGTAAAGAGAATATTCGATAAATCAACAAGTTGCAGATATTTGCCAATTAGGACCAAACCTCAACTTATGAAATTCAATCCATTTGCAAACTACAAAACAATTATTCTAATTTTCATCCAAAAATCTCCACATAGAAAAACCAATTCAGTTCATGTTACCTACTAATTTCTAGGGCATGCTGAAAACCTTACTTTTAATATCTTTTTATTCGACGGAACAACTGTGCGAGTATCTCCAGTGATGTTGTGACCTGCCTGCGTTAGTATATTCCTGTTAGGATTCTGTTTAATATCATCTCCCATGAACTGTCCGTGTGAATTATCCATACCCAAATCGACAGTCTGAACAGGGGTTAGATTCGGGTTGTGGTGGCCCCGACCAGTTCCACGAATTCTCATGCCACCCCGTAGACCTGCAGGTCCTCCACGAGTGGGATTCTGAACAACTATTTGGTTGCCACTCACACCCCGGCCCTGACCTCTGTTAGACGTCAACTGTCCTCTATTTAGCATCTGGCCACGGTTAGATACCAGTCCTCTGTTTGATGTCATTTGTCCTCTATTAGGTGTCATTTGTCCTCTATTAGGTGTCATTTGTCCTCTATTAGGTATCATTTGTCCTCTATTTGGCACCATTTGTCCTCTATTTGTTGCCATCTGTCCTCTGTTTTGGTTGAACTGTCCCCTGTTTGGCATCATCTGGCCTCGATTGGGCGCCATATGTCCTCTATTTGACATCGCCCCTCTACCCACACCTTGCGCTTGTTCCATCCCCCCTGGACCAGTCACAATCCTGAAGGTCGCACCCTGCTGCCTCAGCTCCTGCAGTTGCTTCTTGGAGACTTTGATTTTGTTCTGTGTAGGAGTTGCCTGTCCACTGGCTTGTGTGTCCAAACTAGTGGATGTGACCTCCTCCAAAGTTTTACCTGAAATTTAAAACATTAATAACTAGAGCACACAAGATGTGCAACAAAGGCAGCTGGCGGAGGGTCGTATACATGTTAACAAAATCTTTGAGCAGCAACTAAAATCTTTTTTGTTGTGGCCTCTCATGCACATTGCATTATCATATTAATCAGAGGTATATTTGCCTTGGAAATATTGTGAGGAACAAGCGTTAACATTGTTATTTGACAGTTTGACATTATCAAAGCAAACGCTAGATCAGGAGAGCCAATTCAATGTTTATTATGTACAAAAATGTGTAGGTGTTTCACTTGTAGCATGGATTGAAACAATTCTGAACTTAATTTTTCATAAAATGACTGGTACAAAAACTGTCTGACAATCCAGCTTTAACCATTTTGTTAACGTTGTTCGTTGACATTTGACAGTTTGACCAAACGAACGCTCACTAACCATGACAACCGGACCACATAACTTCGTCAAAAGTTGATCAATTTTCACAAAGTATACATGAAATGAAAGCGAGAACGTCATAGAATTCCTTTCTGAATAAAAACGGTATCCACTCCGTCTCAAGACTGCAAAATTTGCCGTTAAACACTTGCATGACAACACTGTGTTCTGCGTTGACCTACAAAGCCATCTAGCTGTGTCACTGCACATGCGCGAATGCATTAAAATCAAGAAAGAGGCCCCAAGTAGGTTTTAAAAAATGAACTACAAATCAAAGCTAAAACAAGGCAAGAATTCCCCACCTGGGGCCTCACGCCCGAACATGCACGAAGCCATACAACGCACTTTGGTTATTTCCATAAGAGTTTGCCATCTTGTTCATCAGAGAGGCACAGCTTGAATGAAACATCTTTTTACCGGCGATTTGCACCCACTTCCACAGGACGAAATGCTACCAAAAAGTATACAGCTCTGAAGGAACAGGTTGAGTGGCTGCTGACATAACAGCAAGTGTGCCGAGTCATTTTTCTTGAATCGCGGCACATATGCAGGGTGTTTTCGTGCTCATTGACTTAACATACAATTTCAAATTTGCGGTTGACATAGTTGTAAAAGCGGATACAACCCCTAGCCCCCCATTTCTTCTGGTCAGTGTTACGAACAAAGGCAGCATGCTATGCCGCCTTTGTATGAAACACAACCTCAAAAGGAAAATAGACAATAGAAGAAATGGTCAAGTTACAATTCATTCACACCTCTTTACCGCATTCCATTTCGAAGTATCATTATTGTATCAACTGTCACAGAATAAAAATGCTTACATCTATGAAACGTAATTTAACAGATTTATAAGCAATTCTCACCCGTCTGTTGCAACTTCTGCACAAGTGCTGTTTTTCGTGCTGCTGCCTGTTTCAGCCTTCTCTCCTCCTTCTCCCGTTTGATTGCTTCTCGTTTTCTTTTCTGTTCTTCGATCATCCGTTGATAGTCGGAATCAACCTAAAAAGAAAAAGAAATTAAGTTACCTTCCATTTGTACAATGACAAAATTGCTCCCTGGGAATATAATCTCAACTCATACAAGACTGTGTGCATGTGCAAGATGATTGGGATTCCTTCAGTGTAAGCAATGTACATAATCAAAGCCATAGTATTGTAGTCTATACTGACTTTACAACCGAACATACTCCCTAATTAAAGAACTATTCAAAGCTACTTTGGAGTTAACACAAATGGTGCCCCAGGCCGTCATGGACATCAGACAATATAAACTGCATGCAAAAGATATATTCCATTCCGATTTATACATAAATCATATTGTCAACCTGTGAAATTACTGTCATATAGTAAAGATCCCTGCAGCACGCACCTTGCCTACTAACAACCCAGATAGCGAGAAATTCCCCTTAGCTCAGTTGGTTAGGCTTTCAGTTGCTAGATAACATTACTAGTGATATTTTACCCCTAAACTTCCAGCCTCTTCAGTTGTTTGACTCGTTTGCCCTTCACTCTTGGGTGTGCTTGTTGATAGGGGTGAAGATGTCAAAGATGACCCAGCATTTGGCCGAGGCGGCGTAACGTGTGTCAAAGCGTTCTGCTGCTGAACGATTTGTCTCAAGGTCTTTTTCTCTGGGGGTTTTTGAGCTTGAGAACTGTCAGTGGAACCCTGATTAGTCTTCATGCCAAGCACTCGTCCTGATGTGAGGACTTTACGAGCCTGTTTAGTAGGAACAACATCTGTAGGAGCAGAGTCAGCCTCTCTCTTTGAACCAACAGGACTTGTCTGCAAAAAAAGAAACATTCACGTCAATGCAGTCAAATGCTATCACAGCCGTACAGCTGTTCCTCCTTTTGGTGCAAGGTCAGTGTGGTCAGTGTGGTCAGTGTGTATAATCATAGAAAGAAAATTTTGTTTTTTAAGCTGGCTGATTTCAGTGATTTGCTGTTCCTAGATTTTGTAATATTTTAATTCGTTTTAAGTGGGCTAGACTGGATAGCCAAGCCAAGTGATGAGTAATTCAGGATTTAAACAAATGAAACTTGTTCTATCAGCAGACAAAATCAACTAAGCTCACAAAAGAATTGTTTAGGTGTTCACTCACTTTATTTCCCAGCATCAGGTTTTGATTTTGAGGTTGTCGCAAAGGCGGTAAATTTGTGAATCTGAAAAACACAAAGTCAAATTGAACCATCGTTCTGTAATTCTAAGATTAAGCAAGAACCGGTCAGTGTGATACTTAATCTGGATTTTACAGAACTTAATTGTGTCCTTTAGGTATCATGGCATGACATCAGGCTACCCGTCATTTAGTCTGAAGAGCCACGTTCAAGAAGTCTGACATCTACCATATACGGGAGGGACAAGGAGGGCATGTGATACGTGACACCATTAAGCTCTTTAAAACCCACATCAACCTATCAGGTATGTCCTAGCTTAAACTAAACATCTAAAATCATAGAATTTTAATAACGGTTATGCAAGTTAATCCTGTGCCCTCTACCTACCTCCCTTGAAGTCTTTGTGGAGAATTGCAAAGATTTTGGATAGGTTGGCCCTGAAAAATGAGATTGATCAACTGGCTTTAGAAATGTTGCAAATAAAAACACTAGAGCGCATGCAAATGTGCAAATGGTGCGTAGAGCAGAACAGCATGATCTAATAAGTTTAGAACAAAAAGCATATGCTGTATAAGCAATCGGGGAAATATTCGCAGAAAACAGTTAAACACCTTTTGACACAAAGACATGCCAAGTCCACCCATTCAGGTGAGTCTCACTCAAATTATTTGACTGTCTCAATGTGAGTATTTTCTATTTTAATTTGTATCTCTCTTAATGTTAAATAAATCTTTTAAATTTTTTTGTGCATATATTATAGTGGGCTTTCTAGTGTTAAATAAATGTTTAACATTTTAATGTTGACAAATTGGTTGGATAGGACTAAAAACTCACTCATTCACCACCCATAACTTGGCATCTTCACTTTTGAATTGTTTAAATTCATACTTTCGTGTTCTCTGTAAAACAGAATCGGCCTAATTTCTTGCTTTGCATTTTTGCCGCCAAACTTCTTAATTGATATTTGTACTTTCGTCCAAGAAATTCGCAAAGTTTAACCTTCGTCTCCTAGTTTGAGTAGAAAATGAGACATCACGCTACGATTTATACAAGAGAGGGCGACACTGTATACTTCAGCATAACACAGTGACGACACCTGGCGTTTAGTGGTGGCTTTGGTATATATGGCGGAGATACACGAAGCGGCCAGCGTGCACATAAAATGATGATTATGAGAAATATACTGGATAGATTAGCCCAGGAATCAGTGCCAAAGACACTGGAGTTCTACACAACAGTTTGGTAACGCCGACAAGTTCGTACTTAGAGTGCATGTGTTTTATACATGCTTGAGCCTTCCGCCTAACTGGCCCCATTGGATTAACATGTAAGGAAAAATTTACCGCCAGGGAAATGCTAAAACCGGACGCATGATGTGAAAACGCTTCCAATAACAAATCTAATATGGTGCATTGCTAACGCACCATAATTACAGGCATGAGCTCAATGCAAGTCCCAAGTTTCACTATCTTACCCTATTATGGGGTCCTTGATTTCTGAAGTTGGGCTGGCCCTGAGACATGTTGTGATTGTTGAAATTCTGATTATGTTGAGGTTGTTGTTGATTGCCACCATGGAAAGAACCTCTATTTGGAGGTCCTGACATCTGTGGTGAACCATTGTTGAAGTTTTGTTGAGGAGCATTTTGGGATCTTGGCCAGTTGGACGAAGATGAGGGAGCATAATTAGGGCGATTTTGTATTCCTGCACCGGGCATATTTGGTCTGAGATTAGATCCTTGTGTATGCTGATCAAACTGGGGCCTGTTGCCCTGAAACTGTCTGTTATGCTGAGGAGGACCTTGGTTTATATCGTTAGGCCCTTGGTTAAAGTTCTGATGCATATTATTGCCCTGCATGTTACCCATACCCAGTGAGTCACGGTGCATGTTTCTAGCCATCGCTCCCTGCATATTGCGCTGTTGCTGCTGCATGGGACCTGAGGGACCACCCATGCCTTGGTTGTTATGCATGTTCATTAACGGCGTAACCCCAGCCCTTGACATCCCTTGCCGATTGTTCATCATTGGCTGTTGAAACTGAGCATTACCAAACTGTGGACTCCCTCCTGTCATGCTCGTTGGAGCTTGGGACTGGTTAAAGTGAGGGGCACCAAACACAGGAGTTTGACTCGTCGGCTGTTCAAATGATATCTGAGTTGGTCCTGCAAAGACAACATAACCTTTTAAATCAGTCCATGCACCACAAGAAGCAGTCATATACAACAGCCCAACAGCAAGAATAAAGTATAAGCATTTTCTTATTATGACATAATTTCTGAAAAAATTACCGGGCACTTGCGCAAAGGATGGTTGAAACTGCTGCTGCTGCTGCAGGATTTGAGAGTTGTTTAAGTTGTCACGATTCATCATCCCTTGGTTGTTTCCCTGGAAAGGAGGACTATTGTTAGTCTGTTTTAGCCATTGAGTTTGGCCAGGCTGAAAGGGTTCAGAACAGCATGCATTAGAAATGGTATAGTTTTATGAACGTAGCCATGAATCATCCTCAATAGTTAGTTATAGTATTATCACATGCTTTAGTCGGTAAGAAATATACCAAGTCAGCATCGATTACATGTTATTGAAATAACTTTTGCTGAAGACAGGCATCAATGACAATGAATGAGACTTAATCAGTCATCCTAATAAGCACAATTCCAAACACTTTCTACTTTGTTTTCATAGTCAAGACTTCTTTACCTGGAAGGGCATATTGTCCCTCATCAGCGGCTGTTGCTCTAGAGGTGGTTGGGGTCTCTGAATGTTCATGGGACCTCGGAAATGGGGGTTAACAAGAATGGTTCCTGATCCAGGCGTTCGCATCACTGGATTTTGTTTCTGGTTCCCTTGCGGTTGAATTTGCAGACCTGCCTGAGGTCGGAGCTGCGGTTGTGGCTGAAAGTTATCGGGAAAGCGAGCCATTAAGTGTGGGGGTTGTTGCCGTACGTCTTGGAATGGAGGTTGCCATTCCATGTTCGGTCCTCGGCCCATTTGACCAGCAAACTGACCGAACCCTGGCATTCTGTTGGGAGGCGGTAGAAGAGAATGAGGTTGTTGACGCTGATGCTGCTGCTGCTGCTGCTGCCAATTGTTATGTCTCTGGTTTGGAAACTGGTTCCCTTGTCTGAAGTTATTAGAGCCTCTACCAAGATTGCCATGTCCACCTCTTCTAGGGAAGTCCCTTCTTCTCTTGTCTGACTGTTGCATGAATTCTTCAATCTTTTTCTTGTCATCTTCCTTTAACTCTGGAAAATCAAATAAATTTTACTTAAAACAATATCACACTCAATCAGACTTCGTCTCAAAATATTATTCAGGATGAATACAACATTAAAAATAACATTTAACAATTCACTCACTTAAGTATAATTGTCTTAAAAGAAGTCTCCTCAGGATACAATTTGTCACAAGCAAAGGAGCCACCACCTATATACAAAGTACACATTCTGGCACAAACTCATATCCCTCTAGGGTCTGGAACGACCAGCGTCGACCACTAATACTATTAGCTCTTGTTCATGCACCAGTGATCTTTTTATGTATTTAACAGGTAAACAGAGAAGTTTTAATCTTACCTAGAGTGTCTGGAATTTCTGTCCTGTGCTTTGTTGACAAAGAAGTGGCAATGGTGCCTGTCTCTGCTCTTTCTGAGCGGAATCTGTCTCTGTGTTTTGCACCTTCCTCATCATCACTATCACTCTCCTCCTCCTCCTCTTCTTCTTGCTCTTCTTGTGGTTCCTGAGCACAATACAACACACATTTAATATTCCCAAAGATACAGAAAATCAACAAGCCATCTCAAACATTAGTACATAAATCCTTAACCTTTATTTGTCCCCTCTCCTCATAGAGCTTTTGTTATCACAACAATTACCACATAACAACAAAATTCTTATTTTTGTTAAAATCAGGTGTAATCATAATGAACAGGAGTTATCCCGCCAGTTTTTCTCAAGCTATAATATTTCTTTTGTTTGTTTTCAAAGAAAAAGTACTTTTCCAATAACACCATCTTCAAAAACTCCCAACACAATGACTTACTATTCAAAATTTAAGTGACTATTGCCATACAACAGGCAAGATCAATTTAGAATATCTCACCATGTTAGAAACAGCGGATTCCTCCATAGCACTTTCAGCATCCACTTCCTGTGGCATTTCAGCCTCTTCTTGGTTCTGTTCCGTCTCCTCAACATAATTTGATGCTTCTGGTTCTGGCTCCAACTGTTCATCGGCCTGTGCCACATTTTCCTCATCCAAGGCTTGAGAGTCATCAAGACTGCAACAAACAGCACCAAGAATTTATTGTCAGAAGGCCATGACATGACTGGAAAGAACTCTTTAGATCCATTGTTCAAGATTCAACATCATCAGAATATTATGTATTTTCATTGCTATACCATATGATTGAGTCTACATGTTGTATTCTCGGCAAACAGATTCTTCTCCTGATTTTGATGGAGCTTTGATCCCATACATACATACATAGAAATTTATATAATATGACCACTGTCTATATTCAGACTGTATAGACGAAGTAAAGTGGACTTCATCAGGAACAACAATCACTGTATCAAAGAGATGATAGTTTTAAACAACTTATTGGGAGTATGTACCTTCCATCATCGGCTTCACCCAGTTCTATTTCATACTCAGCATCATCATCATTTAAGTCTTCTTCAGATTCGGCATTCAGCTGTTCTATCAACGTTGATGTGATGTTCCCTTGAGACTCCTGTCCATCCTCATCATCACTTGCAAGGAGCTGTTCTTCATCAACATCTTCATCCTGTCAATAGAAAGTTAATAACTAAAGTGAACCACCTTTCCATATGTTGTAAGCGGCAGAGATTAAAAAAAAAAATTGGGGCCCCTCCATACTGCTCTGCAACTTGCCTAAGATAGGCCTACTTACAATGAAGAAATATTTAATCTTGACTCTTAATCTGTTTAATGTATTGCAAAACAAACGAGTCTTGAGTCTTGCACAATGAACACACAGCATGTACTGTTCACCACTTGTCATTTGATACGAGTATGAGCTAATGTTGTATATGCCTTGTATATGCCTTAAAATCCTATCTATCTATGTATCCCTCTATCTACCTGGATTTATTTATCTAACTATACTTTCAAAAACATCACTTACATCATTGAGGATATCTCCAGCCAATAATCCATCGTCATCATCCATCTTTTAGTGTGTGTATTTTACTGCAAAATAAATGTTGATGATTAAATACATTGATCACATCATAAACTTCACAAAATATAATTGGAGTAAATGCTCTGATGAACAAAATATAGATAGTACAGTAATATCATTTAAACTATTTGTTGTGCGCAACTAGGGTGTCCATCTACAATCTGTGATTTATGCTGCATTTTCTTAGTGACTTTCACTTCTCTGAGAAATTGCTTTCACTTCTAAATGTTCAAGTGGTAGTTATGACTAAAAACTTATAAAACTTTTAATAAGTGCTCTCGTTATCATGGCAGGGTGGTTTTAATTTGTTTACTGAGCCCACAAGATTACAGAGGAGAAAGTAAGAAGAAAACTCAGAAAAACTGCAATAGAATTTCTGGCCCTGACTCAATCCATGTGAACGTTATGAGGGAAGTATTATCCTCAGATAAACCACTGGCAATGCTCTATAGACAGTCCTTCCGAGACGGTTATTTACCACAAGATGGGAGAGATGACAATGTCACTGCTCTACACAAAGGAGGATCCAGAACTAACAGAGAGAACTATAGGCTGCTGGTATCCCTCACCAGTCAAGTCACCAGGCTTCTGGAGAGAGAATCATCCTTGATGAAATATGGAAACATATAAGAAAATGTGGGCTACTTCACTGTGATCAGCATGGCTTTCAAAAGGGATGTTTATGCTTCATGCATCACAAATCTTATAGAAGCTCTGTACGACGGGGTCAATGCATACAACAATGGACAAGGTGCAGACATCATTTACTTAGAACTTTCAAAAGGCCTTTGACAGTGTGGCTCATAAGAAATACTACTAAAACTGCGGCACTACGGCATGAGAGGTCCCCTCTACAGATGGATGGAGAACTTTCTACTGAGTTGGAGACAACATGTGATCTTTAGAAACGGAGAGTCAAGATGGTCAGCTATAATAAGTGGGGTCCCCCAAGGGGCCATACATAAAAGATTTTCAAGAATAGTGAAGAACAATGTCAAGCTCTTTGTGGACGACACTAAGTTATATGGAATGGCAAACAGTCTGCCTGAATGTCGAGAGATTCGGAGAGACTTGAATCAACTTAGTGCATGGCCAAGAACATTTGAATGTACAGTATTGAGACTGCGGGAATGTATAAATTATGTCTACATCCTAACGGAAAAAGAACTATAACAAGTCAGAGAACAAAAGGACCTGGGAGTTACCATCAGTGAAGACCAGACCTTACAAGCATATATACACAGAATAGTGAAATGTGCAAATCAGAAAATCGACTTAATCAGAAGATGCTTCTCCAACTTAAACAAAGAAACAATAACTGCTATATAAATCAATAGTCCGTCCGACAACGAAGTATACATGCCTTATCCGCCTGGTCACCATGGCCAATAAAGGACATAGAACTTTTGGAAAAAAACACAGAACAGGTGCCTCAGGCTATGCAAAGAACCAATAGCTATGCCATCTTTAGAGAGCAGATGCCGAAACATGGATATGTTAGAAACATATAACTATTTAAACAACCACTACAAAACCCTTGGAGGAAAGCTTCTGACCACCAAGTGGAAACTGCCAAAAACTTCTTCACCAACAGGGTCATTAACAGATGGGATGCCTTACCCGCTGACATTGTAGAATCAAAAACAATAGAAACTTTGAATATAGGTCAATTTGTTGACACGCAGATTCGTCGACATACCAAGTCATTGACACATTAGAAGGCTGGTACAAATTCGTTGACAAACTTGTATAAATTTGGGAGACACAAAGTTGTTGACAAAACTTTTGACCACAACAACCGACTCGTTGACAGGTCATAATAACCGTGATAGAGTAGACCAACGAACGGGAAACACCTTGCCGCCGGGCTGGCACTCCATGTTGCATGTGTCCACGAGTTAGCAGAACCAATTTGTCGACATGTCAACTAGTTGGTATAGCCACGATTTTCTGTCAACAAGATGGTCGGGGCGAGGGCTTTCAGTGTCAACGAGTTTGCTGTCCTCATGTCAACGGGTTGGTTGTTAACGAATTGGCTGTCGATGTGTCGACGAATTGACTCGAACATTCAAGGAGAAGCTGAGATCCCTACCACAGGAATGAGGGGATATTGATCAAGTATCCAAGAAGGCAATTAGCCAGAACGGGATCCCCACTCATACCTCAGCCAAAATTACTCGGTGACAAGAAAAATCAGTAAACTTCCAACATAGTCACACTATTTTACGAGGCAGTCTCAACCTGGCGACAATGGGTTTCCTGGCTGCCGTCTCTCTCTATAGCGGTTTTATGCTATTATCTCCGTAAATTATGAGTGCAGAACTGTTATGCCATAATAGATGATCCTTATGTTTATCTTATTAGATATCTAGTCAAGCGGAGTGATAATAATATCAGATATCATTATCAATATCAGTCCCAGTGCCAGTGGTTGTCATACGATGACTGCATATAAATTATAATTGGCCAAGGTTGCAAGTCCTTAACGGTAATTGCCAAGTGTTACATTAGCCCAAAATTATTCAATTGTGTGGCTGTTGCCATAAAAAGATTCTATACTATGTCACTATGAGCGCTACATTATGCATCGGCGGGAGCTCTCCATTTTGCATTTTGTCAATTTCATGAGAATGCAGCACAACTTTCTTCAGCTTGCGCAGAAATTGCGAGGATTCTTCATTTTCTCTGTTAGATGTAGTCCAATGTGGCATGAAGCATTTCGCAAAGTTAGAACCATTTATAATGCATTATGAGTACATAACAAAGTAAAATTTACAAAAATAAACAGCAAGATGTCGTACCAAATCGTACCTTTCAGGCTTGATGCATGTCCTGCACCAATCGGAAATCGGGCTCTGTGATTGGTGGATTTTTTTCAAAGCATACAAAACCCAAGATGGCAGCACCTTCCAGAATCAGGCACCATATAGTGGCGGCACCTTCAGGTGATAATCATAATCCACCTTGTGATTAGCATCCTATTAGTGGCTTGGGAAGATTGGTCATGTCCTCAAAGGTCCAAGGACTTGAGTTTTTGACCTGTGAGTTATGACAATGGTTAACAGAAACGAAAAACTTAGACCTAGTTATTACTAAAAGTTTGGTAAATTATGAAGAAACTTCAGTACAAAACAGTTTTTTGTTTTTTTTTGGTAATTTAGAACTTGGTAATTGCGTGTATCAACTCACCCAGTAGGCGCAAGTCGTAAAAATGACGTCTTTTTCTGGTCTCAAATTGGTCATGACGTCGGTGACCAATATGAGACGTAAATGAGACGTAATTTTCAAGACATCAAAATGACCAGGAAATATGACGTCTTATCGACGTCTTATTCTGGTGCTCAAGCAGACGTAATTATTTTACTTAATTTATATGTCTTTATTACGTCGAAAAATTACGTCTAGAATACGTAATTTTTTTACGTCTTATCAACGTAATCTTGTGGTCTTTAATATAACCAATTCTTTTTTAATTATGAAGTCTCATACAATTTGCAAGTTAAAATTTTTAGCAATTAATATATAATGACTAAATTCACATTTTGTGTAACTTCATATTTTTAATTTAGGATAGAAAAATACAATGTGAACTCCTTTTCAGAATATATTTCAATGTATAGCAAATTTATCAACTTTTCTAACCAAGCTGAAGTTTATCAATTGGGGTTAATGGGCTCATAATATCACCCTGACCCCAGTGCACCCTATATTATAGCCATGTGCCTATCATTATCTGAACTGGCTGACCAATCAAACCCCTAGAAATCTTGAGCAGCTGCAGGACAGGTCACATCTTGTCAGTTAAGAATTTGAAATTCATTCAGTAACTTTGGAGGGATACTAGTGAATTTGGATTTTAAACTTAATTTTTCTATGGAGTGATATATACCATTTATCACATCATTGCATGGTAAGTGAAGTTCTTTAAATTCTAACCACTATGAAAATATGTTGCACATGCTGATTCATATATATATATATATATATATATATTATATATATATATATATATATGATTTGGTGTTAAGTTTATTTTCTGAATATAATTTCATTTCAGGGATCTATGGAACTATGGATGAAACTTGGCTGAAGAATTCTGATATACATGAATAAAAATATATATTTCTTTAAAACTTAAATTGCAGCAGTCCCATGTATAGATTTACATCATATGTGCATGCATGCATCCAATGATGTATGTTATATTACACAATATAATAAAGTTTTTTTCTTTAATTTTAAACTTGTGTGTGTTCTCTGTACATTCAATATGTTCAAAGATTGCAAAGTTCATCTTAAAGAGGTCGTCTGATGATGTCTAAAAGACGTCATCTGATGACGTATTTTAGACGTCAGATATTGGTCAACTAAATACGTCTAAAAGACGTCATCTGATGACGTATTTTAGACGTCAGATATTGGTCAACCAAATACGTCTAAAAGACGTCGTCAGATGACGTCTTTTAGACGTCTCATATAAGACGTCATTGAAGTTTGCATATGAGACCAGTATGGGCTGGTCATGAGACGTCTTGCAGAGACGTCAAAATGACGTCAATGAGACCACTTTTGCCCACTGGGCATGATATTGAGGTTGACAATAAAATTATATATATATATATATATATATATATATATATATGTATACATAGGTAATGAGCTTTTTGGTTATTACAACGCAAAATACTTTTTAATTACCGAAAAGTTGCGCTGACAAAATCGGGCATGATATGCAAGGAGCGGCGGGCATGGTCCAAGGGGCGTCGGGCATGGCCTAGCTGGAACACAGTACATATGTATATCACTGAAAACACTGGCGTATCCAGCCTGATTTATCGGGTGGGCCAAAATTAAGGCCCTGCGTGGTAAGGGGGGGGGGGCTAAATTAGACATTAAGACTGGTACGTTTAGAGGGGCGGGCAGGGCTTTAAGTTTTAATGAACCAAAAACTTTGACCACATCTAAAGCCATCACGCTGACCAACAACAACCCCCCCCCCCCTTGTGCGGTCAAAAAAAAAAAAAGTAATTAACTTACATAACACTAGGTTAGCTGCACTTGGTTGCATCAGCAGCAATAGATCATCATATTTATAATAATTAGAATGGTGAATTACTGATTACTGGATAAGATTGGAAAGAGCACCTGATGACAGTTTACTTAAGAAATTTGTTTAAATTTTCAGAAGGAAATTTATGTGAATGCAGTAAATGGAAATAACTGGTTCAGTAAAGTGTGTCATGTATTAAATAACTGCAACATTGAATATGATATTAGTAACCTCAGAAACTTTGACATTGATAATATCTCTAACACAGTGAAACTAAGACTCTATGAAGCCGAACATGAGCGACTTATAAATGCAATAAATGACAGTTCACAACAACCAAAACTTAGGACATATAAACTATTTAAAACTGATTGTAGAATAGAACCTTATCTTGAATTGCAACAAATTCGCAAAGTGTTAACTAAAATAGCTAGATTTAGGACAAGTTCACATAGCCTGAAGATTGAAACAGGTCGACACCATAAACCAATAATTCCTGCTCCAAATAGAATATGTGAAAAGTGTACGTTAAACTTTGTAGAAGACGAAATTCACTGTTTGATTGTCTGTCCTGGTAATGAGCAACACCGTGTTAACCTTTTTTTGAATGCAACTAAATTTATTAACAACTTCTTGTCTCTAGATGATATAACTAAGTTTACAGCAATAATGACAAACAAGGAACCTGAGTTATTAAATAGTTTAGGAAAGTTTCTCCTTCAAGCCGATGTGTAGAGAAAACCATCTCCTGTATCCACACAGTTATTAATTTAGTTTATTAGTTTATTAGTTATGATGTGCTTGTCATGTTTTGGACTTTAAGAGTGAAATGTTTTTATTAGCGGCTTGTATTTTTTTTTTCTATTGTGTATGTGGATTTTAAACACGTATTATAAGTTAACTTGGTGGCTGGAACCTTGATTATTGAAATTTTATTGCTTTCTGTATTTACATTAATGTCTCTTTCATGTTATCTTTTAACTGAATGACATATGTATCACTTATGATATTTTACATGTCAATAAAATCTATATATATAATAATAGGGGATGGGGGGAGGGTAAAAAAAATTAGACTCAGATTGCACAAACAAGTCAAAACATTGAAACTTACTATTTTACAATTTATTAGTAGAAACAAAAAAGTGACAATAGATCACTGTTGCATATATAAATAGATAACAGAATCACATACATAAATAATGTACATTGGTTCTACAATGGAAGTGTATCATCTCAAACATTGCATATATATATGCTTGACTGACACAGAATAAATAGATCTGTAGAAAATCCAAGTAACGAGAAGTTGAACTCTAATGACAATTTATCAAAGATATAAAAAAGTTCACAGAGGAACACTAACAGTGTTATTTTCGTAATTTTTATATTATTCAATGTCAAAGAACTGGAGAGACTCCATATAAATACTGTGTTGACAAGATTTGTGTAAAAAATAATATAAAGAATAAATAAGAGTTACACCTAAGCTGTCTTAAATTTTCAAAGCTACCAAACAGTGATCTGCAATCTAGCATTTGTTCTCACTCACAAGTGCAAATTTTCTCCAATTTTAGAATAACAGTATAATGACTTAAAATATACACAAATTTACTTGAAACACTAATATTTACGACTATATGCACACATGTAAGTACTGAAACAAGCATTAAATGCTGAAGGAGATTCTTGTATCTCTATAAACCTGAGATAAGGCAAGGAATGATTCGGCAATGTAATGTAAATATGAGCATGATGAGAGACTCCTAATACAGCTGTACATGCAAGTGAAATATAACAATGAAATTGAGTATTCAAGTGAGTTACAATTCAGTATGGTGAGTGTGAATGTGCTTCTTTCTCTTTTCCTCTGCTACTGCTGCCAACTGAATAGAGTCTATTCCTCTGATCAAGTCTGAGGCTTTCTCAGCTATCATCACAATGGGTGCATAAGGGTTGCCGGAGGGAATTCTGGGAATGATGGAGCCATCAACCACTCGTAACGCTCTTAAACCTCGCACTCTGCAAGAAAAAAATTAAATCATGCTACTTCAAATATTTTATCCTATCATATATATATATATACATATCCTTTAATTATCTCATCATGATGTCCCAGCACTTGAACCACCCCCTGTGTAGGATAATCAGGTCTATTAAATGAGCTTAAATGATGTGGTCATTCAGAAAGTTGGTCCCATAACTAGGTGACCTGCTTACATTTAATTGGTTGACAAAGTGGACTAATCAATTAGAAATATGATCTGTAGGTTAGCTGAATAGGTTCTAGTCACCAGCAGAATGACTATAGTGGTATTAAATCTCTTGATAAAATGTTTCATAATCATCAGGTGCATTATTATTTTTTCCTAGATTATCAAATTGCTAGTAACCAAAGTTAAACCCTTACTTTAACTCTGGGTTCACTACAGCAGTTGAGTCATTATCAGCCCCCATCTTGCAAGTTCCAACGGGGTGGTAGACTGAAAGAGTGTTGTGTTTAATGTAGCATCGCCAATATGCTTCACTGTTATAAGTAAACTCTTTGCAGTGTGGATGAATCCGCTTCACTGGCTTTGCACCCAGAAACCGCATGTGTTTTGCAGCCATTAATGTCTGTCCAAGTCTAATACCTGCAACACATAGTTACTTATTACAACAAAAATTATGATCAACATGAGTTATTCTTTATGCACAGCTTAGAAAAACAATTTTTTTTACACATTACATGCTCTATTTTACCACTGTAATATCTGGCACTAGTTATTGAATATTTACACAGCATAGGAATTTTGAAGCAAATGCATACAAATTCATTCTTACCATCTACCAGAATTTTAATATCATCAGGATATTCCAAATAATTAGGGTTGATGTCAGGTGGGATCATAATGTTTGTAGAATTCAAGCGAACGGTCCCTCTGCTTTTGGGTTTTAACAAGATGGGCATAAGCGTGACACCTTCTGCATCTTCTAATTTTGAATGCAATGCTTCAAATGCCTGAAAATGAAGATACTCTCTGTTATCTAAATCACTTTGACCAGACTACAGGCTCAGGAGTTTATCTTGAAATGCATTGTTTAATGCTCAAGTTATCGACATGTTGACATATTACTTACATCATGATTCATATTCATCTTCTTTTTAATTTCTCCTAATCTGTCCTTATCATTGCCAAACAACATTGAGAACAAAATAAATTGAAGATAAGGTGCTTTTTCCTCCTCTGGCTGGAATTCTGATCTGTAAAAGCCTGTCACATCAGCCCCACTGGACGCAAGAGACCCTGAAAATCATAATCTGGGTGTAGAATGACTCTTTAATGACAAGTACTGAAGTGGTCTTAATATAAAGGTGGTTTAAATTCTGAATTTTTTTCCAATTAACTTTATATAATACAAAATGATCCACTGTGTTTATATTTATAATTATTTGCAAGCCAAATATTAATGACATTAATACCTGAACCAAATAAAACAAAGTCAAGCAAGGACATGAGTGACTTTGCTTTCTTTGAGGTGATGGAGACTTTCTCCTTCAGAGTATAAGTCAGTGCATCGGTCCATATGTGATCTTGCAAATTATCACCAACAGGCAAATCAGCAACAACAGGAATCTGAAATATAAATACCTGCATATTGTAAAAACAATGGAACAATTGCAGAAGCTTTCAACAGTGCCATAGAACGTCTTGGAACAATGCTCTTACAGACCACAGTGAGACCATGTGATGTAATTTGTGCGATTGTTTGAAGGAAACAAAAGATGGTGATATTTAGACTGCCTCCTGAGATGGTGGTATGTATGTTAATTGTTCATACATGGTCGTATATGTTGCACTGCATAACTTTACATCATTCAAGTTATGTGGTTGCTGAAGAAATGAAACACTTTATTCTAATGGGCTATTATTTATCAACAGAGGGGCCTAGCTATCAGTCACTGCACCAAAACCATTAATTGTTTAATGACGTAATCATACAATGAGGTCATTGAGTGCAGTTGATGACATCACATTTAGATGACGTTGTTATGTATACAATGGTTAGGCAGAGTTACTGATACCTATCGGTGAATAATAATAGCCCATTGGTAAACTGAAAAGTTTCTCATACCTGAAGTTTGTTTAGATGCTCCTTTGGGCCCACTCCAGATACCATTAATAACTGAGGTGACCCAATGGCACCAGCTGTCAAAATGACTTCCTTCTTGGCATACAACAGTTTCCTGGTGTTATTCCTGATATACTCTACTCCAATTGCTCTTTTGCCTTTGAACAAAATCTGAGAGGAAATAGAGAATATTCTTACCAATGAAGCAAAAGGAACTTTTAAAAGATGCATCTAGAGAAACATTGTGAGACATACCACAGACATACCTTAGTAACCATTGTGTTAGTAGCTACATGCAAGTTAGGTCTTGACATTACAGGCCGTAGGTAAGCTTTAGCAGTTCCCATCCGGCGACCCCATTCTGTCGTTTGCTGATTCACCATGACCCCTTGGAATGTTAATATTGCAAATGCATAAGTAAGCTATCGCTTAATGGTACTATATCTATAATAGAAGCATGCATACACAGTCGCACACACATATGGCCCAATACAACACAATGAAACATAAGAAGTTCCTACACATCCAAGTTTCTGCATTGCACATAAAATCATCATGATCTAAACAGCATACTCATTTCCAAAGCAGGGAATTCCAGTAGATGCTGTTAACTTGCCTAAAGAACTACAAATTGTCCATTCAAAGGTCATCTGCTTTTTTTTTCTGTGTATTTTTAATTATTATAAAAAAAAAATAGTTTAGGCTGGGTAACACATCCACAAGAGGTTTTTCATGTGGCCCAGACTATGGCACTGAATTAACTGTGATTCTAAGTCAATTACCTTGCTGGAATGCTCCATTAACATCTGTGACTTTGAATCCCAATTCCCGAGCTGCTCCCAGGAAGGAGTTGGTCAGTGTCGGAGATCTGTATGTATCCACCACAACAAGAGGACCAATTATCCCATGAAATGCTGGGGGAAAAAATTTGATAATATAATGTTTATTTAAGTCCACACAACACTTGGAAGATCATGAGAAGGTCTGGCTATTTGAAGATACTCTTGCAGGAAGTCTGGATGAAACCAAGATGTTACAATAATTATCTATAATACAACCTATACAAAAGGAACAAACAAAATCGAATTAAAACCAAGCTTCAAGACAGGCACCATGAGGTCCATGACGATGTGATGCAAAGGCACTTGCTTCTGACCTGAATCATAACTTTTTACAGAACATGCAAGATCATGCAGTTCATTGGGAATCTTAGGTTAGTCAAATGTACCTGTTTTTGAGTATCTTTTGTTTTTGTTTGTTTCCGCCTTTTTGAAGTATGGCAGAACTTTGTCATAGCTCCATCCCTCACAGCCTTTTTCCGCCCATTCATTGTAGTCATGGCTGCTCCCTCGAATGTACATTAAGAAGTTGATGGAACTGGTTCCGCCAAGAACTTTGCCTCTTGGCCAGTAACTTCTCTTTTAGATAAGAAACAGCAAGAAATAGTGTAAAGCACAGCAAGAATAATACATTTATGACCTTGCACAAAAATACAAAATATGAAGTATGTTCTGGACAGCATATAATATTAATCACTTTTTATTAATAGATTAAAAGTTACCTGTTCCTTTAAACTTATGCATGAATTATTCTGAGGCACAGTCATAAAATTCCAATCAGCTGAAGTCTTTTGTAGCTCATGACTGGCAAGTGGAATATCAATAAGTGGGTAAGTTATCTCCTCTTCTCCAGCCTCAAGTAGGGCCACTGTAACCTTTGCATGTTCTGATAGCCTGTTTGCAAGCACACACCCTGCAGTTCCACCACCGACTGCAATTAACATAAACATGAAAAATAGGATAATTAAGAACAAATTGTGAGAGGAGAATATATCTTCATATTGCTAAACCTTTTTTTTTCTTCATATAAAATCTTAAATTTTTTTTTGTTTATGTAAAAAACACTGGCAATCACTGCATTCATAGCAAGTTACATTATCCTAGACTGTCACTTACCCCATAAAACATAAATAAATATAATGTTTACCTATCACATAGTCATAACTGGTGTTAAGCCTTTCTTTCACCATTGACTGAGTAGGCCACAGTTTCCAAACCATACCCACGCCAGCGAAAATCATGGTGAGAATGAGAAGCTTGACTGCAAACTCGAGCATCATTTTGTCTGATAGATAGATGTGCTCAAAGCTGCACAAAATCAGTAACCCAGTTAATACAATAAATTTTGCATGGCATTCTGCAGAATTCTGGCAACTATTAGCTCTTGAAAATTTCCAGCGTATCTTTCATCAGCTTTCATCTTACTGACAACCCCAGCGTTGTTGACTTTCATCAAAGCGACAGATCAAGGGAATTTCTCTGAAATATGACGTCAACATCAGAAAGGATATCCCAGGGAGAACTTCTGTACATACCATGAAAATAAAATCAGACATGTTACATAAAAGCGTCAGATACTTTTGTAGTATATTTTAATAACCCCCCCCCCCCTTTTTTTTTAAGTTGATATCATACTTTTATACCATATAACAATGAAGATCCAAACTGACCAAAGCAAAACACTAAAATGCCTTCTCCCTCCCTGATCCCACCCAAGTTACGTTCTTTGCGAGAGGATACGTGGATTGGCCACGTCTGTCGGCGAAATCATTTCAGAAGAGGTTGCACTCGCATTAATCTTGTTTATTGGCCAACTAAATCGAGAAAATCAGGTATGCTAACGACGTACATCTGTGATAATTGTTTCAGAGGACTTATTTTTATATAAAATTGATGCCCTGGCATTGTTTTTGCGAGTTTGTGGCTGTGTTTCTCCCGTTCAGTCTCAACTTTATTGTAATCCTGTCAATGTGTCATTTTCAATTTCTGTTGAGACTTGATAATTTTCATCAAGAATCACAGATTGGTCAGTGATCATAAAGTCTAAGCAACAAAACTTGTGAATTGGGTAATTGCTAAAATGGATCATCTCAGAAAGTGTGCTGTTGGTCAAAAACTAAATAGTGAATGTCATAAGACAACATAAACACAGGGAAAGTTGGTTTTCTTCAATTTGGCCAATTGGGTAGGGAAGAAAAATCACCTATAGGCTATACAAGTTTATATCACAAAAGCAGTTGCTCAACTGTAAAACTCACAAAAACCATAAGAATGGCTTACTGTTAATTTTTTTTGTTTGGTCAAAATATAACCTGTTGACAAACAGTGTTGTGTGTATGAATTATAACTCGCTGATGCATTCTTCGCTCGCACAAACTTTTACATTTTGAAAAATTCATAAAAATATGAAGGATTCTGACCACCACAATGATTTTTTAACCAGAGGATCACTAAATGTGTGTGATATTTGGAAAAAATATGGAATTGCATTAATTGTTTCAGGTACATGTAAGATTAGACAAGCTTTGCAAGATTAGGTCATCATTATCCATGCATTTGCTTTTTCCCCAATACCTTTAGTTTGTAACATTTGATGATTATGTAATCAATATAGCCTCATAAATGTTAAAGCATGTTTATCAAATGAATAGAAACATTTAACTGTTCAAATCTTCATGCAAATATTAAGAAAAAAGATCGATTTTTGAACAATTCTTAAAAATATGAAGGAATCTGACCACCATAATGATATTTTTACCAGAGGACCACTAGATGTGTGTGATATTGGGAAAAAAATATGGGAGTGATGGTTAACTCTCTTGTTGGTCAAAATTACATTAGCATAAAGGGCTTTTTTCACAATCGTATATTATTTGTCTTTTTAAAATTACTCTGGCTTCCATCTTTTTGCAAATAAGGTGGTTTTGGCCATTCATATATGTGCAGGTGGACCATAAGAAGCAAGAAAATAAATATGAGCTCTTATTCTTGCATCGATTCCACACAGCCCTGCAAAAAATAAAGTCTCGTTTTGCAACATTTCCCATTTTCGCCCTTTTTCAGAGCATTACATTTTAAAATATCACTAATAGCCCTAATGTAACAGCATACATGGATTCAATACAACTTCTTTACCCTAGGTACAAAATTTCATGCCTACATTATGAAAAATAAGAGAGATATGGACGTCTTAACTTGGAGATTCGTGCCGTTGCGCTTTTCCGCAAATAAATAATAAAATTTCAAATTGCTGTATCTTCTAAACCATTGACACTCCATTAATTATATAGACCTACAAATGGTAATTTTTTTAATTTTTTTTTGAGATGGTGACCTGGGGAGCTTTCGGTGAATTCATATGGCTTGACCCAATATGAACAGTATCCCAAATTAACATGTTTAACATTGAAATTTTCTAGGAAAGATGGCCTCCATGGCTGAGCAGGCTTGCTACACTTTGATTAACAGTCCCTCGGACTCCGAACCACCTAATGAAATGCAGATCAGATCAGACCTTGGTAAGTGTCTGTTATTTTGGAATTTGATCAACTATACATCTAAGACATGGGTTTATGTAAATTGTTGTTTCTGTGTGTTAATGGAATTTGCAGAAAAGGGTGACAATAGAACTAAGATTGAGGCACTGAAGAAAGTGATCCAGTTGATCCTGAATGGAGAGAAGATGTCTCCTATGTTGCTGATGGTGGTTATCCGTTTCGTGATGCCCAGTCAGGACCACATGATCAAGAAGCTTCTCCAGATCTTTTGGGAAGTAGTTCCCAAGTATACACCAGATGGCAAACTCATGCAAGAAATGATCCTAGTCTGTGATGCCTATAGAAAGGTAAAACTGGTGTACTTTCAGTTACACAGTCATACAGTTATATTAATAATTAATTAATTAAAAACTGGAGATTAGACAAAACTAATACTAAGTTTATGTTTTTTTCACAGGATTTGCAGCACTCTAACGAGTTCATCAGAGGCTCCACCCTGAGATTTCTTTGCAAACTGAAGGAACCAGAATTGCTGGAACCACTGATGCCCTCAATTAGAACTTGCCTTGAGCATCGTCACTCTTATGTGCGCAGGAATGCTGTTTTGGCTATCTACACTATTTACAGGTTTGTGTGACTGTGTCAGTTGTTTTTGATACACACTGATATTGCAAACATTTTCTTTTATTAGTACCACCATAAATACACAAGTAACGGGTGAATTAATATCTTTTGGGTCATGTATATTTGTTAATTAATTTCAGAAACTTTGATCAGCTTATTCCTGATGCACCGGAGTTGATTGCCAGCTTCCTTGAACAAGAGCAGGATGCATCATGTAAGCGTAATGCCTTCATGATGTTGATTCATGCAGACCAGGTACTGGTTTCATCTAATTCGCTGCTTCAGAATATCATAACTTAATGCCATTTTCTTTTCATGTTAATGAATGTGATTTGCACTAATTTCTGCTTCTCTAATGCTGTGATTTTCTTTTGCAGGATCGTGCTCTGAGCTTTCTCAGTAGCTGCATTGATCAAGTCCATAGTTTTGGTGATATCTTGCAACTGGTCATTGTTGAGCTCATCTACAAGGTAAGTAATGTGGTTCATTCAATGTGTCCTCAATAGTCTCCTACAGCTTACAATTCTGCTTACTATCACAGCTTCGTAGCTAGTCACTAATTTAATGAGTCCTTTTTCATCATTTTGGTGTTAGTGGAACGTAAAAATGGTGAGAATTCATTTAATAATAGGGTTTGAACTACTGGTGCCAGGAGAGATTTTTTTTGTATACATGTAGTTCTACTGTAGCGTGATTTCACAACATAGGGAAATCCTGCCAAAACTGTTTTAACTTGCGCTTTCGTACAGTTTTTAAAGAACAGCTATAAATCGCACACCATTAGAACCGCGATACAAACGCGCAACTTACAAACCAAATTTGATGAAGATCCGACAAGTAGAAGCCGAGAAAAGTCTGATTATAGTACACATTCAGGCCTCGCAAAAGCCGTGAATTTTTGACGTACAAATCGTCCACACACAATTCGTCTAACATGAAACATGTTAAAACAAACTTGACGGCTGTTTTTTTTTTTAGAAACGGACCTTGTTTTCATTTTATTTTGATTTCAAATTGTTACAATAAAATAAATTCACTATATTAGAGCTACTGCACACATTTAAGAGTTAAAAATCTTATATTTCAGGATATTTATTGCATGCGTGGTGGCGCACCTGTCACTTCACTGCAGCTCCCTCTGGGAATAGATAATCTCTTCCATATAAGCGAAAAAATATTATTTGCCATGCTTCATGCTATATACAATCTTAAAAGAGTGTTAGTGGACTTTTAAAGTGTTGTTAAGTATAAATGTATGATCTACATTCATGCTTTCGGTATTTCCTAACTTTTATAATCTCTAAATTCTCGCACGTGCCACCAAGACGTTGCGTCATGAGCAAGTGAACAAAATGGAACACAGTCGATTCGCATCTTTAAATGAGCAATAACTGCGTTTCAACGTATGTTTATATGTTGGAAAGGTGTCATTTTCAATTTAGGATATATTCACTGTGGTTTTGTGGTGCAAAATCTTGTCTAATAAGGAGTTATTGCCTCTGACGTCACTGGCGCCGCTTTGTTTTTCTGTCGATATTTTTGAGGAGAGCGTGACCATCTCAACTTTTTTAGTGTGATTTCGTCACAAACATTTTCTTATTTAAGGATTATCAAGACAGCTTTGTTGGTTATTATTACACACGGAGGCAGAGAAATACATTGCCTACAGCTTTGCCTGAACAGATTTGGGTCGAAAATAGGGATTATTCTTAAAAACGACATTGTTGACTAAAGTAACTTTTTGAATAGACTGATGGATCGGTCTAGTTCTACTGGTGCTACAGTTGCTACATTTTTATATGTTTGGTTGTAGATTTATTTTCTCATGGTTAGTTTGCTTCCCCATTTAAGCTTTTGCTTATAATCTGGTTGAGACCACTTTTATTTTATGTAATCTTTGATTTCTTTTGAAAATAGTGTGGCTATTGATAAGCTTTTCTTTGAAGTTTACCCACACTAATGAGTATTCATCTTCTTTTTTTTTTAAATTTCTCCAGGTGTGTCATGCTAATCCATCTGAACGGGCTCGTTTCATTCGTTGTATCTACAATTTGCTGAACTCCTCCAGCCCAGCGGTGAGGTATGAGGCTGCAGGGACTTTGGTTACTCTGTCGTCAGCTCCTACGGCTGTTAAGGCTGCTGCCTCTTGTTACATCGAACTCATCCTGAAGGAAGCTGACAACAATGTCAAACTCATTGTGTTGGACAGACTTATTGCTCTTAAGGAGGTCCCTGCACATGAGAAAGTTCTGCAGGTACATTAGAACTAGCATTTCTAAACCTTACATATTTTATATGTATTTCAATTAAAATATGAAGAACTTGTCTAATCACTCCTTGTTTATTTTGCAGGAATTAGTGATGGATATTTTGCGAATTGTTGCGGCACCAGCACTTGAAGTGAGAAAGAAAACAATGAACTTGGCATTGGATCTTGTGACATCAAGGAACATTGAAGAGGTGATATGATGAGATATTAATTAGATCTGTAAATTGTGCGTTGAAAAGCTTGTTTTGGTCTTACTTTGTGAACTCTGATTTAGGTTTTTTTGCAAAAATGATAATGTTTAAATGTTTGACAGATGGTACTTGTTTTGAAAAAAGAAGTTGTGAAGACAAACAATGCAGTCGAACATGAGGACACTGGGAAGTACAGACAATTGTTGGTACGAACTCTACATCAATGTAGCATCAAGTTCCCAGATGTGGCTGCTTCTGTTATTCCAGTGGTAAGTGACACATTTTGCTCTTCATATTTTTACTATTTCCCATTTATTGACCTGATATTGAGAATAAAAGTGACCAACATCAAAGGCACTTTTCATCAAAATAGGAAATATGAAATTTAACTTTCCATTATATAATCATCAAGTTTGCTTTTTGCTAGTTGATAGAGTTCCTGAGTGACCAGAATGAACTGGCCGCCATGGACGTCCTCGTGTTTGTGAGGGAAGCCATGCAGAGATTTGACACTCTCCGTCCATTAATCATCAGCAAATTGATGGAAACATTCCCATCCATCAAAGCCTTGAAGATACATCGAGCTGCGTTGTGGATCCTTGGCGAATATTGTTCAGGAGTAGAAGACATCCAGAATGTTATGACTCTCATTAGACAGTCTCTTGGTGATGTAAGTAGAAAGCTTTTCATGATTGTAATTTTTCTACCTGGGTGACACGTAATATTTCTGTAAGATGATGTACATCTTGTCAATTACGTACCCTTCACTTGGTCAAGTAGTATCCTTCACTCGGTCAAGTATAGAGTTAACGAGCAGTCATCTCTATGTGAGAAGTAACTTAAAACAGAGTGAATTATGAATATTACTTATGAGGACTTGTGAGTGGGTGGGTCAGTGTATTAGGGCTTTATGACCTGTATTTCTGCAACTGATGGGCAAAAAAAAAATCAACCATCCAACGTAGGCTCGACTGGGAATTGAACCCTGGACCTAGCAGTTGGAGGACTCGTAAGTAATAATCGTAACTGCTGTCCTGTTCACACAGATCCCCATTGTTGATGATGAGATGAAGAAAGCAGCAGGAGAACAAAAAGAAGAGGACACCCAAATGGCTGGTGGAAACATTCAGCGACTGGTGACAGCAGATGGAACGTATGCCACTCAGAGCGCTTTCTCTACAACAACACCAACCAAAAAAGAGGAAGAAAGGTATTGCTGAGTCCAATTCATAAGTCATTTTTGTATGTACAAATATTAACATGACATTTACGACCTCATCCATCCAAACTAATAAACTTAAAAATCTACAGTCCTTGTCGTTTAAGGCGAGCAATTGTGCGCCCGCGCCATAACGCGCCTCAATTCAGGATAAGGCGAGCAAAAAACTGCTCGCCTACAAGTCAACTAGTGCGCTCGTGGTAGCACGTCCAACAATGCGTAAAACCGTTGTGTCATTTTAAAAAGTGCTCGCCTAAGACTGCTCTGAGAGAATTAGGCGAGCACTTTTTTGCTCGCCTGCATTTTATAAAAGACAAGGACTGAATCTAGGTACTAGTTTGTGTGTTGTATAAATCTAAAACTAATTGACTTTTATCTTCACATTTTTCCAGGCCACCATTACGACAATACCTAATGGAGGGAGACTTCTTTGTTGGTGCCGCCCTGGCAACCACCTTAACCAAACTTGCTCTTCGATACATCAATATAGTTAATAATGCAAAGCGACAGAATGTAAGTTTACTTAAAGAACTTTCTAATGCTGTAATTGTGAAAGTTTTCATTTGTATGCATTGGTTTAATTGTTAATCATTTCATTGTTTCTGCTTCAGGGCTTTGTTGCTGAGGCCATGTTAATCATGGCTACAATTATACATTTAGGAAAATCTGGCCTGTCAGCAAAGGTAGGTTATTTATGATGTCTACATCACTGAAAAGTATCTCACACTTTGGTTTCAGTAATTTGCATTGTGTAACATTTCATTGCAGCCCATCACAGATGACGATGTTGACAGAATAGCATTGTGTCTTCGAGTATTGTCAGAAAGATCGCCTATGATGTTCGAAATTTTCAACACACATTGCCGCCATTCTTTGTCAATTATGCTTGCAGCTAAAGTAGAGGAAGAGAAGGAATTCCAAAAGGTATGACTGTCAGCATTCCAAATTTAATCTGCAGTCAAATCTTCTTGGCTAATTGTAGATGTTAATACAATGCCTTGTACTTGTTTCTTTCAGTCTAAAGAAAAGAAATCCGTAAAAGTTCAAGCAGATGATCCCATTGGATTTACACAGTTGCTTTCTAAAGCAGACCTTGGAATGGGAGAGGTAGGTATGAAAAATAGATGATAGGATTTGTACAGTTCTATAATTATGTGATGACTATATATCATGATGCTCTTTTGTTTAACAGAATCAGTTTGAGCTTACCCTATGCCAGGCTCTTGGCATGACAGGAAAGAAAGACTCCGATCCCCTTCTCTCCTCCAAACTCAACAAGGTTGGTTCTCTTTTTTCTTTAAAGAAAAAAACAGAAGAAGTAACATTTGGTTAAGATGCATGTCCACTTAAATTTCCCAAAATGGCATAATTATGAAGACGGACATTTTCAGTGACATAATATTTCTTTCTTCTGACGACTTGCAGGTTACGCAGCTTACAGGGTTTTCTGATCCCGTGTATGCTGAGGCCTATGTACATGTCAACCAGTATGATATAGTCCTAGATGTCTTAATAGTTAACCAGACATCGGACACCTTGCAGTCTCTGACTTTGGAATTGGCTACTTTAGGTGAGGTTTTGCAGAAGTTGAGATGTTTATTTTATTGACATTTTTCATCTTGGTCTTCGTATAGTGCCTAAAATATTGTGCTTGTAGAACTCTCGTTATTTGTGTTTTGTTTGTTATACAACAGGTGATCTGAAATTAGTAGAGAAGCCTCAGCCTGTTACTATGGGTCCACACGACTTCACAAACATTAAAGCTAACGTCAAAGTAACCTCAACTGAGAATGGAATCATTTTTGGCAATATTGGTGAGTTCATTGGTCTAGAATATTTTGCAGAATGCTGTTTTTAAAAGCCCTCTATTAAACAGAAAACATTTTGGCATTAGGCAACACTTATTTGATTTTTAGCTTTTTGGATCTGCTGATTGGATGAGAAATGTGCCGAAGGAAAATTAAAATCATTGTCCCAATGTTATTTGATGCGACATTTTATTTGAACTTATGGCTGACCCTTAAAAAATGTCTGAGAATGTAAAGATCAAATAAGTGTGGCTTTAGGCCTGCTGTGGCCAACAGAATTGCAGCTGCTGTGCTGGTGATACATCAAGTTTCTTTAAAATCCTTTTATGTGATTTCTCCTATTCCAGTTTATGATGTCACAGGGTCCACCAGTGACCGTAATTGTGTAGTCCTGAATGACATACACATTGATATTATGGACTACATCGTCCCTGCGACCTGCACTGACACAGAGTTCAGACAGATGTGGATGGAGTTCGAGTGGGAGAACAAAGTTGCTGTCAACACCAACATCACAGATTTGCTTGAGTATCTGCAACATCTCATCAAGGCTACGAACATGAAATGCCTAACACCTGAAAAAGTAAGTGAATCGAGCAAGTCAGTCTAACAAATTAATTGAAGGTTCGGTAGCCATGGCAGCTATAGTGAGCATTGAGCCATGGTTCTGTCAATTAATACTCCACTAGTTTCTTGAATCTTGATGAATTAAGACCAAACTTGCAATTAGCTCAATGACTTCAGTGAGGGCTATTCCTTTAAAGTGCGGTAAGGGGTGGACCCTAAAGATTTTCAGACAAGACCCCGCCCCCTCTTTTTTCTAAAATAAGATATAAAAAACCCGTTTACAACTCCTCTTTTTGCTCTTTTGGAGACCACCCCCATCCGTCCCCCCTCCCACTGCTTTTTCAAATATCATAGTCTGCCCCCCACCCCACAATTTTAAATGGAACAGCTCTGAGCAAAATATTTTGTATATATTTCAAATTCTAAGCTGTTCTATCTTATTTTCAGGCTATATCAGGTGACTGTGGTTTCATGGCAGCCAATTTGTATGCAAAATCAATCTTTGGAGAAGATGCTCTAGCTAACATGAGCATTGAAAAACCACCTGGAGCTGACTCCTCTGTGACTGGTCACATTCGAATCAGAGCTAAGAGCCAGGTATTTATTATATATTTTTCTAAACTGCAATTTATTATGAACACACATGAAATTAAATTGTGATAAACTTGTCAAGAACTGACCAGTGTTCACTTAAATTTATTTTATCTTCTTACCAGTAAGCCTATCACTGAAAACATATCTGTTCAGCCCAATACACTAAGCTGTAAAGGAATTCATTGCATGTGCGCTTGCAGTTTTAGAAGCAGCAAATATAAATGTTTGATTCTGTTTCCTTTCAGGGTATGGCATTGAGTTTGGGTGACAAAATCAATGTATCACAGAAGAAGGCAAAGAATAGCTTTTGAATAGTGTCATTTACCATTCCTTGCAGAATGCAAAATTGTAAAATCGCAATACGATTACACACATGTTGCATGATCAGTGGACACTGCAGTTTGCAAAATTTATTGATAGATGAATGTACACTGATTGTTAATCTACTGATAATCCACTAATTGATGGGATACGGCTGCTTATTAGTATTTTGGGTATTCTGTTATTTAAAATAACGCAAATAAACTTATTCTTAACTCATTGTGGATGGTCATTGTTTTCTTTTGCGAGATGAGTATGTCTTTTTGTATTGAAAATGCTGCCAAAATAAAATTTTAATTAGGGAGAGGATGCAGAGGAATTATTTTGAATCTAAGGATTTGTAGAGAAACTGTCACAAAAAACTGAGACCACTATTTACTGAAGTGGTCCTCAAGCTGACACTTCCCCTTAGGAGAAATGTCCTACTGTGATTCAGCTTGGGAGAATATGGAAAAAGCCCAAGAAACTGGTGCAGGCCAGGAACTCATGGAGATTCAAAGATTTTTCATATTTGTAGTCAAAAGTGCTGCATCCTAACATAGCTCCTCACCGCAGGGCTAGTGTTCCATCCCATTGAAAAACTGGTCATCAATTCGGCCGCTGTTTGGACCAGCAAATCTCAATGTTTCATGGACGTTTTTGTCCCTGTTATATGGATAACAGCAATATGGTGTCCGTCTAATCACTCGAAACCACAGACCATGTTTGCGATTATTTCTGACTAAAAATATATTAATAGAATTTGCAGCTTAAGTTGATCCTTGCTGCAATTTTCGTCACATGATGTAAACAAATATTCATGAATTTTAATTGTGACAAAAACTGATAAAACCTTCACCCACTAAGAAAAAGTGTTTGCACCACTGAAATCCTTTTTTAGCAGCTGGGTGGCCTGATTGTTAAGGCACCCGCCAATTCCACATTGGCCAGCTCTGCTGAAGGTCCCCAGCTGGGCCCGGCACTCTTTATAAGCTACATCCCACGTGCACAGCCTCATCCTCTCTCTCACTTCATCAATCAACCCTGGCCAGGCAGTGAACTGGCCTTAGAGGGCTACCTACACCTTTCTCTGAAGAACTCCGTTTTCCAGCCATGACTGCTTCACTCTTTTGGGGGGTTCTCTCTCGCCTGTTGACTCCACTCTGCCAGCCTCACTACTGACACGATAGGCACTCTCTTGGGGGTGGTATCTCTCGTGACCTTACTGAGGGTATATTCAACCTAGAAATATTTAGAGAAGGAATGGGGGACGGATGAAGGAATGGAAACTAGCTCAGTAATAAAAATTACGGGTGATTATCAACAGGCCATAAATGTTGTAAAATGGCCTAGTACCAGTCAGTTTTGCTCATTGCTCTTTCTGTATTATGTAACATTAAGTTGTAAAATTGTATACAATTTATTACACAGCCTGGTAGGGATGGGAGCTTCATGAGGGGGAGTTTTATTGCCATGTTAATAACTGGTGTTAACTGGTGTCAGATTAATATCGTTAAGGATGTTGCGAGACGCACAGTGGACTTTTGAAGTTGCCTTGTTTCCATTCCTTCTCTAAATATTCCTAGATTCAACGATGTATCTATACTACAGTATAGTCATGCAATATGAAACCACTATTAAGATCATAAGTGCAATATTGCATATACATTTTTGGATATACATGTATATTAACGTAGTCACGTACGTGCTGCCCCCACTGATTAAAAGAAAAGAGAGAGAGAGAAAAATAAAGGGGCCGGATGCTGGCGCCATCTGTGTTTAATCTGGAACTAACCAGCGTTTAACCCGTAGCGGCCATGGCGAGCAGACAGCTAGGACGAATTTTAGATGGACTCAAATTGTCGTCCATCGGGCATAGATGTCTCGGTGCTTCGTCAACATGTCTAGCAAAGAGAAACTCTTCCACATTTACTTATGTTCCTGACACAGCTGATATCTCATTAGGTAAAACAGAACGTAAACAAGAACAGAAAACATTTTCATGGTCAAAATGTAAACATTGCTTCAAGTTCAATACTTAAATTGCACATAGAAAACATTTTCATGGTCAAAATGTAAACATTGCTTCAAGTTTAATTACACTGTATGCATGTGGTCAAATGAGCCCCCGCTAAGTCTAATAATGTCTCATTTAAATAGCTCTGAGATGCATTCAACTTCTGGTTTCATTGCTGCAGATTAGGCCTAAATCAATGCTTGATCTATTTTAGATTTTTTTTTGGTAATTAATTTAGCCACCATTGTATATAGGTATTAACTGACAAAGATTTGCATTATCTAAGGGGGGAGGGGGTGGGGATTTAAAACCCGTCACAGATGCAAAATTATAAAAAGTTACAAAATATTCATGGAAATAGGCAGAGTGTAGTCCTCTGCTCAGTTAAGAAACAGTTGGAAATTAGATATATAGAGTCTAATATGATAATGCAATGTGCATAAGAGGCCGCAGGAGTTGTGATTTACTTAAATTATACTTATGTGGATATAATATCACATAGATCTACTTAATTGAAAAACTGAATCTGTGTTGGAAAGACTTAGCATAAAATATATAGTGGACTCTCAAGTCCTATCATCTCATCATTAGGTCTGCCTCTGACAGCTGGCCATATAAACTGAGTAAGCTTCAGGTTCAGTAGAATTGGACATAGGAACAAAAAGAAGATGCAAAGTTATAAATACACAAAACGTGATTTCAAAGCTACAGTGTCAGTGTTAGCAGAAAACTGCATCTTTCTATCATTTTTAGAAGTGGAGTTCTGCAAGTTCCCACTTTTTGACTGAACTGATACATTTCAGGTAAATCTCTGATTATTAATAATTATAAGAAATGGTGATAGGTCAAGTCAAGTGCATTTCCTCCAAAAATTGTGCAGACATTGCTTATGTCTGGGTGATTATTTTTTTTACAATGTGTATTGTTTGTACTTTTTGGTTACATTGTAGACTATTGTCACAAAATAATGTTACAAAATCTGTCAATCATTGACATTTTAGCCAATCAAATTTATTAAAATCTGCAAGGCCCTTCCCACTCAGGACATTGGCCAATGAGCTTCTTAAATAGGTGGACAATCATCAGACAATTTTTTTGCTGGTAAAATCTGGCCAAATTGGTGGACTTACACTTTTGAGATGGCCCCTACTATTGCAAGGCATGACGCTGTGACCTGTGACGCATCATCATCGTTTGTGAGCCAGCTCGCCATGGGACCATCTCAATACACAACGTCAAAGGCATTGTGACGTGCCCATTGATTTCTAACGTTCATTTGGTTGGCTAGTTTCGTGGAAAATCACGGTAAAGGACATCGCTCACATGGAACATTCAAACCATAGTTCTACGGCTTTTCCAGTCTTGAATCACACAAACCATGTTTTAACGCGAGTTTCTTCAAATTTGTTGGTATATCTTAAGTTAAGACCATTTTTGCGTAAGTAGGTCATTATAGGATTTAATTAGGACAACATAGTTCCGATCCAGTCAATTGAGAATTGTACGTCAGTAGATTTTGTTTTTGGCCAATCTCTAAACATAAAAGCCCTACGGGCGGCCCCTACGGGCAGGCCACTCCTGCGGCCTATAAACGTTTATAAAAAAACTGAGCAAATAAAATATATAGCTAGATATCATACATTATCTTACATAAGAGTGCAATTAAGTATTTTCAAGTCAAAGATGGATTTGCTCAGCAAAGAGAGTATTTTATGATTATCGAATTGTTGGATTACATGGTTTTTTAGTTTTCAAAGAACTGTTTGTGTTGATGTGACTGGAGAAATCCAATTGACAGTTTCATTTGGCCCATGGATGTCTTGATATTATTTTGCAGGTGAAACGACTAGAATGAATTTATTTCAAGCTCTGACAAGTGCTATGGATATTGCTTTAGAGAAAGACCCCACAGCAGGTGTGCTTTTATTTTACGGTTGAAATTCTACAAGACAGTTGTTGATATTCATCTTAGTAATATTGCAAATACTATTTAATTTTGAGTTCTCAATTCTTGATTTTTCATTTGTAGTCATTTTCGGAGAAGATGTCGCATTTGGAGGAGTGTTCAGGTGTACGGTTGGACTCAAGGACAAATATGGTAATATATTTAGTCTTGTGGTCTATTATTTTGTATTTGTGACAACAATGAAAAACTTAATTAATTGTCAGTAAATTTATGCAACAGGAGAACATCGAAGCTGTTTCCCAAAATCTATATAATTTATTACACATCAATTTACCTTGAATTTGATTATTGTGAAGTTAAACTTTTTCTTGTAACTGTTTTTCAGGCAAAGACAGAGTATTCAACACACCTTTAAGTGAACAGGGAATTGTAGGGTTTGCAATTGGAGTAGCGGCAGCCGGGGCCACAGCAATAGCTGAGATCCAATTTGCTGATTATATTTATCCAGCATTTGATCAGGTACAATATCTGCATTTTAATGATAATGACAAGACAACTTTATTTATTATTTCATGTACACAACAATAGTACATGTATGTTATGGATGATTGTACATCCACACAGCACTGGGTACAAAGGATCTAGAGTACCTATTGATCCTACAGTGTATTCCCTCTTACGGTTGCCAGATGGGAGAAAGAAAAAATATTTATGTAACAAGTTAACAGTATCATCCATAATCCATTGTTTTCTTCTTTAATTTTTAATTGCTGTTTCATGTATGTCTACAAAGGTTTGGATTACTGAAGCAACCCGTGTGTGTAAGACCACATCAGGAATATTTGACTTTCTTTTCAGATAGTAAATGAAGCCTCTAAATTTAGGTACAGGTCAGGAAATATTTTTGACGTCGCTGGTTTGACAGTCAGAGCCCCCTGGGGAGCAGTAGGACATGGCGCTCTCTATCATTCTCAGTCACCCGAGGCTTATTTCGCACATATTCCAGGAATAAAGGTTGGTTATGATAAGTTAAATTGAAACTTCAAATTTTACAAATACATGAAAATAACAAGTTTATCATGATGTAATGCTTTAAACTTCAGCATTGTCAGAAAACTGAGTTAATATGGTGGGGTGGGGGGGGGGGGGGGGTGAGATCCATAAGAAATTGAGTCATTGAAGAGGGTGGGGTATCTGAAAACCTTCCCCTCTCCCCCCCCCCCCTCTATGCTTTACCCTTGCGTTTTAACTAGGATTTACTTTAGAACCAAGTTTTGAGAACACTTAGAACAGTCATGCTTCTTTACCACAATGATGCCCTTTCAAAATAATGTGTTCTCCAAAGTATTCTTAATCAATGGATCAGCAGTAATATAAATTCTGATCCTTCCCTAACAGGTTGTCGTACCTAGAGGACCCATCCAAGCTAAAGGACTGCTGCTCAGTTGTATCAGAGATCGAAATCCTTGCATTTTCTTTGAGCCGAAGATCTTGTACAGAGGGGCGGTCGAGGAGGTCCCAGTTGGTGACTTCACATTACCTTTATCTGAAGCTGAAGTCATTGTTGAAGGTGAGAATTCCTTAGAACTTCAAAATGGTTTATTTTGTAGTTGTAGTAGATATATTTATTGCAACCAAAAGTGGAACTTGTAAAAAGTATGGTTACAATAAGACCAAGTATTTAAATAGATAGAATAAAAGATTGTGGTGGTGACTAGAAAACTATTAAAAATGTTATTCAAGAATCACAGCAGCACTGTCATTGAAAGTTTGAAATGCAAAAACCTTTTTTTTTTTTTTCAATCACACAAGTAATATAATTATACTCCCAGATGATATATCTAAACTGCTGTGCAAAGTTGGTGTTATGTAAAGATCACCTAACACAGTGACCACCACATGCCATGATGCCTCTGCTCCTAATCCTTCCCTTTGCTTTGTCAGAAGAAATAGGATAAGTCATTTTAAACATGAGGTTTAACAAGATCCTTTCTAATCTAATATATCACAAAGCCTTGACTCGGGGTTGTTCAACTGAACTAACAAGTGTTTTTTAATGGTGTTTAACATTGATAAGTACCAATCACAAGTAAGCGAGTATCATGGTTATTGTTGTCTGCATCATAAACAGATCTTACACTAATGCAAGGTCATTGCTAAATGATTAAATACATTCACATGCAATGAACTTAGCTCTTAAGATGTTGGACTTCAACCCAATGCATCCAATTGGAGAGGTCTTCAATGAGTGCAATCTACTGCACTTACTTCTCCTAAATCTGAGAAGTGTGTTAACAGGAAAGAGTATTGTTGGCAAGCTGATTGGTTGCTACCCATATTGTACTTGAAAATGTTTAAAATACCAACTGGGACTAAATGAAATAACTAATAGACAACATAAAATAACTAATGTAATATTTAACAAAATTCATTCATTCATGCATTTAGTAATTGGCCATTTTACATAAGGCCTAATGCAAAAAAAATGAAGCCAAAGTGTGATATGTCTCAAGCGTTATATTTTGCAATTTTTGTCAGTTAATCTTTAATAAAAACTCTCAGCCTCCTTGATTACTGAAATTTTAAAGTATAGGTATCATTGTAAGTATTGTATCTTCATTGTTTATTTGGTTTGCTGTTGGATGATGCAAACAAGTCTTTTCTTTTTCTTTCTTTTTACCGAAAAATTCAACACAATTCAACGATCTTGTCAAGTAATATCCACCTTTCATTTGATTTCATTATTTTGCGAAACGACTGTTTAGGCTTCAGGCTGGGGCAGAGAATTTAAGAACATTGAAGATTGGGCATAACGCTCTTCTTAAGCTATCACTACCCTGGAAACAAGGAACTTTGACAATAGTCTGAAATAATATTAAGGACTTATGTCATGATTTTATGTTATTATCTTTTTTCTAACAGATAAATAAATTATAGAAATCTGAGTAATAAATGGAACCATCTTCTAAATGTCACACTAAAACTTGCCATTTCTCTGCTCTTCATTTTATGCTATAAAATCAAAACGGCTAAGTTGATTTGCCTCAAATTTTCAGAGAATGCTCACAACATCTGAGCTTTATCAAAAGTTAGCAAATTGCATTAATTATGCTAGTGTATGGATTTTGGTATGAAATTTATGTATGGATGTACATTTGATTGATCATAGGTGGCACTAGTTGTCATTGTTCAGTTACAAGCTAGAGGGCAGCAGCATACTGTTTGTGCCCATCGACATGGAGCCTATTGATCGTCTGTCTGCTCTGAGTCTTGTTTGCAAATACTGAACAGCTGTTTACCACATTGATGCTTGAACTGTGTCACTGACTGCAATTGACTTATGTAGACTCTGTATTTAGGTGAACAGACTAGGAAACAGACATATTTTTGGCGATCATTTGCATCTTTGATGACATTTGAATTTTTCTCACAAGTGATGGCAGACATGTTACAATAACATAACAGCTGTTTTATCATAAAAGAAAAAATATGCATGATAAACAGTTAATCATGCTTTTCATCATGAATTGTACATTAATACAAAATTTATGGTGCAAAAAAAAAAGAGGGAGACAATGGAGTGTAAATCTTTTTCTACTTCAGCCATTTCATGAATTTTTGACATTTCAGTAAATTAAACAAAAAAACACTATTTTCTGAAAACTGAGAAGTCATGCAATTTCTCATTTTATCCAACATGAGATCAATTTTATTTCCTTTCCATTCTCCTCACGAATACATTACTGTTGTTCGACCATTTTTGTGATTTGGTGTTAATGTATACATGTAATTGCCTCTTGAATCTCCCCATTAATCAGTTTTACTGATATATCAATGCTATGCAAACTTGATGAAAAAATTCATCTTTCGATCATATTGGTCATTTAAAAGAAAAGGTCGTGGCAATGCTGTGTTTCATGCAGCATGTCATATGTGCAGTGGCTGTTGTTGCTGTTCTATGCAGTAAATTGCCATTTTCATGTTAAAATGATCATGAAAGTAATGGAAGTGTTCGTGACAGCAATAGCCTGACTTTTAATCGTGATTGAATCATTGAACAATGCTTCTCATTGTGTCATTAATCTGTCGCCAAACTGAAAATTCTAATTCTCTATGTCACTACAATTCACTAAGAACAATTTAAATGCACCCTAGTAGCAATGGATAACTATCTTAGGCATGTCTATTTTTTGTATGTTTATTTGAATGTATGCAGGAAATAAAACTTGTCTTGAGTCTGATGTAATTAGACACATCTTCACTGGAGATCTAGTTATCAACTTAAGGTGTGAATATTACGCTCTATTTACAAAGTATATACATTTGTATAGTGAAATGGAGAATTTTATAAAATTGCCTTGTTAACATGGCGAAGTAGAATTCTAAATTCTAACTACATATATTCGTACATAATAGTCTTATTATCTATGATTTTTGAGCAAAATTTTACATTACATACATGAGCCTGTGTGTGTGTCAATGATATAGTGATGGAGGTAATGATTATGTGGATTATTATGTAAAATAATATATATATATATATATATATATATATATATATATATATATATATATATATATATAAATGTTTATTAAATACACAGAAATAAATAAAGTTAATTTACAAATGTTATTTAATATATAAATGGAAGATTAAAAAATGAATGAAAAATAGAAGAGTAAAAAATTAATTAAAAATTAATTTGGCTGGGCTGTCTGTTGTTTAGTTTGACTGTTCCGACTAATGATGTCTTTTTTTATGTCGGAAATTTCGACCTACTTGCCAATTTGTTTTAAATCTAGTGATAACTTTAACATAAAGCTGTAGTATTTACACACACTCAGGTGGATGTTGTTACAATCATGATTACTGGTCTTATGCAATATGTTAGAATACATCGAGTCATTTCTAACAACTTTTAGTCATTTATCACCGGAATAAAATTAAATTTGTAGTTGCACATTTGTTTTTTATCTAAATCTTAGCTGAATCACTTGCCATGGCACTATTTATTTTTTGCTGAACCAGGTAAAAGACCTTACTAAAATTATGTCTCTAGTACTCTTTACAAACTTAAATCGATTCAAAGTTTTAAGATAAAAGATTTTGCCCAGCCTCTGTACTAGACCACTATCTTCTTACATGTCCCTAAGATAGATGCTTTTATATGATCTTTTTCAGTACTCAGGTTCAGAATTTGCACAATCAGTAGCTTCAAGGAAGCTGCAAACTTACATCTGAAAAGTGCTTAAAGTCCATTAGCAGTAGCACAGAATTAGCTCAAACCGGGACATGTCCAGAAAAATGTCTGGAATAACATATTAGAAGTCCAAGAAAAATCCCCTTGTGGCAAAGCAGGAATTCAACAAGATGGCGTCGAGATTGGCGGCTGTTTTCATCGTATCTCAGGATAGAAATTCAAACAAAGTGTCAAAATATAGGTTTTCAGACACAAGGCATTCTATGAAATTTATTTTGTGATTAAATGAAAATTTAACATGATATGGACACTATAGCAGCTATTTGCTAGTTTCACATAAATTGTTTTAATGTAGCTTCTAGTTATACCCTGTTTTGTGAGAAGCTATCTTACTGATCAAGTGCATGGGCTATTAGAGTTTTCTGTACCTCTTTTTGCACTGCTTTTCCTCTTTTAAGATATGTTTGATGACATACTTTAAGCGTAATTGGTTGCAGCGAAGGTTAAGTGGTTTAGTTTGTGGAACTACTTACGTGAATTTAGTCTTGCTGCAACAAGGTTTTACATTGTTGAGGAAGCTTCTCTGCACAATCCTATTACGGCCTCGTGTCTGGCTTGCTTGCCATCAAGGATCTTTTCCGTGATGTGCTTTATTCTTATGGACTCAATTATTGCATTTCAGGCAAAGATCTCACTATGGTAGCATGGGGAACTCAGATCCATGTGCTTCGTGAAGTCGCACAGCTTGCGCAGGAGAAATTCAGTGTGTCGTGTGAGGTGATTGACTTGAAGACGATTATGCCTTGGGACAAGGAGACGATCTGTAATGTGAGTGTGACCAGCATTGCTCCTGCTTTTAATTTAATTTGATCTCGGCTGAGTTGTTCTGTTCATGAAATGCAGTAATTCATCACAGCGAACTGGAGCCATTACAAGTGTGTCTCAATCCTCTGAAATTGCAGTGCAATTTTGTTTTTGGTAATTAAGGGTGATGATCTGATATTGCCATTTAGAATAAACGAGGTAATCATATTACTTGATATTCAGGAGGTTATGTCTCATTTATGTGAATTGGTTTGTTTTTCTGTCATTTATTCATCTGCAGATTATCAGATAATATTACATGTTCTGTGAAATGGTTGTTTGCCTGTAATATGTAGTTAATATCTTTAACTGCCTTTCCTATTTCCACATTTTGTTAAATATTGCAAGGGATCAAGCCATACTTAACGATGAAGGAAATTCTGTAAAACTCCACTTGTTTTGTTGAACTTCCAGCATAAGTTGTATAACATAATTATATATTTAGCTGAGTATAAACCTGTCTATATGTGTTGGTTATGAAAGTTGTTATAGGAAATTTATTTAAATAGTACAAATAAAAGATCTTATCAACCTGATGTATTGACATTAATTTCCATGATATCATTTTCAGTCTGTCAGCAAAACTGGTCGACTGTTGGTGGCGCACGAGGCACCTTTAACAGGAGGATTTGCTGCTGAAATTGCTGCAGCTGTGCAGGTGAGGATGATGTTATGGATACTTGATACTTGAGAGATGACAGACATGAAAAATGATAGGATATATGGGATTTGAGCCTGTGGCAGGATAGTATTAGCGACAATGCAATTCGCAATACCAGTAATGGCTCCAGAAGTAAATTGCATAATTTATGTAGACGCGTTATCATTTTGAAGGAAATTAAATACGTCAAGGTTGTAAAAGTTTGTACAAGATGTAAGCATTAAGACATCTCTGTGAAGAAAGAGACTTGTGAGAGTCGTGTGAAATGTCAGAAAGCAATTTGGTGGTGGCTGGAGTTTGGCACATAAGGTAGTGGGTGCTTGGCAAGCCCACACAGCCATTCCATATATAGCTGCAGCTAATCTCTGCTTTCTTGTGCGGTTTCGTTGCTTCCCGCATGTCTCGCTTTCCTAAGGTCTCAGCGACTCATGGTTACCTATAGGATTCGCTTCTGTTTTTCACTCCTTTCACTTGTCATGCATTTGTCAGAAACATAAAGATTGAATTATGATTCTCAGCAGACGAAAATAGAATCATGTTTGTAATCAAGGGGCTCAATTCCTGATAGATTTAATTACTTAAATGTACGAGATCATTACAATCACGTATACATGAAGACATTTCCATAACTTTTATCTAATATTGTTGGACATTTCCAATGCCTATGAAGTCTGAAACTAAATATATTTTGTACTCAGAAACCAAATGTACTTTCCTGCCTGCCTCTCTTTTCATGTTTTTTAAAAATTATTTTTAATCATTTGGTTACTGTTTGCGAATGACAATACACATAAGTATTTTTAAGGACCAAGCCTTTCAAAGCATTAAAGGTGATGGATTTCCCACAGGAGCAGTAAAGTTATAAGAGAGTTATCATTAAAATAGATTGATTGTAAATCAGACTTCAGATATGGTCCATATGGCTATTGCTTAAAGTAAATAAACAAATCACTGATTAGAACGAGGTTTAAAAAATTATCTCTTTGTGCGTTACTGAGGTAACATGGGACTGTGATGAGAAATATTGATCTTTCTACAATTATTGCTTTGCTGAATATTTCAAAATACTTAGTTTAAAAATTCAATGATAAAAGGACGTCTATAGTTGACATGATACAAAATAATTCACAAAGGAATATATTAAGAAATTTGCACTTATTTAAATCTAGTCTGAGATAGGATGTTTATTATATTTATTGAGAGATAACACTGCCTCAAAAACTTGGAACTATTTTGGTTTTTCTCTGACATTACTACAAAAAATAGTCTTTTAAGTGACATTTCTCAGGCCTGAGCATAACGGGAGAATGATCGTTTCGTTCTCCTGGAGGTTACCTTAAACTGAAATGTCACAAACGCTTCGTTCGCCTTGCCCTATATTTTACCAAGGCAAATTTTCAAGAGAACGTAGTGTGGGTTACCATCTTTTTTCTTACGCTCAGGCCTGTTTCTGGATTTGTATCGGTGCGTGGGTGCATGCGTGTGCATGTGCATGTCATGCGTGTGTGTGGGTCAGATGGAGGGATACAGCTGTTTTTGATATATATTTCATACAACAAAAAAAAACATTTTTTACATTTTATTCAAATGGCCACAACGTGACGTTTTTGACTGATGGCCATGTGCTTTTCTTCTGTTCTTCTGGATACATTTCAAAAACAACCAAATGAACACTGTTTTTACAGTTCATTCAAATTCAAAGCCTTTCAAAAGGCCAATACAATTATATTTGTGACTTGTGTCCTGGAAGTAGGTGATATATGAAGACATTTGTGGTTGTTTGGAGACACTTGCATTCAACTTTGCAAATTCAATGTAACCCAGATAGCATTCCAAATCGGGCCAGCGTCGTTTCTATGTCGACTGCCGTCAGTGCAACATTGTTTTGACATCACCGACATGGCGCCGATGTTGAAACGATTTGGAATGCTATCTGGGAATGGCTGTGTTGGCTCAATACATTTTTGTGAAATGTCACAGCGATCAATTTTTCTTTCTTTTAGTTTTTTAGCTGTATGACTTGAATCATTATTTCTGACCGAACTTTTTTTTTTTTCAATAAATTTTGGCAACAGATGATCCAAGGCCAAGACGTTGGCAAATATGCAATGACAACAGAAAATGGCTTAAACCATTATTTGATTTCAGTCGGTAATTAACTGATAAGATATATTTGGTGTAATATTTTTGAGGTCAGTTGCTTTTTGGACTACGAGTGCAGACTTAAATGCTCAGTGCTTCACAGTAGTTGTACTCATGGAAGTCAAAATTCGTGGCATGAGAAGTTGAAGTTTGGAGTGCTTTGTAACACTAAGGATCCCACTTGCGCGTGAATGGTCTGGATTCTAATGGTTGATCTCTCATTGCATTAATACATCTGGTTCTTCTGGTATAGTGCAGGGCCTTATATGTAGCAGTTTGAGCTCCCGTGGAAATGTCATGTTAGAGCTTGACACCATATATCATTTGAAAGCTTAGAACCTGTAGATTATGAAGAAAATATGGTGCTTTTTTCAATTGCAATTAAGAGGGTAAATCCAAGATGGCCGCCAGAACACTTTCTGAGATATATCCACTTCTAGGACAGATAAAGTAATGATCTGCACGTCAATTCGTCGGTTTTTAAGGTCAAGAATTACGTTTTGAGGTGAAAAATACTGTATATAAATAAGTTAGTTATAGCCCTTTTTGAATCTGTATCAGAATCTTCAGGTATTTCCTATAATAACAGAATTGTATATATGTAGATAAGTCCTCATTTTGTGATTCAGGAGACTGCGGTGGGGTTTTCCTTGTGATTTCAAAAGGAGTCCTGAAGGGATTCACAAGAATAGTTCAGTTTTTCTCTTGACAGGCTGAGGGGTTACATGTGCAGGTTTCGATTTGGTTAGGTTTCTGCTTAATAAGGAGTGTGGTGCTGAACGGTTTTACCTGTATCTGTTTCATGACGTCAGTTGTGTTGGTTTCAGAAATAGAACCATATAATTAAATGTTATTGGCAGCAATTTTAGAATCCTAAGTGGATGTCATATTTGTACACAGACTTTTGATATACTATGAGACATCAGAAATGAACTCCTTGTCCCCACAAACATAGAAATTGATGCACAGGTTGTTGTTGTATCTTTTTCAGTACCTCAGCTGTGTCTGTTTCGGAAATAAAACCATATATTATATAGTAGTTATATCTAGTGGTTAAAGCCCTTGCCTGCTTCATTGGGGGCCCTGTGTTTATAGTACAGCAGGAAGTTGTGTGTATGAGATCTTAAATATGCAGTGCCTTAATCAATGTCTATGTTTGGGCATGTATGACACCATATATCATTGACTCCATCCATGGGGTCAATGTCTCGCATGAGATCGACTCCAAGCTTCATCTCATCATTACATCGGCCTGTGGCAGATGGTCGTATAAGCCGACTAGGCTACACTGGACACTGAGCACAACAGTTGCTGTCAAATATAAACTATATGTATCAACATTTGACTACATTGCAGCGATCGTTATTCAGTTTGAATGAATTACATGGTTAAAATGATACACTCCCAAATATGCATTGTCATCGTATTAACCATTATATATGAGCCACTGCCTACGCACTGTTCACTGTTCTAGTGTATATACACTTACATGTTGTTTCAACTTCTTTATGGATTTGAATATTAAAAGGTAACATCTGGTGAAGTCAGTGATAGCATAACTGATATATTCAGTTTAAGTACCGATGTTTAATGATAAATTCAATAGGTTTTAATGAGATTTTGTGGGGGAACACACATGTGGTATGTTTTTTTACAATTGTTTTTTAAACAGTTATGGGATAAAAACAATAAATACAACTTCTATTCCCTACTTTATGGTGTAGGCACAATAAGCTGTTGTTTTTAAGGCAATATGTTGCATGAGTTAATGAGCTGTTTGTTTTGTCATTAATGCAGGCAAATTGCCAACCTTAATGTTAAATCTATAAGTTATAGAGTACTATATATGCAGAATTTATAGATATTTTTCCATCTATTCATTGATAAAATGAGAAATATTAGCATAACAGGTATCAGGTATGTATTTGTGCAATTGTGAATTATGTGAATTTAAAGGTGAAAAGTGTTTGCCAAGCTGGTAAATATAATCCTTGTTAGGTATCTATGCTGAAGGGTGGTGGTGGTGGTGGTGGATTAGGGCCTTATGTCCTGTATTTCTGCACCTAATAGGCTAATTAGGACAGGTAGGGACCATGGCAATGAGACGAAGGATGAAACAGCCATCCAACATAGGCTCGACCGGGAATTGAACCCGGGACCCAGTGGTTGGAAGCCCAGCACGCTACCACTGAGCTAGGCCCCCACCCTCGTCTATGCTGAGGCAAAAGACCCCACCCATCGGGTAAATGCCTAACATGGTATAGACTCCAAGACTTATCATCATCTCCTCATTACATCTGCCTCTGACCGCTGGTCATATACCCAGTAAGCTGACTTAGCTTCAGTCACAGTAGCATTGCGACATTGACAGGTACATAATATCAATATAGCCGTGGGTGTGTTTAATAGGCTCATCCAGATTCCTGGGTAATCTTCTACGTTATTAAACAAACCGCTCTATAGCAATTAGGTGTGGTGTCACTTCGAAAAACCTTTGTTATAGGATGGTACCTCAATCTTTGGTCCATAGGGGGAAAAAAAGGACCAATAAGTTGCAGTATTTGGTGATGTAAATAAGCTTCGCTTCCTCCTAATATGTGTTTATGGCCAGGAAAGGAGAAACCTCCTTCCCTAATTCTCCTCACTGTGCCATCTTATATCAATTCAACACCTAAATTAGCTCTGCATCTTTGTAGGATGTCCTCAAAATTACAGGAACTGCACCTGCTTCCCCTACTTTCTTGGAAATAACCTGCAAGTAATGCAGGGTCCAGCAACTGTCAAGAACCTAATTATCTAGGAATACATGTCTAATGTGTTGTGAGGCTGTGATTTAGCAAATGCATCGCGCACCAAGATAATAATTGATGTATAAATGTAACCAAAATATCCCTTCATATTATAGCTGGGTGGTCTAGTGATTAGAGCCTAGACCGTGTTTCTTTAGGTTCTGAGTTCGATTACATATCCAGGAATTTTTTTAATACTCTGTGTCTATGCACAGCTGAGGCAAGTAACAGACTGCACCTATGTTAAAGGTGCTGAGTCTGGACGCGAATTCATATCTCATCTTTGCTTCTGACCATGGAGACAAGAGTACTCTAGTCTCCATGTTCTGACCAGTTGAATTAGACAGTCGTTCAGCACTTAGATGCAACATTGCACAAGACATCAGGTCTTCTAGAGAGTACAATGAATTAGTTCAATGTACTTCGATTTGCATGAGAATTATATTACTTTTATGGAATGCCAGATCAATGTCAATTATATGACGAGCTGCCAGACGTAGATGTAATGATGAAATGATAAGGTTTTCAGTCCACGCCATGTTACACATTTACTCCATGGGTGGGGTCTTGTACTAAAAAATGGCACAAGAACTATTTGAAAAAAAATTCTATGGAACGAATTAACATAGAAAAGAAATAAAAATACCTGTAATAAAGCTGTGGGTTTCCCAGTAACTGACAAAACATTACTGAAGAAAAGGAAAGTACACATATTTGGAAACTTTTTGAAGAAACACTATTCATGTGCTAAAATATGTGACAGTGGTATTAGTTGAAATGTGTTAATCCTGATACCAAACACCGTGGGTTAGCACATGTGTATGCATTTGAATCAGTAACATTGTTGATGGAACATGATAGGCCTCTCCTGTTACAGATTCATGGGTATATAGTACTAGTATATCCTTGTGTATATTGTGTGCATTAATTGTATCAAGTGTGATGCTTTCAATAGGCTATCGCAACTTTCTCATGGGTCACGTCCATTCAAGGGATCGATTTAATAATGGAGATCAAGATATAATACCATGAGATTTAGTTCTGTGATACGACTACTTTTAATCAGGGGTTGCAAAGTGCCTCTGCCACGTTAATCTCTCTATTGGTCAAAACTACTGGCTAGTTGAGCAAATTCAATGCTTTTGAACAGTTTTCACTATTTGAAACGAAACTAAGTTTTGTTACAGTACATGAGGACTTCAGCAATTTTCGGTGCATGCCCAACTCACTGTCCAACCACTTATATGCCAGACAGTGCAATACACAATTTTGTTTTAGTCTCAATGCTAATCCCATGGAGATTTTTTATATTGATTAAGAATAACTTCTCAATTTGCAAACAATCTTAAGCAGTCACTACATGGGAGATGCTCAAAGACACATTAATAGGCCTATACAAGGATCTTAAGCCTATGAACACAGACATAGCGTTTTGTTTGGGATTAGACCATGGTATTATATTAATATAAATCTGCTCAGACTTTGACTCAGCTAGATCAATGGTATCAATATTTTCAGCTGCTGAATTATGCAGTTATTGTAATGAAACTGATATTTAATATCATATTATTATATATATAACTTCATTAACAACCTCAATATCATGATTTGATACATGTGTCAAAACAAAAAATCGGAAAAAGATAAAAATAGTCATCTATCACTACAAATAATACATAGGTTATGACTAAAGAATATGTACAGAAGACTGAATTACAGCGAATATAGCACTATTAACAATTCAATGTCCGGTACAAGTTCTTTCATTTTATGCTACCAAACTTCATGTAACTATTTCTGTGAGTTAAATTTGGATTATTGTTGCTAAGGGATCCAGCCAACCTAGGTGAAAGTTTACGAGCACACTTCATACATTTTAGGCATACATGAAAATGTAAATCGCTTAACTACTGACCAATCTGGGAAAATAATGCAATAATACAGGTAACCATGGTGAAATTATTTTCCTAGTATAGATTTAAAGTAAAATCTTGGTGAAGGAAAAGTTCTAATTTCACCTAAGTACAATTGTATGAAATTCAAAGACTATAGTATATCATATGTAACAATTTTTCCCCTTTGTGGACAAGTCAAGGGTAAAGATAATAGCTCATGTAATTTAGTAAGCTGTAGGTAACACAAATATAAAATTATCATAACTGCTTTGTTGAAACCCAAGCATGTATAAGACTTAGACTAGACTGTGCATAGGTTAGGATAGGATAGGACAGGACAGGATAGGATAGGATAGAATAGGATAGGATGGGATAGGATAGGAATTTTATGTGAGAGATGGAAGATAGCTCAGGGGGGAAGGGACTTGGCTGTCCTTATTGTAGATTTAAAGGTGCTAAATGTAATGTTATATAGCCTACACAATATATTTAGGCCTACCCTTTGTATAGTCAGGAAAACTCACATATGGGGATGACTTGTAAGGTGTGGACGCCCACTTAATCCATCTCCTGTCATTTATAAATCTCCAATAAGAATTTGAACAATGTAGCAACTATTTCAGGCAAACCTTATTGATTTTTGTGAAGTAAAAAATTTCTTAACAAACTAGTCGTTGTGGTTTTGACTTATGTTCTAGCCGTGTCATTTTATCAGCTCATAACTTTCCCAACTTATTACCAAGCCTGTAAAGCTAAGTTTATTTATGGCGTGTGTCCAAGAATTGCACAGCTGGATATCTGTGCAAACATGTGCGGCTGTTCATTAATCTAACACCTCCGTCTTATCGACTTGAAATTATATAGTATTGTCCTGTTTGGCCAAGTATACACTCAGCTGTACACTGCTTGTGGCCCATTTCTGGTCACGCTTGGTTCACATGCAGCTGCATCATTGCATGCTGCTGCTGTTGCTGGTGGGATGCAGCCAATGATTATGCTTGTGATGTACACATCACTTGTGCGTCATCACAGCAGCAGTTTCGTGTTATCAGGTGTAGCCTACTACTGCAGCTGCTGCTCTCTTCCATACTTACCCATATGTAGTGATTTCTGCAGTTTTTTTGCTACTCATCACGTCCTTGTCTAGTCAACACAGCTAAAGATTATTTAATTTACTGGTCTAGAATACAACATTAGTCAATGTGTTATCACATCGTGGATCCATAATATTCAGGGTGTACATATTCTGTCAGAAGCCTCTGTATTTGTAATATGAATATTAAGCAAACAAACAAATTAGGGGAATAAAATTTAAATCATATTTGAATGTTCAAGGTTTTGAAATCAGAGTATGATATTGCATTATTGCTTTTCATGGGGAAGTCACAAGTGATCTAAAAGTTTCAAATAATTTTGCTTAATTTAACCAATTACATAGCTTGTTTTGAATTGTTTATAGTTTTGATACAATGTGACTTTTGTCAATGAGATGTAATTGCATTACTGTTTGTTTTTCATACGAGGAAGTTGTATGAAAGTGTCAAATAAATGTTCTTAATTAAAGTAATTAAAATTGGCCACCCCCCCCCCCCCCCCCTGAATAATCTGTAATCCCCAATAAAAATCGCTATCAGTATCGTTTATAATCACTCATTTGATAAATTGTTGATAATTATTTAGTAATCAGACATGTATGTTTAGATTATTTCAAACATTTTTCACGCATACATGTAGAAATTCCTACCGTGCCGTCAATCATAGTTTTATCAGTTTTGATTAAAATGCACTTAAATGGCCTAAAATAAATCTAAATTTAGAATACGTTGATACGATAGGATTGTTATGTAAAGAACTCGAGAAGCAGTGTATTTGGCAGCTTGGTATGTTGAACATGAGTTTCTTATACAAGAGATTATGAATTGTGATCTTGACAATAAAGTGGGCTTGCATCCAAGTAATTGACCACACCCTCCAACACATTCATCTGGGAGGCAGACGTGATGTATATCTCCTAGGTTTCCATTAGGATACTTAGTATTGATTATTTATGTAACCACCAGTAACATACTATTGTGATGTGGTTTTGTAGAGCATACTGGGATCAGCAACGATGACAACATTAAATCTGACAGTTGGTATCATAGTCCCGCAGATTTGGAATAAAAGAAAATTTAATTGAGTCAGTAATATGACGCCCATGTATCATCATTGCTGAAGATGAAATTGTATCGCCAAGACAAGACTTAGTGGTGTTCTTTTAAGAAATCTTTGAAAAAAGTTTTTGAGTTAGTTAAATAGAGTGCAATGTTGTTTGAGAATGTTTAGTGAAGGCGTTTTATATCATCCGGGGGTAATTAAAAGCTGTGTTAATTCTCTTTCTATACTTTTTTTTTTTCGTCAAAATATTAATGTATGGTTACAGGAGGGATATATAGGCCATTTTAGACTGAAATGGAAAAACCAAAGATACGCATCAGTTCGTATTTATATTAAAAACGTTCACCAATGTTTATCAGGTACTTCGATACACCTTGTATGTCTTAATTGGTGTATGGCCAGGGATCCAAAGTGTGCAGAAAATCTCAGACAGACAATGATTGTAAATCCTATCTATGATATCTGATTAAGATGTCAGTATAGCTGATATTGTCACACGGAATATATTATATGGAGAAATTGTCAACAATAGTGTTGTTTCATTTCAATGGAGAGTGTTTAAAAAGGAAGGAGTAATAATTTATAATGATGCCAGAAATAATCCCTCAATAGCAGGTGCGGCCATACAACTTTAATCGTGAATAAATATGACCATCATTAACTCCCACACACTAGACTGGGAATAAGCCATTTATAATAAATACAACTTATATATAGATGTGTGTGTATGCTGTGTGTTTGTGGCTTATTTATCAGGTGGAAGTGTCGGAACTTGTTACAGCAGGTGGATCATTTCATTCGTCTGCTCTCACCTGTGCACAATGCACTACACATCCAGAATATTTATGATGCTGTAATCAGGGGCGTATGCAAGGGATTTTGGGTCAGAACCCTCTCCCCAATTGACCTTTTATTATTAACATGAATGACAAATATAGGGTGTGAAAGGCACCATCCCTTTGCCAAGTTTAGGCCCTGAAACCCCTCTCATAACTCACACGATTTATATAATATAGGTGTGTATAATCAATCCTTATCAGACAAGTAAAACTTTATTTTCTATCTATTCAATTTGTTTGTCAATTCAAACCCTCTTTCCCCCCGTTCTGGCTACTCATGGCTGTAATATAACATGTCTATAACCATGGTGATTCATGTACACAGCCACAGTTTGCATTTAATAAATAAGAGCAAAGAGTATATACAATGGGGGAAATGAAGTACACAAGTGTAAATATATGAAAGGGAAATGAGAAGTTGGTTGCATGTTGCATTGGTCTATATATGCCTGTATAGATGTTACATGAAGATCACAGTAGTGCATTACTATAGTAACCGTATAACACGAAGAGTCACAGACCGTACCTGAATGAATACAAGCCCCGGCTTCTTATCGAAAATAGGTTCGAATGCTCTCAGTGCTGTATTTTGTCAAGGTGGGGGTTAGCAGATCACTACAACCCCACTTCCTCTATGTACTTGGAAGTAACTAACCTATAAGTATACAACACATACTGTACAAATTAACACCATCAAAATTAATTATCCCGTCCCTTGTTTGTGAGATTTAAAACTTAAAATCGAAATACTGTGATGAAGATAGATAAATGTTGAAACTGCCATCAACTAGCTTGAGACATTTTGACACATTCGATTGATACATTTGGTTTCATGGTCTACAACAACAAATTCATTGAATTCACAAAAAGAAGTAGGTGCTAAAAGTTGTAACGTTCATATGTCAGACCATCAACTCGAAATCTGTGCTGTTTTTATTGGCCTTAATGAACTCGATTTGCAATTTATCGTTGTGTGTATCGATTTCCCGTCGGTCTCTTTTTATATATTCTGCGTTTGTTGTTTACCTTATGTGACTTCAATCATCATCAAGTAAATCAGAATTACCGAAAGTAGAAACAAACATCATTAAAACATAGGGATAGTTAATTTTCGATATACACTGTTGTATGTTAGTTATAATTCACCACGCAACACTGCTTTTTGTAAATTACCTGTGCTTTGTAATTGACGTCAGTGTAGTTTATATACTCATATGAAAAAAATATATGTATCTGAGTGCTGAATGGGCGTTGAATGGGCTATTTTTAACACAAGCAGATGACAATAAGCAGTCAACTGTCATGTTTAGCCTACTTATTTAGCTTCATTTAATCCAATGTAGGCCCCAGCTGTCTGGTAATTAATATCAATGACGTCATGTAAATAATTAATATCAATGACGTTACGTCATGTAGGCCTATATTACTTGACGTCATTTGTGAAATATGACCAGCATGCTTTAATAATAATACACATTGTACTTATTTATAAAATCCATTGTGATCATCCTTTGTCATCAACATTTCACATTTATAAGCATGTGCATGCCAACTTCTTTTTTTTTTAAGGCTATAATCTAATGTGAGATACTTTAAAAATTGAAATAGAATTAACACAATAATTGTGAATTATTCATTTCAAGGCAGTTCAGATTCTTTAAAAAAAAGTACATCCAGCATCATGATATCACGAGTGGTCCAACAAACATAAATCTGATTAAAATACAACTTTTTGTACTCGTGAGGGACGATATTTTTAACGATCTCCTGCATACAGGTGTGTCGGTTTAATGTATTATGATTGGATGATGGAGATGAGCAACATCTGAAGCTCTCTGCACGTGTTTACCCTGTGCACTGTACATATGGAGCTTAATGCACCCTGTTCTGAATACATTTGATAACTCACTACCAAATTTGCACCATCATTGTGCTATGTATTATTCTTAGTATTTTAAGTTGTCTGAGACGTGTTCGTCTTATTAGTCTGATCAGCTAAATTAACGAGTTGCCAGGGGCAGAATAAAATGATGATGAGATGATGTCAGGTCATAATTTTACCCTTTAAATGGATTGCATATTGTTGTCTTACTATAGCATGGTCATCAAGATTCAGGTATCACCAATTAATATCTCAGATAAATGATGCACAGGTGAGATTTAGTTCACAAATTATTTCAAACGGTTTCTTGACTTGGGGATTGAATATAGGACCAGCGCAAGCACCAGTTGTTCATCAAATGTTGAAATGATCATTACCAAACAATTGTCAAAATATTGTCATTATTCTATTCTTTCTTGTCTTTTTCAGAATGAATGCTTCCTGAACCTAGAAGCGCCCGTGGCCAGGGTGTGTGGCTATGACACCCCCTTTGCCCACATCTTTGAGCCATTCTACATGCCTGACAAATATAGATGCTTGGAAGCTGTGCGTAAACTCATCAACTACTAGACCTCAATTGCTGTGCATGGCTCATCATTTAAACCATATTTCAAATTTGCCAAATTCGGTGGCTTTTTACCATGGCAACTAAATTTTGTTATTCTAAGTCCGTTTTATAGTATTTGAAAGTACTGAGTATTGATGCTTGTAGTAATTGCATCACCAAAGCTGCGATAAATTCAGTTTATTAGATTGAGATTTAGCTGTAGTCCGGTTGTTCGATTGCACATGCTATATATCACATTTCACATTTAAAGAGTGCTGCATTGTTCTTAGATCTGTTTGAATTGGGATCAAAGCTTAGGCTATGAAATTTTGCACTAGTCAAACTAGGTGTAAATAAAAAGAGTTATGATACAAGATGCTTTATTATTTTTTGTTCCTTTTGGTAATTATTCGAGTAAGGCCATTGAAACCTTGCTTGAGACACTTAGCCTTGGGCAGTGACTGAAGAGGCAACCTTCTGGTTCTGTTATTGGATGTACAAATGTACATGGCATCCATCTTAAAGATTGATCGTGACCCCAAAATCAATGCTACACATCTTTCCTGGCTGTAGCACAACTTGCCATGAGCCATGAAAACATTTCTAGGAACTGTCTTGAACAGAAATTGCCAATCTTGTCAGACTAAACGACTATTTGCATGCACATTTACTTCCTTTTTAGCAAGTGGCAGGGGTCTAACCATGTAATTATGAATTTGCAAAGCATTTTGGAAGCATATGGCAAAGTGCACCACTGAATCATATTAAGAACTTGCCAATTGAATACATGTTGTCCTGTCTATGCCACCGTTTCAACGATGAGAATGTGTTAAGTGGTCGGCGAAGAGAATCTAAAATTTGGTTCGAAAGGTGTGCCTGTTAATGGAGGGGTAAACTAATTAAATTCAGTGTGGGGGAGTTGGAATGAGGTGGCCGTTTACAGCAGGTTTTACTGCTTCTAGTCATTATGTCAGAAGTGGATAAACGTACCACTGTACTGTCTATAGATATCTCTTTATTGCATTAAAACCTTTGGTTCCTGGTGAGCATTGGTCCCAGAATAAAAACAGGATGTGAGGTTGCTGTAGCAATGTAGTAGTACAGCACTTACTATGATAAATTTGCTGTTGGTATGTCGAGCACTTGACTGGGTGATTCTCCACTTCTCTGTGGCTAACAAACAAGGCCAAGAGGCAAGAGGTCGTACAACCTGAACCTGATGCTAGTAAAAGGAATTAAGACCTGGAGATGCACTGGCTAAGGCAGTGACTGTGGACACACTAAGCTCTAGATTGACTCTTAATATTCTTGTGTTGATCCAGTACCTGGTGCCCAGATGAAATGTACTGACTAAATGGTGGGTTTTGCCAGCTTGTCAGGGATGCTGCTGAGGGTCATTATATGGAAACTGTGACGTGTGTAATGCAGGACCGTATAGGATAACACACGAGTGATGAGGAGATGATAGTGGCATCCACATCAAACGACTTGCAAACATTACAGCTGCAGCAGCAACAGCAGCAATAGCAATTGATGTTTTTAGAGCAGCAGCACCACATACATACACGTGACAAAGTTTCATGAGTTCATTCTTTTGGAGACGGTCCTTTGCTTTGGTACTTTAACTGAATTCCCAATTATTTTCAGTGAAGTTGTTTTCATGTCTCCAATTGTTTTCAAGTGTTATTTCAAATTCAACGCGTGGGCATATAATTATGATTTAATATCTTTAATTGCATGAGGTAAATCATTTTTTTTCTACTTTGCGGACTTCATTTGGATTCCGCTTATTGCAGTTGTGCAGTCTTTGGCTCCTGTTAGGGGGTGATTAATTGATGTCTGTGATGACGGTACTTGACCAATGACCAGATAAATGCATCTGCGGTAAAATATTTTAAACTACATCATCAAGGAGATTGTCTGCTTATCAATCAGGTTGTGGTTAATCTTGTCCCGATGGACACCAATAGTGGCAGCTGCAGCAGTTACTTAAAATACAATGCAAACATTTATAATTTTCTGCTGTTTGGGGTACCGGCCTGCATACTGCTGTGCAAAACCATTAATTTTGCATGCAGAGCAAATCCTGACTTGCAGTGACAGCTGTTAAGACTTTGTTTATATGAAACATGACTGCATATATTTGCCTTATATATTTAGGGCTAATTCATTGATAGCATACATGCACACCATTTCAGTTGCAAAAGTAGATATTTAGTTTTTATCACTTTTTAACTCCCACATTATACTCAATAGTACAATACATGTGCTCCGATTGCTGTATGTTGTACTTGGAAGTTCAACTTATTGCTCCGTGTCACGAAAACATTTGGGTCTTGTAAACAAGGTTTATAATCAGTGTTACAAACTGATTGTGTATCCTGTCGCTCGAATTGGAAATAGTAGGAATTGGAAATACTAGGAATTAGAATCCGGATCTGAGAGTAGGACTACAAAAAAAGTCCTATGTGTCTCTCAACTGTGTCTGGGGACCAGGGGTGGTCAGATTTGGCGACCATTACTGGATTGACCTTGGCAATGACATTGGGTCAAGCATGTACTTGTATGTGTGCACAGATGTCACACTCTTTTTTTTATCCCCCTAGGCAATAGATACAGTGGATGCTACGGTATTATCTATTTGGAGAATCTCATGCAGGATTTTGATTCAATGGCAACCACGTATACATATTCTGATTAAGCCGTTATTTTCGTATCATCAATTTGGAGATTACTGTCTTTCATATGCAAGATGTTCTTAGTTCTGAAAATACAAGTTTCCTTTTATCAGGTGCTACTTATTTAATATTTTCACATGCCGTATGAATAGTTCAACAAGAAATCAGTATTCACATTTATACATAAACCTATGCGTCCGTATCATTGCCCAATCCTAGGATCTTTGCACAAAGGTCTAGAAACAATGTCTTTCTCGTTGTGCTGGCCAGTCTGATGAATCCAATAGCATTTCCATTACTGCTTGGTTAGTGGGTGATTTCCCTTTATCAAGTGCTTGACCCAGGCACCCGATATAGAGGAAAGGCACACGTGGGCTGATGATGTGTAGTTGGAGAAAAGCTGAAAGACAAAGCAGAGCGAAAAAAAGTAGGGGGATGAACGGTTACCAAAGAGCAGCGTGCTTTGAATGAGATCCCTGCTTAGAATTGCAAAGGGCTAGTTTTCCATTGTGATTCGGCATATATTGAGGCAGAGAAAAAGAGCGAGAGCAAGAGATGCCAGCTATCTTGCAACCTCACCATGCAGAGACACAGGGAACAACGTATATGGAGGAATTGGCGGCAGCTATGTCGTCGTGTTAATTGGCATCGCCGGAGCGGAAGTGGCTAGGACCTTGCCGCGGGGGCCACTTGGATATGGGACAGGAAGTGCGAGTTGCCAGGACACCACGATGCATAGTGAGTGGAATGGGAGAGTGGCCAGAAGAGGGCGTCCGGGTCACCAGGAATCTGGCATGGACAGTTCGGACATGTGACCTGGCGTGTTGGTGACCTTGGTCACTGTCTACCTCATAAACAGGTATCACTGACCACTCCATATAATTGTACTCACACAGGCCGTGGTTATGTATAGCTCATGTAGGTGGAGTCATTCATGCATGGGACCCAGGGCTACAGTCCTGCCAAATGCCCGACTATTAGTGATACAAAGAAAACAATGGACCATCTAGTCTGCATGTCCTGGAAGTGAACATGGCATATGCTAGAGAAGGAAAGGCATATATATATGTATATATATATATATATATATATATATATATATATATATATATATATATATATATATATATATATATATATATATATATAATGGCCTAGCTTCACTATTTATGAATCAAATTGTTTATGGAAAAAAAGTTCAGTCTATATATAATGTCATTTCAAAGTTAAGTAATTTCTATTTTATTCTATTCTATTCAGTTAAGCATTAATTACCTAGAATTGGCCGGGTCATCTGTGTAGGACTTAGGTTTGACTCCTCTCACCTTATTTTGCAGGTCTATAACTGACCGCAATTTACTGACCGGTAGCACGCCTGATTAACATTAAGTAGGCCTACTTATTAAAAGCGTAAAATCATGATCACTTATAGGTGGGTGAGCTTAAGCTTCTAATTCATTCATAAAAGTTCACTTCCGGTTAGTCCTAAATATAAATTCGTTGGCTGATTGAATGAAAAAGCTACCGGCATAGACTACCTTGAGTAAATAAATCGCTTCAGAAAGTTTGTTCAAATATAGGTCTAAATAATTGGCAACACGGGTTCATGGGTGTTGATAATGAGAGTGATTCCTCTGCAATTACTGTAGATCAAACGACTCCACCGGTCTGTGCACGCGTCGCCACTCTAGAGAATTATTTGGCGCCAAAAATAGGGTACCGGAGGACGGCCAGTTCGTCGTTATGAAGGACTTCGTGAGAGCGTCATCGCATTTTACGCTGATCGCCGTGACCTTCCATAAAATGAGGGCGCTCTGTTAGGCTCGTCTGAGTGGTTAAATATCCCCTAGTTACTCTATGAGGCTCACCTAGCCATCATTCTCGCATCGCCTGCTTCCACATATCGTCTGCTCCGCGCCATTCCGCCATTTACATAATGCGCTCCTTCTAATTGCTACTGCAGAAACACTATGTAGCTCAGGAGTCAGGACACCAAAATGTTGAGAGGTGAATAAAATGATCATCGTAATGATGATTAGGCCAATGATCATGCGAATCATGGTCATAATTATCATAGATTTCCTTCTTCTTAAAACTTTCTTCTGGCTGTGCTTGTTTAGCAATTTAACTCACCCTTGAGCTAGTTAACAAGAATTCGCTTCCTGAGACCACCATTCCAGATAGCAACAACTTCACCCACTGGGCCACCGTTACAGCTCTTTAACTTATAATATATTATAAGGTAAAGGTTATATAGGGCTAAAAGCTAAATCGCTTCGATACCAGATGCTTTGGTTAACTTAAATTTTGATAAAAAATAAACCCCTAATCAAAGTTGGCATTAAAGCAAGAAATATTTGTAAATGAACGTCATTCATAATATGATCCTCATTGCCAGCCTGCAATTTTGTAGATAGGGCAATATTTTATTTGTCAGGTCAATGCCATATTGACGAATGACCAGTGGTCAGAAGGAGAAGCCCTTGACCCATGGCACTCTGCCAATGTGCGGAATGAAATCAAACACGTCATTAATTTATGGGTATGCTCATTAAACATAATCACCATAAAATGGGTTCCGCTGCACCTATGGACCATCACGCAATAAATTTGAGTGCGTTGAAGTATCTTAACGAGGGAATATGGGAGAGATAGATATCTATAGCGAAAAAATAAAAATTGTCTGATAGTATATTTCCAATAAGACAAAATCAATGTTAAGAATCCTTCACGAGAGACCACTGGTAAACAGTATTTGACTATAATTTGTATGCATATGGGTACATTATTTTAGTATGTCCATCGCACACATGTCCAGTCCAAGGCTAGATTTCCTCATAAATCACTCTGTATCGCTCTGAATGGTTTACTCTGGTTTTTGCACCTGTAATTCAGAATACCTGTTCAAAGTACAATGTCTACAGACTTCATTAAACACACATGTATAATATTTAGATGTCACAGTGGCCACAACAATGCTTAAGGCTTGGTGCAGACGATGCCTATTTCAGGTAGAATGAGCTAAATATACTTCGTTCCATTTTAAGATCCTACCAAGCACTCTCCTTACTTCCTGTGTATGGGTAGATCTATAGGCCTAACTTATAGAAGGAAGTAACTTTGGAATAGTTGATCGCAAAGGCTACAATAATAGTAAAACGTAGCAGAAACCTGAAACCCGCGATTACATGTCATACTTTTATATAGGCCTACGTAGGCTAATTAGGTTTCATAACTAAGACTTGGTCTCCTATAAGTGTGATCATGATCACATTCTTAAATTATCGTTTAGAAAACTACTGTAAATAAATAAATGTTACATGCATTTCCAATAACTTATAAATAACCTATCTTTTTTTTTGCATTTCCGATAACTTATAAAATCTAAGGATGCCGGCCTATGTATTGTAAAGTAAGATAAGATCAAGGAAGGCCAAGACGGAAGAAGACCAATATTAGCTCTTTATTACCGTAATTTTATCATTTTTATAAGTTAAAATGGCTTGCTTCTCACAAAGGTATGACAGTGTCTGGCTGTAACTGACCTGTAGATATATATCTAGGCCTAGGCTACTTGTATCCGAGGACTGCTCAGATCTAATCTCCTGCCAGTGACATAGGCCTATTGCTGCATGCGGAGATGCAAACTGTTATCTGGGAAGTATAGGAAAAGACCGTTGACACCTGTCACGAAATATTTCTTTAAATCACGTAAGCCTAGATGATTACCTTAAATCACAAAGTACCAATCCCAGCACGGTGTCTCACTGTGGCAGTAGACGAGGAACTTTGCTCCTCAAAAGTGGTCACGTGCAGCCAGACAGTGGCGACGCCTTCCGTACACCTGCACAGCTTGCGCAGACGAAAAAAAAAAAAGGAAGAGAAGAATTTAAAAGAAAGAAATGCTAAGACGCAATGTCCTACTCTGATTGATGCTTCGTGGCTCATACGTGAATTGTAGCTATTAGTGGCAAATGCAGGCTGGCAACATTCTTTGATAATGGGAGAAGTAATGTTCAGAGCCTACAGGGGCACTACGACGCTCATAAAAATACAATTTAAGATGACGTCACTACATCATTGTTGCATTGATGACGTCAAAGAATAGATGACGTCATCAAACAATTGATACTGCTTCGGTGGCAGTGACCTCTGCACTGATGGTACTTTACCCATAGCAGCTCATAGCACAAGAGCAGCACGCTTGCATGCACAAGATATGCTTATCATTACCCAGCATGCATCTGGCTACTTCCCAAGGGCCCTAGTGACTGGAATGCAGACAATAAGCTTGATATGGCTAAAAAGCAATCTGCATTGCTATCAATCACCACATTTATATCGCCAGCCTCTGAAAAGTCAAATGTTACATATAAATATTTGTGGGTGCACATGAGCTCTAGCATTCCTTGTTAAGTTGTTAACAGCTAGGCCTATATATCCTATGTGTATATAAATTTATGTTATATCAGGAACTATAATTATGTCTTTTCTACGGTGGCCTTTTCTGAACAAAACGAAGAATTTTTTTTGTTATTTAACCGAATACACTATATGTACAATAATGATAATAATGTTGTTTCTCGGAATGTGATTCATCTACTCCAATGGCATGACTGCATTGGATAGAAAAATATTGGGGTCAGTCGATCAGCTGTTTATCCAGTAAATGCCAGAGTGGCACAAATAACAGTCCTGACATCATTCCGGAGCATTACAAAATTTTAGACCTGTATATAGATAAATAGGTAGATACGTCAAAACGATGTAGAAAAGACGATGATCCGATATTTGGAATGCTATCTGGTATAGATAGATAGATATAAATTTAGATGGATAGATAATGTGAAAAATATTAAATGTGTGACATTTTTTTGCACATGTATGCATATTAATGCTGAATTATTCAGCATAAAGGGCCATAGCCAATGGCTGAAATCAGTCGAGGCGAACTCCATGCAAATAGTAAAAAAAAAAAAAATATATATATAACTGTATTATTAACTTAATTGACAAAACAAGAAATTGACCAACACCAAGCGGTGGCCTCCTCTGCCTCATGCTGGCTACGACCCTGGATACACTGGCATCGTATTGAATTTCGGAATTTTGGGATCTATTTGTTTGGATTGGAAAAAAAAAGTAGAGGTAGAGAAGCTATGAAATTGCATGAAATAGACATCTAATACCTCTATCTATCTATGAAATAGCATGAAATAGACATCTAATATCTATCTATCTATCTGTCTATCTATCTATCTATCTATCTATCTATCTATCTATCTATCTGTCTGTCTGTCTGTCTGTCTATCTATCCAACTATCTATCTATCTATCTATCTACCTATCATCTATCTCTCTATCTCTCTATCTATCTGTCTATCTGTCTATCTGTCTATCTACCTATCTATCTATCTACCTATCTATCTATCTATCTATCTACCTATCATCTATCTCTCTATCTATCTATCCAGCTATCTACCTATCTATCTATCTACCTATCATCTATCTCTCTATCTATCTATCTGTCTATCCATCAGGTCCTCATTATTAACATGGTTAGTAATTATGTAAAATCGTACAATTCGCTTGCTAATGTGCAAATTGACATTACATTTGTATTTGCCTAAAACAGGTCGACAAAGATGTGAAGTGATGTTGAATGACGATGTGATTGCTTGCTATTTCATGAGGGGAAAACAAGCGAATCATCCAATTATACAGTTGGGATGGACAGAAAAATGTCATAATCAGGAAATTTTTGAGTAATGTATAAGAACTATATAGTTATGTTTGTAATGACAGATCAGCCCCATGCTCTGTATATCAACCTTAGAGTTGAGTAAGTGCTCGCACGAAATTGCCATAAAGGCCTACACAAATTTATTTTACCTGTTATTTTGGGAAGTCCTACAAGATATTTTTTCATTCAGTTGAAAAGAAGCGAGGTTAGAAGGTGGGACAGGAGTTAGCTGTGGACACCACAGGGCAGAAAACAAATCTGGTTAACAGTGGTTATATAATGAATCGTGGGAGTTGGCTTATGTAAGATGTTTTCTCAAATATCCCAGAATCAGGTACAAGAGGCTGCTTTTGATTCAAAGTTTCCATTGCAATGTGATTTCTCTTTTCCTTTTTTTCTGACATCATAACATATCACAAACAGGATGAGAATGCAAATTAGCAGACAATCAGACACAGAGATATGCTATATTTCAACTGAACATTTCTGAGAATCCATATTTCTTCTATAATGCTGTAATGCACAATTCATTGCATGTGTTTTGAATTTGAGGTCGTGATGACCCTGCTAAGCCGTACTTGCTGAGCCCAGATAGTGAACTCGCCCAAATTGAAGCTGTGTAGTGACTCCATGGTCCATCTGACAGCCAGCTGATTTTTCCTTCATTTCTTCTGAGAGTTATTTTTGTTTTGTCAGGCGTGTCACATCAGGCGTCCAGGAGAGGGTCTCACGCAGGGTGCAGGTTTTTTGTCCATTTTCTTCAGACAGGCATTTTGTCACATCCCTGCAAAACAAGCATGGAGACAGGCTGGTGCAGGACGCCTTCTTATTGCTATGGACCTATGGCAGTGGGTGGCGAATTTCAAAATCACCAGCACATGTGGAAACCAAAAACGCTCTGTTGTGTCTTCTGAAAGTCTTCATCTGTCTTCCCTAACTGCCAAAAAAACTTTTCCTGTGTGTTTCACGACAGATCATATTCGCCCAGGCTTCACAAATTGGAATCTGCAATTCAGTCTTCCTCTTGGGACACTCAGCCAATTGTTTCACTTCCCAAAAACAAGGCAATTTTGATACATCCTACAAAAACGTTTCACATAATGGTTTACAAAGTGCCAACCAACACATGATCTTTTTACACCAAAGAGGGCAAGTCCTATGATGTCCCATTTCCTTTAAATGCTTATTTTTTGTTGACCAGGATATGACACAGCTCTTTGCTGCAATGCCCAGGGCATTTCAATGGCAAATGCCAAATATAATAGAGCGAGCAAGGGTCATGCAGTTATTGCTGAGCAAGCAAAACACTTATACACGACCCAATGGGGTCGAAGTTGCGTGCTAAAGTGTTCCACTTGATATATATAGATATAGAATTCCAATTATCTAAATGTTTGAATATGTATAAATGTATTTTCAACCTTTTCATAAATATGTGTGCGTTAGTGCACAATTGAAGCCCTAATATTAGAATTTCTGCTGTTATAACTATTTATATTTGACATTTACAGAACCATTATTCATTATTCAGACTTCTAAACTGGAGCAAAAAAAAAAAAAAAAAAAAATTCATGATTACACAATAGATGCAATTTGTTGCATGACATCTGTTAAAAATTTTAAAAGGTCTGTTTATGTTGGTAAAATTCAAATACGTACATGTATGTTTAAATATTATGGATGAATGTAAAATAATTTTGCACTCTGTGGCAGTGAGCCAACTTCACATGCGTTTAACCTCACAGCTTGTCTTTTCTTTTTCTTTCTTGTTTTTTCATTCAGAACCCTCAAGTTCAATTTAATATGCTTTTTTACCTTTGACAGCTTGCACTTCATTGAGTCTAATAACAAGCTAATCCGAAAGGTTACGAAAACACTTGTACGAATGATTGAACAAGGAAGGACGGCATTCACATGTTCCACAACTCTATCGATTATATGATCCCAGCAATTACTGATCACCTAAAAGACCCCTATTATATGTTACTTATCAGATCCCGTTGAAATAAATAACCAATCAATACATAAAAATTTACGACATTCTTGGAAAACAATCTAGTGTGTAAATATAGTGAACATCTATTTCACCACTTCTGGTCTCATTCAATTCAATTGATATAGCGGGCTGAAATATGCTGAATACACAATGACCTGTCAATATCTGACTTGAAACATCTCGCAGGATAATAATAATAATAAAAATCTTTATTTAGAGTCACAATAAAATAACAATAAACACTAGCACAAAGGCTATTATGTGACTAAAACAATACTAAAACAATAATAAAAAAACAAGGCAACATTTCTAACCTACCCTTATTCATATTCTGCATAATTCAGTTGTCTTAGCATGACAAATAAAGCCCAAATTGACCTTTCGAGGAAGTCCATTTTCAGGTAATTAGATATAACTCAATATTTTTGCGAACATACGAAATATCCTTCGATTTTATAACAATATTCAAAAATAATGATTTATAAGTACACCACATAAAAGATTCAACAAATTGATCTAGCTATCTTGAATATGTGTACATCCATTTTAGGCAATATGATAGATAGATAGATAGATAGATAAGTAGGTAGAAAGACAGAAAGACAGACAGCTAAACAGACAGATAGATAGATAGATAGGCAGCTAACAGACAGAAGACAGACATTCATCTATAAATACATCTAGACAGACAGACAGATAGCTAGACAGATAGCTAGATAAATAGCTAGATAAATAGCTAGGCAGCTAGCTAGACAGACAGCTAGACAGACAGCTAGACAGACAGCTAGACAGACAGCTAGACAGACAGCTAGACAGACAGGCAAGTTAATAGATTGACTTACTTTTTGTTGACTTTAAGTGTTTGTTGATTCTTTTAAATAGTTGGACAGATTAGGCAAAAGATAGACAGGATTACATTTATGGCTTTCAGCAGAAACCTTGCAACAAGGCCCAAGATTGATAACAGCAATCGTTCTGGAAGCTGATTGCTATTCTCGAGAGAAACTCGACCAGTGACGACACAAACCGATTTGGAACTGACTCCACCTGAACATGCATTTTGTATGAAGTGGGTCGATGGAAAAACTGTTGGTTCCATCGGTAATTATGTTATTTTCGCACGTCTTAAACCAAAAAAGTGTCTATACTTGTATAGTCCAATTCCTAAGCAATACAAAATGCGCAAAAAACACAATTTAGGCTTCATTGGCTTCTATTATTAGTTTTAATTTCAGCTCATTTCTAGTCCATTTGGGTCATTCCATATTATTTGAGTATCTGATTCTCTAGGGACTGGCACCAGCATCCAGGCCCATGTGATTTGGCAACCTGCTTTCTATTTGGCTCTTCCAAGTTCAGAACTTAGCTTCACACTGACAGACTGCATTTCTATAAAGATCCTTTCATATGATCTGTCTCATTTTCTGGGGAATGTATATTTCTTATGATCTGTCCCTTTTCTGGGTAATGTATATTTCTTATGATCTTCCCCTTTTCCTGGGGAATGCATATTTCTTATGATCTGTCCCTTTTCCTGGGGAATGTATATTTCTTACGATCTGTCCCTTTTCCTGGGGATTGTATATTCCTTATGATCTGTCCCTTTTCCTGGGGATTGTATATTTCTTATGATCTGTCCCTTTTCTGGGGAATGTATATTTCTTATGATCTTCCCCTTTTCCTGGGGAATGTATATTTCTTATGATCTGTCCCTTTTCCTGGGGATTGTATATTTCTTATGATCTGTCCCTTTTCTGGGGAATGTATATTTCTTGTGATCGGTCCATATTTCTGAGGAATGTATATTATTTAGCAACACCTGGTTACTGCTTGGATAAAAGGCAGACTCTGCAGACTTAATAATTGCTATAATTAGCATACTACAGAATTGAGGTCTTTATGCACCTCGTCCATGACTTCAGTTTGATCTATCTGGTTAGTTACCTTGGTGTGTACATATAATGTTTTCCTAATAACAGCTTAAGGACGATAGGGCTAACTTTCAGCCAACATTGAGCCAACATTGAGCCAACATTGAGCCAACACTGTCAAGTTGTCTGTGAATGTTCTGGAAAGAAGTTTCTGATTAAGCTTTCTTTAACAGTATCCATTTAATACCCCATTCAAAATTGTCAACCTGATTAGTTTTGTAATTAAAATTCCCAATGATGGTTGGTCACCTACATACTCACCTTGATGTGTATATGTAACTATTATGTTTATTCCAGTTCTCATATCCTTTTTTCAAGACGAAGAACAAATCGGTCTGATTCGAATCGTTAGATGTACATGACATTGTACTAAAATAGGATCTTGGAAGATCCTGATTTCGCTCACTCAAGCAGTATCCATGCATCCCATAAAAATTGTATAAGAAATTGGATGAGCAAAATAACAATTTGGAGAGCGATCTGTTAAATTTTGCATGTAATTCCTTGGTAATTAATGTCATGTGCGCCATAAAATACATTGCACTGGGGATGACAGTGCTGAAAAATGGCAGGTAGTAGTAGTAGTAGTAGTAGTAGTAGTAGTAGTAGTAGTACTAGTAGTAGTACTAGTAGTAGTAATAGTAGTAGTAATAGTAGTAGTAATAGTAGTAGTAGTAGTTCAAGCCTTATCAAGCCTTATCATCTCATCATTACGTCCGTCTCTGGCACCTGGTCATATAAGCTTTAACGTTCTCGCTTTGAGATACATTTCTAAGTTTAAACTTTCTGATGTAGCTAAATTCATAACCATTTATCATTTATATCAACTTACCAAACAAACTGTAGTCGCACGAGCGGTTTTTCGGCGGTACTTTATTTGGAAATAGCAACATCTGAGATTCCTTACTTGGGCATGCATAAACGTCATTTTGTATGATATGAAATGCAGATCACCCAGCCCATATAACCCACTATTTCACGTGATATGGCTCCAATTGGGGAATAATGTGATTAATATGCATCGTTTCTATTTGAAATATCGCTAAATATATGTACTATTGACTGCTTGTTTCTACAGCATTTGCCTATTCGTATTGGTGTTTGGTTAATATCGTTATTTCCAAAATGCCTCCATAGATACATCGTTAAATACCGGCTTTTCTCAGAGCTGTCATCAGCCCTGCATCAACCTCCTGCAGAAGCTGTTATCAGTTCAAATGTGTGGGTGGACTGAGGGTGTGTTGCGTGGGAGGGGCCTATGTTTCTCAAGGTGGATTTATTAACAGACATATCCTTTTATGAAACCTACACAACAAGTGTAGTACATGATACTATCACGATTTCTGATCATAATTTGTGAGCTACGGTTGTCAACGGGAGGGAAAAGACAAAAATATGGCAGGAAGCATCGCATGCATGTGCTGCTGTTGCCTATACATGGTCTGGGGACGGAGGTGGGAGTCCGGAGGCTTGAAGTCTAATCCCTAGCAGCAGTGACATTTGCAGGCAGCATATGACTGCTGCTGCACAGGAGACAGGAAGGATGGAGATGGATGCGGCCACGGGATGCTGGCAAGAGTGCTCACAGCTTTGCATCCGCAGGCCAAGTGTGTTGCCTCTCATTTGCCTGGGTGTGACAGCCTGCCTACTTGCGACCAGTGATCCTAGAATTATCCGCCCATTGCTCACCCAGAATACCCGCGGCCATTACGATGTCTAATTTTGGATCTTCGGGATGGGCGCACATCAGCCAAAGCTGGCCACAATGGAGCTACAAATAGAAAAACAGAACATCCTTAATATCCTTACTTACAATACTTTTGCCCACCTGTCCTTGAGCAGGATGTAACTCCTTTTTATTAAGCATCTCCAGACTGCACGTTTCTTTAATATCACCCAACATAAAGAAATGTTGCACAACGCAGAATGTAATTTACAATATAAAATTCTACAAAAACCTTTGTTATAACAAGGACATAGGCTAAGGAGGCCGGGGGGGGGGGGGGGGGGTCTCAATATTTAGAGATTTGGGCAGGTGAGGGAAAATTGTTGGGCACTTATATCGTACAGAAATAGCCCATTTCTGAGTTGGTCTTTATCGTACAAAAATAGCCCATTCCTGTATGATATAGACCTGAAGTGTCAAAAAATGACAAAATGTTATACTTTTTTTTTTTAAGGGCTACTGCCCTGAAACCTCCTCTTAACTGCACAAATGTAATTGTTAATGTGCTAATACTGGAAAAAATAAACAGTGTATTTTATAATCACGAAATGAATAACCGAGTCACTACAACGATCTCACTGCACCATTGACATGGACATGACCTGGAAAGTGTTGGGCCAACATCTGCGAATACAATTTAATTTGTGCAGCTGCTGGTGATTTGTCTTACATAATAATCTGTGGCATTTTCAATTTTTGCTGGGCAAAATGCAAGTGGTCCTATGAACAAGGAAGTATTTCAAAACGTGTCATTCCTCTAAACTTCTTAGGATTATTAGAGTAGCATATATTGCCACTCCTGGTTTTACATAAAGACAAGGGGCCTGACGATTAGAATATTTTATAAGCAATTTTATCTACCACCAGTGATTCCTAGAATTTTACTGTTTAGTGCCTATCAAAAATAACATGAGAGAGACAAAAAATGGAAAATTTAGTGCATGCAAGATAACCTATATTCTAATTATTCCAAGATAAATTAAACTGAAAATTTAAAGTAACCAGTTTTGTTACTAAAACATTTAATTTACCCTGAAACTCTGATGAACGTTTTTGGGAACTTTTTTGAAGCGATTGGTTCTTATCAGCTTCTGCACAGTTGCTTCCTTATCTAACTGCGTTGTTGTAAATTTTAAGTATAAATTTCTACCTGTTTCATGCAATATATAGAGGAGGAGGAGTTATCAATCACTCCAACTTACTGAATATTCTATCCTTTTTTTCTTTTCTGTTTTTCCTCTTAAAACAGTGTTGCCCAACAAGATTAAATTCTGAGAACAGGAAGGTCAAAATTAAATGTTTTGCCATTGTTACACACTATTATAATCGAGTGCGCTTAAAATACATTCTCTGATAATCTCGAACAAGGTGTTTTAATTTATGTAATTTAATGTTCCACATAAACTAACAGTCTTTGGCAAGTTATAATAATTTCTGGATGTGAAGCATGCTGCAGATACATGAAGCCAGTTCCTTCTCAATTCTTTCTCAGTTCTTTCTCAGTTCCCTCTCACCATGGACCATGGCAATGAGATGAAGGATGAAACAGCCATCCAACTTAGGCTCGACCGGGAATCGAACCCGGGACCCAGTGGTTGGAAGCCCAGTGCGCTGTTTCGAGATCAGCAAAGATATTTTTTGGCCTAAGACAACGTTTACATAAATCAAACAATATTGTTGGTCGGCATAGACAATTATTTTCTAACGACAAAAAATATAATGGCTGATTTTAAACAATGCTATTGAGTGGACACCAGCGAATCAATTATTTATCTTTTCTTAGAGTGCAGGTGTCAGAATCTGATATAAATGCAGTTCTATTCTAAGATTTTTGTAAGCTATTACACATTGCACACCCTTCATCCTGGAAACTGTTTCAATAGGATATACTAGTGGAAAGTAACCAAATAACTTGGGAGTGCCTTTCATGTGGAGCTTGCTACTTTCATCACAGATATCTCCATTCACTGATACCTCTTTCATTCGTTCCGTCGCCTCTTTCATTCACAATGCAATTTATGAAAGAGCAGGAGCAGCAACCTCGTCTCCTTGAAAGGGCAACAGGAGACCGTTGCAACGACTCTTTTTGCAAAGATGGGCGTGTGTGACGTCACAACACCTGTCGGGTCGCAGAGACAGTTGAGTTGCAAGAAATTGGGTCGAATATTGATCACGTTGGCTGTACTTTATCCTCAGCTCTCCGTGTTCGTGATCCAACGTACTTGGGCACCTGTAAATTAAACCCGTATCCTTGGCCTTGGTTGCAACCACTTCATTGCACAACCTATTATATGGATTAGATTTAATGATTTTTTTTTTTTGGACTTTTTTTTTTTAGCAGCAAATTGTTTGGAGTGCAACTGCATAGGCCTAGGGGATGCATAACAAACCTTCAACACATCTTACCTTAATTCGACCAATGGATCGGGATACTTACAATAAGGCCTGTGTGTTACCTTGCCATATGTATATCACGCTGTATGTAGGTATACTATATGTATGCAATTAACACATACGGGCATATAGGATATATATCATGGTTCTGCATCCCATAGTTACGTGTGGTAGGCCTTTATATCTACAGAGCTGGTAACCTTGGCCTGTTGATATGGGGATATTCCGTTGGTAATCTGGTTTGTGGTACTTATACGTTTGTCCTATATGTTTTGTTTTTTGTTTTTTGGGGGAAGGTAGCAAACCTTCTATTATTTTGCCAGCGTGATATATTATAGGCTTATGCGTTTTTTTAACTTTAGTGTTTTTCGCTCCAACGAACCCCAGGAAAACACATTTTAAGATAAATTGGTTAGTACAAGAACTGCAATTATTTATAAATTTAAAAGAACCAGTTGTTCTATCTTGACACCATGTTGTGATGTTGACTGAGTCTGACTTCGCAGTTCGCACCCTCAAGGCCCGAAGTACACGAAGGAACGACAAAAGATTTAATAAAGCCTTAACTATGTGCAGAAGCATGTCCTTTGGTTGATAGTGAACTGCAAATGGCATATCTGGACGTGGGTCCTTTCATGTCTGGGGTATGGATTATGCAAATATGGAGAACGCACCTGTAATTGGCAACCTACATTTTTGCTAAGAACTTAAGGCGGAATAGAGGACACATACCACTTAGGACTATGAAGCATATTTGTCTGCTTTTTTTTTTTTCAGGCTGAGCTTGACTTGTCGTCGTGAGAAAGCACCTTTTCCCTTTTTGACATTCACAATTAAAGATGATATTATACTTTTATTGGAAAATGGTCGTGTACAGTGTGTCCCTATATTGGACTACATAACCACTCTGGCCTTATTATTGGCCTTGACAACGCACCTACGTCATACCCTACGCAAGACGCGCAGTCATCCACAACCATGTTTCTATTTACAAACATTTTGGTTGCGTCTGTGCCCAGAAAATGGCGTCACAAAATCACGCTTCTGACCCTTATTTCACGGTTCATCAAATGCCAGAACAAATTTCTTGTAAACAAGAAAAATACGCTGAGTTGGCGATAATACCCTCTAGCATTAAACTGACATCAAACAATTGCCAGTCAATGATCCGCAAAATAAGGGGCATGTGGATAATGGCCCAGCATATGTGTGCCAACATTGATAGGCCAGCAGTAAAAGCTACCAGTGGACTGAGTACATGTATACCAATGTATTAGGGGACACTCCACACTGTTGGTGAATTGCAGGCCTGATATATATTGAGGCGTTCATGGTGTTTTGTCGTTAATCACTAAAGGCTCCAACTGCAGATCTTGAAGAGGCAGAAAACAGGAGGATGAGCTGAAGAGTGTCTGCAGCAGCAGCATCCTGAGCATCACCCATCCATCCATCTGATGGGCCAAGCAGGAATTGCTGATTGAAAGTGCTGACGCAGCATTGTTATTGAACCCACTCGTCCCTGGGTCCGCCCACAATGTCTCGATCAATACAGGGCTGTGGAGGAAGTCTGGATGCCTTAACTAGCCCTACTCCTCCCCCACCATGGCCATATAGCTGACCCAGCACTTCTTGTTCTGCTTCAACAGATTATCCAATGCTCATCCAGCTGCCGATGCAGGCCGGATCCAGCCCCAGACCCTGTATGCTTGCAATTCAGGATCCAAAAATGCCAACTTGCAATTTCATTGAAGCGATGAATTGGCTTTTTTTGGGGACAGGGTGAGAGTGTGGAAATCCATTCACTAACATTTACATACACCAGTGTCAGAGCGACCTACTACTCACTTGGTATGACCACTTGTCGCCTGATCTATACAGACACACTTGTACCTAATTATCCAGCCAACCAACTACGCCAATCACTAAATAAGCTAGAAGCTTTATTTGCCTTTAAAACCTCCAAAAAAACCCTAGCCCTGTCACTTTGAATGCGATAAGCCTGAGTACTCCGTAAATATATATCAATTCAACTTTGACTATTTTGAGGGCCATGTCACGTATACTTTGTGAAAAAAACCTTACATAATGTATTTGTTCGACCAACATAGTCTGGCTGTGTGAGCTGAAGCAATTACTGGTAGTTGTGACAGACTCTTTGTAAATGACACCAATTAAGTTCAGCTTTATTTGCACAACTGTCAGTAGACTGACACCAATACATTGATGTATGTGTGGCTTTTTGTTTTGTCTCTGGCGTTTGGATTTCAATCATAATATTTCCACTTAAGTGTTAATTCATTATAACAACATATATCATCAGCGACTGGAAGTCACGTGCAAGGCAAAAAGTCGAATATTGCTTGGTTTTTTTTTTTAGGTTTTATTGGTTTTTTTCCCCTCCTTGCTGGTATTTTCGGAAAGGTGGTTCCTTGCGGCAACTAATATAAGACTTCTACTCTGCAAGCAGCCGCGTAATTACTTATGTATTAATACTTTCGTGTACCTGTGATGATCATATTACAGCCTGTATAGTACAGTCGATAGCTCGGTCAGCCATGGCATTTGAACAAGCCGTCGCTGGACAGTTTCTTTCTTACAGTTAGTTTCATAAATTATTTTCGACTTAGACAGCTGTAGCCACCTATTCCTGGCTGTAGCTATAACTGACTAAAGCCAGCTGCTTCTGTCTACCCCTAACTAATAGTCAGCTTACACCACCAATGAAAAAATATAAACCTTGGATATGTAAGAAATATAATTAATATGTCATAAATATATACTTTAAGATCCGGCTGTAAATAGCCAGCTACAGCCAGACAGTTGTCTAGCTTTGTCTAGGTTCAATTTGACAGGCCGTTTTTATTGAAACTGTAAGCGTGCTATAAATTTACTAACAGCCGAATGAAACCAAGTGCAGCCACCATTAGTTCATACTGGGTCTCAATTGATTTATTTTTAAAGTCAATTTAAGGATAATGAACAATCGGTCTTGTCTGCAAACAGTTTTAACAGGCCGACAATTACTCACAATTGACTTTATAACAAAATATCATCTACAACAATGGTGCCATTGCAAAACACTCGCAAAGTGAGTTGGACTACACTTTTTTGCTTTCGGCTCTAAAGGTTAAAGGCACTGAAATGTTATTCTCAGTAAGCCACATGCCAATTTCTCGAGGTTTTCCAAACGTACAGTGCAACAGATCAGAGCCTTCAGAGGATATGTCGGCGACTAATTGCTCAGTTTCAAAAAATGTCATGGTTTGTTTGAAGCAGTTGACTGCCTGTGGCAGCAAATCCCTGTCAGTCCTGTGAGTAGACCACAGAAAGATGGTGTGATCTCACTGATCTGACAATTTAGTTTGGCAAAAACTGCCAGTAAATCCCCTTATCAGCCAAATTACCGGCGTATGCAGCAACTAGCCAGCCAGTCAATTAGTCAGCCAAGTGAATAGTTGTCCCAATAAATAGTCAGTCTATCAGCCAACATGAAATTACGTAGTAGTTAGCCACATAGAGTCATTCAATGATGGTAGGTAAGTAGTAGTAAAAAAAATTTAAAGTCGTTTTAAATCACGGTGTCACATTCAATGTACAATACAAAATACATGACCAAAGCTGAAGCTATACAACTTGGAAAGTATAAGTATAGAACTAATCTATAAAACAAACCTATTCTACAATATAGTATATATATAATAATAATAATAGCACACATATAAAGCACTCCATCGTACAATTCAGCACCTTAGAGGAAATAAAGATTGCACAAGTGATTCTTAAATATTTCTATGCATAAATTTTGACAAGATTAATCTGTTACATCTACAGTTATAAAAAATTTATATTGTATTATTTTGAGAATTCAGCCATTTAGTCACAGCGGATTTGAAGCTATTGAGTGATACTTTGCTTCTGATGTTACTTGGTAATATGCATCCACAATTTACTTCCATAATATCTAAAGCTTTTTTGCCATATGTCATTGTTTGGAAATGGGGGATAAGAAAAGTGCTAGTCATTCCAGCAATAAATACAGCCATCTATAGACTCATAATAGAGCCAACCAGCGAGCAGACAAAGCTAGACCCAACAGCGGTTATAGCCAGACAGACAGACAACACCAGGCAAAAAAGACCAACAGACTCGTATTGCTAACTGTGACATCTTTTCCTTGACATCCAATGCATGAAGTGGGAGCACCATGATGACATATGACACAAGAGAGACCAGTATCAGACCACCCATAGGAATGGAAGATGGAGAAGTGTGATGGGGGAGCAGAAAAGATGCTGAGAAGTTGCTGCAGCTGTAACTGGAATCACTCAGTGCGCAATCTCTCCAGGACAAACATTTATTTCCGGGTCACGCAACTGTCATGACCTCAGCGCTCTTGTTGGGCTGAGGACATCTGTCATCGGTCGTCTTCTGTAAACGTGCGAATAAAAACGTTCCACCAAACATCGTCTGTTAGCTAACACAAGTCTTTTAGAAGGTTGCAAGTCTTGCTAGGCTACTTACTGGTACTTAGCATCTTAGCATGGGTGGAATCGAGGGCTTAAGAGGAGGAATGACAAGTCATCAGTTACCTAGACAGAAGAAGAAGAAGAAGAAAAGAAAAAAGAAGAGATAAAGAGACAATTGTGGGTCACTTCTGGGACAGCAAACTGACAATGTATTCAGTGACCTTGTGGTGGTTTATCCGTTTAAGTGGCCCCCGTGACGAAACCAGGTTCAGTGAACTCAGTTCACGAAGCACCGGAACACACACATGTAATGACATTCGTATTCATGTATGCAGGACGCCTGGCCTCTGCGCAAATCGCATTTGCAGCGAAATGCATGGCAGCCATCCACAGGTCGTTGCAAGAGGCAGCCAAATTCAGGCAGAGGTCACGATGTATAGAAATTTCAGCATTTACATATGCAATTATCTTTGCTGACGAAGGTCATTCAACCAATGCACCCATGCACTCATCATCTATGTGCAATACTTGTCAAGTTGATGTACTACACACAGCTTGGCAGTGTGATGAAGTTTAAATCTCATTTGCAGATTATCATCCGATTATGGGTTGTTTAAATTAAACCCCAATTGAGTTACAGACCAACTCAGCAGACTGAAACAGACCAGAATTGCATCTTTGAATAATGTGAAAAATAAAGACCAATCCTTTCGGCAGGTGCATTGTACTGAGAATCCACAGGCAACACAACTCTTGCTATTTATAAACAAGCGTAGGAATCATACGGCTGTTGAACAATGACCAGAAATACGAATACAATTTCTTGTCTGTTATTGTGTGCTATATTAGGCCTTTCCTTTCATAAAAAGAGAAATCATGTTATGTCACTCCTACACGAATCGCGTACATAATTTTCTAAGACGTATCTAATCATAAAAGCATATTCATTGCAACCATACACTTTAGCACCTAAAGAATATGAACTATTATTTGTCTGCTTATTTAGAGGTTGTAGATTAGGTTTTTGACAGATTAAAAATGAAATATGTCACGCTCCACTTACAATACAAAAAAATTGGGAGTTTTTGCATGGCAACAAAAGGAAGAAGGACAAAGTTCTAGGTAGCCATTGTAAATTTTATCAGAAATAAAAGTCTGTGTACTTATGTAACATGTATGGGACTGGGGTGTGGTCTTTTTGCACTCTGAAGACAAATAAAGCTATATAAGAAACTTGGATGGTATATCAAGGGTTCTTTTCATTCTTGCAGCTGCCATGTTTATACAATGTCCACATTAAAACAAATCAGCATTTGAGCAGAAATTTACCAAGCCAGTTTAGAATTTAATTAGACTAGTTAAGGGGGCCAAGGATAGTGGGTCTGATATTGGAGCGGGAACTAAGTGCATTGTATTACGCAAAAATGATTGGATGGGAGCCCATATTCAGGTTGAGAAGCAATTGCTCTATTACATTACTAGGAAATATCAAAAACCAAATGAGGTCGAACAATGGCCTGGCATATATCTTGTTCTCCTTGAGAATGACTGACAAGCAGGTGCACTGTGGTGACACAAGATCAGCTGGTTTGGCATGAACAGGTTGCTTATCAGGCAATATGACGTCCTTGAGTGTTCTCTTTGAGTAGCCTGTTCGACTGAAAAGTGTTAGGTCCGTCTCAAAATCAATGTCCTAATATTGACCCAATAAAGTGACAACTATTGCAGTGACTGAGTGACTATATATATCAGCAACAAAGAGAGAAATGTGAAGAAATTGTCTCTACCCGTTTCTGTAATTCATTGATATCTTCAGTATCGCCAATACAGTACAACTCTTTATTAGTGGCTCGTCAGACAGAGGCTATGCTGCCTGTAGATTTTTCCATTGTTTGTAAACATAAAAGACTATTGCAGATCTTCGTACAAATATTAATTGTCAAATAGCATGCTGCAAGGTGAGAGCAAGACTCCACGGTGAGAGTGAGGACCAAGCCTCTTTAAATTTATTGCAGTAGTCGATGAGTCTGTGTGAAGAAAAGAAACATAACCTCTTGACTTCCAAAATGTTCAGGTGGACCCTTTCATGTTCTGTTGTTGTACACCTTCAGTTGCAATGTCACGGTGGTAAAAGGTGTGGCCAAAGACAGGTATGAACAGGAACGGTGGATGCTGCAACATGTGTAGTCTGTTGCTTGGCTGAGTGCCACCCACATGCCAGGCAGTGCACAGCTTGTGAGTCTAGTTTGTCACACACTCAAAATGATACACCCTTTCTGGGTCATCTGATTTTGTGACACTCACGAAATCCGTCGGACAAACAAAAGAACATACATGACCATTGACCAGCCGAGTTAAGACTCGACATCGTTAAATTTTGATACCATTTACACGACATTGATGGATTAACTGCACAAACATAGAGACAGCTGAGCATTGCCTCAGGAACTTTCTAGGCCTTAGATGAGTACTTTAGGAGACATTAATTACAGAAAAAAGAGATCCAAGGAATACGATAAAAATTATGTTTCTGGCTACATATTGCGGAAACACATTTTTTGTCTTCTGAAAAAGTTATTCTGTGTCATGCAAAAATGTAACATCTCAAAACTCTTAGATTGGTTTCCATTACCTTGGTAAGGTCATTGTCATCATCGGAAGTTTTCCGAACTCAACTCTTTTCATCAGCTCAGTAATGATTTGTTAACAGGAAGTTAATCTCATCAAATTAGAAACCACGCAGCTTATCTAATCAGCTGCATCATAGAACCCTGGATAATATATGCTAACAATATCAATGAAATGTAATTTGAGTAATTTTTCACTGGAATCCTTTGTCTCTTTTTTTTTAATCAAAACAGTAGTACTGCCACAGACAACATATGGTGTCTGTGGTACTGCTGCATGCACACAATTGTATCCTGCAGGATGAAATCTGTTGATTTGCATAATTTTTTAAATGGTTAATCAACCTAAACCATGTACATGGCAGTACAATATGCAAGTTTTCAATGTTAGTTCCGGGAAGTTAACTGTTAAAGTCACAATATCAGATAGATAGATAGATAGATAGATAGATAGATAGATAGAGATTACATATAAAATATGAATTATGAGAGACTTAAGAATTTAATAAAACCACAGAATAAGCACAAAACACATATGAAGGTATAAAAAGGTATTAAAACATCAGGCAACTTCCAATCGATATATATGAATAATGTATGGTTTAGCTCACTGCAAATTGATCCATGCATTGTAGCAGGGATTTGACCAGCTTTTCGACTGACCACTGTCCAGTTTTTACTTATGATTTATGCGTCTGCATCGCATCCAGAATTGAGCATATGACCAAAGTGGCCTGAATGCACTGGGATTGCTCTGTAGCCGCCCCCACACACTGAGCTAGCTCTCTTCATCTCCTGAATTGGCACATTCAAAATGTCACAGCTCATGGAAATCGTGATCTATTGCTGAACATGCCATAATCATGAAATTGTTGGCCCCCAGATCACAGTGTCAGCCATGGCAGAGCTACTGAGCTGTGAATTATGATCATTTGCAATATGTGATGATTGTAAAATATCACCTTTTGTCCATTAAGGCTGACGAAGTTCAAAGAGCAACAAGATAAGCCTTAACACATCGACACTTGCTCGCTCAACCTATGCACAGCCTGGGCCATGGTTCAACACTTAATACCGTAGAACCTCATCATGAAGACCTCTCTTGTTGCACATTTCAATGATATTAATGGCAAGGTGGTCTTAATAGAGTGACAATACAGTGGTTAGAATACACTTACTGCAAAATAAAATACAAATTGATGGCCTTAATGGTTAATGATCTTAACAGTGAGGTGGTCTTAAAGAGATTCAACTGTACTATACAATGTACTAAACTATCATGTCAACCTTTTTTCTGACAGATCTGTCAGTTGTTGCTATTGTGATATCAGGGAAATATAGAGCTTTATGAAAAAACAAAAACAAATCGAAGACACTTGGGCAATATTTCGCATTTCATTCACAAATCAGCTGATCGATTGGGCTTCACATGGTGGCTCATACGTTAAATAAATATATAATGTTTATTACAAACCAAATATCTATGTATTATGTATACCTATATGGTAACGTACCAAGACCCAGGTCGAGACAAACATATAGCGGGAGACAGACAGAAGAACAGACAGACACAGATATACAGCAGAAATGGTTTTTGTTGTAATGCTGTTTGACACTGAGGTCGAAGTGCATGATATTGCTAGCTCCTATGTATTAAAGTTCAGTCTCCTATATATTGCACTGCATTTAATCATAGATGTATCGTGATGCATGTCTTCTGATAATTCTCATGTAGACAATTGTGCATGCTTGGAGACCACACAAACAGTTTCATGCCCATCCCCCTCTCTCACTGTGACATGCAGCCAGGTCCAGCCTGCAGCTTGATACATGGGGCTAAACCAGCTTACCATCAATCCTTGTTTAGTATGCACAGTCGTTCCAAGGCTAAACACAATGTGAGAAAGTACAACACAATTTCACTGGCCTGGCTCGACACTGCACACTGCCTAATCCAAACACAGTGCTGTCTCTCATCTCTGCTCTGTCTATGCGTAGGATGCAAGCAGACAGAATAAAAATGGCCATTCACAAATCCATGCACTTACTCTTGACAATGTAATGACATTAAAAAAGATCATTTGAGTAAAGTTATTCAAAACTTAGCATAACAGTCAATGGAGACACAACATGCATACATTTTACGTACTTGAATATGCCGAATATTTACACACCTGGCATATAAAACGATCTTGTACAAAGTGACCAGACATGTAAAGTTGTCCATATGGCATGGAAAGAAGTTAATGATGCCATTAAAAAGAACAAAAAGAAGAAAATGAAACAAAACCACACAAAAAACATGAAAAAATCCAATACAAATGTACACATACTTTGCATGACAATTTAAATATCAAAAAGATAAAAGGCGTCCAATAAATACCAAATACAGTGTGGATGACTTAATGAATCCACTAGAAATACAGTTATATCGTAATTTACTTGACAGCAGTATTGGGCTTATAGGTGGCTTGTATGACCAGACCATGACCAGATGAAGACGCAGCTGCTAAGTAACTATACTCCAGATATAAAAAAAAGTATAATGGCTTTTTAAGATACTTTTAGAAACATTTGACAGTCAATTTGATATATCACAATATGTTGCTATGTTGAAAGATAAATGTAACACCGAATGCAAATAGCATATTTACTGAGCACTGATGGTCTGCCTATCAATAGTAAGCATCATGATAAATATCATGCTTGACAAAACATATATGGAAAAATAAAAGGTTTATTTACACATATGTTATTATTGAGTGTTACAACGTATGACATGTTTTTATTCACGCATAAGCATGAATACAATTGCATATTGTGTTATTGCCTTTTTGTTTCATGCTCGGCTATATATCAGCATCTTTGTAGTATATGAAATGAAATGATGTGCAGAAAGCTGTACTTAAAGTGTGTCAATATCTATGCCTGTCAAGCTAGCAATTCTATATCACCTGAATAGAGTGCATATATACACCATAGAGCTTGCAAATATATTCCGAATGAATGCCAAGCTGTGTGAACAGCAGACTATTAATGTATGAATCTGATTGCTGTTTATCTTTTGGGCTGCAATTTACATAATTTTTTTCAGGATTAAATCATCCCATTCAAATGCAACAGAGAAAGAGGTGCATACCCTCGGATTGGGTAAACCCAAAAGTTTAATATAAGATCTATGAGAAATGCTGAATTAAGATCAGCCTATGGGTTCTTCATTTATTTATTTTTACCTATTTGTATAGGAAATTCACACAGAATCAATATGAAGATAACCTCTTCGCTGTTTAAGTTAACCTATGGGAATGCTGAATTATGATCTGCCTATGGAATTTTTTTAATTCCTTTTATAATATCTTTTTCACCTATTTGTAAAGGAAAACAACCAACAATCTATATGAAAAGAACCTCTTTGGTTGACAATATTTATTACTAATCAGATTTACCTTCTTTTAGACTTGGAAACCAATGGAACTTTGCTGCCAGATTTAGCAACAACGTTTTTACTCTGTATAAATATGTTTTATAAAAAAAAAATAATAATAAACAACGTCATCAGTGCATTATAAAATTTCACTTCACTCAAAAAGACAATGAACGTATAAAGTAAAATAAATGGTTTTATATTTCTGGAGGGCGGTATATGTACCTGAGAATATGATCAAAATGGCAATTAGGGATTTTAAATATTGTTATGCTAGTAATAAGCAGGCATAGCGGAAGGGGAAATATAATGAGCTGTTTTGATCACGGAATAAGATGCAACAGGACATGCTTACTTCTTTGTATACTGTCTACCTGGTGATGACACCATTTTATGCTCCTTCAGGAATTACAGAGGGTGCCTCATTTTCATTGATTGACATCAGACATTATTATCAAACTCAAAGGAGTGCAATTGAACATGTATTTATAATTTTGTGTAGGAATCATGAAACCCTGCAACATTTGCAAGAAGAAAATGCCTCCAAATGTCATGCATAATTCCTTAACATTCAGAAGTACAGATCAGTCACAGATTCACACACTTTCTCATTGTAGGGCACTGTCTTTGTGTGTATTGTTTGTCTGAAAGAGAAACAAAGCCCATGAACAGAGCAAAAGGAGTGATAAATGGCTGGTCGCAGAGAATAACCCATAAGTGACCATTGTCATGGACACAAGAGTCAGCGTCCGCAGCCCCAGGCCCTCCAGCATGAAACTATGTGTGTGAGTAAAGCATGGATCAAAAATGTGTTTCCTTAATGGCATGGAGCAGCGACTTAACAGCATTACAGTATACCACACCCATACATGGTGCTGTAGTTTTATATTCTTCCACTTGAAAAATGTTGCAAGGTTTCTGTTCTTGTTTTGAATTAGCTTTAACTCTAAATCTGACCTCTACTCCAAAGTAGTCTGCATTTGAGGAAGTCAGGTTACCCATGCACTGTCATAGTGATTTACATCTGACAGCATCAGCAGCAGACAGGGCCACAAGTAGGGCAGGTATTCTGGCCAACACAAAGGATAGCTGTAAATTACCAATAGCCTCAGGAGGTGTGTGAACTTCAGGCGGCTGCCAGCATCGCCTGACCTACTATAGGTAAATTAATTAGGATTTTAAGAGAAGAGGAAACAAAAGATCACTACCCTACTTCAATGAATACAAAAGGACAGGACTAATTTCAATCAAATGATCTCTGTAGATGTGAAAATAGTCTGTCATTTTACAAGTCGATTTCCTTCAAATAACAATCAATAACCGCTATTAAACAGCTGATCAGCCCCATTAAACAGTCTGTTTTAATTACTACCACGTGCTAATCGTAGTTTGTTTTATTGTCGCACGTGCAAACCAAGGTCATGTCACAAGACTTACAACCGCATTGTTTGGTGACAGGATCAAAACAATCTTTAATTAAGAACGCAGCTATCATCAATTAAGACCATTAAGATGTCTAGTCAGTTGTTGCTTAGTATGCAAGTCGTAACATAATCTCTTTTTCCTTTTTCTTTTTCATTAAGTGCACCTTGGCAGTCGGTCAAAAGGTCAGTGGACTTCCGGGTGTCGAGTTCGAACCCAATCCTGGCGCCATGTAAAACAAATCAAAGTTCGGCATGTCGGTTGGCCCACGGTTGCCCTACCCCTTTCCCAGGGTTCCAACACGAAGCTATGTGATCAAATGACGGGGGGAGGGGGTCGTGTTCACTGCAGACTGATGTGGAATCCCAGTATCTCAAACTGTCAGCCGAACTAGTGTAATCTGTTGCCAAGCAGATCTGTTTATATTACTGCTGACTTCCACACAATCCATGGTTTGTGCTTTTATGGAATGTAGAAATATTTAATGATAGTTTAGGATACAAAACAATATTTTATAAAATATGCCTGATTATTGTATTGCATATTTGATAAGTGTAGCAAATAATTTTATTTTTATCACCTGGTTAAGGAAATTTTTTAATGGCATCATGTGCTGTTACAGTCATTGCACATGAACTTTTATTTTTATCACCTGGTTAAGGAAAACATTTCAATGGCATCATGTGCTGTTACAGTCATTGCACATGAACTCATAAAAACAGTTCAGACTGAACTTAATCACACCCGATAACCGTGATAACCATTATTTGTCAGTTTAGGTTACACTTCAGGTTTAGTTTCTGGAATTCACGTGACACCACTGTCAGCTTCCAAGATGATGCTGCGCAATTCCAGATGCAGGGTGTGTGATGCTACAGATCACTTACTATAGATCATGTTGAGCCACGCCCTGTTCCATAGACTGGGTTATCAATAGACTGGGTTAATCCCATCACCAATTGTTACTACTTAGCAACAGCTTCAGAGCTGGGCTCTTACTCAGACTGGCTTTAGTCCCAAGGACTGGCTTACTATACTGTCAATGGGAAGTTTATGCTACACTCCCAAAGTGACACACTTTCGTTACTATGCTTCTTAGGCGCACGTGGACACTGCCAAACAGCCTGAAGTATGCGAAGTCAAGAAAGATTATCGTTGGTTCCTATTTGAATGTATTTAAGCCATTCTTTGGTATAAACCATCTCATTCCGTGGTGTAATTCTGATTCATATAAAACATAAGAAATATGTAACAGAAAAATAGTTCTTTTTATTACTTTTTTTTTTCAAAATACATAATTTGATAATTCTCTATATAGAACAGTAGTGGGGGCATCTCATGTCCTCCCAATTCCCACCTAATTTATGATGATAAGACAGATTTAAACAACTGTCAGTGTAAGTAAACAAAGCAAAATGAACATGGTACATGAAGTCACCAGGTCAACCTGACATTGGATAATACATTGACATGCACATATTGGTATTTCTTGGATCTTGGAAGTATACTGGCACATAACTATAATCGATTAACAATAACAGACTGAATGGATATTACAAGACTTGCTTTGGCCAACAGTATAATTAATCTATTTCACAAAAAGCAATGCAGCCGAGCCAGCAAAATACTGCTCTCACAAATATATATCTTTGATATCATACCATATCTATATGTATATATATAATTCATAAGTAGATATATCTTATTTACAAACGGTACTTAAGCTCGGATACACATTTTACAAGAATAGAGCATGCAAATGCTATATAAGAAAATAAATGTAGTGATAATATTTACACATGTGACCAAGTCATCAAGACCTGGAGAAAAGAGACTCTACATGTGCACTATCATTGTTATTCAAGTGATGTAAGATTACACTGCCAACTGGTAGGATTTCGACACCCTTTGGTGTTTGGTTGTGACTACTTGACCTAACTTTAAACTACAATGGCAACTAAATGACGTTTCAATTTTGACCTATGAAGCTTTTTGGATCGTATTTACTTTAGATGAGCGACAAGAAATGATTCTTGGAAATGAAGCTGGACGAATTCAACTTCTAATGTTACTGATTATCTGATGGATTGTTGTTTACTGTTGTCAACGCTGTACATCGTCTTGCTGCTGTTGTAGAAACTACCAAGGGAAATAAGAGGAAAAAGGCTAAAATATCTGAAGGTTCAACAGGTGGGAATGGAGGATATGGGAAGTCGTCTGAAGATGGGAACTGGAGACTGTTTTGATTTCAATTCATCTGCTTTGTATTTAGAATAAGGTTTTCATTAAAAGACTGCATGGCTGTAAGAGTGATGTACGAAACGAAATATATCAGGGCACTTGGGCAGCAATGTGGAAGCTGTTGCTGTTGAGCTGCTGCGGTAATGATGATGCTGCTGCTGCTGCTGCTGCTGCTGCGACTTGAAGGTGAAGGACGATGTAGTTGCTACAGCCCACCCTGGTTTTCCTTGCCAAGCTAGCCTTGCTTTGCCAGGCTTGCCGTGGGCTTGCCGTGGTTTTGCTGTGGGCTTGGTTGGAAAGCAGCTAGTTCTCCTGCTTCCCTCATTCCCTCACTCACCCAGTGCTGGTGGCGCTAGCTCCATCCACCAATTTCGCATCATCGATCAACAGCAGCAGCAACTTATAGGTGTGCAGCAGCCCTTGCCATGTAAACACTGCAGGCTCTCATTTTAACGAAACCCTGGACAGCAAAAGAAAAGTGCCGCCCTAGCTCCAATCCAGATAAGAGTGGGCGATCACAGGTCTGCTTCCTCCAGGCAGCAAGCAACTCACTTGCTAACCAGCAAAACTCACTCGCTAAGCTCACTCTTACAAACCCTACAGGCAAAATTACCACGGCCAACAGGGGCTATACTGTTCCCAAAGTCTCCAGTTTCCATACCCTAGACACCGAATTCTACTAAACACTAATGTAAATGAGCAAAATATCACATGTCAGTGTTTACCACAAGTCCAACTTTGGTCACAAACACTCGAAAGAACGACACTCACATAACATTAACTGTGTGTATAGTCGTCATTTCAGTTGTATATAATCTGCATTGATAATCGTGAATCAAATTCAACAGCATTGCTACGAACAGATGTGTCCATCGATACATCTATAACTATCCACAGCCGCAACTGTATATTATAGATCACTTCTATATTAATACATCAAGTCCTTTTTTAATATTATGTACAAATTGTTGGCAACATTCAAGTAGGATTCTAGTAAAGTTAGAAGTCGGCGGGACATTGAGTGCAGGCTATTTCTGAATGGTGACAACCAGGTAAACTGCAGGTACTGCTGCTAACACACTAGCCTATTTATTGAGATCATGTGAAAGCTATTTTATCTTACAAGGACTAGCTACCTATCATCTGTTCATATCATCATTATTCATATCTGACATCAGAAGTTCTCAAAAACAACTTACAAGAGAGATCATGCCTCTTTCATGCTAAATGCAAAAGCCTGTTCTTTAGTCTCTTTAAAATGACTGACTTATTGACGGATTTACTGACACACTTACTGACAGACTGAATCATTCTTGCGGATTCTATTGCGTTTAGTTTCCCCTCATTCCAGGGCAAAGCAATAAGAATTTGTTTCAATGTTTACATAAGGTGACCAGATCTTTAAGGAATGTGCGAATTGTGCCAATCAGGAAATAAAGCGACTCCTAATTACACTAAGAGGCAATATTCCACTTTGAGATATAGCTGGACCTGTAATATAGCTCATTTTAAAACCAATTAAGTTCATTATCCTATTGTTAATTGACACGGATAGAATTTCATCAAGAATTGTAATATCATTGACACCTATTCCTGAGATGCTAAAAAATAAAATGATTAATTCAAAGTGTGAGCCTAGGAGTTATTTTGTGTCACTCCGCGTTTTCAATTTAGTGACGATTTAAAAATTTGAAAATTTTGACAAGACAGGATTCGTTCTACCGATTTGGCACTCCAGTTCTTTTGTCCTAGATACTAGACTAGATTGACAAATATTTAATGCATTCCATATGCTTCAAATTGTACACACATGCCGAACCGAACCAATACGAAGATGTCGAATTTCTTATGGGTAACGGTTAAACTGGCTTAAAATTAAATTGCAAATTCCTGTACTTCTAGCAGTCTTCACACTTGACATAATTTACATTTACATTATGAATTACAAACGACCAGCATTTTGTAAACTCAAAAGCAGTAGTCCAGGAAAAAATGAAGAGTCCTAAGGAAGATTTCATTGATAAACCAAACTAAAATATACTGAATGCACTAACGGACAAGGGCCAAGTGCGCTACGCTAAGTACTTGAACTGACTTTTAACTGACAATATCGGAATGCATTGTGTCGTTGCACCCTAAGTGTCCCCACATATCATTATTACATCCCCAGAGTACTATTGGAGTACATAAAATGAGTGTCATGTATACAGAGTGCAATCCAAATATATATGACTAGTATTGAGATACAATGTTAAGACTAATCATTACACATCCACCTTTTGGTCCAGTTTTGAGAAATTTTGAAAAATATCGTGCTCGTCATAACATTACCAATACATATGCATTTTATGAAATACAGAAAACTTGACAATTTAAATTGTAAATGGAAGTATATATAATATATATATGCAATTATCGGGGTCCACTGTAATTGCTATCAATAAATATAGCGACAATATCTCAGCTCTCAAATGAGCTTAAATGTCAAATGAAGCGAAAATATATCTACACTAGACCCTTATTTTTTCGTATTTTCTGCAGTAGCTATAAGAAACACAGTTGAACTATCCCTAAGGATTATAAGTATGCATATACATGTAACCCAATTAAACATATGTTTACAGTGATGGCAAAAAGAAGTTCTGCCACAACAGTTTTATGTCATCCCCCACGGAACGAAGGTGGAGGGCTTCCAGATCCAAAACAAATCAGAGGGGGGGAGGGGGGCTGGCCCTGGTCCAACTCCTGGCTGGCTGGCCATCCTCAAAGCACCGCGTATCCAGCTGCTGCTGCTGCTGCTGCTGCTGATGATAGGACTACCCTCAAGGTCAAGGGTCAAGGTCATTTGGCAAAAGGAAGCAGCCTTCCTGCCCTCTTTCACCAGAGGGCGTGACGGTCGAGTGCACAGGTTAAGAGCACTGGGCGGTGGCAGGGGGCGGCGAGGTGACGTAGGTGGCAGTGGGGGGAGGGCACAGAGGGCATGTGGTCGTGATGGTTCCAGGGAAGCCGCCAGGGATGTAAGTGTAGGTCGTGTAGTACTGGTCCCCCGTGCTGTAATAGGGCCCGTAATACACCTGATCGATAATCAAGTTCGAATTAGGGTCAAAGCAAGCTCCGAATGTGCTCTGGCTGTCAAATTGCTGCATGAGTAACTGTTTGTTGTAAGCTTTGGACTCCTGTTCTATCAAGACCTGTGCGGCGAACTGCTGTATCAAGGAGAGCGTTTGGCGTCGTTCATGGCCCATCAGGCAGATGGTGCTGTCGTCAACCACCGAGTAGAGGGTCATGAGGTAATCGTAGCGCGTCTGGTCATCGTCGGTGAAGTGGTTGGCCAGGTAGTTCTCCAATTTCACCTGTTGCTGGTTGATATCTGGGAAGTCAATGAAGAACCGAGAACACATGTATCTCTCGAGGGCCTTGATGTCTACATCGTCAGCAGGCACATATTCCCGAACCAACAGGTTGCAGTACTTGAACAAGCCTCCTCCTCGAATCTCCTCGGGATTCCGCGTGGCTATCAACTTCTTATTAAGATGGTACAAAGCCTCAGTGAAGTCCCCGTACATTGACTCGGCTACCACGGTTGGGTAGAAGTGTTCGCTCATGGGGTTCTGAGACACATCATAAAATGTCAATAAACTGTCCAGAATAATCTGGAAGGAGTCCACACTGAATTCAAACTGGCGTTTCATACAATCCACAAACTTGAGCTCAACATTGCGTCCCTTGTTGTTAGATAGAGAGATGAGGCTCCAGCGATTAGCATCATTACAGACCTTGACCATCTTCTGTACGTAAGCCTCCTTGAGGCTGCAGCTGCTCATCTTTTCCTTATTGACCCCTTCGGGAAGGAAGTCTAATAATGAGTTGAGCACTACATTCTTCACTTTCTGCAGTTCATTCTGGCTGGAGAGATCAACTTTGAAGATGAGGTCGAGGTCATTGAAGCACTGACAACTGTCGCTTCCTAGAACGTAACTGGCAGCGCCTCCATTCAGGCGTATGTCCCTCACATTGATGCCTTCAATCCGTAGCTTCTCCCGAACAACCTGCACCAGGTCGGTCAGCTTGATGTCCAGCGTCGGGAAATTTCCACGACCATGAACTGGCACCCCAGTTTGCATGACTTCGTGCAGGCGTTCCACCTGCTCATAGCATAGCACTTGGTAGCGGTTGGCACACTCCGAGCTAGCCATGGTCACCAAATGGCCAAGGCCGAGCAGGGCACGATCGTCCACTGAAAGATAGAACATAGAGTGTCAGTTAGAACACCAAAGCTTCCAGTAATTAATATCAACACTTCCAATGTTAAGAGTCTGCTGGCTTATGTCAGTCTGCCTTGGCGCGGGAGCACTGCACTATTTACAGCCTGCCAGCCGCATTTCATAAACATCACAGATCACTGCGCCACCTGTGTGAACCGGCAAAACCTTTCCGCTATTGAATTAAGTAACAATTATCTACAAACTCTAACACATTGCTTCAAAATTATGTGACCCATAAATGATAATAAATAAGGCTATCATTTCTAAATAACATTTTTGAGTCTGTAAACAGAGAACTACTTTTCATGGCGGACTGACACCGCCATGATTCTACCATATGGTAGCAATTACTGAATACAATTCCGGCCTAACGTAATTCTTTCGCAACATTGCTGCAATGAAACGTTCAGCGTTTTCTAAACGTAAGCTAATGAATCCAAAAATAGAGAACTGAAGAAAGAAATGAAATGTGTGGAGTGGTGAAGAGCTGACAACCTACCAGTGAGATGCGGCATGATGCTGGTATAATAACCTACTGCCAAGTGGTGATCAGCTGTTCCCTAGTAGCTCCTAGCGGCTCAACACCACTATTGAATCACCTGCTCTATGGCGCACATTTTACTGAGCTCAACAGCTAGCCTAGCCGGCCAATCTCGACCAATAGTGTTAGCTTTCCGCCTGCCTGCCCGTATGGGTCAATAAAAGAACAATGTTTGACTTTTGAGCCAGTTACTTTATGTACAGCTAATGATGCTAATCCTTAAGACTTCGTAACAAGTCGCAATTTTTCACAGTTGGCTGACAATTAAGTAACTGTGAAAAGCAAGCTGTCTGAGGAGCATTTGATACTGTGACAATTATCAAGTTGCACACATTCAACTATTCACTGTTGCCATCCTTTAAATGGTATTCATAAATGCCACCCATTTTTTTTTTTTTTTTTGGTGTCACCTAATTGTGAAAGTTTGCAAAATATTGAACAATATAGTGACATCAAGTTCGTTCCTGACATGCCACAACTTGCAGAGGTTTCAACAAGTTAGGAGGTGGTTATGCAATAATCACTATCACGGTATTTTTCCAGTGCGAACCAGAGCCATCTGGTGTGAATATTGTAAACAATGATAAGTTCCAACTGTTCAACATGCTGCATGTTTACAACACCACATCTTTATATGAGTACAATCAGGTTATGGGGTACTGGTACAATTTATGTAATAGACGGAGGATTCAGATGTAAACACATATTGCACACACAAATATTAAAAGCAAAAATAGCAACTGCAGTATACTATCAGAAAGAGGATGACAGAGATCAAGATTGTCATAAAAGCAGAATCCGCTAGGTGGTGCCTGAGTTAGTGTTTACGTTCTAGAAGCAAGGAAGTCTCATCTCATGAATACCATATCACAGACTTCATACATTAACATTTCATCAAGATGCTTTATTCGCACTAAACAAGGCAGAATCGAATAGCCCTTGTTGTGTGGGTGTGGGAAGGGATTGGGGCTAGTCCGGGCTTGCAGTTGGTTAAATGACAAACTGGGGCAAGCAGTCGTTGCCGAGATTTTCTCCGCCATATGGACGTCAACATCGCAGCTCTGTGCACGTGCTCCAAACATGGCTCTAAGCCAAGACACCAAAAACTCACGTTCAGACAGAAGTAACAGCAGCTTGTAACAAAATAACAGTTGGTGATAATCCAACTTGAGCTTTCAACTGCCAGAATTGCACAGCTAAAGGCAAAATAAATGCAACCCATCCATATAGTGTCATTCTACAAAATCTGATGATGTTGAATGAATGTTATTATTGCCCTGCCGTACGTTCATATACATGCAGACTGACACAATCATAACGCAATGTTGCTATACTTTCTGAGCTCCACAATAAACATGGTCAGTGTAATAACTTCCAATACTGTTTTAGACAATATGCCAAGGATGACAAAACCAGCAAAGAACAGTTAAGTGAGAAGTTATAAAAGGAAATGTGAAAATGTCAGCTCACCTTTTTCGGAGATGTGCCAATCTCCGATGCTTCCCTCAGTCAGTTTCAGGTCTTGTCAGCTGATATCAAGGTCGGCAAATCAATAGTAAGATCCTCTGCCAGCTGTGTATGATCCTTGCTAACTATGTAGTAATCAGTTGCGTTTGCTAGTACGAAAAGGTTACCCAAAAACTGTCATCATATTCGGAGACTGTCCTTGTCCTTTCTGTAAACGTTCACACAAGTATCGACACTGATTACGTATGAAGGGAGCTTGCGTCAAAATACCCTTTCTACTAAATTATTTATGCCGCCTGCAGTCTCTAAGGGAACCTGGCCGTGTGATTATTTATTAATTTTACCGGTGCAGAGCGAGCCTGAGCAACAGCCACAGGACCAAGCTTTCTTGGCCGGCCTACCGCCTGCCTCCCTTTGCCCGTATCGATTTTTCCTGCAATGACGTCAAAACGACGTCAGCAAGGTAATTCATGAATGAAACTAGGCCACAGCAGATGAATGGCCAGCTACATAATGAGGGAGCCAGCGAGCAATAGAAGACAGGCAGGCCAAGCCTAGGGCAGTGCTTTCTTGCGTAACTAGTCTCCCACCAATTCTCGCATATGGTTGGTTGCAGCTGTTGAACGCAGTTGGCTACAACCGCGACTAAACTGGCATTGCTCTTTACACTGACAACACTTCCAATAGCAGTGATTACAATTTCACTGCCGCAAACACTGACTTGCAGTCTGGTGCTATCGGTATTGGCTATTGCCTTCCCCAGTGAAAAAGCAACCCTGTTTCCATCCGCTTGGCCTTAATGTGTGCATATGATTAGGGCTGTAGTACTGCGCTTTCCATATAAGGAAAGTTGCCTTCCGCCAAGCTGGGGAAAGACCTTGGTTTCTATGGCAACACTATTTTTGTGTGACGTCGATAGCGTTGGTTGTTTACTGAGGATTGCCCCCGCATCCCCAAATTCTAAAAATAGCCACATGGGGATATATTTAGCCGTCCTTTATCATCGATTGCTTTTTATCCAGAAACTTCTGACAACAAGATAGATTGGATTGGGCCAACTGGACCTTGCTGGGTTTCGTACTTGGCACATCGGTGCTTCCACGGCTCCTATGCGGAAACGGTTATAAATATTAGTGAACATGGAGCCAGACTAGACTGTTGCTGTTACTTTATTTGGAAAAGCTGCATGAATGGGCTCTATGAGCTCTGTCACTGTTATCTAGCAAGCGTGTTTGACATTTTTGCACAATAAATCTTTGACCCAAGAAAGCACTTGAGGCATCACCAAACTTCAGAAGATTATTAATTTTCCAAAAATATTACAGCGAAAAGATCAATATTACATTTCATAGAATGAAAGTTGACTGATCGGTGGAAGACAAAACCAACTTGCACATTCTAAAACGTGTGTGCACACAGCAAATGTATATATTTTTTTAAAATATAGGTTCGATTTCTATCATCAAATCAATTTCTACAGTCAAGAATCTCCTCACTCTTGATTATCGTCAGGATAGCAGCTCTGAAGTTCATATCTTGAAGCTGGCCTGCATGTTTAGCCAAAGAAACAAAGACATAGATGGGGAAAATCAAAAATGACAAAAATTTCTTTGTATCATGTTATAGAGCGAGGCCTGTACACAGAAATCTATATCAATTCGTGTACCACTTCGAGGTGAAAGGTTTGCTTATGTTAGTTGTTATGTTGGTAAGCAACTGATTCAGACGATTGCTCTTTTAAATTCCGATCCACTGAGTTAATTTTTCAGCTGTGGGGTAGACCATGTGTAAAATACACAACAATTACGTAGCAGTTAATCGATTACTTCCACGTTGCATATACTGGAACCGAAACTGAAGTTTCATGGAACTTTAGCATCAGCTCTGATATCATGTTCTGATAACAGAGAACTTCGTCCTGCGTGACAATGTGGCATGAACATCTTCTCATCATTAACTCTAGTCACTTCATTTACCAGGCAAGCTCTGTCCATATTCAACTGTACAAGCTAATTGCAGCTGCAAGATACTGCCCACTGCAGTTCAGCTATCCCACGCAGACTTTCTGTTATTACACTGGCCCACTTTTCAAATAAACTGGTTCAATCTAGCTCATGCAATGTGCAATAATTTCTTTGGAGACATCTCTATTGTATACTTTGCATAGAGTTGACAGCAGTTCAATAAATGCACGTCCTTACACTATTCATTTTAATTTCATTTTCAGTCCTTTACTGCCATTTCCTAACGACCTACAGTGCACATGAGTAGCTTTTCACTACTAAGAAGTCCACTGAAGCGGAACCAGACATGTGCTAAGTATACTGTAGCAACCACGTCCAGTTACCAATGAAATTAATTACGTACAAAGTCAATTAGACTGAAAAAGTATTAACCTGTGTGTACGCTAGTTGAAATGGCAGTACAAAATGGTTCTTAAATTTGGTATTTATTTCTCAATGTTTCATCTTTCTTCGTTTTAATCTTACTTTCATCTATTACCAAGTCATATAGCGACCTTTCCCAACATAGTTTTTTGTTCTCTAGTGTATATAACGTCGGAATCTTCGTCATACTCAGTACATCTCAGCCTTATAAATGCACCAACTGAAGCTACTTTCATAATACTACCAGCATGTCTTACATGCTAAAATGATAAAGTCTTCATCCTGCAATTGAATGATGGTTTTGGAAGATTACTTTCACAACAACAGCAGCAATATTCATACTTTAAAAAAAACATTTATAGCATGTAGTCATATGTATAATATTTTTTTTATTTGTTTTCTGGTATGTCTTTGTAAGAAACAATTAGCTCAGTAATTAGCCCTGATTCAACATTACAACGGCTATCCTCATGGAGTAATGTAGCTACTACTGTAAATAATTACACCAGCAAACAGGTATAACATTATCGTAACATTATATGTTTTGGTAACGTTAGGACAAATATTTACAAAACTTGGTTATGTACAATATTTCTATAACTTAATTATATTATAATCAGGTTTTGCCACCAGAATGCTACTTGGTATAGCATTACATGTAATACTTACTACTGCGTGCATTCTAACACTCTAAGTAGATATCTGAAGCTTTCCAGGAGTAATCCTAGTAATACCATGTAATATTACCGAATTGTAATATTACCGTATTGTAATATTACCATTTAATTTCCTGCAACATTACCTTGTTCTCGTTTGAATATACTAACATTCACAAGGCATTTTAAGATCTCAGACATTTTGTCCAGTTAGAATGACTGACCCACAGCCATTTGGACTACCAAGTTGTTCAGCTTCTTCTAACAAATAGGTCAGCCTCAGTAATTACAACTAATGGCAAACACGACATAAGAGTCTTTTCACTGAGCAGCCCTGAATTCAGCAAGACATAAGTCTTTCCTCTCCTCTTATTACTCATTTTGCTTTTCAGACATAGAAGATAATCACTGACTTATTCAATAAATATAACCTTCTCAGAAGAAAAAAAAAATCAACTGAATGATAAGGTGTCAAATATACATTAAAATGCACTAAAAATACTACTGATTGGATGCACTTTGCTTCAGCCAATCACAGCCAAGGGCGGGAACCTTTTCAGCCAATAGAATTGCAGTATTCTGTGATAGCCACCTGGTGGAAATATCGAGAACCTTCCGTGAAAATCCACTATTGCTACAGTTGACTAACTTGTGGGTCAAAATTGGTTATGTGGAGACAGTCATGCTAGAAACAGTTAAAATGTCCAAATTAAGTAAGTGCGAAATGTCTAAATTTAGTTTTAATGTCAACAAGGCCAGCTGCATTGACACATTTTTGCTCAAGAGATATATCTAGCATATTTAGTGTTCTCTCTAGAAAAGAGAGATATATTTAATTTCACCAAGATAACTTCTAAAATGGAAAACAGCAACATATACATGTCAAAAGACATAAGGTGATATTAACATTAGACTTACTTCTCTTGAAACTCCTTGTGTGTAAGATATGTAATACATATCTCAATATCTCAAACAAAGAGCTTACTTCATATATGCATGCACATTTCACAGAATCCAAGTTACAGCGTACTTCCCATACTCAGGCAGCATGTCTCACTTTCGTAAAGATTTGTTACAATATCTTCCTGCATATTTCAGTGGCATAATATAGACTTTACATATTGTACATATATCATGGTTATCCAAATATAATGCAATCAATACCATTTGTAACAAATATGCACATATATGTATCCTTTCATGGCCCAGCACCAGAATAACCGATGCCAGTAAACGCAAAAAAGCATGCTTTGTTGAAATCAGCTGTATACAGGTCCAGTGGGGCCGTCCATGCACACCCCACACCCCCTCTCAGGATCCATGAAGACCATGTTTTTTTTTCCTAAGGACCCTGGCGAAGATTTACAACCTATGTTCAAGAAATAAACCGCCATCTCCTTTGCTTTTAGCTGATAAAACTAAACCGAGTATAAGTGTACCAAGGAAAGGCTACTTTACCAAACTACTCAATTGATATGAATGATTCTATTTGTACAACAGCATGCATTGGGGTTATATGTCTAAGATTTTTTCCGGGCTATGAAGCTCTTTTACGAATGTAACCTTGGTGTAGACTATAAGTAGAATCACTATGCCGAGATTTAAAAACAAATTAAAGGTATGGGGTAGTAGAATGTGCTGCTGTTGGCTTGTACATTTAAAGGTAATTGGTGCACAATACTACACATCATATACCATTGGACAGAGGAGTACATAGGCGCAAATATTTTCAGATAAAGAATCTAATGGGATATGACCATCTATTTCCAATTTTTTAATTGTCGGCTAGCTGCATCTCAGTAGACTTTATATATCTGCTCACTCTTCACCATAGCCAGCGGATTGATCGACTCCTCTACATAAATAGAAGTTAGTTCACCGGAAGTACTTGATGTTAGCAGTATGTGACGTTGAAAGAGGATGCAGCTTACCACGCCATATCCGGTTTCCTTTTAACCAACCACTTATGCCACCAAATGACGAAGGTGGGAGGTTGGTCAACCAAGTTATCAACATCGAGAACAAATACAGGCAAGGTAAAGAGGAACTGTACGTTTAGCTGCCGCAACTGGATGACTAAAGTTACAGAACTGAAACCATTCCAACTCAATTGATTTTAATATAGTTCTTTATCAAGTAATCTTTCGCATGTAAATTATAGTCACACGCTTTTGACGACGAAGGTATGCACAAGTTAGTCTTAATTAGGACAGTCTATATTCAGCCACTAAAGGGTCATAGGAACTGTATTCAACGTATTCAATCTCAGGATAGTGACAATATCTATATGCTGCATGCTACCATATGGTCATTTTCTGTTGTTTTGTCGACGCAGTATTTATTAGCAACTCCAGAAGAGGGCGCTCAAGGCCTGCTTTTCAGAAGCACGGTTTTGACGGCTGGCGCCTCTCTTTAACAGGTGCGAAAGGCTCATGTTTACTTAGAATGCCGCTCTTCATTGCTATCAATTTCGCCCTAGCAGTGTAGATGATGCAATACAAATGATCTGGTGTGTACATGGATCATGTGTGATCATGGGGCCACCCCTTTGTCCAGTTTATGTCGTAATCATTTGGATGAAAAAAAACCAGGTAGTTTCAGATGAACAGTGTAATTTTCAAGGTGCAAAGCTGGGACAAATATCCAATACTTTCAGGTTATGCATAATATATGGAGTTGGTAGCAACACTCCTGCTGCAATCGCATCTTGAGTCAAGCATGCAGTTAGTTTACATAAAATATGGTCGACTTTAGACAGCTTACACCAAACAAAAACTAACTGTAACTGTAAATACAATACACATACGTTTACATGCAAATGGGCAAGAATATGACCTAAGTGACAATGTAGTGTAGGCCTATCAATGATCTTAGCTTGTTATTAGAAAGTGATTGTGGAATTTGACCATTTTCAAAAGAAGGTCAGTTCATGGGACAGGATTAAATGTGCCAAGAAATAGTTCTAAGCTTAATTATTTACAGCTATTTTTTGTCATATGGTAGAAAAACATATCATTATGTAAGAAATTATTGTTTGGGTTTAACTTAAAGCACAAAATTGAAACTCAGCGACACAGAAAAAAAAACCTCCTCTGAATGGATAAAAGAGCATGACTGAGGATCATAATTAAATGAAAATAGGATAGGATAGGATCATCATCCTAGCTGTCCTTTGGATTATACATTTAATTGGAGTTGCCCTGTAATTGGACAAGTACAGTAAAAGACCCCACCAATGGGGTAAATCTGAATACAATACGGATAGACATTGGACTAAACATTTTTACTCCTTTACCCATCACGATGAACAGAGGTGTTTGTTTGTGTTTGTGATTAGGGCTTTACGTCCTGTATTTTTGCACCAGTTGGGCTAATTAGGACAGGCAGGGACCATGGCAATGAGACAAAGGAGGAAACAACCATCCCGCCCTATGAACAGAGGTGTGCCACAGAACACAACAAGGTGGAATTATGCAAAGGAATACCATTCCCAACGCTGAACTGCGCATGAATATTTGGAGATTTATAAACTGCACCCAAGACATTTACTGCCGAGGCGGGGGCGGATGGCAACACTTCTTTGGGGGGGGGGGGGGGGGAGTGAGAAAAACTCTTCCATCTTTTAATTCTGTTTGTGTTTGTGATTTAAAAATATGGATGAATATGGTGATTGGATGATGGAGTGAGGGAGTAAGTTCCAGCAAGGTACGATTCTGGGAAAGAAACTGAACTTAAATGAATCAATATGGCAGCATGGCATCATGTAGTGATGGAAATGGTGTCCTCTCAGTTTTCGCGTGTTCTGCTGGACATAATCTGGCAATAGGAGTCTGTCTGTCTGTCTATCTATCTATCTATTCTTCCTATCTGTTCTATCTATCTATCTATTTATCTATCGATCTGTCTATTTATGAGCTATGAGCTTAGTAGTCCTGATTCAAATTGAATGACCAGCAAATGCATTTCTAAACAAAACAATGTCACGGTGTAAACAGGCCAATGTCAGACGTCTGCAGCAGGGCTGCAGAAACTGATACATGTTTGCAAGAGAAACTGATACATGTTTGCAAGAAATATGTTGATGCATTTCTAGGGCTATGGCTGTTAATTCTGTTCGAACAAACTATGTAGTCTTTCCAGAACTATACTTAGGTGATTGTAAGAACAACCATGACTTGTAGCGCTTCACAGATGTCTGTATATGCACACTTATTGAGTTTTGGAGAAATAATCAGGAAGCAATGTTATAGTCTGGTTGTTAGAATTGTCAAATTAGGGTTTGTACCCTTGTGTATGTGATATAATGTAGCAGTATTATCGCGACACTCCTTGGTATCTCATTGGAGAATTAAGCTATATTTTTTTCTTTATCTATGTTCATTTACATTTGTATCATAAGTGTAGTCCACCTCTCTGGAGTCTGCAATAAAGTTACTTGACTTGTCTTGAACCCACAAAATGTTTGAAGATCTTCTGCCATATAGGCTCACGTGAAATAAATGCTTCTGACCGTTTCCAGGTAGGCCTATTTGGAACAGGTGCAATCAGGGTAGGCGTCGTAAGTATAGTAATGGCTCAAGTTTATGAAGCTCATGGCTCATCAGAATTTTTTTTTTCAGATTTCACGAGTAAGTGCCCACAATGAGGGGGGGGGGGGGGGTAACACCACCCTAATATAATGTAGATATGCCAAAGCAAGTTACCTTCTTCATTGTCGGTCATTGTCGGTAGTTATTTGTTGAATTGCATAAAAACGAGTCTGAATTGAGAAAGTGATTTTCAAACTTCTGAAGTCAGAGCTTCAATGGCGGGGCTGAAGAGGAGGGTAACTTCCGGGTGTGTCCATTGTGTAAAGAAACTGCCAAGATCGGCCTATGAACGAACAATAGTAATAAAGCAAAAAAATGCAAGAGGCCGACCAGATAACCAGGGAAGAAAAGATATATAGATTACAGTATACTTTTTTAAACCCACGGGGTAACTCATTCATAGCACAATTGTGTACAAGGCCAACATCACAATGCTATTCAAACAAGTAAATCAAGAAAAAAATAGGCCAGTGTAATCAACTTTTAGTTCAGGTCCACATCTACATCTACGTTGTTACCAGGGTTGGTTTGGTGATCAAGAATTCCATGCTGTCTTTGACAAAGGGCCCCCTCAGATCTTGTAAATCAATCCGATATTCATATACAGCTGTAATATGACAAACATACTTGTGAAGAAGGGCTGAACTTTCTCTGAACACATATTTAATAATACTAGATCTGACGGCGCTCATGACAGAGGGGATAGAGTGCACGGGTGTGACATGGCTGTGAAGTTATCACCAAAATGCATATATTAATTTATTTCCCACCTGATTAACAAATATAAAAAGCACTCATTTCTATAATATCATGGCAAGAAATTGAATTCTTAATGCATTTTCTGTCACGAAATGATAAACATAAGTCATTACATGAGTTTAAACCATTGACCGTGGTCACTTTCACTAGATATGATATAATCTAGGCATCGGAAACGTCAGGTACTTATTATAGGGCCTACAAGCGGAAGCTGACTCTTCAGCGTTGGTGAGCAGATAATGGCTACGACCTGGCACCAAAGACGGGCGGATCGCCATAGGTGGATTACTCGTTAAATAATGCATATAAACCAATAATTTAACTGTCGTGGCACAAGGACATCCTAAACTATTCCCGAAAATCACAAATGAACAAATATACTCCTTAGAATTTTTAGTTAATGGCAAGTGGAAAAATGTAAACAAACGGCCGTCTCTCACCTCGGTATGAAGCGGAATTGGCGTCATTGCTTTGTTCTTATTTTCGCCCAAGAACTTCGCAATTTATATTTGTATTTTCGTATATTCGCGAATTTCGCAAAGTGTGACCTTCGTCTTCTTGCTTCGTCCCCGAACTTCGATTTTTACTTCTTCTTTGTTGTTCTCTTCTGTATAATGTCATTTAAAAATATTGAATGGATTGTAATTCTGAGCAGTTTATGAAGTGTCAATGGCCTAATTGCGAAGCTAGATGACGGATTTCTTGAAAATACGAATATGTTGATAATCTCCGTGATAAGTAAATTCTGGCTTTTTTCCTCTGACGTGAGTATTTATCACTATGTCACAAATTAGTCCATTATTAACACACCCATAAAGCAGCAGTGAACAGCACGATTCGCGTGATTCCACGCATGTACGAATGCGTAACTTGCAGGCCCTATTCAGTATTTTGAGCTAAAATCACCGTCCTGTGTCACAAATGGAGTTTACCCACCTTCTCCACACAATAAATTTGCGATTTCATCTTAAAACTGTAAAGAAGACAGCTTCACAACACAGCTTTCTCTATTTATCTAGTCTACTAAATGACCGCGTTCAACTTGTGAGAAAATCTGTTAGTTTGATGAGGCGAATGTCAAAAGTATTCATGAAAGTTGATTCACAATGTACCGAATGACCACGATTCAGTTGTAACATTTTATTAGTTCTTGTAACAATTTTTGCAACAGAAAGAAGAGACGATCAGCAAATTTCTGAGGATAATCTTGCGGTTTTTAATACAACCGTATTTACCACTGGCTGGTGGTGCCCCTGGTTTATATAACAGCCGGAAACAGCATGAGCTACATCCGGCCACAACAACTTCCAAGTCTCCACGATAAAATATACAATTATATAGGCTCAGACCAGCCAGTTCTCCCATTTTCTCTCTGTTCCCAGAAATATTTCCAACCATTTTAAGAACTTGTCAACTCCATTCATGTACCACAGAGCATTTGGAAGGACAGAGAGGTGAACAACCCCCCCCCCCCCCCCCTCCAACAAAAAAAAAACCCCATAAGTGCATTAACAAGAAAATTCTTAAAAAAAAAAAAAATATATATATATCTGGCAACGTGTACAATATTGTCACCATTTCTATTCAATGTCTATATGTCTATATTAATATCTTGGCCATATGCTTACTAATAAGCGTAGAATACATAGCAAGATGACGGAATACCTCTCAACACAAGCTCATAAAGCGCTCTTTGCACTGCAAGGTGATTCAAAACAAGCATTAGGAAATAATCGATCCCATGCTATCTCTTCGAATGTTTGATACCTATATTTTACCTATCCTGGAGTACAATAGTGAAATATGGACAAGTGAAAAATCTATGCCTGAATTAGAAAATTTGCAACTTGCATATCTTAAAAACATATTAGGAGTTAGAAAACAAACACCATCTTTAGCAGTCTATGGTGAAACAGGTAGATTCCCATTGCATGTCAGACAGAAAATTAGAATGGTGAATTACTGGATAAGATTGGAAAGAGCACCTGATGACAGTTTACTTAAGAAATGTTTAAATTTTCAGAAGAAATTTATGTGAATGCAGTAAATGGAAATAACTGGTTCAGTAAAGTGTGTCATGTATTAAATAACTGCAACATTGAATATGATATTAGTAACCTCAGAAACTTTGACATTGATAATATCTCTAACACAGTGAAACTAAGACTCTATGAAGCCGAACATGAGCGACTTATAAATGCAATAAATGACAGTTCACAACAACCAAAACTTAGGACATATAAACTATTTAAAACTGATTGTAGAATAGAACCTTATCTTGAATTGCAACAAATTCGCAAAGTGTTAACTAAAATAGCTAGATTTAGGACAAGTTCACATAGCCTGAAGATTGAAACAGGTCGACACCATAAACCAATAATTCCTGCTCCAAATAGAATATTCTGAAAAGTGTACGTTAAACTTTGTAGAAGACGAAATTCACTGTTTGATTGTCTGTCCTGGTAATGAGCAACACCGTGTTAACCTTTTTTTGAATGCAACTAAATTTATTAACAACTTCTTGTCTCTAGATGATATAACTAAGTTTACAGCAATAATGACAAACAAGGAACCTGAGTTATTAAATAGTTTAGGAAAGTTTCTCCTTCAAGCCGATGTGTAGAGAAAACCATCTCCTGTATCAACACAGTTATTAATTTAGTTTATTAGTTTATTAGTTATGATGTGCTTGTCATGTTTTGGACTTTAAGAGTGAAATGTTTTTATTAGCGGCTTGTATTTTTTTTTTCTATTGTGTATGTGGATTTTAAACACGTATTATAAGTTAACTTGGTGGCTGGAACCTTGATTATTGAAATTTTATTGCTTTCTGTATTTACATTAATGTCTCTTTCATGTTATCTTTTAACTGAATGACATATGTATCACTTATGATATTTTACATGTCAATAAAATCTATATATATATATGGAGGATCTCAGTATTATACTTAAACGACAGCAAACAGGATGTACAATTGGTGATACAGTTATTAACCATCTAATGTACGCTGATGACCTTGTCCTAATTTCATCCTCAGCCTCAGGGCTCCAAAAATTAATTGATGAATGTTCTACCTATGGCTCTGCCCATGACATCAAGTACAATTGTAATAAAAGTGCAATTTTGGTGGTAAGGAGTTCGTACATAATGCATGTTGCTCTGTCTTCTTTCAGCATTAGCCATGATTTAATTAATGAAGTCGATCATGTTAAGTATTTGGGACATATTATAACTTCAAATGCATCTGATGACATGGATATATTGAGACAATGTAGAAGCTTGTACATTCAGTGTAATGTTCTTGTTCGTAAAAAGTAGTTAAGAAAATCTTATTTAAATCCTACTGTTATCCCATGTACACATGTTACTTGTGGTGCAGATACAATATGTCTACCCCGAAAAAGCTAATGGTGGCATATAACAATGCATTTCGTGGTCTGATGGGCTATCCCAAGTATTGTAGTGCTAGTCTGATGTTCACTAGTCATCGAGTTAGCCCCTTTGAAGCAGTTATTAGAAATTTTGTCTATAAATTTAATGAAAGGATCAACAGGTCTGAAAATAGTATTATTATGAATGTTATTAGTAGTGACACCTTTTGGCATTCTTACATTAGAAGACATTGGGAGTCATGGTTATATTTGTATTGGACAAGCAGTTGAGTTGCTTCGTACTGTTGTTGAATTTGTTTTTACAGTGCCATACAATAATACTCAGATGTTAGGTAGTTATTAGAAGGATATGGACCCCCATATATTGTACCTAATGTATGTGTGTGTGTCTGCAATAAAGATTAATAATAATAATAATATTAGCATTAGACAGATGTCATTGCACATGATTTTGGGACCATGGAACCATCAGAAGGCTCCATGATGGCACTAAGCAGATAAGTTAGTGTCGAATGGTCCGGGGTGAAATGAAAGGAATGTAAATACAATATAATATAAACAAATGTATTGAAGTACATATGATATAAATATAAAAGATGTCACACCTCGTTACTAGTGGGCAGAACATGATTGAATGTAATAATATATATATATATATATATATATATATATATAAGAAGTTACAATGTAACACTAAATATGCACACATGGTTGAACAACAAAGGAAGTCAATTACACATCTAATGCTAGTAATAATGCTGTAAGATATAAGTAATGATACAATGTGCTTATATAACATGATTAATATGGGTGTCAATAAAAAAAAGCAATATTTATATTTGTAAATATAACTGAGACATAGCAAGTTAAGTATGAGTTTTACTTAGTAAGAGCTTAATTGTAATGCTGGAAACATAACTTTGCCTTAATATCAGCAATACATGAAAAGATGAACAAATATATGCAATCATTACATGTAATACTAGTAATACCATGATAAAAAAAAGTAATGATATGATGTGCATAAAATGGTGTGGATTTCTAAATGCTAGTCAGAGGCTTGACAAGTCATCTTGTTATGCAATAAAGCTCCACTATGACCAGTTCAAAAATGACAAAAAATTTAATTTATGCATTTTCAAAGTGGTAATGAAGGACTTTATTAAATTAGCTAAAATATGGCGACTCTAGTCTAGTCTACAGCTCACTTCAGACACTTGTATGAATTACCATGATTGTAATCGTCAGGATAGTAGAAAAAATATCTTGCCTTTACAAATTATTAACAGTCATATAATATTATGTGACTGTCACTTTGATGAAAGAAAAAAAAAATTCACTGAGCTAGATTCGCACCACTGTCAGTACAGAGTCACCACACTCAGCATTGCGAACACGCTATCCAGTGTGCCACCAAATCTGGTTGTGATATAAGTTTTTTTTTAAGTGTAGGCTCTGTGTTCTATAAATAGCTCACCTGAGCTGTGAACGAGCGATGTGTTTATCTTGTTTTACTACAGTGATACTACATAGTTAAAAGTTCAATTATGCCTAAATCTTTAATTTATAAACTTTGGAAGTTGTAACCAAGGACTTTAACCCCAAATTAAGGTGAATACTGCCTAGGTTAGTTGTGCATTTCTGGGTCGAATACATTAAAATACGTGAAGAGGCCCCTGACGGATTCTTCATAATTGAACAACCAATCAAATCAAAGAGTCGGCAAGACTACCCTACCTGACCTAATTACTTTCACCCTCAAACAGGTGTTTGTAATATATATCTGGCATTGAAAACAAACCATATCAGTTATAGATATATTGTGTCATAGGTCTAGACGCCAGATATAAAAATGTAAATTCGGTGGCTGGGAGGGGACATAGGATATTTTTTTATATCTCGTTCTAACGAGATATTAAGCCGTTCTAACGAGAAATTAAGTCGTTCTAGTGAGAGTTTAAGTCATTCTTACACAAAAATAAGTCGTTCTAACAAGAAAGTAAATTGTTCTGATGAAAAACATCTCCTCTTAACGAGAAAATAAATTGTTCTAACGAGAAGAAATACACAGGCATAATCAAAGTTGGAACAGATATATCTCAGGAATGGCTAGGTGTATGCATGCATACGACAGCTCATTTTCTTTGTCTCAATTAGCGTTGAGATACATGGCCACATTGCTGAGAAGGCTAGAAAATCCAGGCCTGTAACAATAGGATAAGGCTTGGGAGTCTTACACATTTACCCCATTGGTGGGGTCTTTTATATGCCCAAGTGTAAATGATGAGTGTTGGTCCTATTAGACAAAGAGGCTGGCACTATCTGATCTAACAAGCAGACTTAACTTATTTTATATCTTACGTTTATTTTATAAAACTGCTTTCTCTGCCCAAGACATTTAACTTTGAGGGAAATTTCCTGATAATTACTGTGCTTTCCGTGGTATTTACTTCAGAAAAAGAAGGTACAGTGTACCACCAATTGTTGGCTCACTGTGGGGTCAATGTTGGCCTACTGCAGGCCAATGTCTCGTTGGTCCATTGCCATGTCAGCCTACTGTTGGGTCAGCCTAGTGTTGGCGCACAGTCTGGCAGTGTCTGCTATGTATGAGACCGGCTCTATGTTGGCTGATATTGGAACACTGCCAAGTTTCATGATGGCTCACTGTTGGCCCAATGACCAATGCTCCATTGACCCACTGCTAGTCTAAATTTATGCTGCTTAGACTCTAACCACTGGCAAAAATAATTGGGAATATAGGGAACTAGAAGGTAATTAGTACCGAGAGGGGTTTTAAAGGGTTAGAAAGTTGGGTTTGACTTATTAGTAACATTTCTGTGATTTTGAGCTGCTCCAAGCTCCATATGATAAAATATGACCAATAATTGGGTGGACCTTATTTATGGCCATCACGGAGCAGTGGAACATGAAAGGGACCAGTATCTCATTAAAGGTGGTGGTCAGTTTGGACCAGTATGACAAGATTTGTAAATAGGTTAAAGTTAATTCTTTGACATAAAGAACTACATCTTGTTGTTCCAAATTCTACTGCAAACGTCTTTCTTTTACATGCATTTCTTTTTTTTTTAATTTATCTTAACTCCGATACTTACCTATTTCTCATTCCGCCATACAACAGCCCCAGCCATTGCAAGCCAAAAAGTACATGAACCGTTATTTATTGCTCAGCCGGCTTATCCAGCCATTTTCATATTAAGCCAGTCATTAGGGTCGAAATAAATAGCTTCAGGGTCTAATTGTGATTCTATGTAGAATTAAGGAAGTAAGACTGGAATGGCACGCCACTGATATAGCATGTGAATGTCATCTAACTTCTCAAACATCGACATTCACATGCTATATCAGTGGCGTAGCATTTTAAGAACTTCCTATCCACTCAGGCACTTCAAAATTACATACTTAACGAAGATGTATTGCAATACAGACATGTACTGGATCCACGAGTTATATATTTTATAAAAACAAGAACTTCTATATACATGTATTTTGTTTTCAAAATGTATAGCAAACACGTTTAAATGCAGTACCACGGACTAGCTGTGATAAGGATAGGTCTATTCATGTATGTTTATACGTCTTAATTGTATTATACATAGATGCACTACATTTGGACAAAACACAATATTGACCTTGGGCGATGATTTATTCATTATAAAAATACATCGTATTATGTAACATACAGACATCATACATCATGGAAATTGTGCTTATTATTTTCAGGTTAACAAACTTGAAGCAGTTGATGTGCCCAGGACAATCACTGTATATTCACATAACTGAGAAAACGTACATTGAAAATATACATTAATTTTTACATTTACTTCAAAGCAACAACTAAGCACCTTAACATGCATAACTCAGTAGAGCTAATAACCAACAGATATACCAAAACAAGAAAACGTCCATTCACAATACCAATAACAAATCTAACAAACCCATAAAAATGATTCACAATATTAACAAATACATTTTCAACACCTAAATTACAATTATAATTATAATAGAGCATTGATAATAAGCATTGATAATAAGCTATAGTCCAGCACATAGCAAAATTTACAACTGGTCTTAAAATTAATTTATAAACAATTAAAAATTTACAAGACAAATTGATAAATATCTATAAAACTGACGGAATAACAACCAACTACCAGTTGAAAGGTAGTTATATATACACGATTCAAAGCATCCATTCATTCAAAGGCACACATTCTGGATTAACAGTTTCTGGTCCCATGCTGCAAATGACTCAGGAGTTTCCATTGTGATTGACTGGCTATTTGGTGTGGGGATGGCTAGCTTATATTCCCTGTCACCCTTCAAGTACAGATCCAGTCCAGACATCAGCTCACCCAAAACGTATTGGGCAACCAATCAAACATACCAAACACTATAAAATCTGAGAAACAACATGCAGTTGTACAACTAACATGACAATGGAAGGAATATTTCAGGTCCCTAAAGAAGGAGTGGCAGTAATTAGAACACACAACTCGTCAATTTGTTTTCCATTCCAGGATAATTGCAACAAATCTACTCAATTATTTACACAATTTTATCACAAAATTCAAAGTTTGCTGCCTATTCGTTTTTGGAGGAGTACACAAGCTTTTTTTTGGTTCAAGGTCAACGTTTGAAACCAGTTCTTGTAAGAGTGGACAAGTATAAACAAGTCCCAAATGATGAAGCGTAAAATGTTTAATGTGCACTGTTATACAGATCATCCTTGCCAGCATTATCACTAGCAGCTTCCGCATCAGTAGCTTCTGTGGAGGATGAGTCTTCGATAACCTTCATGACCTCCTCATTTCTGCTCGACTCCGGCTTTATTTCTCCACTATGTACTGCTTCTTGAGTAGGAGCCACTGACTCCACTCGGGGAACTTCGGTCTCAAGAGGCTCTTCGATGTCAATGGGGTCTACCATCACACTGGATTTGTCTGGTTGCTCGGAAGTTAAATGCGTAGGAGAATCTGTCTCAGACGCACAACTTCGGTTCTCTTCAGTTTTATCTTCCACACCTGCCACATCAGGCTGGTTTTCTACAATACTAGTGGATGCACCAGTGCCATAGCTCTCAGTGACCTTTTGCTCAGATGGATCTGTCTCTTTAGAGATAGATTCTAATTCAGTCCTTTCTCCTCCCAGATCAGGCAATTTGGCTTCAGGGCTACTGCTTTTTACTACTGCATTTTCCTCATCCTCTCTTTTATCCTCTGACTCAGGACATTCAGTAAACTCCATTTCCTCACTGCTATGCTCCGCAGAATGACTAACATTCAGATTCTCATCCTCGCCAGTAACTGACGCTGTTTTACATGGCACAGGCACATCATCTATCGGCTGTTGTTTCACACCACATTCAACTTGTGAATCTGATGATTTGTCCATTGGCATTATCTTCCCTTCCTCACTTTCTGGTATTTTCCTGTCATCAGATTCAGCAGTTTGCTCATTCTTTGTTCCTTCACCACTATCTCCGATTGCTTCAGTAGTTGGTGGCATCTGCTGTGCATGGCTATCACTCGATGCTTCGGTTTCCATACTTTCATTGGACTTCTCTTTCTCTGCCTGCCACTTTTTGATTTCTTCTTCTTGAACTTGGATCACTTCTTTCAAGGCTCGAACCTTTTCATTAAGTCTGGATAAGTTGCTCCACTTTTTCACCTCACCTGGCTGAATTGATTTAAGATTCTGCGAAGTATCTTCTCTAATGGGGTCAGCAGGTTTAGGAAATTCTTCACTAGATGATACAGAGCCATCATCTTCATGTTCGACTGAAATCCTCCTCCGTTTACTTACAGAAAGTGACAAATCAGGGTTGGCTGCCTCTTCAACCTTTTCAGTGAGTTTCCTTTGTGAGGGGTTTTGACTTGAATTGTCTGAATCCCTGACAATTTTGCTCCATTCAACAGATGCAAGCTGGGATTTAAGAGTCTTTTCTGGACTACTCAACCGTTTTCGGACCAATACCTCTTCAGTATCTTCACTTTCTGACGACCTAGGCTCACGACTCAAGCTGTTTTCTTCTGCAAACTTTGAAAATGACAACAACTTGAGGGACTCCCCTTCTTCATTAGACTCTTCATTTTCAATGACATCATCCGGTGCACCCCCTGTGAACCAAAAGTCAGGACGTTTCTCCATCTTATCCTTCCTGCTGTAAGTACGATATTTAGCTTGTTCATCCTTTTCTTTGTCCTGGACATCCTTTTCTTTTGCAACCTCCGGTTCCAAAGTCACTTGCTTCTGCGAAGTAACACGAAGGTGAGAGAGTTGCCTAACTTCTGTCCACAAGTCCTGCACCGGTCGAGGTTGGTGCTCATAGTCGGTGGAAAAAAGTTCAAAGTACTTGTCATTACTAACAGGCACTGGAATATCTCGTTTTCCACGACTTCTGCTACCCCGAGGGCGACCTCTCTTCTTTCCTCTTACAGGTGGGACTACATAGGCATCAATTGGAAGTGGCGGAAGAGTAGGTTGAGATTCCATTGGTGTTTCAGTAGCAGCAGGCTTTGTAGGTGTCCCTTCAACAGTTGGAGCAACAATCTCTTGCTGTGATTGGCCTGCTGTTGTTGGGACTTCAGAAGTTAGGCTCTGCACTGTACCGGACACTTTCCTCTGGGCTTCATTATTAACCCCTGGGTATCGGATCTTGTCGAAAGGCTCAGGTTTCAGCTTCGGTGGCACCAGCAGCTTCGCTTTTTGAATCAAAGAACCTTCAAATACCTTTGATGCGCTTGAATCAGATGCTTGTTCTGGTAGGACAATCTTTACCTTCTTTTCTTTAGACATAGGCGATTTTTCAGATTGTAATGACAAAAACTTGTCAAAAATGTTGCGTTCTTCTGGACGGTGGTCTTTTTTCTTTAGAATAGGTTTCTTCTTCAGAATAGGTGTAGGTTTACTTGTCTTTGCAACATCGGGCTGCGGATCCCTCTCAGCTTCTGCGGAGCTTTCGCCTTTAGTTGCATCTTTCGTAGACTGGTCCTTTTCAATATCTTGTTCCTTTTGGGCTTGTGTTGGGGTGGTAGATGTGGACTCAGACGATGAATCTGTCTCCTTATTGGCTGCCTTCAGCATTAGCTCTTTCTTTTCAATCATAATTTCAATGGCAGACTTGTTTTTCCATTCCTCAGGCATCAGTATCTGTTGGGCTGCTGGTGAGACCCTAGCTACTGGGGAGACTCGAGTTTGACGAGCAACTGGTGAAACATGCTTCTTTCTTGCATTTTCATTCACAATCAAAGGTGTATCCCATGAAATTTGGTTTAAACATCCAGGTTTCGTATTATGCACCGGAGCTACTGGAGACTTTCTGTTATCACCCTCATCAAATTCGAATTCATCATGCAAGGTTGGTGCATACTTCGGTTTGTTGGTTACTTCACCAGAAGTTCTTGAAGCCACCGGTGACATGTAAGGTCCACGGCTGTAATTGATCATTGAACTACTCATTGGCTTAGTTTTCTGGTACATATAGTGGTACTGGCCATTTGTTGCATAATTGGGTGGCATTGCAGATGCCCTCTTTGCTAATGGCCAATGTGTCCTTGGCAAACCAAATGTCCTGACCTCTGTACTTCTAAATACTCTTCTACTCCCATCTTTATCTTGAGCTGGCAGACAGCTAGAAGGTTTATCCTCAAAAGAAAATACATCTAATTCCGCTGTGCCATAATTATCTTCCCGCTTATATGGTGGAACTGCAGATCTAGGAGTTTTGAAAACACGACCAGTTTGTGCACTTTCTTTGGAGACCTTGCTAAAACCCTCTCCTTTATTACCAGATGATGGATTGATTTCTGGTCTTGCAGGATAGGTACCTTCACTTGTTTCCTTCTTATTTGATTTATTCTGGTAGGGATATTGATCAGAATTCCTGGCAGCTGGCTTTACTTTTGCTAGCGCCGAATCAGATGCCTCATCAACATATTTGGAAGTTTCCCCAGTGCTTTCAGAATGAGTAGCTTGCTTTAAATCCTTTGCTGCAGATTTGTTGTTTGGAAGAGCAGATTGAGATACATTTTTGCCAGATTGAGGCACTTCAGCCATTTCATGACTACCACCAGAAACATTACTACTTTCAGCTTCATTATGCACATGTGAAGGACTTGCACAATCTTGGTGCTGATTTAGAGTGATATCTTCCAAGATATTTGGACTTTCCAAAGTTTCTTTGCTAGACTTTCCTTCATTGTCACTCAAAGGCTTAAATTTCTCTATGACATTCTCTTGTGATGCTGCAGCTTTAGCCTGGGCAGAAGTATTTCCCTTAGCAGATGCCTTTTTTCTTGTACCCTTCACGCCTTTACGTGGATTCTTTTTTGGAACTGGCTTCAACGGAAGTTGACCCCTGATATCAGAGTCTAAGATGATATTCAAATTTAGATCTCTAACAATTCTTTTCACTCTATTAATTTGGCTTGCTTTGATGATTGGACAAGGCAGTTTAATGGTAATGGACTTTCCTTTCAACTCAATCTTACAGATGTCAACCTTGCATGGCAATATCAACTGCTTGGGATCCTTTTCAACTTCTTTGAGTCTTTGAATAGTCCAAGATCTTTGAGACACAATGAATTTAGCTTGATAGTAAGTGAAAACTTGACGGATATCAGCAGCTTTGAATTTTGATACATTTTTCTGTTGTTTAGTAGTCCCTTGCTGAGATTTTTTGGAACCTCTGCCCCTTTTTCCAGCTTTACCCTCAATTAGCCCCGCTTTTACTTTCTCTGATTTATATGGCGGCTTGCCTCTTCCTTTGCCCATTTTCAATATTCTAGCAACAGGTGACAAGCGAGGGATTTCACTTGCATCACAAACATTTGGTTCACCAGGAGGGGATAGCAATGGCAAGTCATCATATGTAGTACCTTTCAAAGTGAAAGACAATGACCTAGCATCATAATCAAGAGTGATAGCGGCTTGATTTTCTTCTTCAATGTTTCTCAGTAACTCTGCTGAGAATGACGTGGGGCCTGGGTAATCATCAAAACAAGATAAAGGAGGTGGACTGCTTGGTCTTACTTTCTCTGGGCTAGTTTGTCTTTTTTCGGGGATACGTTGCCTGGTTCTCATATAGTTACTGGCTTTTGGTTGCTCTAGGTTACCTTGAGTTGGTGTCTCCACCTGAGCTTTACGATTACGTCGAATTCTTTGCCTTTTGATGTACTTGGCAATACGCTTTGACATGGTTGGCATTCCCATCTGTTTGATGTTTTGGATGACTTTGTTTTTAGCTTCTGCAACAGTCTGTTTATACAAAGCATAATTTTTCGGTATCCTTGTTTTATATCTTTTCTTCAGTGCAAGGATACCTTGGCTGACTCTATACCTTTGCGACTTTCTGTCTAACTGCATGTGCTTGCCATTCTTTTGACTACCGAGACCAGTTATGCCAGACATATCACCATCACACTCAAGTTCCTTTTGACAACGAGTCACTGTCTCATCTACCACAGATAAATTCATGGGACCAGAAACATCTTTACCTCCATGCACAACAGATTCATCACTTTGCACTTTAGTGTCTTCACTTTCATCTTGAACTTGGGCACTCAGACTTTCGCTCACTACTGGTACAGTCTCATTACATAGATGTTTTGACATCACTGGACCAACTTTGTCATGATCAAGGCCTTCATTTTCATCACAAGTCACTTCTTTTAGGCCTTCATTTTCATCACAAGTCACTTCTTTTAGATTGTTCTTCTGTGACTCTTGTCTCGAGTGTGAACAAGCATCTTGTTCACCGGTCAAATCTTTAGATGCAACTTTGTTAGTTCCACTATCACAATTAGAATCAGTCTTTTGTTTAGATTCAGGAACTGATATGCCATCTTCGGGCTTACAACTTCTTTCAGCACCTGATAAACAGTGCTGTTCCAAAGGTTCTTGCGAAACGCTATCTAGTTCATCACAGACCTCAGGAGCAGCACCATTGTCTGGAGTGGGTAAGTCATCAGACTTTTCAACCTCTTGTTCAATTGTTTCACTGTTCTCAATAATGAGGAGCTCTGTCTCACTGTTCTCAAGAAGGGGGAGCTCTGCCTCACTGTTCTCAAGAACAGGCGGCTCTGAAGTGGAAGCACCAATGTTGGTTTGTAGGTCATCTGTTGTAGGGTTACCAACATCACCATGACTTCCAAAATTAGTAATCCTGCCTCTGCCACGACCACGTCTTCTTCTTCCCCTGCCCCTTCCTCGCTTCCCCACATTCCTGTTGCTTGCTGGAGCACTGGACTGGTCATGACCTTCAGATGTGCTGTCACCACTGACTTGCTGAACAATCTTGCTGAATGGTTCACCAGATTTATCCTTAGGATCTTGCATTTCAGGAATGTCAGACACATCACTTGGGTCAACAGTCCCATTGTTAATTGGTGTGGCTAAAGTCTCTTTTCCAGCTTTATTTTTGTGTCTTCTTGGCTTACCATGTTCTGCAGATGGCAGTTCACCAACAAGTGAGCATCTTCTCCTGATGGTGATCTTGTTACCTTGCTGCTGAGTGATGCTGTATTCATTTGATGTTGACCGTGTGATCCTGGATGGCTGTCCCTGGGAAGTAATTCGCAATCTATTAGCAACATTAAATGGATTAATATTTCCTTCAGTATCTTCCTGGTCTCCAAATTCATCATCTGTGAGTCTGTAAACATCTGTTTCTTTATTTCTGGTCTCAGTGGAAAGTGCTGGTTCTGGATCTGTGTGCTTCTGACGTCGTTTCCATCTTTCCGTAGCTCTAGCTTTTTCTTTCCAGCTTGTTTTCTTCTTCAGTAAATCTCTGCTTTGATGAAGATACGATTCCTCAACATGCTGAGGTGATGTTGAGTTCGTTCTGGAATTGTCATTATAAAAAGTGATAAGGCTGTTGCAGTCAACTAGTGTCACCACAGGGTCAAACTTTTTGGGTAATGGACAGAGTTCAGTAAGCTTGAATGTCTTTCTCTCTGGAGAGGTAAACGTTTGATCATGTGGTTTAGCTTTTCCACTTTGAATATCAAGATAACTCTTCCCCAAAGCAAGGAGAAGCTTATAATCTCTCACAGTCCTATTTCTTCTTTTCACAGGGAGATCTGTGTTGAACTCAGATTCCAACAAAGGTGTTCGTTGTCTTTTTCGAGGAATGGCCTCATCTTTTTGAGTCTCATTTGGAAAAGCACTTCTAACATTTGGAGTGATAACTCCATTCTCTTTTGACAATTCTGATTCAACATGGGTGTGCTTCTCTTGACCTGTTCTAAGATTAAGTGACTGCATAAATGCAGACTTGTCCTTCTCTCCTGTATCCAATAAAGCATCTTTATCCTGGGCAGTCGCGCCTTGGTTAAGTCCATCATCATCATTCTCAAGAATAGGCTGCTCTGATGCCTTCGCTAAGGTACCCTCATCAACCTTTGCACTAGTACATTCATCCTGTGTATTTTCAGCATGGCTATCACTTCTGTCTTTAACAGGTTTCTTGCTGTCTGAGGTATCAGGCATATCAGTTTCATTTTCACCTGTGATATTAGGCAGTACTTTGTCTAATGAAGATACAGACTTGGAAGATGGTTCATTGTCGCTAACGGACTTGTAAGCAGATTCTTGGTTCGGAGAGCCTCCTTTGCTTAAATTACCTGCAGCTAGCATATTGTATTTTGCAATGTTTACAATGGTTTGAACTATTTCTTCAGTTTCAGGCAAATCATCAAGTTGTGGAGTAGCAGCAGGTTCTGTTGATTCCTCATTAAAGTTTCCATCTCTCTTTTTCTGCATTGTGCTATCAGTATTCCTATTGTCATTGTCTGCATACTTTCCATCAGAAGTGGCATCTACTCTGTCAATGTTTTTGTTACTTTCAGCATCTTCACCTGCATTATCTTGGCAAGTGTGGTCACTTGCTTCTGTTACCATCGGTGAGTCTCCACTTTCGTCAACTTCTCCCCTTGACTGGTTACTCTGACCTGCCATTTTAGATTCCGTGTTGTCAGAGCTAGGACTGATACTGTCATGCTGCTCGAGTTCCAAATCTTCTGAAGATTGCCTAACAAATGCAATATTTCTGTCATCATTGGCCATCTGTACAGGAGACTTGGTATTACCACTGGGGGGACTAGCATTGTCCTCATCTGTCAAACGGGGAACCTGATTGTCACTATGTTTCGGTGGTGATCTGGGAGCTTCGAAAGTTTGGTCATCTTTAAACGGAGCAACATATAATCCTTCAGCATCATTCTCTATCACAACATCAACAATATCTTTGTTGCACATATCACCAAAAGGAAGGTCATACTTTTGTTGGTCATTTTCATCCAATTTCCTGCCATCATGTTTTTCAAATGCAGTCTTTGAATTTATGTCCTCAGTGTCATTGGTGGCAACTGGGGAAGACTTGTTATACTCTTTATTCTGACCTCTTTCCACATCCTGTTCAGACACAACAACTACTTTTTCTTCCTTGTCTGTACTTTCTTCTTTTGACAGGTCGACAGCTTGATCAATGCTCACTTCTAGCGCCTCGCTACGCACTTCACTGTCAGCGCTCTCCTTCTCTTGATCAGACTTTTGCTCTCCAGCAACTTCACTCTCCGGAGCAGCACGAGGCAAAGCAGCAGATTTAGGTTCCATTTCTTTGTAAGGCTCCTGGTCACTTACTCTGCTGACACTGCTAAAATTTTGGGACTTAGGCACTGGGAAGGCAAAGTCTGTAAGAGATGGCATATGATAAATGGATGGATCTTGTTCTTTGTTTGGTTCTGTAGTTGTTTTTTGTTGAGTATCATTTGTTGTTTCACCTTCTGGATTAGCCACAAGCATATCATCTGAGGGAGGCAAAATGTCCACATTTGTGCCAAGACTTTTGGACATACCTTCAAAAGCTGTGCCAGTTACAGTGTCTGTCATAGGAACACTACCATAACTTGCTGATACAGACTTAAAGGCAGGCTCTGCTGAGGTTGTGTTCAATGTGGATTGTACATTCATTGACATCAAATGGCTTTGTCTTAATTCTGGGCTAGAAGTATACTGAGAAGATGTCATTGGAGTAGGACCTGATGGCACTTGCGAGGAGACAACAGACACAGCCGGACTATGAGGTGACATCTGCTTGGACATAACTGACACAGCCGGGCTATGAGGTGACATCTGTTGGGACATAACTGACACAGCTGGGCTATGAAGTGACATCTGCTGGGACATCACTGACACAGCTGGGCTATGAGGTGACATCTGTTGGGACATAACTGACACAGCTGGGCTATGAGGTGACATCTGCTGGGACAGCACTGACACAGCCGGACTATGGGATGCCATCTGAGGGGACATCACTGACACAGCTGGGTTCGCGGTTGGCATCTGAGGAGACATCACTGACACAGCTGGAGTAATATGAGGCATCTGTGGGGGGAGAACTGTCAGGCCTGGGTTTGCAGATGGCATTCGGGTGTCAACAGTTCTCTGTGAAGGCTGGGCAGGAAACCGAGGTGAGAAATGTGGCTGCATTATTGAAGGGCTGGCAGTTTGGTATGGGTGACTTTGTTGAATAGTATATGGTGCAGGTGGCCTAGGTTTAGTACTTGAGACTGGTATCACATTCTGGCCATGATTTTCAGTTGATGTCAATCCAGGGTCATGGCCACTCATGGGCATGTTAGGAAAGTGACTTGTTGGGAACGAGGTGTGTTCATGGTGTATGGTGTTTCTTTCAGGGTGCTGTACCACATGTTTTCTTGATGACAAGGCTGAGGAAAGCTGAGGAAAACGTGAAGTAACAGTCTGTTGTGGCATGCCGGTTGGATACTGTATGCCAGACTGAATTCTTTGCTGGGTGGCAACACTAGTTGAATGTTGCTGTAAGCCAGGAGATCCCGATTGTAATCTGTGATACTGATTTACAGACATCTGCCCAGAGTAGCTTTGGTACTGATGAGCAGGTGCATGAAGTTCTTGGTACTGTGACCTTCCTTGAGGCATATTGGTATACTGTTGATTTTCAGGCACATACATCATCATCTGGGGATGGGAAGGAGCAGAGACAGGCTGTCTGACAATCACAGATTGTTGAACTGGATACAAATCCGGAGGGTGCATCCCATGATGTGGATAAGACTGATAATAACCCTGGTTACCTGCCTCTGTTACTGCCACATAAGATGTTCCCGTCTGATATTGCAGCTGAGGGGGACAATTTAATTCTGGCTGCAGCCCATCATCTGGCCCTATATTAGCTCCTTCCATAGCAGACTGCAAAATATCAGTGTGGTATTTTGCTTCAGGCTCTGGTTCACTGTGATGCTGTGGGTATGCTGTACTTAGATTAATGTCTGTGCTTAAAGTCTCCCGAGGGTATGCTTGTGTAGTATCGCTGGTTCCATGATAATCTAACACAGTATTTTGATGCTGTGCAGCCATTGTTGATATGTCACTAGACAACTTACTTCTCAAATTTGGATACTGTTCTTGCACCTGTGGTTGTGACATTGCTTGTCCTTCAGCCATATTCCTACCCTGCTCGGAATAAGCAGCAGTCACAGTTACACTAGCTTCAGACGAGGCATTTGTTTCAACTGGCTTACTAATTTCAGCAGGTATAAGTTTTTCTCCATCACCTGATTGGTTAACATTCTCTATATCTGCTTGTAACATATGTACCACATCACTGTCAGGAAAGTTGGTTTTCTCTAAAGTTCGGTTATCACCATCAGGAGCAGCTGGTACTTTCTCTTTATGCAGATCGGATAGCGGTTCCTTATCGAGAGAAACCACAATGTTCTCTGAAGCACTGCGTTCAGCTCTGACATCACAGAATTCTTGGTCTGGGGGGTTCTTTCGTTCAGCCAAAGCAACTTCTTGTGTTTCTTCTGAAGGATGTTTAGCTTCCTGGGTTACCTCAACCGAGGTGGTCAACTTTTGCATTTGAGCATCAGGTGTGGATGTTTCTGTATGAATTAGTGATAAAGCATTTTGGTCTTTTACACCATCTTCTCTGAAGGGAGTGTCCACAGCTTTGGTAGGAATTTCATCCATGGCATCAACTTCATGTGTGTCATCCATTGGTGATTGGGCCTTACAGCCAGTATCTTTCCCATCAATATCTTTAGGACTTGAAGGACAAATGTCTGCTTGTGTATCATTTTGTGTTTGCTCATTACTTAGGTACTCAGGTTTATCAGCATCAGCATTTTCGCATGTTGCATCACACTCGGTTTCCTGAGAATCTACCAATATAGTCTCAACCTCAGACTGAACGTGGTCTTGGAATTCCTGTGACGCTTCATCAGTTACTTCTTCCAAAGCACCAGTCTGCTCAGCTAAACTTTCTTTGGCAATATCTGTCTCCGTGGTTGTAGCAACAATTTCATTGATTTGGCTTACAGATTTTGACTCGGTCTGATCATCATTTGAGACTATGGGCTCTTGCTCTTCAGAGCAACTAAAAACATTGTCTTTCTCTAAACTCTGTTCATCTTCTTTTGATTCGTCAGCTACAGATGGTATTTCATCCTCTTTCCTCATAGAATTTTCTGCCACAGTTGAACTCATGTTTTCATTTCTTTCATCTTGAACGCCTTTACTTTCGATAACGGCATCAGGAGACTGTTTGTCATCAACATGACTTTCGATATTGGCTTCAGGAGACCTTTTGTTGTCAACATCTATCCTTGTATCAGACGTTTTGGGAGATGACACGCTTTTTGCTGCATACTCCACATTCTGGTCTGACAGGATTTCTGCCACAACTTCATTTCTTTCATCTTGAATGTTTTTAGTTCTGTCTACCTGATATTCAATAACAGCATCAGAAGACTGTATAGTAACAGTACTCATCTTTAAATCAGATGTCTTGGGAGATGACACACTTTTTACAGCAGAATCCACATTTTGGTCTGATGTTGTGATATCTGTTGACGACATCTTAACATCATCCATACACTCGGTAGCAGACATTTTAGGGGATAGTGAAGTTAAGGTTTCAGTTTTTTGATCATCATTAACAGCACTGACCAGTTCAGATGTCTCCATCATATCATCTATTTCATCATCTTGATCTTCAGCAGGCATCTTGGGGGACAAACTTGGACTATCCATCTCGACATTTAATGCAACTTGTTCAGCGGTGTTAACCTCAGAAGAACTCTTTTTGTGTTCATCATCGTTAACCTCAGAGGAACTCTTTATGTGCGTGTCATCATCAACCACATCAACCATGGTTTTTTCATCAGCCCTCTTATCATTTGTCATTTCCATAGTTTGTGTTGCTTCAGTCAAATCTTCAATAGTTTTGGTTTCGCTTACTTCACTTTCATCAATTTCCTCTGTTGGCTCCTGGCCAAATTCATCAACAAACTTTCCATAGACCTGTTGTTTGACTTCAGGTATTGCTGAACTTAACTCAGTGACACCTGCCACAGACTTTGGTTCTTCATTTTCAGATGCAGCCTGGTGCAATGATTCATCATCAGCAGACTTCTGTTCAGGTATTGTGGTGGGTGTATCAGTTTCAATATCTTTGGAAGTATCCACATTTCCGCTTCTTTCGACATGGGCAGCAGGAGATACCACTGTTTCTTTCGTGCTCTCTTCATCGGTTTCCTGTTTCTCTTGAGAGTCTGAGGAAGTTGCAGATTTTGTGAGATCAAGAGGAGAGTCACCAGCCTCATCATCACCATACTGTTGAAAAGTTGTGGCGTCCTCAGCAAACGTAGATTGCGTAGCAGGCACATCATCTGTTATGCTTGACGTTGAGAGTGAACGAGCAACCTTTGGGGGGGACATCGTGAAATAAGCTTTCCCATACAGCTTATGCCTGTATTCTGCCAGGTAGGTACCTTCAGCACTTTCCTCAGTTTCCACAACAGGAGACACTTTAGGAGAAGCGTCGGCTGCAACAGCACTTTTGTAAGTGGATTTTGACTCTGCTGTGAATAGAGGCTTGAGGGAACGCCTCCGGTGACCAAATTCTGTTTCTGCTGCTTTGGTTTCATCTCCTTTTTGATCTGTAGCCTGGCTACCAGTATTATTTCCATCACCAGACTTGGTCCTTGCAACCTTGACCCGACTTCCATCATCTCTGTATTCATAGCGTGTGTCTGAGAAGATAATGATTTCCTTCTTGGGTATCTGTTCAGTATTTTGAGTGGAGGGTGAATTGGAGCCACTAGGTGATGTAACAGGCTCTGACACTGGTGGAGTCTTGCTTTTGCTTCTGGTGGGAGTTCTGGGTGGACTGATGTCATCTTTTGGAATAGGGATCCGCGAGAAAGTTGTGCCACTTTGGGACAGTTGCAGCAGGGAAGAAGCTACATCATGTTCATCATCAGATCTTGTACTCACATCACGTGCTTCCTCCAAGTGAACAATTCGAGTGAGCCCTGAATCTTGGGATAAAAACAGATTGTACTCATCTGTGCCTGACATTTCATCACTGTCACTGCCTTGGGAATGAGGCCTTGCCACAGAACTCTGGTATGAAGATCTGTGATGACCCGGCCATGCTTCTATAGGTACATCTTCACCCCCATCTTCATCTTCTTTCTGCCACTGAGCCAACACAACAAAATTTTCCTGGCTTGATGTGCTGTGACGCTCCTGGCGGTCCATTTTGGTAAATAGATTAGTCTGTGGTCATCACTGGATTTAGCAGGTTCTTCAGGCCATCCTCTGGAACAAATAAATTTGCAGTTGCAGTGTAATGGAATAATAAAGTCTGCTTCTATCACTTCAAATGAGCAAGTCAATGCAGTCATATTATTTTCAGTCATAACATAGAATATTTAAAACTGCTTGAGCCATTTTTGAAATATGACTCCAGAATTCACACTAGAACAAATGGTGATTTTTTTAAATATGCTTTAGGAGGCTAAGAGCTCCTAAACTATTGGTCAGAAAACCAAAGCAGTTGAACTTTGAAGCCTTTTAACCTTGACAATGTTCTCGTCTCTCGCACCAAAGCTGTCAGACAAGCATATGAGCCAATTTAAATTTGTGCGAACTCAATTTCTGAACAAATGCTGGATGGATGCCCTCATAAAATACTGATTTATATTCTCTGGGGTGATATGAAAAACTAGACCTGATGGCTCTTGTGACAGAGAAAGACAAGTTTAGACAATGGTGATGCCTGAGACTACTGAAAATATTTCAATAAAAATAATGAAAAGTAATAACTGCAAAACATATTAAGATGGGCCTTATCATACTATATTTATTTATTTATCTTTATTGACTGGAAACATAAACCACCCAGCCCCATAAGGGCTTATATGTCACTCCATTTCAGCTTAAATACATGACATCTAAATAACAAAAAGTAACTGATTCTTTATTTCAATAGCTTTCAGCAAAAAGTTAGACAATACCTGATATTCGTTATTAATATACACACATTTGTCAAAATCATCATACTCATGAAAATTACTATCAATGTAACTAATATTATTAAAAAGACTAGTTCTTATATCATTATAGGCATTACATACATAGTATATTAAATTCATCTTCTATATTATTTGTAACAGAATTACATAGTTTACAAACTCTGTCTTCCAATGGAACATTTCTAAATCTTCCAATTTCAACATTAATTGGCAATATCCCTGTCCCAACAATGATCTATGAATATATGGTAAATTACATGTAATATACTTTTCCAATGAACATGACATCTTATAAATATTGTAATACCTTAGTTTGGGTTTGTTATATCTAGTAGTTTCCCAATTCTCCCAATATATCTGTTTTATTTTACATTTAAGCAGTCTAATATCACATTCTAAATTATTATGCAATAATTCAATCATTCCTACTTTGCTCTAAAAAATTTTAACTCATGTGACCAATTATTTCTAAACTAATATTGTAATCAAATATTTTTCTAGCTAGTCTTTCTCTGTCTATTTTAATTATATGTCAGTTGCAGATGGTACTAGTCTATCCTATATCACCTTCTGGCATATGTATTGGCACAAATCTATGAACACCATAAAAGAATGGCATATTGCTCTGTATTGGACATTATCAATTTTACTATAATTCCCAAAACCCCATAATGATGATCCGTATTCTAAAATTGGTTGAACACAAACATTATATAGTTTAGCAAATGTTTTGTATGGACATTTTTAACTGAACATTTACTTCTTTATCATTCCAAATGCTCTACCTCCTGCTTCTGCCAATAGAGTTGCTGATCTTGTGAAATCCAAATGTTCATTAAAGATAAGCCCTAAGTATTTATATTCCTTAACAATCTTTAGGTTATAATTTCCAAGATTAAATTCATAATTTGCCTGGTTAATATTTTCTAAAATGCAAAAATTTCTGTTTTGTTTTTATTAACCGATAATGTCCATTTTCTATACCAGCTATTAAGTGCAATCAGTTGCTCCTGAAGAGCTGATTCATTTGGTGCAACAAGAACCAGATCATCCACATACAAAAGTCCTTAACCTGAATGTCATTTACCTAAATTAAGCTCATTTAATAACGTGACTAGATCATTAACATATAATGAAAATAATCTTGGTGATAATGTATAACCTTGCCGAACTCCTAAGGACCTAAAATAATCTCAAACCAACCGGTATAAATATATTGTTGTTTAATACACGACATTGACAAATCATTTACTGTCTGTATAGATTTATAAAGGTTTCCATCAATGCCATAATATTTTCTTAATTTAAAGAGTAACAAGTTTCCATCTATGAAATCAAAAGCTTTTTGGACATCTACAAATGCACAAAAAGCACCTAAATTATCATATATTATATTTCTTACAATAGATGTTACAGAAAATAAATGATCTTGACAACTTCTATCAGACCAGAAACTATTCTGTTTATCAACTACTAATCTATTTACCTCAGAACACACAAGTCTATTATTAAGAATCCCTGTGTAAAGCTTATATATAGAGGAGAGTAAACTGATGCCACGGTAATTTAAGGGAACATAGGGATCTTTTGAACTATATTTAGGTATAGGGCAAATAAATGCTTTTCTCCAAATATCTGGTACTAATCCATTTTTAAAACATTTCTGGAAAAAGACAAGCAACAAATTGTTAAGTTTGCCAGTTCTGAGTACTTCATTGGGTATGTAGTCAGGCCCTACAGCTTTTTTCAGTTTCAGTTTGTGTACACCCTTTTCTATTTCTCTAAGACTAATGTCATTATTCAAGGTAGGATCAATTTTTCCATCAAGAAAGTACCTCATTTTGATCAGATGTTCTATCACCAGTATCCCCAGAGCAGTAAACAGAGAGTGGGATTCCTGAGGTTTTATTAGGCCCCAAATTCTTAATATAATTCCAAAATTATTTTAGATTTTCTGTCTCATTTTTTTCTAGGAGTTCTACTACACCTTTTTAATGATTTCTCTCATTTTTGCGGAGACATCTGTCAAATTCCTTTTGTTTTTTGTTGAAGGTTTCCCTATACTCTTTCTTTAGTTCACTATTACATTAGCGAAATATTTCATTCAAACCGTCATTGCAGACCATTTTTCAGTCAATTCCTATATGGTGGCCTACATCCCTTAATAGGGGGGGGGGGGGGGTCCTCCATGGACTCTTATAGGTGACTAATGTATGGTTTTGTATAATTCATACTTGTACTGTATTTCTGTCCGAATAAGTGTCTGTACCTGTATTTGTGTATCTAGCCCTTTGATCTACTCTGTTTATAATGACTTTGTAGTAGAATGTTCTTAATGAATGAATTATATATATATATATATTTATTTATTTCATACACTGCATTCAGGTATAGACACATATTACAAATTGTCTCTCACAGCCTGAACTGTGCACTGTTCTAGACAGTCTCAATATAATTGATATTGCCTGATATGATAGTCCTGTGGTCCTTCACTGCTCTTTCAGCAATAAACTTAACAATCTTGTTGTCACTGTTCAACATTGTATTGAGTAATTTAAAGAAGCTGTGACAAATTTGATCATGTGGAGATGTTATCCCTGCTAACTGTGACAGATATCTGCAATGAGTTGTGTTGGGCAAGTTCAACAACCTCCTAACACATCGATTCCACATCGTTGAGTAATATTTCACAGTGCTTTGTTAAAACTGCCAAGTCTGACACCCAACTTTCATCAGGATATCACCTGATAGACAATTCAACATTCCCAACATAGTATTGGTTCTTCCTGCAAATTCACCTCATTTGATTTGAAGGTCTTTAGTGTCACCTAGGTGCTTTAAATTGTCACACCACTAAAGTGCAGTTCCATTCGGGTCAAACATGGGACACCTTTTTCTGCCTTGAAAACAACACACATTTTTGTCTTGACAGGACTGTAAGTCATCCCATATTCACAGCCATATTGTTCACAAAGGCTGATTGCTCTTGAAGACCTTTTGCAGTTGGACACAGCAATGTGAGATCATCTGCAGAAACTACTGATCCCAGAAAATGATCTCCAATCCAACAACCAGAGCCATTAGACTGCAACAGTTCGACCAGTTTGTCAAGATAGCAGCAAAACAAGATCGGTGAAGCGATTCCCCCCTTGCCGTGTTCCATTCCTTGATGGGAAGGGCTTCGAATAATACCCCTTCCACGATGTTCTGATTTGCTGTCTTTTGTACAAATCCAGTAACACTCGAATGTCACTGGATGGCATTCCACATTCAATGAGGATTTTAAAAAGCTTGTGATGCTGCACCTTGTCAAACGCTTTATTCGCGTCTATAAAGCAAGCGTATATATCTGACTGGTGATCAATATAATATGTTATAATTTCTTTTGCCAGCAGGGTGCACATAGTAGTACTAAGTTTAGTCTTGTAGGCAAACTGCAATGGCGAGGTATGCAATTTGTCCTTCCAAAGAAATAGTCTATCAAACAATTTTCCAATGGAACAGCTCAAAGCAATTCCTCGATAATTTGAGTCACTACACATATCGCCCCTGCTATTCTTGGGTATGGAAACAATAATTGCAAGAAGCAATTGCTTCTGGCTGGTGTCCATGGTAGTACACAGATTTTAATAAACTGGATAATTCTGCATAAAACATGTGACCTGCATATAACAGATGATTGGAGTTTTAACCCCTGTCACCATCACTCTTGTCACTGTTTAAAGAATTCACAGCTTTGGGCACAGTCTGAACACTCAAGAGCATCATCAATGACATGGACATCCTCACCGCAAACATTGTTGGTGGCTAAATGAGTAGATATACTCCATACATTATGTATCCGGTACTGAACTGTTGTATAAAGTTTCATACTTCCTAGCAGAACAATCTGCTATACCCTGAGGTTTGGTATAGGAGTTAATACAGGGTGAGACTGTTGATCTGGGATACATGCTTTTAATCTCCTTAAAAAAGTCTCGTGATTTGTCTTGGACTATGCATTTTGCCATTTTGTCAACTCATAACTGAGATTCTCATCTTTTATTCCGTCTTACAGCTTACACATATGCCGCTTGGCCTCTCTCATACAGTCATAGATCAGACCTGCCACTGGCCTGCCAGACTCGCACCACACATTAAACCAAAAGAAGCTCTGATCCTTGAAAGGTTTAACATTGTCTTCCCTCCCAGGTTTGTTGTATTTGTTATGATGTTTCCTGGGAAACACAAAGTCAGAGCAGAAACAAACATCAATTAAATCATCACACCATGCAAGCTGTTGTTTGTGAGAGTGATCCTGACACAAAACTTGTAGGTGGCAATAGAATCAGTCTACTGTTTACTTCAGTCAGATAAATATGCACACAGTTATCATTTGGAGCTATTTTGTGCCAATCAATAGCATTGTCTGTTTGTTGTCTACATTGCTGATCTCCACTGATTTTGATGCAGGAAACTGACAACTGTAAAACAATAAATATTGCTCTATGGTTGGAAGGATTAATCCCATTGTCATAAGCACCACATTGATCAACACAATTCATTTCACAGGACACAGCAAAGTGATCAATATAAGTGTAAGATCCAGCATGTAAGTTACAGTATGTGAATGCAATGTTTGTTTCAGGCCACTGCACACAGTCACTCATATTATTTGTGTGTACAAAATTAATGTAATGTCTAGCATGGGCATTATTCCTGGAGAGGTCGACATTAAGATCACCTTCTAGCAGCACATGGTATGACGCATATTTGCTGATCATACATTCAATCGAGTCACATACATCCATAAATTCTCCACTGACTGTGTATGTGCTATAATTGTCTACAGGCATATAATAATTAATAAGCAACAGTTTCCTATCAGCACATTGTATGATAACTCCACAGGCTCTTTAGAACACAATCTGCATATTCCTTTTTCCACATGATGGCAACACCACCGTAAGGTCGCCCACATAGTACTTCAGAGTTGTTTATTCCAGATACTCCATGGTACATGTACTTGTCACTGATGTCAGCTTATTTACTTAGATTCCCAGATTATGGTTGGAATAAATGCATCTCTCTCTCTGTCTCTGTCTCTGTCTCTGTCTCTGTCTCTGTCTCTCTCTCTCTATCATGGTGCTTGGGTAGAGGAATCCTTCCTTTGTTGAGGTCTAGGTGGGAACCATATACTAGAGCCTTACGGCGCTGAATCCAGAAGGTGATGATATTGTACATGTAGTGGATTGGTAGAGTGTTAGTACTAACAGATGGGGCTACACATCGTTTGATCCTTTACGATTCAATAATATCACGATAAATATAACTAATTGTAGTGGATTGGTAGAGTATTAGTGCTAGAGTACTACCAGATGGGGCTGGACATCGTTTGATCCTTTACGATTCAATAATATCACGATAAATTATAAACGATAATTATCACTATAATTATGAACAAGGCATTTCTTAAGAGTAACAAACAAGGTTGACATAATATTATATGTTTTCAATGTAACAATGACTAGATGAGAGTTTATGCAATGTGTGAATGAGTGCAACATTCTCAGCTTAAGGTATTTTTGCAGCTAAGTGTAATTATCAGATGGGTTCAGTCTTGTCAATAAAATTATATTAAAATTGTATTAAAATTATTAAATTACATTCACCCTTGGCACACCTACAGTGGCATGCTCTCAACAAAGCTCAAGTGCATATTAAAACATTTATTCAAGTCACATGGTGAATTGCCCCAATTGTAATCATATGGTCTGTAATTTTATGAAAGAACTAGTAATTGCATTTCTGGACAGGTCTGAAAAGGTGTTATCCAATTGGATCCGGCATTTTTGCCGCTTGAGCCACCGGTCTAAATTACTGATCTTACAACTTCTGTAGACAACAAAATTGCTTCCTGTATTATTTACCTAAAGTAGCCCAGTTCTTGACCATTATGAATCCCTCAAATCCCTTTCCAGGCACTACAACAGCTATAAAGAGCCAACCTCTATAAGCTCTAGAGTTTCTGTTCAGTAGGCCTAGTTCTTAAATTCGCCACTAAGGTGGGTTGCATACAAGGTCAAGAGCCACAAAAACAGCGAAATACAGCGAAAATAGCCCTAATTTTGCAAAAATGCCTCTAACGTAGAAAACTAAATTGGAATAAGTCAATAATACACTAAAGTGCCTTCAGAATCACTTTCCTGGCATGAAAAAGTCTTGAAAAGTTCAAAAGATCGCCCACCGGAAGTTGTCGGCGAAATGTAAACAATGCTCCAATAGCTGGGCTGGCGAGCAAGCAAGTGCCGGTAGGTGAAATGATGAATGCTCTGGGCCCCGTAAACACTCATTTTATGCATTTTTTAGCACACTACTCATATCTTTCCTAAGAAACGAGCCGAAGAATGTTGTGCAGTGCTTTTTAAAGTATACTGAGCTCTGTGTAACACTGCTCAGCTTGATCTCTACTGAGGTTATTCATTTGTAAATTTTGTGCTCACTCAGCTCTCATCAACCCCTCTCTCTGACAATATCCAGAACTTGCTCCGCAAACCTTCTGGATAATAACTAACTTATTTAAATGCCATCAATTTAATGCATATCAGAAACCCAACAATTCAGTAACTGTTAAAGGGCAATTGATAATGTATAGTTCCTTTAGTTGCCAGCTAAAAGTAATCAGCATGCGAAAATATTTGGACTTAAGAAGGCATAAAAGTGGGTGTGTTGAGTATCAGTATCATTCCTTACAAAATAAACCTTTAAGATTTGTATTTATTTTTATTTGGACTTTAAATATAGCACTAATACTCTCAAATAAATACAAAGCTTAAAGGTTTATTTTGTCCTGCCGGTCGGACAAACACTGAACAGTTTTAATGATGCCTGTGTGCTTTGTGGGATTTGCTGAGGGTTTTGCTGCAGCGCAGCCTATGTTTTTGTTTCCTTTAAAATATATATAGCCCTTCAGCAAAATAATATCAAAATTTTTCATTAGCTCAATTGTACACACAGAGCCAACTTTTTTGTATTTTACTGTCAAACAAAGTAACATGAGACATGCTAGATAGTAGAGCCTGTTATCGTCATATGCCTTGTATTGATAAAGGTACAATAATACACTTTTGGCTATGAATTTCTCAGAGAATAACATTTATACATCCACGAAAGGTACCTTTGCTGGAGTGCATTTATAGCAATATCATATAAAAGTTTTTAACCAGACTATTAACTAATTGATGGATAGGGGTGGTTTTTGGTTTGGCATTTCCAATGGATAAGGTAACAGTTTGATAAGAAAATCTGTCACAAGCATTGTTGAACACTGGTAATGTTTTATCAGTTCAAACATAACGCACCAACTGGCTCTCTTATCTCTTATTCTAGTGTACACAACATTTCTTTAATATCATATATTATATATATAAATGTCATGTTGTGCGGTTCAGAAATGGTATAGCTTTAATCCCATAAATGTATTACGTATCTGAACAAATGATAATGACGTGAATCATGGGACACCACTAGGGTGACCAACTGACCAATTAATGGCTCAGCAGTCCCATTATGTATCGTATGAATTCTTACGTAATTAATTACGTCTAATGAATCATTAATATGAACTTGGAGAATCCACTGCAGATAATACGCACCACTTATGATTCCTGTTTCATTCAATACTTCACATTTTGTAGCTTCAACGTTGTATATCTTTTCAACTAGTCTTATAAATGGGATCATATTCCCCATGATACTTCAGCTGGTATATGAGAAGCATTGTGGTACATTTCAACCTTAATCTTAATTACAGTGCTCTCCAGTGTTAGAATATATGCTTGCAGGATGACGTTCACAAATAATACAAATATTAAGAGTATTTCATAACACGAAAATGAGGTAGAACACCATCACAAATTTAGGATATAATATTAACAAAAGCTTGATCTTTCATGTGTATTTGATTTGGATTTGATACATGGTGTCATTCGTGGGGAATTTAGCTCTGAAATTGCATAAATTTAATAATTAAGTGCTTTCCCCATTTTTTTACCTTTAATATCTCAGAAACCATTCACCTGGCGGTATGGGCCATTTCTCAAACTACATTGTACCAAAGATATTACACATAATGTACCAAGCTTATACAAGAGGCTAGATGCGAAATACCAGTTCCTTATCTTAAATGCCTTTTTAAAATAGTGCTACCACAGATCGCAGGCTGAACTTTTGGAATCTGAGCACCAATTACTACATGTTAGAATATATACATATGTGCAATTTATAAACTTTTGAACCGGTATATCAATATGTGATGGGAGCTGTGTTTTGTTTATTGTTATTTCTGTCTGCAAATCTAAATCCCACAGCCATGAACTCATCACGTCATGTTCATTCTAAAATTTGCTTAATGAATATTATACGGACTAAATGTTTTGGAAATTAAAATGTAGCTTACAAAGTGTGACCTATAAATTGCTGACATGGGTCTATTCTAGAAATAGGTCGTAGATCTACATTGTACCGTGCTTAGCACGGTATACAGGCTAAGGTCTATTACAAGAGTGAAAGCACTTTAAAACGAATACTTTTAAAGCAAAATATACAATCTAGGCCTGCTGTGACCCCAATAAGCAGTGGAGAGAAGTAGGACATGTCTATATTTCGGTCCTGTCCTTTCGATCAAGTGCCACTCTAGACATCTAAATAGCCTGTTTACATCCTGTTTGAATGATATCTTGAATAGTATCAAAGCCTGTAATCTGGTAATGAGCATGATGAGAGCAGTAAGCGTTCCATTTGTCAATTCAAAGACTTAGCAATGCGTTTTTGGTACAAGTTTATATTAAACAGTGTTGCTAAGCACGAGATCTATTAGCACTGTTCACATGATTGATTTTCACACATGACCAATTAAGATAGCTTAGGATAGCGTTCCAGCTCATGCCTGGGACGTGGATCCGCTGGAGCGTACTGTTTATTTGCATGACGTTGAGCACGACGCTGATCCAAAGCGGACTAACCTCTGCATTCAATGCATTTAGTGCATTATTGCACTACCTGGTCATTGTTTAGGCTAGAGCATATAAAAGCAAGCTAAAAAATATAAGATTTCAAGGTTTGCCAAGTCACCGTGGCATGGCGATCCTACTGCAATATAGGCCACACACTGACGAACACCGCTCCGCCTCGTGTGAATCGACGCGATATGCAAATTCCTGATCTCTTGACAGTCATGTCTAGCCAGGCTTACGCCCACTAATACCACCAAAATAGACAAAAATAAGAAGGTTCTGCATATTACTTACCATCAACAAATTGTATTCTTGCAAATGGTAACAATTAATGTGCGTAGGTAATCACTGTAGGTCGATATTTTGCCTTGACGTAGAAAGTATAGCAGGTCTATGTTTGGCTGGGTCGACGTTGCTGTGGTACGGGTGACTGCCGCTATGATAATAAAGTGGCGCTGCGTCGACTGCAACGCAGTCTGGTGTGAAGTTAGGACATTACATCCTTGCCAAATTCCAAGGCCCAACTATAGATAGGACCATGGAACACTTCAAACAGTTCAATGATATAGGACACTCAATGTGTTAGCCTAATTAAAAAAATGTGCTACTTCTTTGCTCTGATAACCTAACTTTTTTTTATTTACTCAGAGAATGTAGTGATGATTACTATAATGCCTTAATTCAAATTGTACATAGCAAGCTATTTTACAAACTTTCAAAATATGGGTTTACTTTCTAGTGCATACAGCTGGATTGAAAGAAAGCATGTACGCAGATCTATGACACTAAGGTTTACAGAGTAAAACTTGGATGTTGGTAATCTTTTACAGAATGACTTGACAGTGTCAAGTCAAGTCAAGTCAACTTTATTGTGGACTCTAGGTCCATAAAAGGTAGAGAATACAATTATATGATAAATGGGTCAAAACAACCCCAGACATCAAGAGAATTTAAAAATAATCTATCTTATCATAGGAACTGCAATAACCAATGAGAAGCAAAGCTGCCGCTGTGAAGCACACCCATGTCATGGATCTTTTTAACCAAAATCTTACTGGACGACCTCACTCTGCAATGTAAATTAAAACAAGTTTTCCGAATAATGCATTTTGGACTGGGAATGTCAGACATGGTGTACATCAGAGGCACTTCATCTCATTGGCAGGTACAAAAATCTTCTAATGCAATTATTATATGATACGAATAATCTTCGCAATTTGTAAGCACAGTAAAAGCCATAATGCAATACATATTACTGCAGAAAGTTTTGTACAAGAAACATTTGACATAATCAGTACATTTGCTAAATCTTTTCCTGATCATGTTACTTCTACAATACAAGCTTCTAATTTGTCTGTCTATATCCGTGGCATCAGAGAAAGTTGAAGTGATGATATGGCCAAGATATTTCACTTCACTAACAATTTCAAGTTTCCTGTCATTAATAAAGAACTCTGGGACAGCGTACTTTGACTAAACCTGTGACATACATTTAGCATACTTTGCAACCCACCAGCCGAGGGTAAAAAAGCACGACATCATCTGCATACATAATATGATTAATTTTACCACTTCCATAAGAAAGGCCACAATGCAGAGATTCTAATTCTATACTCAGGTCATTAACATAAACATTGAATAGAAAAGGAGACAAAACACCCCCTTGCCTAACACCATTGGAAACATTAAAAGTATCTGATGTAACAGCACCCCATCGGACGTACATACTCTGGTTTAGTACCAAAAATCCAATAATCTCACAATACACTCCTTTCCAGCAAACATTCATTAATCGGTTGTGATTGACCCTGTCAAACGCCTTGGAGGCATCAAGGAAACAACAGTAAACAGTACTTCCTGACTTCAAATAAGAATTTACCAATTCTTTGAGAACATAAATTCACTGATCAGTACTCTGACTTTTTTGAAATCTAAATTGATTTGTTAATGTCCACAGGTAAACATCGATTTTACACAGAATAATTCTTTCAATGACTTTGGTTAATACATTAGACAGTGCTATCGGTCTGTAATTGTCCTTGGATTTGAGTGACTTACATTTATTCTTGACAATGGGTACTGACATTGATTGAATCTTACTGCTTGGCATAAAGCCATGTACAAGCATACATGATATAAGAAAGGCAAGAATAACATTTAATCTAGGTGAGGCATATTTAAAATGCTCACCTACAAGACTATCAGGTCCTGCAGATTTATTACCAGGTAGACTTTTTATACAATCAGCTACAACCTCAGATGAGACCATCATATTTTCAGATTAATCACAATTATACACACCAGGATTACGATTACCATAGAGATTAAACATTTGATAATAATGATCTCTCCATATCATAACAATATTTCTAGAGCCAGAAACCTTGTCATATATAATTGGGCTTGTCTTTAGAGGTCAACAGAATGACCTTTAAAAGTATTGAATATATTTCTAATGTTGTAATGTCCCTTCGTTATATACTAGAGAATTACAATGATTTGTAAATTTCAGATTAGACTGGATTTGTACACAAATATCACAGGGTATAATCAAGTACTGGTAATATATGTGTGTCAAACATTTTGATATTCAATTTTGCTGGTAGATAGCCAACTGTAGACTTTGTCTTTTCTTTAAGAGCATACATCTCTTTTTGTGCATGGGTTGTCAAATGCTCATACATTACTTTGTGTATGTTGCTAGAATTACCTTTGCCAGATTTATGGAAGATCATAACTTTGCTCTTCTGAGAGTTAATTATTAGATGCCACTGTCTACAATAAGCTTCAAGATCTTTTAATAGAGTCTGCATTCCATCAGCACTTTCCGAAATTAGGACAAGTCATCAGCATATAATAGATTAGATGAGTGTATGTTGACCCATATATTGTAATGCCACAGGTCTGGTCTAGGTATTCGCACATGTCTGATAAAGATTAAATAGCTTGGGACTGACTATCCCACCTTGAAGAATGCCATGGGTACTATCAATGTTTGTCCCTAATTCACCATGCCATCTAACTTCAGCACTAGACATGTCGAACATACTTTGTATTATTTTTACAAGCTTTCCGCCATAGCCTTTTATAATACAGGAATGATCGGTTGACAAAGTCAAAAGCTTTCGAAAAGTCTATAAAAGTTATAAATAGGGTTTTACGAATTGATTGATGGTAAGATATTATTGTGTCTAATATGAATACATTATCACTAGTTCTGCAATCCTAACTAAAACCAAATTGATTAGGATCTACAATAAGATAAGATAAGATAAGATAAGATAAGATAGTGTGTCATAGTCATGCACCTAGCAAGGTTAGTTCAGTATATGGGCCCTAGGACTGATTGGTTCTCATGGAATGAACACTAGGCAGCAGGGTAGGGTTAGTTCAGTAAATGGGCCCTGGGAAAGATTAGTTCAGTGACTTAACACTAGAAGGGAGGTTACTGAGTGCTGAACTGGCACGCAACGCAGTATGTACTAACCCACAATGCAGTATGTACCCTTTAATCATATATATTGTTAATAGAACAGAATCGCTACAGTTAGCTACAGGCCACAGTAATATAATTAGGATCCAGGCCACAGTAATATAAATAGGATCCAGTAAAAAACAAGAATCAGAAGGGGGAAGGCCGAGAGAGGGAGCACAGCAAGCAGATATATAGGCAAGAAGAGTGGTCAGCAATGTATGTATGATGATGTGAAGAAAGACTCAAACTGGTTCTGGTGTTCCCTTATTCCATGAAACATCTAGGGACACAGCCTGACTTCCGGCGGTCAACAGGTCCACCCGGACCTCATCACAGAAGCGAGCAACACCCTCTTATTCTCTGCCATGTGATCAGATAACGCAGAAAACCCAGCTACGTTACAGTAAGATAAGATAAGATAGATAAGATAAGATAAGATAATTTATTTATAGTCGATGGTGACAACATTTTACCGACAGGTAAGAGTAAAGGGGTGTTCACACTGTCACATACAAAACCTTCGAGCGACCACATACGGCAAAAATGGGCTATACATAGCTATACGTAGCTATACTTGTTCACTCATGGCTCTGTTAATCACGTATAAATTCTTTCCTCGACCATATGTGAGGCAGTCATAAATCGCTTGCCGCACATCCATCAAATGCTTGCCAAACGTCTGTCGTCAGGCATCCGTGAGACATCTGTAAGGCTCTTGTACATCGCTCGTAGATCGCACGTGCGAGTTCAAGGATTGGCAATGATTGACATGGAAGATGATGGGTGGGCGATGGACGTTTGATGGATGTCTGCAGAGCATTTTACGAGCGTTCCTCGAGTGGATGGCGAGTATATACGGATGGACAGTGGCTACGTATGGCTACGTATGGCCACATATGGCCATGCACGTACATACACTGACCCCCGAGCAAGTTCCATGACTCACGCCCACACAATTTTTTTAAACAGTTTTTCACTCTCTGCGTATGGTCATGAGTGGTCAAATTATTTGCAAATGAGGTATGAGAAGACACATAACATATAAAGGTAATGGAAGACATACAAATATTATAGATTATTGGCTTAGCATATGAAGATTTCAAGCGGGAAATCTATTTATGGCGTGGTGGCACTTCGTTCCGCGCATGTGCAGCAGTTGTGTTTACGCCATTACGCCAAACAGACTAAAAATCGGACTGAAGTTTTTCCGAACTTTTTCCCTTGTTTTTCTTGTGTCTTGCCTTCACCATTGCAGGCCACGGCACCCTTGTGTGGTCCTAATCATTTTACTCTCATTGGCGGCGTCTACGACTTCATTCTGTTGTGTTGTCCCAAGTTTAAGTTGTGGACTCGTCGGACCACGTGCGTTCCTGAAATCTCAAACTTGCAACTGTCAACGCACCAATCGTAAATCGTTGGTGCAAAGGTCAGTACCTGTTGTCTCTAGTATATTTCAGGTTCTGGTTTATTTGTACCATTGTGCACTCGTTATGTTGTTGCCCTTAAATGTGGGTTTTGTACCCTGAATATGCAAGGACGAGCTGGCATTTTTCAGTCTCTAGTATATTTCAGGTTCTGTTTTACTTGCCATCATTGTGCACTCGTTATGTTGTTGCCCTTAAATGTGGGCTTTGCACCCTGAATATGCAAGGACGAGCTGGTACTTTTCCAGTCTCTAGTATATTTCAGGTTCTGGTTTACTTGCCATCATTGTGCACTCGTTATGTTGTTGCCCTTAAATGTGGGCTTGTACCCTGAATATACAAGGACGAGCTGGTATTTTTCCAGTCTCTAGTATATTTCAGGTTCTGGTTTACTTGCCATCATTGTGCACTCGTTATGTTGTTGCCCTCAAATGGGGGTTTTGTACCCTGAATATGCAAGGACGAGCTGGTGTTTTTCCAGTCTCTAGTATATTTCAGGTTCTCCTTTGCGACGACGATTTGGTTGTCCCCGTTTTTGTTTCTGCTGCTCACAGTTATGTGCCTGCCTTTACACCTACACCTGTATGTTGGCTCTGAATCTTGCCTTTTCTGTGCCGTTTTTCTGTGTGTTGCAGATGCCCCCCACCAGACGTGGGAGACCCACCAAGCAGCCTCAGCGGTACCACTCCCCAGACTTGGACCGGTTACCTGCCCCAGCTCGCTTGGCCACCAGATCAGCCCGTTCGGCCGATCCAACCACCAGGCCTTGTCCGTCCCCACCACCACAGCAGGATGTCCCACAGCCGCAACAGGACGTCTCTGCTCCGCAAGCCGGCCAACACCTCAACCAGGCAACGTTGTCTACACTTCGCTCTGAGGTCACCCAAAGTGTGTTGACCAACCTTGCTAGCTGGGGAATTTTGCCCTCTGCCCCATCGTCACCAGTGCCACCACCTCCTGCACCCCTGCCGAACGTCTCCATTGCTGACCACCCCCGGCACGATCTTAACCTCAGGCTCCTCCATGCTGGTCAGTCCTTCTCAAACCCTGAGGCTAGTGACCAACCTACTTTCTGTCCTATGACCCTCCATTTGGGTGCCACCATAGCCCCAAAAATAAAGTTGAGGATTTGGGCTTGAGAATTTGTTGAGCTCACCTCGTTGGGCACATCAACCACTGAGCCGCCCCTCTCCATCACGGTTGGTAACAGCCAATCCCAACAACAAACACTGGCCATATCTTCCCACTCAAGTCCATCCAAATCCACAATATTTTCGAGTGGACTGATCTTTTCATCACATTTGCTGCAGTATTTTTTGAGCGTCACCCCCATCAGGCCCCAACATTGTTCAAGTACTGTAATGTCATTCGCAGCCTGTCCCGCAGATGCCTCCTCCAATGGTGGCTTATGGTGTTTTATGACTCCCAATTTCGCTGCCTCAAAGCTCAGGACCTATCCATGTTATGGGGTGCAATCCACCAGGAACTATACCTGCACTTGCAACCTGGCTCCAATGCCAACAAAGCCAACAAAGCCAACTTGCGCAGTAAAACCATGCGTAGGGGCCCCGAAGGCGTTTGCTGGCAACAGTGGAATGACGGCAACTGCGACAAAGAAAACTGCCAATTCCGCCACCTTACCTCAGAGGCCACCTCCGGTACCTCTGGAGAATGTGCCCCTCAACCCTCGGCCCATGATCATGCCCCACACCGTTCCAACCATCCAGGTGGCCAAAACAGCCATTAACTACGGAGGATTTCCCGCAACGCAAATGGATATTGGCCGCTGGCATTCTCTGGTTTCCCAGCACTTTCCACTGTTTGCCCATTTCCCGTCCATAGCCATCTCCGTCCACCATCAAGTCCAGCCATTATGCTCCCCTGTTTTCTCTTCTTTATTTTTCATGGGCTGTCAGCAGGGCCTGAGCCCAAACCCTCCCGCCAATCACAATTATCGGGCTGCCAGCTGGTGCTGAGCCCCTCTTCAGTGCTGCTAGTCTAGGCTGGGTCCACCTCTGTGCCGTCAGCAGGCGCTGGGTCAGAGCTATATTCCAGCGACACCTTTCTTTCTCCCCCCAATTTTGCCTGAGGCTGTCAGCTGGTGCTGAGTCTCCCCTTGCCTTCCGTCTGTCTGCTGGCTGCACCTGTCAGGTGGGGTGTTCTGTTCGAACTGTGGCCGGTTAACTTCCCCCATCTTTTGACTGACACATAAATTCAAGTATTATCACTGTCAGTTACCACCTGATGCCATCCTTCATCATTGCAATAAATGCAAAATTCCAACCTGACCCAGTGACTTTATTGTCAGTCAAAACTGAGTTCTTGGCATAGCCAGCTACAGACATAAATGAAGATTTCAAGAGGGAAATCTATTTATGGCGTGGTGGCGCTTCAATCCGCGCATGCGCAGCAGTTGTGTTTACGAACGCCATCACGCCAAACAGACTAAAAATCGGACTGAGGTTTTCCCGCCCGCCACTCCCATTTGTCACTATTCCTAATGTAAGGTCCCTGCTCCGTTAAAATGCTCTGTGTCGCATTTGTGTCATGTGACGCATGCAATTTTGTACTTGTAATCAGCTATTCATGATCTGGTATATTGTAATTCTATTAGCTCTAGCCTAGTGTTTTCTAGTCTTATATACCAATGAATTACTGTCCTAGTCTAGTGTTTTACTGGTCTGTTATCATGAACGGATCCTGTAATTGTCATTATTTACCTTACCTCTTTCTTGTCATTTAACCTGTTTATTTGGATCTGTATGTTTTCTTGTCATTTAACCTGTTCATTTTGATCTGTATGTTATTGCTTCTATCTACTCCTGTGGGCTGGTAAACTTCCCCCACCTTTTGACGACACATAAATTCAAGTATTATCACTGTCAATTACCACCTGATGCCATCCTTCGTCATTGCAATAAATGACAATTCCAACCTGACCCGGTGACTTTGTTGTCAGTCAAAACTGAGTTCTCGGCACAGCCAGCTACAGACATAAAACAGGTTCAGCATAACAGGCCTGAGCCACACTGGCATTGATTTAGTACTGAGCAGTCTAACAGTAGCCTTTTAAATTCTAATATGAGATGGATGCGATGGGAGGGCTATTCCATAGGTAAACGTCTTGATAAAGGAATGACTTACATCCTTACTTGAAAGTATTCAACTTGGGTTTTACTAGTATAAAATTGTCTCACATTGAATAAGGAATGCATTCAAAGAAGTTGGATTCATTAGGAAGTGACATGCCATTCATAACTTTGAACACTTGTTCTACTAATGAACGTTTCTGACTCACAAATAATAGTTTTTTTTTTTTTACTAGTTTCTTTTAAAATATCACCATAAGATGACTGATAATCAGTGCTCTCTCATATAGTTTTTCAATTTTCAATGAAATTGTTTATGAAGACATAAAACAAAAGCAGTCCTGTTGCTGACCCCTGTAGAACACCAGTTTTCAGAGATAACCAGTGACTTTTAATATGTCCTATCTTTACAATTTTTCTTTCAATTAGGTAATTTCTTATGTTTATATGAGCATGATTCAACATGATTGTACGGGTTTATGACGGTTTTTGGACACCCGGGAGTTTGCCACAGGTATGCCGTGCAAGCATGGCATACCCAGCTACCGGCTCCGAAACTCCCGGGTTGGCCCCGAGTCCCAGGAGTGACTCGACGGTTATCGCCGGGTAGCCGTTGGGTTGGAGCCGGGAAGCGCGTTGCGTAACCGTTACGTCATACTAAGGGTTCACTACGGCAAAACCGGCTATGTGAGATGGGGGCTTAAGAGGGCACTAGTACATTTTATTTGACCCGAGGGAGTGATAGTTGCCTCTATTTCCCGAGGCGTCATTAAATATGCAAATGATGCAGGTGCACTGGCAAGACAATGGAATATACAAACAAGGACTCAATTAACATTCAAGTAACTCTGAGACATGATCTATAAACTGAGATATTAATACATGACATGCCCCTTGTATAATATAAATTATTGATAAGGCATTATAGATTATTATCTATGATGAGACAAAATAATTTCATATTGTGCATTAATAAAAATGTAATGTCTAAATCAGAGTCTAGATTGGTTTTAAGTTCATAAAGATGGAACAATTTAGAGTTCAGTGAATTAGATTCCTTGTTGTCACAAGCTAGCTCATTTGAACTCAATGTAGTACACAGGTCATTGTGCTTATGATGGAGATATTGCTATCCATAGAGGTTTAATTAGTATGTGAAGACACAGTTTGAGATGTAGGGTGGTCATTGGTTTGGTCCACTGCCCTTTCATCTTTCACGTGCATACATAAGGTCCTCCTTGGATGTCAGTCAGGTGGATCTTCTTGGCCCAGTCTTGTTCTTCTTGGAGGCTCTATCATACTGGTGTTGATGAACACAATTACATTGTCAGTGAAGATGATTTCCCCCTATTAGGTGATGATGATGCAGGATGGTATACAGCCCTTCTTGATCATGTTGATGACAATGTCATTGCTCATGTGCTGGAACCCATCTTTGTTCAACCTATTTGTCATGGTTACAGTGAGAAGTTCTCCCAAACTTAGAACAATCAATGTGATGTCACTAAATTTAATTAAATCCTACTTAAGATTTGAAATAATTGTGTTGTATTAATAAACTACTTATCTAAAATGTGTGATGTATATAAACAGACCTGGCTTGTTAAAATTATTAATATTTTTTGTTTGTTGTTTATCAGTAATATTTATCATTATATCAATAAAAACTAAGTGCATAATACTTGAAAAGATATATGCAAACCTTAAGTGACTTAAATGTAGGATAAATTTGTAATATGTAAACCTTAAGACAATTACTGGATAAAATGCTTGCAATGCTGCAAAGGTGTGTAATAATTCTAATTTTACCCACATGAATGAAATGAGGTGTGAATGGTTTAAGCAATTAAACAATACACAAATGTTGGACACCATCTGCCTTTGAAGTGGGGGTGTCAGTTATATGGCACCTTTGAGCTATTAAGCTGCATTGACAGACCCACATTGTAAATGTTTCATGAAGATAAACCTCAATGCAAGCAATACAATTAAACAGTCCAATTAGTAGACTTAGGTCTAACATTAAACAATAGAAATGTGCATTTGACAGCTTGGTTGGAGAATTTAAATTTATGAATGTTGAGGAAAATTACACAAATACCATTTATATTGATGAAGCAATAGCTTGAAATTTCGTCCCTATTATGACAATGACAGATTATTTAACACATATGCATATCCAGGTACATAATAGTATCTAGTTTCATACTAATTTCATATATACCTGACAAATACGCTTGACACTATCAAACCCTATTTGTCCATTAAGTGATAGGAAAACACTTTTACCCTAATGGGAATCATAACCAATTTAGGTCTTACCTCTGCAATAAAGCTGCAAAAGCTACAGACACATTAAAATGGCCTATTCATTTGGCAGGTTTTGACACCTACAGCCGTAATAGGAACGGTACTAGCTTCCATAATGGAAGAATGCCCTAAATTTATATCTCATTGAAATGAGCTGGCACAAGAGCTAAGTTTGCCGGGGGTCCTTCTGTGAGTTTTGTAATCAAATATTACACGGTGTGAGGACACTCCACCTATTGTCCTTATGTTTAAATTATAAACGAATGCTAGGACAAGCATCCAATTTTGGTAGCCAAAAATTTATATTGAAATAGCTCCCTGGCACCTTGGGTGCTTTAGTGTCTAGATGTGTAAATATCCATCAATATCATTTTGAGACAAAAAGGCAAACCATAGTCTAACAACTGGTTTAACCAAAACAGCAATGTAGCTGATTAATAAAAATAATGGAATTTGTGTGTATTAATGAAGTAAAGGTGAGGAATGAGAACCACATATAGTTTTCTTTATTAACATTGTGTATAGAAAGATTTGTTGATAAATGCCTAATGATGTAGTTGAGTTATTAAAAATATGAAGAAAATATGTATTTATTGGTAATTTAATTTACCAACCTTTTATTTATTTATTTAGAACCTAAATCCTAACATTGTAACTTTAACCTGCACTTTATTCTAAATCTGACATTAAAGAAAAGTTGTATAAAAACTAATAAACTGAGATATTAATACATGACAGTCCACTTGACTTGCTCTTTTGGTAGAAATTATACCCTGTCCAGAACAACATTGACACTGTCGGATTTTCTTTGATCATATCAAATTAATTGGGACGATCTTCCATTTCCACAATGATACGGATTGATACAAGTGTGAAAAATGTTGGTGGGGGGGGGGGGGGGAGGGGTAGAGCATGTCCGCTCCCCCCCCCCCCTCTGAAATAAGGCCCATGCATGATGGTTTGTTCTGTTTTTTTTTGTTCTCTGCTTTTATTATGATCAACAAACATATACAATTGTCTTTTATTGTGATGTCATAAGGTCAAATGGGTTTGCACTTTGCTGTCATAATGAAAATAAATGCATGAGCGAGTTATAACATACTCAACTTCAATTCAATTCCACTTTCGATGTCAAATTTTTTTTTGTACCAGATCTAAATCTATAGAACACCTCTAACTTAAGATATCCTACTGCTCAAGAGGTACTTCTATGATCAGGTTTACTATTTTATTGGAGGATTGGTACAGTTTCGTCATCACTTTCTGTGCATGCCCATATAAGGTAGTTCTGTAGCTGTGTTGCTCTATGACCAGTTTCAGCCGATTTTAGCCAAATATTGCTACCAAATGTATGCAAAATGCATAAATTAACATTTTAGACATAAATGAATCGATAACCATGGTATTTAACTGCAATAAAACAAGCTACACAACATGGGTCTTACAAGGGATTGACCACATGGCCTACATTTGACTGTTATTTAGTCCAAGGAAAGTTGACCTATAAATAGCCTGCTGCAGTGGCCGAATGATTTTGTCTTGGTATGATTAAAAGTAGGAGTTGAAGGACCTGGGTACAAATCCAACCAGAGGAAAGTTTTTTTTTTTTTTAATAAATATGTTTACATGTCATTCATTTCAAGTAATTTTTCCATTTACAAAAAAAAAGCAACCAAAAAAATCTTTATTTAGCACAATCTACAATAATCTCAAACAAGTCTGGTACAGCCTACAGGTGTCTTTTTTAAAAGACAGCTTTTCTTGTTATTATATCTACCAGTAAAAAAAGTATTAAAAAAATAATACATTTTTTTGTACGGAATCATGAACAAAAACTCTATCTGTGTATAGTTAATAGAAAATGCTCAGCATGTGAAATTCATTGAATCATTGGATGCATTTCACTCTGCCCCTCACTAATTTAAACTTTGAAACTTAACTTTTTTGATTTACTTCTTAAAATAATTGGATCAGGTGAATCTCGAGTTAACACCAGTTTGATTAAGTTTTGTTATTGATAAAGTTTGAAATAAAGATTGGGTATAACCGTGAGATTTATGACTAATAAGCCTACTATCATGCAATATGTCACTGAAAGACTGTCTATTTAGGAGTAAATTAGGACATCAGTATACACAGAGAAATGTCCCGAGTCTTGACAACTATGGCCCATCCTCGGTCTCTTAATTGGCGTGTGAGGGTGCCATGCAATTTGCCTGGTAAACCTTATATTATCATGAGTATTATACTTCCATATATTATTATACTTCCATATATTATCATGATATTATACTTCCATATATTATCATGAGTATTATACTTCCATATATTATCATGAGTATTATACTTCCATATATTATTATACTTCCATATATTATCATGATATTATACTTCCATATATTATCATGAGTATTATACTTCCATATATTATCATGAGTATTATACTTCCATATATTATCATGATTATTATATTTCCATATATTATCATGAGTATTATACTTCCATATATTATCATGATTATTATACTTCCATATATTATCATGCTTATTATACTTCCCTTCCACCGCTGCATGGGTATACGCCACTGGAGGCTAAAAATAACCAGGCAGCAGGGTTTCCTGTATGCAGTGTATGCGTACATTCTTATCTGAATCATGCACCTCTCCAGTTATCTCATCAACCATGATTATATTGCAACACACCATATAGACTGAGAGAGATATTGAAACAGTTAAAAATGGGTCGACCTTGACTCTACGAAGTCTCAACTTGATCTCAACTGTACAGGGATCCAAGAGTGCAACCGGTAAGATTGTTTTGCTGTGTTTTGAGTGACAGACAAGTCTGCTGTACTGAGATGTGATTGAAATAAACAATTTCTTTTAATTTAAATCTATTATTTTACCTATTGCTAGCAAAAAGACACACAATTCGTAGACGACCTCCTTCAATTAGGTATCATTTTTGAATTACCAAGATTTATTTTTAGACGACTGGACTCATAGGAGCAGCACGTGCTCTAATTTTTTCTGTCTGAGCCTCTCACGTGTACAGTGGCGGCCGGAAATACCCAATCACCCATAGAAAAATAAAACATTTTTTCTAGTTTTTTCAAGTCTGGGACTTAATAATCATAAATTTAATGATTTGCCAACTATAGAAAACACTTTGCATCTGTTTGTACTTAAACAATAAACAATGAAAACTTTATTGTAAATTAACAAAATTGCACTGATGTTAATATTCATGAGTACTGGTACACAATCTTTGACTAAATATGCTTGATTCGTAAATTTCATTATTTGTTCATTAATGCTTTTCAGATATCTGCCTATATCTTTAAAATAATCAACTTTTACATCGTTATATTAAGATTTGCAAGCGCAAACAAATGTCTAACCTGTCAATCGAATCAATGAAGTGTTGTGATTTTCTTTTATTTGTATTTGTCTAAACGTGTACACTTCATATATAATCTGTATGACTATTTATAACTTATTGTGACAAAATCAATGATCAATATGTCAATAAAATATATATCTATAGGCCTCATTTGTTCAGCCGAACAGAAGAATACCCCCAGACGAAATCTTTTTTTTTACAAACATGGATGTATTACCTGGCATATTTAAGCAGTATGGACTTGAAATACCGGATGATACGGGCTGGGTGCATTTCACACCACAAGGAAAGACGTTCATATAATGCCCAAATAAGGAAACTAAAGACGGTGCTATTTCCAAATATAAGGACGAAACGCGTACCGCCGAAAAACCGCCCGTGCGAACAGTTTGTCTAGTACTTCTAATAGATTAATAAAAAATTTGCATTCTGTTGGTTATGAATATAGCCACAAAAAAGTTTAGATTTTGAAAATAGGACAAGAATTGATCGAGTTATTACCAAAAATGTATCACGAATCGAGGACGTTCATGACGCTGGTGACACTGCATCAGTCTTGTTCCCATTCGAAATTTAGTCTTCTTTCGTGTACGTTTTATTCATTAACTCCATCACTTTTCATCTGTGTTAAAAAATGTAAAGTTCCACATGACTCAAATTAATAGGGGAATAAAAGGGAAACCACACTCGTCCCAAATCTGTTTTGACAGATCAGAGAGAACACGGGCCATGTCAGTTCATAAAATGTATCTTCTTGTGATGAAATACAAGAAGGATGGTACAATGTGACCGTTTTAAACTGTTCAATTATCTTGAGGAGTAGAAACTGCTCAATTGTAGAGTAGATGGAAGGGGCTACGTTTTTTTAAATAGTTCAACTGAATGGTTTTATGAAATTAGATCCGAAATGTGCTTCTGCAGTTTTTATTATGCAGGTTTCCGTGGAACGGTCAATTGTTCCAGTTTTGGTCATGTCCTTCAGTGCCGCGAGTTTTTACAAAGCTGATGGAACCACTGGTGGCATTGCTGCAGAGAGTAGGAGTCAATTAGTTTATTGATAGAAGTGTGGTTGCTTTCGAGAGTGAGCTTTGGGATCAATTGGGAGAAATCAGTAGTGAACCCTACCAGACAGATTCAATTTCTGGGGTTCGTAATACAAACAGACTTTGTATGAAGGTGATCTTGCTCGAGGGCAAAGTGGAAGAAATTCAACAAGGGTGTCAAACTTCGTTAGCAGCTCCGATAGCAATGGTCAGCAAGTTGGTGAGGCGGATTGGGAAGTTCATGGGAGCAGTGAAGGCATGCAGTACACCCAAAAATGTTGATGTCTGGAAATGCCCAGAAAAAATAGATGCAGGCTTTGCTTACCATTGATCGTGATGATCGAATCATTCAATTATAGCCCTGACTTGAGTTTGACCCAAAGGCAAAAGGACTGGCAGGGGAGTCTGCTTCCTTTCCAGGAAGTCTGTCCCCCCAGTTCCATAGTGCTGAATCAGGAAGCCCCAGCATAAGGGAGCCAGACTAGCCCCTTCATTGGAAGTTTGGCCCAAGTCAGGAAGATGGGCCCCTTTGCCAGAGAGATTGGCTCAGAAAAAAGCCCTAGGTTGAGGGAGGCTGCTCCCTTCACAAAATAATGGCTCTTTCACCAGAGGGTGCTTCTACATCTGCCGTGCCATATATCATACAATATTTTCAATAGTCACTCACTTTCCAGTGCCAATGGCATTCATTATCTATGCAGGAACAATGGCACATTGTTTTTTAAGGCTACCTTTGAAAATGAAATATTTTGGTGTAAAAAATATAATATGTATATATATATAAGTTTTATTGACGGAAGATGCCAGAAAAGACATATATGTCACAAGTACAAAAGATAAAAAGAAATAAAAGCAATCAGAAAAAAAAGAAAAAAGAAAAGAAAAGGGGAATACAACAAAGTCTATAGTTACAGATGGTTCCAGCCACCGAATTAAAGTATTTACATAGAAGTTAATATTAGTTTAGCTGTTTATCCACTCCTTATAAAATCCAATCAGAATCTTTCATTATAAAATCATAGTCATTGGAGGAGCTGTTGATTTGCAGAGCTCCCCTTGTTTTTTGGTCAGGGGAACTTAGTTCCCCCAAGTCCCCCCCCCCCACAACATCCATCACTGGCATAAACATAAAAAGGTGGCCTTCCCATCTTGCAGTTAAATAATTGAGGTTGCACACCAATCGCATTGTTCCATTCTTCTGTGGTCTAAAGATGCTCAAGAAATTTTACGAACTGACCTTGACTGGCCTGTGTTCATTCTCGCAATTATCATATCTACTTCACTAACAATGTGAAATACAATACTGATGTCAAAATAAAAAATTTAAAAATGTGATCATTTATCTGTTTATTACATTGCAGAAATCAATCATGGATGAAAAACAGAAAAAAATTGTTTCAAACAATTTCAGACTTCTATCAAACAATCTTATGGCAGAGATACTGTGTACGCAGCTGATAGAATCTGGAGTTATATCTATGGAAGATTCCAGTGTCATTAAATCGAAGCCCTCCAAATCATTCCAAGTTGAAGAACTTCTTCAGTATGTCTTCAGGTCTCCTGTCCCCAACACTTATCAGCTATTTCTCGATTGCCTTGAGGAAACTGGTTACAGTTATATCAAGGAAAAACTTGAGGAATCAGCTACTGGAAATACCAATCATTCCACCTCAAATGAAACCTATGAAACTGAACAAAACTCTTCAGCATTGTCCATCGATGACAGCTCTGGTATGTACCAAAGTCATGATGTAACATACTTATTCTGTGTTATAAGATTAAAACAACACAACACTTGATTTACAATCAATGATGTTATACATTTTACATGAAATGACATCCTTCATTGTGAAAGAAAATTCTAAAATGAAGCTGATTCTTTCTATTTTAGCATACTCCGTTGATGAAGTACCACTTCCAGTCAGTTATTTCTTTGACCGAATAGATTTAGAACAACAAGTTTGTAAACATCTTGAAGAAAATGTTTTCGTCATTCTTGCAGGTTTGTTCAAAACATAACTTTAAATTATCAGAGGCTAAACCTCTGTTTCAGTTCAGTAAACCCATAAAGAAAAAGTATATAATTTAAAGTTACAATAATATATTTTCCTGTACATAAATACAGTACTTTCATTACTTTAATTTGAAATAAAAAAGAAGTGTTGTGGTAATGTATTATCTGTGTTGCAAATGGTGTAGGTGGGTATTTGTGTTCATATTGGTACTACAATGATTTACAGGAATAAAGGGAGCTGGTAAAACTCAGATGGCCAGACATCTCATTCATAAGATGAAAAATCCAAGTTCAATCAACACACCAAAGGGTGTACAAATGGAAATAGCTGCGAAGACCAAGGATAATTTATGCAGAGATGTTGAAAACCTAATGCAAGCTCTGAATGTTCACAATCGATATGGTGTGAATGACCTAGACAAGCAAATTACTTCAGGCCTCAAAGTTGTGTTTAACCAATTGAGAAAGCTCCCAACAAGCAACAGTAGATATCATTATCTTTTTTTTGATGATGTCACAAGTGACACTTTCAGTTTCCTGACAAGTCACCAGCTTAAGGATTATCTTCATTGCTGCGATAAAATTAGAATTATAATAACTACCAACCACACGAATCTTTACTATCCCAAAAATATCATTGTCAAAGGATTTGAGCAACAAGAGGCTCTGAATTTTTACAAGAGGGACAATGAATCGGAGGAAAAAGATGATGACATAATAAAGTTAACTGATCAGATCAGTTGTCTTCCTCTTGGCATTGCTGTTGCAAAACAATTCATTCGAAGACGACGCCTGACAATAAAGGACTACTTAGAACAGCTACATTCACCTTCTTTATCAGAAAAACTTAAGTCAAAAGAAGCAGCAGTTTTGGTAGAGAAGGAGTATGACAGGGGTCTTATGTCTGCCCTATCTTTGAGCATTGATGAAATCGCATCATTTGTTAGCCCCAATATGTTTGGTCTTTATGAACTAACTGCCTTAGGATCCCATGTGCTATTTCCTCTCAGTGCGCTGAAGATATTGATGAACTGGACAGATGATGAAGTAGGAAAGAACTATGAACTTGAAGACTTGGTTGAGGCCATCAGTGATGTTGCACTGGGAACCGTCACCATAGAGGAGAACGAAAAGTACTTGGAAATCCATGAAGCTGTTCTGTTGGCAATTAGGAAGAAGTGGTCACCAGATCAGTTTCGTGCTAACATAAAGTCATTTCTCATTTTGATGTCAAAAATGTGCAGTAAGGATGCTCGTTTTTCACAGGCCTTCCATATGCAGATGACCCTTGTTCCTCATGCTGAAAGAGCAATGGAACACTTCCAGGAACTTAACACCAGGAGCATTGCCCTTCAAGTTGCTGAAATACGACTTTTAGAGTCCTTGGGCTACATGTATGCACAAATAAGCTTGCTGGAGAAGTCAAAGCACTATCTCGTACGAGCAAGAGATTTCTTTGCTCAATGCTTCTTACACAATAACACTTCTCTCTTTCAATCCTGTGACAATGACGTGGACACAAAGAAAAATGCTGAGAAAATCTTGGAATTATTAGCAGTGACAAGCACAGAAACAAATCCGCATGATTTCCAACAATTCATTTTGGACCATGCACTCCAGCCACGTGAATGTAAAATATGGAGAGATGTTTTGCAACAAAAGTTCTCCATGAAAGGAACAGAAAAGTTCTTCACTGGATTTACCCTTTCAAGAGAAGACCTTTTATTTCTACAAAAGTATGATTTGGCCCTGAGTGAGGATATGATACAGAAAGTGTTCTTGCCAGAGCTTATAATTTCAACTCTGTTAACCTTTGGCAGGTTATATTTTTTTTCAAGTTCCAAAGGGCAATTAATTGACAAAAAGGACAGAGCTGAATTTGAATCATCTCTGCAGCTTGCCTATGACCTCTGTAGTATTATCCATAAACATAAAAATTATGAAATTCCATTGCTTCACCTAAAATTAACCAAATATTATGGATTGATGTTTTTCAAGATGGATAAGGAAGACAAATCAGTAGAATGTTATGTCAAAGTCCTAAAGGAATTAAAATCCGACTATGCAAAACTCTTGGAAGATGAGCTTGGTTATTTTAAGAATGGCCTGCTCCAAGAAATTCCCCATGAGGATTACAACACTGCAGTCTGTTTGCGTCAACTCATTAAGTGTCAAGTGAAACTTTTAGAATTTGACAGTTGGGAAAATTGGCAAACAAACAAGGAAACAGGCATGAAATATGTGGAACAACTTCATGAAATTCTAAGCCGCAACCAAAATGTTTACCGTGATTCAGGATTTAACTTGTATGTAGCTGAATTTCAAGCCCTGATTGCCCTGAAAGAGAAACAGAAGGAGAACTTCAAAACAGCAGTAGAGAAGTTCAGCTCTTGCTGTGACACTGAATACAAGTCTGGTTATGTAAGGTACCCATGGCTTCTGGCATTGGAAGGATTAGCACAACTTGTTTTGCAGTTTGGCATAACTGAGAAGAACCACAAAGCATTGCTACTTGCTATCACAAACACCGAAGATTTCCTTGGCACACTTCAAGGACATAGTGCATTGTACCCATTTGAATGGAAAAAAGCACATGAGATACTGAAAGAAGTCAAAACCTTTAGGGAATCCCTTTCCTGCATGCCTTAATTGAAGCATGAAACATTATACATATGTACATGTACTTTTTTCTAGGTTAAGCATTTGTTGATAGAAATGTTACACAATTTGTATTATGTACAGTGCCAAGTGATTTCAATTTTATATATATAATGTGACACATTTTTGTGACCTTTTTGTATCTGTATCAGAATCCATGGGTATTCCCTACAATAACAGAACTGTTTGGTAACAAGGTTGATCTGCCAGATAAATTTACTATCAAAGGTAAAAGTGTCAAATGTGTAAAAAATGTCAAGCTCTTGGGTGTAGAAATTGATAACAAGCTAGTTTTTGACAAACTTGCATCAACAACATGTGAAAAAGCAAATAGACAAATATGCTAGATACAGAGGTAAAGGAAGCAATTTTTCCATCATCTATAAGAAGCATTTTCAGTTATTGTCCAGTGGTATGGATGTTTAGTGGTCAAACCAACACCAAGAAGTTAGAGCTACTCCAGTATCATGCACTGAAAAAATTTATTTACAATGAATTCGAGACCTCCTATACTGATTTGTTAAGAAAGGATAATAACACATGTCTGTATCAGTGTATCGTAAATACATACTTAATACTGAAGTTTATAAATGTGAATAGAATGGCACTTGATTATCTATGTTCAATTTTTCAAAGCAAAGTTCAACCATATAATATGAGAGACAATTGTAAAGTCATGCAAAACAAATTTTAAAGTATTACGTATGGTTTGAATTCTTTCTCATACTATGGTGCAAAGTTATGGAATGAGCTACCACTTCATGTCAAATGCAGCCAATCTCTTAATGCTTTCAAGAATAGTTTAAAAGTTTATCTTTTACAAAAGGGAGCAAGTTCATGTCATTAAGTGCATTTCATTAGTCTCTGTACATAATCATCCTTGTTAGCCATGTTAATCAGCCTTGTTTTTAAACCTGTTAAAATCATCCTTGTTTTTCTTTTTTTTTTTTTGGTCATTTTTAAGTCATGTTTTAGCTCTGGAACTAATGTTTTATTTTTGTATCTGAAATCATATGACGTTAAATAAATCTTATTCTTATTCTTATTGTTGTTATGTATGTAGATACCTTTGATATTATGAAAGACTTTCTTTCATTAACTGTCTCAGAGAAACCCATGCAGAGTGGTTTGGATGAGGGTTATCAGAATTTTCTGAAACATCCACATGTTGACCTCCCAAACCATGAAAAATAAAGTCAGAGTTCTTAAATTGTATTTAGTTTTTCTACAGGAGCATCTCAAAGTTTTCACATACATTTTTGTCGCAACAGAAAAATACCTGTCATTGAGGTTTCAATAAAATATTTTCTATTAGGGAATCTATGTATGATAGAAGCATAGATGATAGCCTATTCATTGGATAGCCTATTATCTTAGCTATTGATTCTTACCAAACATTGGTTGTTACTGCATAGATAACTATTCAGTTCCTAGACATTTATATACCAGAGAATGTTTATTTACAAGAGAAAATATAACATAAATGTCTAGAAACTGGGTATATAGAATAGTAGCATATAGATGCTAGTCTATTTATTGGATAGCCTATTATTTTAGCCACTAAGTCCTATCAAACATTGGTTGTTACTGCATATATAACTGTCCAGTTTGAGACATTATTATGACAGAGAATACTTTCTATTACGGAAAATATGACATAAATGTCTAGGAACTGGGTACATAGATGACAATAGCCAATACATGACAGTTTATTCCATGAATCGCCCATGACTTTAATTTTTGAGTGGTATCTATGGAACAAATTATAAATTAAGGAAGTGTCTAGGAACTAAGTATGAACTATAGCTAGGACTATATCTAAGAACTAAGTACATGAACGAAGTATAAACTATCTAGGAACTAAGTACTATGTATAACATATCTAGGGAACTAACTAGGAACTCACTGGAGAACTAAGAACTAAGAACTAGCTAAGAACTAATTAAGAACTAACTAAGAACTAGGTTCAAAACCTGTAGGAACTAACTAGGAACTGGAACCTTGGAACAGAGTTCAGAGATCTCTAATAGATGTCTCTAATTTTCCATAGTTTTCTCTGAGACAGTTCATGGATGATTGGCCACAGACGTTTGGCAAGCGTTCGACGGACGTTCGGCGAGCGTTTCAGGGACGTCAGCCGAGCGATCTAAGACCATTTTTTACGAAAGTGGTTATTCGTAGGTTTTGTACGTAACAATGTGAATGCCCCATTAAATGCATGATAACTACTTTTCCATTCTAATTTATTGTTGAGGATGTTGTTTACTTTAATATTTCATTCTTTTTTGGTGAAAAAGTACTATTGCATCTAGGAATATTCATTAGAAATTTTGAGTACTATAACTAGTCTCGGAAACCAAAAAAATAACCTAAATGTTGCTAATAACAATCCTTTTTTGGTAAATGAAAACAAACAGACATGTAAAGAAAATATATATCTGGAATACATCCAAGACTTCGGATTCCTTAAAAACTCTTGTGTATCATGCCGGTATTGGAGATAATATATAATTCTTAAGGATTTTCATTGAATTTTTGCAATGGAATTTAAGTACGTTTTATAAATACAGCCCTAGACCTTAATGCAATAAGATGTGGATTGATGAAACTATAACACAATGACATTAATGTTCTTGAACTTGATCATATTGAGATTGATACTCATTTTCTCTCATCATGTTGAGATTACAATGAGATCTTTTCATGAGTCATACATTCGAGACTCTTGTGATATTATTATAACCATACGAATGCTAGCTTGTCATTATATATTTGGATGAGTTCCTGCATATTTATGATTTTAGTGTTTCCAAATGGTGAAATATACTATGAGGCCAGGAAAATAAAAATGTATCGTTTGGTTGTAAGTTAAAAAACTTGTAAGGCGTTGGTCAATCTGTTTTTAACGAGTTTTGATTTTGAATTTGTGTATAGAGAGTAAGATGGGAGTCGGGTCATAATTCCGTGGATTTCAACATGAAGATTGTTTACTATATAGGCATAACACAGCAAATAACAGTTATGACTTCTAACTCTTCTAAGTAAATGACACAGTGATAATATCAAAATTCTTAGGGCTTTGCTGCTGACAACTTTGCAATGGAGATTTGTCAAATAAATAACACTGGTTACATTGATAATAATATATTGTCATATTCTTTTAGCCAAACATGTCGTTAATTGGAATTGAATATATTGTTAACAACCAAAATTTCAAATTGGTGAAACTATACCTAATTATTACCCAATGTAGGTCAGAGCAATATACTGATCATGTCCCGAAAAAGCATGGCCACAAGCACATGATGATGAGTTTAGGTCTATAATTACCATTTCTGGTTCTATTGACACCATAGCCCATGGTGGATGCCCTTTACAGTGGACATAATTCCCCGGACACTCAAACTCCCCTCCCACACTGTCAGTATAGGGTCAGAAATCACCAGCACTGACGACACATACACATTAGCACACATGTTTATATCACATTCATTTATTGATTACTTCCAATTTGAAATAAGAACAAAATCTAATAAATGTATTCTGGCATTATCAAAATAGAGAATCACTTGTTAAGTTTGGAGACAATTTGGGTTCTTGTGTATGGCCAGTCTGACGACGATGGATCTTGACCCCCAAGGTTAGTTTTAGATCCTGGTGGTTGCAGCAGCAATTTCTCTCCCCTTACATTTAGTAACTTAAGCTCCAAAGGACCAAGCTGCAAGTAGTCCTGAAAAGAAGACAATAAACATATATGTCATTGATTCACAGACTCCAAATTCTAAATTTTATAGTTGTGAATATAATCATCCTAACGATGAAAAAATTACCTCAAAGTCTTCATCATCCATGTAGAAAAAGTTATCGAAGACGTCTTCATCACCTTCATCTTCATTGATACCATCATCTACTATGAAAAATACTATTAAACAAGTTATATCAAACAAAAACAAAAAAATCACGTCATGCTTTGAACATATTCTACTAATAGACATTTCGAATGTTAGCCTGCTTTACGTAAAACTAAATTATAAAATCGATATTATTTCCTTATAATGATTAGAAAATCTTACAAAGACTCTCATCATCACTGTCCTGTTCTCCTTGAACTAATTCATCTGTTGGCAACCGGGTAGCCCCAGCCAATTATGTCAATGTAAAAGGCAATAGCTTGAACGTTTCTCTGCAGTTTTATGCAATCTATGATAACATTCAGTTAAATTAATTCCAAAATTAGGCCACAATTAATTCTTAAAACCACATAATTACCTTTGGACTTTGCATCATTGCCAAGAGACAGGTTTCCAAGATCAACTTCCAGAATTCCATCAGTTTCAAGATTCTCTCCATCTTTAAACTGAGTCAGGAAAAAGTTTCTGAAATCATGAAAGGGATGTAAATGTGCTACCAGTTTTTGTTTTTTTTAATAGTTTATAAGAAAGTAATTCTGTGCCAATGGTCACTGCAATTTGACGAAAAGCATTCCACTTGCGACACAGTGTAAACATGTCACTGAGAATAAATTCATTCCCACCTGGATACTTTCAGATCTTCCACTGATGAATCAAATAGTTCACCCATAATATTCAAGTTATCTGCCTCAAGTTCATCGACTTGTTTCAGCAAAGTATCTGCCTCTTCCTTATGGAGAGCAACCTAAAACGAGGTAAAGAAAACTCAGCACTGATGCACCTATTGTTTGCCATGTTTGGCTATGCTTACATTACATAGTTCAAAGGAGAAAAAAGCATGAAATATAGCGATCCAAGAAACTCGCCTCCCTTTCCAACCAATCGTTGTCCACAACTTCTTGTCTGCTGTCTTTATCCATCTTAGCCATGGCATTCTATAACGTAAAAAAATTGACCACTTTTTATAATTGCAGCAATGATCAATTAAAGATTACTGGAGTTCATGAAAATTTACCTCTGATGCAAGATGCTTCTGTTTGTCAAGAGATTCCTGAGTGCGTTTTTCAATGTCAGATTTTGTTTTGTCCGTTGTTCTCTCAATGTGACCTGTACAAATAAAAAAAAAAACATTTACTCTAAAACCTAGACTTTAAAACACTTAGTTTTGTTTATTATTATGAGAAAATGCACAAGTTACACATAGTATCAGCAACTCACCTGCCATTTCCTTGAAACTGTTCTCCATATCAACCAGTTCTTGCTTCAATAGCTTGATCTGGGCATCATCTTTCAGGGTTCCTACTGCTTTGTATTCCAGCCATTTTTCTAGTTCTTGCTGCTCCTTTAAACAGGTCACTTCAGTTCTTGCTATTTGTTCCTTTAGAGCTAAATACAATGAGAGCAAATTCCTCAGTAATGGATGACACTTTAACAGTAGTTCTTGCTGATGTAAATATGTTCACAAGCAATTGGCAAGTACCTGCAATTTCATTCTCCTGTTGCCGAATCAAGTCCCATTTAGCCATCATAGCTCTGACTACCGATTCTTTATCAATGACTGATTCAGCGGCAAGATGCTTCTCAAACTCCTTGGCTTGTTTTAACAGTTCTTGTAGGAAAATGTCCTGTTCACTCTTAAGTCTTTCATTCTAGAGGATTAATCATAATTTTACACCAAGTAATAACACTGGCCTGACACCTTGTGTGACAAGAATCCAGAACTTGAAATATATTGGTTATTACAAAATGTCATACCCGTTCCTTGTGCCTGTTATTCTGTTCAGTCACAGCCCTCAGCTCAAATTGCACTTCCTCAATTTTTTGCCGTTTTATACGTATTCTGTTATTAAAAAAATAATAATTGATGAGGATACATGACAGAACTTTATAGTTATTTTGACAAGCCAACTATTATAGCTAATTATTTTGATAAGCCACTCACAGATACAAAGAGAGTGCTTCTTTCCAGGATAATTCTGGCTCCTCATTCTTCTTTTTCTTTCCTCCTTTCTTTCCTTTCTTCCCCATTTTAGTTGCCTTCTGCAATCACAAATGGTTGTTGGTTTACCTCAGTTTCAGTAGCACCACAGGAAGAACGGTTGACTTCACAGAAGTTAGAATCTAACTTGATGATGATGGTAAACCTGTCACCTTCTGTAAACAGCAACAGACCAGATTATATAGGTCACCTGACCAGACAGACTAAACGTGGTTAAAATGCTGGCATACTATAGACCAGAAACATTACACTTTTTACAAAAACATTTGTCGAAGGTATTGTAGTTATTTCGGTCACAAGTTGTCCATAAGCCGGGTGGGCAGCGGGCATACCGAGCATAACTCCAACACTATTGTATGAACATTGATATGATTTGGTATTCATTTAATGTTTATGACCTAGTTGTGCCTTTTGATAGTCTCATTGACACGTCTCAGCTATGTTTACGCAATTGGAAATTTTTATAAAAATTATTCTTTTTTCATTTCCGGAGCAGAACTCTAAAACTACTGCACCGATATGCTTGAAACTTTGTCATCATATATTATGTCTCAAATAGTGTGATTGTGCCCATTGTGGATTTTATGGCCATCAATAATATGGAATTATATCAAATTTGAAAAATTCATATTTTCCAAAACATCCATATCTCAACTACTATTAAAATGTCTAAATTATATTATATGCCTACATGCAAGAAATTTGGCTATAAAATGTCTAAATTATAGTATTTTCCTGATTCTGACATCTGGTTCATACTATTTCGTAGAAATATGATAAAAATTGCTCAAAATTGTGTTATTTGCTATATTCCCTAAACCCTGATACTTTGAGTTTACAATGATATATAGAATTTTGGAGAATTAAAAAGGCTTTATGTATTTTTATGTTATGACTTACTTGTCATATTCTTTTGTATATAAGACATATAATGAGATAGAAAATCCTCTAGATCTCAACCACCGGGACCCTCACCTCCCGAGGGTCACTGGAAACTCATTGTGAACAACTCACCAAAGATCGCAAACAACTAACCCAGCCTATGCTCCCTGATTCAAAGTTGTTCAATTCCATATCAAGAATACAGTAACCCCGAAATATGGATATGGTGAACATAGGACTAGTTGTTTGGTCAGCAATACGTTGCGTGTGCGTAACGTAAATGCTGGTGCTTGCAAAATATTTAAGCAGTCTACTTGTAGACAGACCTACATACATGAAATAGAGCTTTTTTTAATGTCGAAACCATAGTAATTTCACATTCAAATCTTAGAAATAAATTATACATTTATTTCATACCTATTCATAATAATGGAAAATATATAGAATTGCTCAAATTGTATTGTATGCTGCATTCCCGAAGCCCTGGTTCTGTGTGTTTTATGCCATCTTGGGAAATTGTATATATATACATACTTGTTGTATTAGAAGATATTTATGAAAAATATACCCAAATAATTAGTGTAATAATTTGCCTTTTGTCATCGACTATTCTGCAAATATTAGAATGTTAAATTCCATGCACACCACTTGACAATAGAAATATTCTCAGAGTTATTTCATATTTGAATAAACCATTTTATCATCATGGACCAGCAATCTAAGAGACAAGCAATGCATTATACACTATGTAGTAGCATTGGTCAGCCATGCATGACTGTAAGCAGAATAATTTAGTTAGACTGATTTAAAATGCGAGTTATTTCGGCCTACATCATTGCCGTCATTTAGAATTATCAGACTTAACGATATATATGACACACACAAAAAAGATAATACTTTTTTCTTGTTTTATTTTATTTCGTAACTGGGTTATTTCATCCCAGGACCCAACTCGCCTAAATTTCAGAACTTTCCCCATTTAATGTCATGGATTTTCCTGAAAAAATTCATGGTCAAATTTTCAAAACTTTATTTCCCAAAAACAATTTGGAGCACATTTTTAGGATTTCACACGGTTCTATTTCTCAAGTAGAAGTATTAGCATGATTTTTTTTCTCAATAAAATCCGTGCCATGAACTGGGAGGCCTTAGCTTTCAATATCTGGTTCATAATGTTGGCAGATATATGATGTATTGCTACTCGCTAGCCACTTCTAGTCCTACTAATTAACAAGTCTGACTTTGTGAAATTGGATACTTACATAAGACTTTCGCTGAAATATGCCCGTGTGTTGTTTAGGCGACTGTCTTCAGCATGACCTGCATCGAGGGTGGTTTCTACGGACGCTGAAAATTATAAACAAGGATCATGTACGAAATTATTATTTTCTAAGAAAATTTAGATTCCCCAGTATCATGCATGCAACGCAAAAACTGATGGAACTATGTCTAATTTAAAATATATCTGGAGTTTTCAAAACTGCTGATGTGAATTGTATTTTATAAAGCCCATTATTAATTAAACGTTTCTTCCATAACCCGTTGCCAATGTCCACAACTTCCTGAATAGACACGAGAGGACGCCGCCTGTCTGTGCCTGGCAGCGCAGGTATTTTCTGGCAGGCAGGTGCGCTCCAAGGAATTCAAATTCACATAGGCTGCGGCTAGACCCTAGGGAAATTTGACAAATAAGCATTGCGTAGAGTTTTACCAGAGAGCTCTGTAAGTATAGGCCTAGTCCTCATTGACCTTTTGTTGTACTGTGCACAGTTCAATGACACTAGCTCAATGCCAGTGACAGACAATGGTCCTGCGACAGGTATTTATTTGTTTTTGTCATAACAATATATAGCATCTTAATTGGACAGTCCATGTGGAAAGGATCAAAATCAGGGAAGAGATTAGGAAGGGGCGAGGAGACTGACAATGTCCGCAGACTATTAGGCCAAATATATAATTAATGGTTTTATACAGTTGTAGTTTCAACATGCATTTTAAAAATACTAGTTAAAAGATTGTAACAAATTGATTTAAATACCCAGGCAAGGTACCTTTGATTGATTTTTTTAACCACGAGGGCACATACATAACTTAAGCCAATGACACGTTACCAAACTAAAGCAGCGGAGATGGAAGTTTTGTTGCCATTAGTTTAAAATATCTAATTTCAGGGGGAAAAATAAAATAAAATGACCACACCCCCCCCCCCCCCCTTATACCGACCTCAAAACAAGCGTGTCAAGAACTTGCTTTCATCAGATGTCAATGCCTTGCTCTCGCTCTTAATCTATCAAGAATTGGCAGCCGCTGTTTCAAGTCTGATTACTTCTCAGCAGACTATCCATGCGCAAACGACAGGTTTCAGGGACTCCACCATTAGAGAGCAAACACCTCATCATCCCAAAGCAATTAAGCAGCCACTGCCATCTCTACCACTGTTGTAGTAGGCAGGGTGTGTGCAAGACCTTAATTAAGAGAATTCACTTTGAAGTGCTCACCTGGCAGGTGAGTAAAAGCTGGGCATCTCTCCAGTTATTGTCTTGTTGGCAGCAATCAGAAGTCGCCATCAAGTTCGATAATTGCCAACCCCGTGACCCGCTCTGTTTTCTGCCATTTTTACCATTCACCTGTCTTGAGCTGTTTTTTGTCTTTGAAAGCACAGGCTCAATCACTCAATCGGAATAACAAATGCAAAGGGGTCTGGTGCCATGTGTCAATAAACTGCCTGTCAAATGACTAGATTTGCTAATTGAGATGAGAAAAGCAGAGGGAGTGTTTTTGGTTGGCCGGACAAAAGGCCTCCTTCCAAGAAAGCCCTTATGGCCTCATTGTTGAACTTGTATCCATGCGTTATGATAAAAGCTAGAGGGACGAGCATGCCAAATCGATCAAAGCGCCCCCTTCTGTCCCCATAGAAAGCAAAACGCAAAAGACACTTATATGCATATCGTCCCCTGCAATCAATAAGTGTTTTCCATTGTCCGACTTCTGCCAAACAAGCAAGAAAAACTTCTTTACTTACTGAGCTGGGTTTAGAGATTGGCGCTCCCACGGAAAGTGGGAGGGGCCAGGTGAGTGGTGGGTGTGGCCTGGGCTGTCAAAGACGCTGTCTATTATTCAGAAACTTTGCTGCGTTCAAATGTTGATGTTAGGTGTCAGCATCCTTTTCTGCTTCTTAGCCCAATTGCTCAACTTCACAACAATTAAAAGAGTGAATTATGTCTCCTGTATAGGTACACTTATTACTAACGTATGTATACATTTGTACAACAGTGTTTTGTGTCACACTCTTGTGAGTAATATCTTGCTACACCTGTACGGTAGGACATATATAGAAGCAAACTGTGGTACTTACACTGCAGTTGTTCAACTTGTCTTATGAATGCGTTCTAAAGTTACAAACTTGGCTGACAATGGCCGATGAGTGTGTGTCTTTCTTTTGGCGAATGTGAAAGAAAAAAAAGGTGGAGCTGGTGCTTGGTGTCACTCAATGAAGTTGGGCAACTTGTGGCGTGCAAGGAGTCTGAGACAATTGGTCTGCTTGCTTCTGCTCTGGTCAATACACAAATGTCGGCTAAATGGATCTCTGGCTGCAGCCCTTTCACGGCTTGCATGATGTGTTCTTGTGTGGTGAGCTGAAAGACAGACAGCAGCGCTCGCCATTCTCTGCTTGTTGGGAAGCGAACTCCTGTCAGGAAAAACAGGTGTACTTCAGGGCTGTCCTGTCACACCGCTGATCATGCTATCTCCAACTAGTGCCATTTGCAATCACGCTTCAGGTGCGCTTCCTAACTGCCACCTTTCATATATTGGGGAAAATGGATGGCCTGTTGTGATGCATGTTTACCTGTAAGACCAAGTTGCAGTGCTCAAAGTAAATGAAATTTGATCTTAACTGTAGTAAAGCATAACACTTCTATTCCCTTTTGGTTTTAGAACAGGGATACCAGATTATATAATTATGAACCAATCTTTCCCCCTTAAAATTGCAATTAATATCGTTTAGATGTTTTCCAAAGACTCACCCAAAAGTTAATGCTAAATTATACAGGGTTTAATTAATACATCTAATGAATGAATTTTACCGACATGTAGAGGTCACAAGAGACAGGGCCGAATTAACCATAAGACTGACTAGGCTGAAGCCCAGGGCCCAAAACATCAAGTGGGTCCCATCTTGCAAAAATTAAATAAATAAACAATAATTAAACTAAAAAAGCTATAAAAATAGCATGAGTTGAGCTAGCTATGGTAATATAGTCTATTAGTATGCTAAGCTAAATGTGTGAGGAAGCTAGAGCACATTTAAAGTTTAGTTTTAAATCATCCTGACCATTCGCCTTAGCTTGGAAGGGATACAATTTAAAACTCTTCGTTTATTAGTTCTGGTATATCGTTTGTTGGGATAGAAAGACATGTTTTCATTGTGCACTAGACTCCTAACTCATGTGAAACAACATTGGATAAAATGTTCGCTTCCCAATTCACTGCAGCATAATGTTTGTTAATTATGCTAGTCAACTGACGCATTCCTTTCTTTGCCTGTTTTTCATTGAAAGCTTTTTAAACATTTTCATTGAATTACAAATTTTTAATGGCCAAAATGTTGGACATGTGAACGGTTATATATGTTGCTTTCTTAATAGTCGCCATATTTGTGCCCTGAGCACAATCTAAATTTATTGAACATAATTGGTGGTTGTGAAAAGTGGTCAGTCAAACCTTGCAGCCTAACAGCCACCTGTACATAACGGTAACTTGCTGACAGTAGATGGCCTCTACATTTCAACTCCCCCAGAATTTTCATTGTTTAACCTTCTATAAAATGGCCACCTGTTGCAAATGGCCAGATTTATGTGGTCTCTTGGGTGACTGCTTAAGACAGGTCTGACTGTAATTTGAATATACAGTGAATATATGCAGGGGCCCTAAGTTGAGTTCAGCTACAATTTTCGAAATAAATTTCAAATAAAGAGAAAAGTGCTTACCTGGTGAAACCTTGCAAAAATTAGTTTCTACAAGGAGAAAATGGAACATTCTTGGTATTTGCCGTGCTGCAGAATTATTGGATAGCTTTTTAGAGATTCCCATAAAGTCACTTCCCAAAAAGAATCAGGTCAGAATCAATTAATTGAGTTAAATGCCATTTTTCGTGGTTGGTTGCACCTGTGTTTTCAGTTTAGAATTAAATTAACTAAACTGATTTTTGCTTTAAAATCAACAAAGCATTAATATTTACAAACACTCAAGTTCGGTCAATTACAAGAGTGCCCAAACGTTTGCACAGCCCATTTTTTACCATTCAATTTCTGTCATAGAAGCAAATACAGCTTTCTCAAGAATTATTGCCTGAAGACTAACCTAACTTTCACTAAATAATGACTCGAATGTTGCTGTGATTTATCGTTAAAGCGACATAATCATTAATCCTGGGATGTTAGAGGAGTGCCCAAACTTTTGCATAAAACTGTATACAGGGGGAGGGGGGGGGGATTCAGTTCACACATGATCGAGTAGCTGTTAGCAGCACGAGGAGTCCCATGCAGGTGGTTCATTGGATGCAATTGGCCCAGTACTGTATATGACGTTGAAAAAAAACATTTTGGGAAAAAGTTTGAAAAATTTCCAATCCAATTTTTTAATATAGGTCTATCAGGTGTTACCTTGGATGATCTAGCCAATGCAAGATGTTACTATTTCACAGTGAGTGATACCCAATAGGATGGAACCATCAGTAGCCACCAATGAATTCAACAGCCTATTGGGTAACACCCGCACTTCAGGTAGTCAGGGGTCTGCCAAACCCCACAGATACATTGTACATTGCATACAGTGAATCAGATAATCATTACTTTAAGTCCCAGGTTCAGAGAGACTGTCACTACAAACTGTACAAACTGATGGAGACAAAAGGATGGGAGTCACCTGCATCAGCAGCAGCGCAGCATCAGCAGCAGGTTGCCTGCCTCTCACCTGTGGCTTGTCATGAGTGTCATTTATTTCCATGCAAGGCCCTCCCTCTCAATGATGTGGTCGGGCGACCGCAATTCTGCACTCGCTGCATCTCATAATCATTGGAGCTCTGCCAGGAAATCATTTAATTGATCGTTACCAAGTTGTCCCATGTAAACCCAAGCGCCACAGACATCCTGAATGAATTTCTTTGCTCAAATCTTGAAATAACGGCCCGTTTGATGTTTTCTTATGAGAAAGTTATATCAGATATTGAGGAAGTTTCAACATCCCCTCTTAAACTGCCGAATCAAATTCCAAATAAAGAAAAAATAAGTTTTTCTTGGAGGAAATTGACTAAAATTATTAACGATTGGCGAATTCAAAGGGAAACTACATTTGGGAGGTTGTTTCTTGCCCTGGCAGACAGAGGGATGGGGATCTTTGAAGTGAGAGTTAATTCCTTTACCTGCCGCTGCCATGATTTCCAGCTTTTTTCTCTATCTTTTAGACTTCCCCCAACAACCTTTGGCGCCACCTATGGCCCTTTCCTTCAGAGAGAGAGAGGAAATGGAAGCGCCCGGGGAATCCTTTGAGGAACGAGCCATAGATCGTTTGATGTGCTGCGTTGCCTGATCAAAGATGCTCCTAGCAGTCTGTTACGTCTCAACTCCCAGTCACACAATCTATGACCTCCCAGCCATTGGCCGCCATGCCCGCCAATCCCATCAACCAAGTCCAGGCATATGCTCTCTACCCATACACTCTGAATGTTTGCTAGATCAACGCGAATATGAAATTGCATATTTATAAGCTTATAAATAATAGATAATATACTTGAGGGAATTAAGTACAGAAGAACTCGGTTGCATGCAAGAAAATCAAGTCCCTGAAGCATTTCAAAAATTGTTTGTCATATGAAAAAGCCCGTAATTATAAAACAGTCTTGAAACTAAGTTATAATGCATGTTTGTTTGTTTTGTTTTATTTATTGGCAAATGTGAGGGACTCGCAAGCAATATATAGGACCCATATACAGTTAGTTTCATAACATATGGTCGACTTTAGACAGCTGTAGCCACATATAGCTATAACTGACTAAAGCCAGCTGCTTCTGTCTACTCCTAACAGTCAGCTTACACCTACCACCACTGAAAAATATAAACATTGGAAATGTAAGAAATTTATCTAATATAATATATTATCATTAATATGTACTTTTAGATCCGGCTTTGAGGAGCCAGCTGCAGCCAGACAGTTCCGTTTAGTGGCAGGTAGCATCGTATATATAGCAGAAGCACAGATAGCATTCCAAATCGGGCCAGCGTCGTTGCTATGTCGACCGCCGTTGGTACAACATCGTTTGGACGTCGCCGACGACAAACCAACGTTGATACGACTTGGAATGCTATCTGGGAGTTGTCAGGCCTTTTTTAATGAAACCATAGAGTCTCTGGTGACTCTATGATGAAACTAACTGTATTTGCCCTGACTTCCCCTAATGCATTGAAGAGTCAGATGCTCAAACATGCAAGCATGGACATGTTTATTGAAAAGTAAGCCTGCATGAGCCCTTCACATTACATCTGAAATATATCAGTGTAAACTTTGGAAATAGTTTGGAACGACTGAACGCGAGGGAGGCTGCAGTTTGGGATGACAGGATGTGACGTCACGAGGTCCTAATGTCCGTCCGTCACGAGTGATCTATTTGTTCAGGCGGGGCTGCTGCATGGAAGAGCCTATGCTTAGAGGCATCATGAGCCGACTGAAGGCCGACTGAAGGCCGACTGACGACCGACAAGGCCGACACAGCAACTTGCAGGAATGACACAAGGAGCTGCACTTAGCGCCTAAGTGCGTATTGACGCGCTGTCCTTTTCATGCCTGGGGCTGAGAGCTTTGTGGCCCCCCGTCAAACTGATGTGGCCAGCCTGGCGTTGTTTTCACGTCATCTAAGCAGCGTGTGCATCCCATTGATTGGTGTCCCGGCCCCCTTCCGCTCCAGTGCACCCCTAATGGAGTTGAGTCTTCCTGCCCTCCCTTCCCCTTCACGACTGACAGACGTCAACGTTCAGATCACAGGTCCCGGCGTCCTGTCCGCAAGTGGCGCCCTCTCGCTTAATATGCCCTGCCAGGCGAATCAGAAGTGATCAGCTAAGGAATGATCCCGGGGGTCTTAAATGTCAATCTAGGGTATTATCTTGGGGTATCTTCCACCACCAAGGGCGTTAATGAATTTAATGAACACGTCTCAGTTTGTCATTATAGAATAAAAATTTAATTAGTTGTGATCTATCAATTAATGCCACCAAGAGAGGTAGTTCAGCAACAAAATCAGAAAAGCTACTTAAGTAATGATTATGTATCAGCAACTTATTACAGTGAGGTTTAATCAAGTTATTTTAAGCACCGATTTGCTAATTAATTCAACAGTTAAGGTATTGGTAGTTGTTCATGCAAGATATTAATACAGTGTCAGCCACCATATTTTTATGTGGATATCTCAAGGTAAAATGTTTCATTTTTGCAGACGTAAAAGAATATCCCTGCTGTGCATTCATGGCTGTGCATAATAAGAATGGAAGTGAATTGTGGGATGCATGCAGCATTTGCAACATGCCTGTCTGTGACTCTCTGAACAATGTATACTTTTTCTAAACAAACAAAGGGGCAAACATGGTAGAAGGAAACTGTGGGGGCATATGGGAACTGAGTAAAGACTTCTTGTGTTTTGTTTGACTGTGTGTTGTGTCTGTCCTTCTGCATATTCATCACACACAACTCCAGAGATCTTTGCTTATGTGCATTCTGACAAAAATCAGCAAGAAACCATTAATATCAGAAGCTGTCGAGTGCATATTACCGCGAATTATGCATTGTCAACATTGTCAAACACATGGCAAGATCCATTATGAATTATTAACACGTTGTTTGGTTGTGGGAACTCAAGAAGTGAGCAGAGATGAGAGGTTGTTGGCAGCCACTTGCCAGCACTTTACATGACATAATACACTCCTTCATATTGGCAATCTGCATTAATCTAACCGCCATGAAAACCTCTCAGATTTGTTTGCTTGTACTTAAAGATTCATTCCAGAGTAAATCTTCATGTGGCTGGCTTCTTCAAGCTGTCTATAGCTTCATATCTTTTTGTGGTTGGGATCCACTTTTGTAAAGTATAATGATAAATGGAAAAATATTATCAGAGCTCTATATAGTGTACATGAGTATGGTATGAAAGGTACTTGTAAGGGGAAAATAAAAAAGTGTGGCAAACAAAAAATGTGAAAACTTACTAGAGATGGTGAAAGGTGATTCAATACAAATCAAGGGAAAAAATACACTCAATTTTTATATACTGGTTATTACTTAGATGTATACGGTTGGTATCTATACTTTTGTACTTCTTACAGCACATTTCATAGACTTGAAAACTAAACTTCAGAGGACGTCGTTTGAATCTAGGACTCTCGTTGACTGAGAGACTGCTTATGCAAATAGGAATCCTGGATTCACAATATGTACTATGGAGTCCAGTTTCCAAATCTATGAAATCTGCGGTAAGAAGTGATACAAATGGACTTATAAAGTTAGCAACAACGATCAAATGCCAGAGCTGCGTACAACAAACGATTTAGCCAATCTGAGTATCAGCTAAGAGGCTGATAGAGAGACCAAGCACCACTTAAGGACTATGTAGGAGGACTCTTTCTCGGGGGCTGCCCCCAAGATGCTTTTGGGGGGCCCCGGGGGGACGGTATTGATTGGATAATTGGCCGGCGGTGGGGTATGGTTAATTTGTCGTCTGTGTGTGTCTGCTGGTGATCGGCCACCCCTTTGATCCTCGCCTGCTAAGAGCCCCTGACTAGCTATTTAACTTGTAGATCACCCTCCCCCCGAGCAGGGCCAGGTTGGACTCTCCCATGCCAGCCCATACCCCCCCCCCCCCCCCACCATCGCCTTACGTCATACAGGAAATTTGGCTGTCATATCTGCGTCTATCATATAAATCGGACATATGTACATTTATAACACAAACAGCCTTTATAATTCATTGGCAAGTCCACTGTACACATTCGAAAACTTAACGTTACTTATGCGGTGCTTCAAGCTTCTTTTTTTCACATTTTCATTTTTGCTCACTCCAACAATAATTATAGTCACTTTGTTTTGCTCTAAGCTATACTAGAACTATTCCTCTAATAGTGTCAGGTGCCTTTTAAAATAATTGTCAACCGTTTCTTGTTTTTAGAGAAAATTATACTTGCAGGAAAAAAGTAATCCTGGTAAAGAGAACTGGGTCATGGAATGAATGTTTTCCTAATTAACAGATTCAACTAACATAATTATGTCAAAAGAACAGAGCTTTAATAAGTTGAAAATTAGGCTTACAAAGTCAGTAAAACATCACATGCAGTGTGGATACAGTTTTTATGGTTAAATTTATTTATGTAATATTACTTCGGCATGCTTACAGCTGCATTGGAATGTAAAGTCCCCTTACACTGTAAGGAGTTTCCGTAGTTGTCTTGCAATTAACCGTAGTTCTTACAATAAAATACTGTTAATTTGGTATGCAGCCTGCTACCGTAAATCTTTTACAGCAAGATGCCTTGGGCATTATGCTGTAAAGTATATAGCTAAGGCAAAAAATGGCACTACCGTAATTTAGATTGCTGTGAAATCCACCAAATCCACCATACAGCATGTCACCCCATATTTTATGGGACTATACCGTAAAACTACTCTACACCATGATACCGCAGCATTTATGGTAAGTTAAAGTAACTTTCAACTACAGTATTATTCCGTAAAATTTACGGTAGATGGCCCAACATTGGCCAATTTTAGTGCTCATCGGTAGGGCCTACATGAAAGTACAACCGTAATTTACAGTAGGGGCCGTTTGTATGATTTTACGGCAGTGATTATCACAATTTAACAGATGCATGTGCTGTAGATTTTACAGCAACCATCTGTTTCTTCTATGTTACGGTAGACCAACTTGTAACCGTAAATTTTGCAGCAAAATACTGTGCAAAAAGTCGCCAGTAAGATGCCGTAAAAACTACAGGAAATTTTTACAGTATAAAGAAAACGTAAATGACGTACAGGGTCTGGATGTAAGATAGCCTTAGCTGACCTGGCTACCCTTTAAAGTACATTTGAATTAAACAATTAAAAAAAAAGATTTATATAAACAATCTGTAAAACAACAACAAATCACTGTCTTATATAGACATGTAACTGTTTATTCATTTGTAATGTATATATGCCTGTTTATTTTTGTAAAGCCTGTGAAAGAGTCAAAGCTGGCGTTATCAACTTAAAATTATGTAATATGTTAAAAGCAACCATAATCTTAACAATGTCGCATTATAGTTTAACACTTAACCATAACATGGCTTGTGATCACATTAAAAGGAAGCACTCTTGGTTCCACCAATTATCGAAGGTTTAGGCACTGTACCACCAACTGGGAGTTTCCCTAATCAAAGTCATCACAGAGGGAGACTTAGATCAGGGAGTTTTCCTGAACCTTTTCTTACGATAAATGACAGTGATATTAAGTTTTTTACAATTTTGATAATAATAGCAAATCAATGCTTTGTAAATGTTGTACTAAAAATATGGGTGAGCTTTGTTCTACATTGGTCATTAGATGTATCAATTTCAATCACAATCAACTTATTGAGTGTAGGCCGATATGTTTATTTCTAAAATATCATCAACCAGTTTATTTTATTTTGTCAATGAAAAATTGCACTCATAGTGATTTTTCTTAACACCAAAAACAATGTCACTTTAAAGAAATATCGGACAAATAAACACTTCAAATTGTTGGTTTTTGGAAGGAAGGAAGGAAGGAAGGAAGGAAGGAAGGAAGGAAGGAAGGAAGGAAGGAAGGAAGGAAGGAAGGAAGGAAGGAAGGAAGGAAGGAAGGAAGGAAGGAAGGAAGGAAGGAAGGCCATACATTCGATCTTTAATTAAGCAATTGTATGCAAATTCAATTCCAATTTTTTTTACCTGGAGAAAAAGATGCAGATAAGCAAGGAAGCAAGCAACCATGGACGATCAATGACAAAGACCTTATGGTTTTAATGTGAACTGTTTCCCATCTATCATTTGCAGCATTATTGATGCAAATTGATGCCATGTATGGTTGGCTAATTGTTCAGTTTCCTCTCGTGCGTCATGATGACAATGTGACGCTCTGTATTACGTAAGGCGAATTGTCTTTAGCTCGCTGCTCTATTGTATTTGGGACGTCAATAAAACAACATTTGAAAGTGATCGTGTGCCAAAAGAGCAGCCGTTCAGCCACGTTTGGTGACACTGTAAAAAACACATATTGAACTGAAAGAATTGACCTTATTACAGGCCTACCATGCAGACCTTGCTGCCTTGAAGTGGCGGGAATTGAAATGTGTTGTTACAGCTTGATAGTTTCGCCCAATTTCAATGAAGTTGGATGATAAAAAAGGAACAGAGCGAGAAATTTCCTTAAATACTTTGGTAGAGCTCTGCGATGGTATTGTGCAGGGGCTGAAGGTGGGTGCCTCTGGTGGGGGTTATTGCAATTGGTTGAAGGGGGGGGGGGGGGCTCTTGCAAGGCAGCTATCGACGGGGGGAGGGGAGAGTTGTATGGGTGAGAAAGAGCAAATGTTGTGACATTGTTGCGGCGAAATCAACAAGCCCGTGCCTGATGCGGCGTGAAGATGAAGTGGAAAACGCTTCATGGCGCTGTGATCGCTCGATGGCCGTGAAGCAGCAACAAAGACCCTGGCCTCACGACTCACTGCCTCCCCATAGGCGCGTTTTGTCAACAACAACAATTTGACTCTATATGACGCCAGTTCTTTGCATGTCCCTATGTCTCCGCCAGTTCATTTTGCTCAAACAGGCGTGGGTCTAAATGTCAGCCGGGTTAAACGCCTTGATCTGCACGTGAAGTGCGTATCGATGAGCCTCTCATTGATCCCATTCTTTCCCCTCACCTCTCAAAAGTTGAGTTCATTTGCCATGAAGGCGACATATATCCATTTACAGGTAGCTAAATTTCTCGTTAGGATTACAATGGCTGAATAGCATTTTTATGAACACATTTACATTTAATTTCTTTCAATCCAGGCAGTCATTATATTATCAGTATTTTAATTATTCACACCGTATCACAAGACACTGATTTCTCACATCATTATAGTTGAATATAGTCATTAGTTGGCTATGCAGCATAGAGTCTATACATACCACTGCGGATGACGCGGTATAGACTCTAAATCATAGAGTGTCATCCGCAGTGAAATTCACTTATAAACACTATCAATTGCATAATTTTGATATCTATCTATCTTTCTCCATTTCTTCATTTTTATCATTTACCTAATGTGTGTATAGGCCTAATATATTTTGGTTATGGAAGTTTCCCCTATCTTCCAATGGACTAGCCATTCTAATCAAACTTCTGAAATGTCAAGGCACCATAATGTCACAAGTGTCATGAAGTGGAGCAGCAAAGGTCTCTCTGTCCCTCAATCACAATTTACCTGCTGCTGAATCTAAAGGTGTGATTCTGTCCTTCAATCTGCATCTGGTCTTTTTCTCAAATGTTCACCTACAGGTAAGGAAAAGCTCTTGGCAGCCGGATGAATGAGTGGCCCAAAAAGGCGCGCGCGCCAACTTGCCACAAGTTGCCAACCCGCGCTGACAACAAATCGTCTGCGGCAGCACAAGAGCTGAGTGGCAGAACACTGCAAAGGCGCGATTTGTGTGCAAGCAAACCGCCTTGACGACAATGCCCTTCTGACGTCATCAGCATTGTTCTCGAAGACAGTTCTGCAAAGAACACAGATCACGTGATCAGTTCCATTTCATAACATTGTGGTGCCTTCCATTCATGTATGCTGAGGATTGAAATCCAAGACTGCTCATGTGGACGGTGAGAAAACAACAGCAAGTCCTTTTGTGTCATGGGCACACCTGTGGGAAAACCTCTTAACCATCAGTTATATGACCAACTGATAAGAAATGGTTCCTTTGGCACACTCGACCTGCCAGATCCCTCTCAATCAGCCTGTTCATTAGCAAAGCATTTAAGGCTCCAATCAATAGGTCACCTGTTCAATCACACCCCATGTATTTTAATGTACTTATTAATCATTAAGGAAGAACATCGTGCTCATTATATAGTTTTTACTCGAACAGTGCTTTGCGCGATTACCAAGAAATTAAATTGTGTCAAACATCTTGTTCATGACATATTTGTGGGTAGGAATATTTGCAACCGTGACTGTAAATAAACAAATTACTGTAGGAACTATACCCACCGAAATCAAGCTTTAATCATTGTAAAATTTCTTAAATTAAAAAAGGTCATATTTCAACTTCGACCCACAGCAGTCACACGTGGGTCGCAACCGCGCGATGGACAACAAATTCCTTTAACCGCAACTTGGATGAAATGCTACACGCATGTGTTGGTCAAGCACAAAAAGTATCGAAAACATTTTACTAATGTTCAGGTTAACTGTCTGCGATACTATAACACCCCCTCTCCCTATAAACAAAGTATGTCATCTCCATTAAATATGCATTCAGTTTGGAGGTGACACCACAATTTTTTTTTCTTTTTAACTTTTTGAAATTTTGTTGACTTTCCTGGAGCGACGTGGCGACTTTTTAACCAGGAAGCAAAAGTTTAAAGATCTGGTGGGGTGGAGGTCGTTCGGGAAGCGACTGTCATTGATTTCATCTTTTAGTCATGATCAATACACCGGGAACCAATCAAAACGGGCGCAGTTTAATGCGGATCCACCTGCCCACGTTCCCAGCCTTTTAAGACGCTGGTGACGGCCGCCCTGACACATGCACGGCCGCTGCCGACGCTGCCAGTTGTCCGTCACAGCCGCCTGAGCTCCATCTATCTGCCTCTGCAGTTGAATCAACTCTTTAGATTACACTACTAGGTGAGTGCTCTTCTTATCACAATTAAATTCATAATATTTGACTTTGAACATTACTCTGGGTGGGTTGGTAGATGCTGCTGAGATTGAATTTAACTTTTCTGCAGCTGTTCACTTTGCTAACTGAAATTATACAGATGCATAAATGAAGCACATCATGTGATGGACACAGTGAGTGGTTTTGATTGACTATGTGAGGGCCAATAGACGAAATAAGAAGTTGCAGTTTGTGTTTTCTCCTTTCTGTATATGATTAAACGATTAAACTTCTCCATTGATTAACTTAAAAAATGCTTTAAATGCTGTGAAATGTTGAATGAAGGAATGGCTAAAGCTAAAATCGATCATTAATTTCTTCTCTGTATAAACTGCATTTTACTACTTTACCTGCAATATAAACTTAATAGTGTGTATTTCGTACAGACAAAATAGTCCAATCAAGTGGTGTTTATTAGAGCCTCTACCATGATTTTAACATCATTGAAGCTGATATAAAAAAAAACATCGTGTCGTTAAATTGGATAGGTGCTGCATAGACGGAAGGAAAGTCATAAACCTATTGCAATGAAAATACCATTAGTTTAAATTGGAGAGGTGCTACAATGGAAGCTTGTAGCATTAGCTTAAATGGCTGCCAGAAAGGCAATCTGCAGCACAGAGGTTGATCTGTGAGCAGTCAAACAAGTTACACTGCAGGCCTCTGATGAGTTGCAATCAAATCTGTTTGCCTCCAGTCAACTGTGATGCATGTGTCCGTTTGCCAAGAGTGGCCTTGTTGACCGACAGTGACTTCTGCTGCACTAACACTGTGTTAGGGATCTGTGAGCAAATATTGGCTGCAAGTCAGTACAGGAAGAGCAAGCTCATGATACGTGTTGCATCTAAATGATTATAAAAGGGCCATAAAGGAACAATTGCTGGTTAATGGCAATATGGAAAAGAGGGGGGAAAGAGTATGGAAGAAGCATATAATAACCATGAATGTTAACACTGACAATTTTCAGGAAATTCGCATAAATTTGATATGTATTTTTAATGGTGTATACAAATGCACCTCGCTGGCACCACAATTACAGCCCATATAGGCTGGTGAGATTCCAGATTCAATACATGTTATACTGACTGTATTGCACACTATTGCACATGGAATATTAGATTGAATCCATCTGACATACATCTGCAATAGTTTGGTCTGATGCTGCCTAAGTGCGTATATTAATCTAAAAATTAACCTATTTTCTAAGACATTGATATCATATTATAACAAACATATTTAAATTTGTTGTGCACCTGGCTATAAAGCTTGTTGGACAGAAAGAACATGTAGAAAATCCATATTTGAGATGGTAGGAGATGACAAAAAGATATTTGTCAATATTGAGACAAGAAGCCATTTCTATCATTTCTGAGCACTGCATAATATATATTATGATATAGCATTATTGGCATTTATCTAACATCATATATCTGTGGAGGACATTAACAAAAGAAGCTGACCACAGCTCACCACTTGGATCAATGAAAAGCATTAAAGTCACGTGCATTCAAAACAATGAGAACAAATAATGATGGGGATGTCAAATCGAGGTCAGACATCAATGATCCCAGGGGAATTTGCTGAGTTTGCAACGTCCTAATTGGGTAACACCTTTTGTATTACCGGCCAATAAATCAACAAAGTTGATAGATGGCCTGACTTTGCCCATGATATTTCGTCATTCATTCTATCAATTAAAGCCGTCTTACAAAATGGACTAATTTATTTGATTGGCCTGTATACCTACTTTCAGGACTAGATATATTTACAATAATTAATAGCTGTCAGTCTTTTACTGATACACTCTAATTTTCTAAAAATAATTGATGCAAATTTGAATCTCATGTCTTATAAGCAACTTATTTTGAAGTCTCATAGCAAGGTATTGTGATTTTCTTTTACTCATTTTTTGAAAATCAAATACACAAAGAGATCAATTAAAGACAGACAATTAAATCTTATAAGCTCACAAGACAGGAGCAATAATAAATGCTTTGGTCTATATATAGACTCTAGTTGCGTCAGATGCAAAATCAAACAAATTCGAGACAATCAGTTGACCGACCTAGCAAATGACGGATCATCAATGATCCAGATGACGTGTGGTACAAGGAAATTGTTTTTAAATTAAGCGTCAGGACTTTTGCATAATTCATGTCACTATGATCCGCTTCCGTTGACTGGTTAGCCTGGTGCAGCGCGCTCGCAAAGCGTAAAACGCGCGTTGCTCTGATGCACGCGCTAGTCAGATAGGAAGCGGAAGTTAGTGCTGCATGATCTTCCGGTGCTCCAGGGATGCCCTGTGTCATGCACGGCGGCCAGCCGTGTGGTTCTCAAGCGTCTAAAAAGCGCCATTCACCGTCAAGTGGTCACAGTCGATTTGATGCTCATGGTCCTTGAGCGCGCGTTCGTGGGGCGATCGTATGTGACCAGCCACTTGGGCAGACGATCTCATGTCACGCCATTTCCTCAATGTAATCAATCTATGTGAGAGAAAAAATTAGTGCAATCAAAATGCATAAAGGTGAAAACTACGTTTAGAATTTGCCTAAGTCCGACACAGATGATCAATGCACATTTTTCGCGTACATTTCATCTTGTGTAGTATTACGTCATGCAAAACTGAATTTGCCTAGGCACTTGTGACAAATAATTGTTTTGACATCTATAGGCCTAGGCCTAGCTAATCCACTTGATCTAACAGTATAGATATAATCTAGGCTATAGCTGAAATAATGTTACTACTCCAGGCAACTACTTCTGGAACTTCTAGGAAATCCTAGTAACTGTGAAAGCAGGGCTACACACGAGACTGCTGACTGACTTTGCAAGACTCCCCATGCACACAGTGCTTGCACCGTCATCATAATGGTTAGGGCGGCTGGTCCCGTTCTCAGGCAGAATTCTGTATCGAGTCGGTGAGTCAGTGCCGCGCCGCAAATTCAGGCGATGGCTTGTAGCGCTCGAAATGTGACCGATCTCCAAATACCATTGGCTCACATTAAACTGGCATTAGAACCCCCCCCCCCCCCCAATTCCCCCACTCTGCTTCCCAATCTTACCCTAGCTTGCAATAATTCCTGCCTGACTTGCAGCTACATAAGTTCCGCTTCTGCAATTCCACCGATGACACTAAATTCAAGTTAATTGCATAACACAATGAAGTGCTACTAAAGTGCCTTCTTCAAATTCAAAATCTAAAAAGAAAAAAAATTGAAAAAAAAAAAAAAAGAAAAAAAACAGGCCTACTAGCCCTATTACAATGTTTGTATTTTCCAGTTATTCACGAACATTAGACCTGATAATACGATGCTTATTAATTGCTGTGTACGAATATTAAATACCAGGCCAATCAGTACAAGGTACAAGTAAGATGTAGAATTTACAAAAATGTGAATATGGGAATATGAATGTTGCTTCCTTGGATTACTTATGGCCTTCCCCATCTTGGGAAGGACGTGGTATATGCTGAGGGTAAGGAATGAGGATTATCCCCTTCGTCAATGAGTGGCAGATTATTTCCTGGCTCTTCCTTAGTTACACGGTCCCAAATGGCCACTCAGCCAGCCAGCATTTCACCAATGACAGCAAAAACCACTGCCAAAAAAGTCCCCTAGCTTTTCTGTGGAATGTTAGCTACTTGAGACGAGATAACTGACTTTGTGAAATCCACTTGCAGCCACTCTACACGGTTTGTGTTTTTCTCAGAGATGCTGAGGTTTTTTGCTGCCATTCCGCATCCTCTGTGATGGAGATTAGCCCCTGACCCGCCGCAGCATCTGCCCTCCCTACTCCTGCCTCAGAATCAGCAGCAGCATCTCTTTGCAGCAGCTAACTCCAAAATCAATTACCTTCGCCCTCACTGCCATAACTTCCTACAGCTCTCCAGTCGAACAATGTGCCACTTGCGGAAGTTACAAGTTGCAAGATGCAGTTAAATGCTCATACTGCAGCTCAAGGTGTTCCTTCGGGGTTTCAAAAGTTCCCTGAATGCCATGCACAATCAATTGCCTTAGCCCAGCTTTTGCAAATATAGGGTGAGTTGGAAAATGTAAAAGGCCGACCGTTTTTCTTGATAAAGTAGGGCCTACTTTTGGATTCCATCACTATAATTTCTTAGCAAACTGATGTCTGAAATATGAGAGTCAGGAAGAGTCGAGACAAACTACATTTGCTGCTTAGGGGCCTGGGGAGGGGGTGGGGTGTTCAGTTATGTCAAGTGGAAGCGCGCGTTGCGTGATGGGAAGTGGGGTTAATTGTGACACGTGCAATAATTGATGAGTGGAGAGGGCGCTGTCGGTCCCCCACGCGCTGCCCCCGTGGCCCGTCTCATGGCGGAGAGAGTCGGGTGCTGACAATTGCAGACAGACCTATGACTGATGCTGATACATGAGCCCGGGCAACGCCCATAAGCAGACTGCAGACACAGCAAAGGCCACTAGGCCACTGACATGTCTCAGCTCACCCAAGTCAATCAAAATACTCGCTTACAACATTTGTAAGTTACGTGACATTACGCTTACCACATGTTTTGTTTCACGCAGAGATCTTCAGAATCAGCAACAGCAGCAGTAAAAAGATGAGTAACGATGCCAATGAAGTACCGGAAGACGCGGTCATAGTGGACCCCGTCGGCTGCGATAGCCCCGATGATGACGATGGTCCGGAGCCGGGGGAAATTGTGCCAGCCTCCCGGGCGCTGCGCCTGGCGCTGGCCGACTACCATCCGCAGCCAAACGCCTTCCTCCCCGCTCCCCCTCCCTGCCCCCCTAATGTCACTGCCGACCCCATGATGACGTCATCTAGTGGCCCTGTGACGCATGACATCGATGATGACGATGGTTCGACCACTTCCGATGACCGCAGCATGTCGTCTTCGCCGGTCAGCATTGGTCAGCACAGCCTGATGACCCCAACGATGGACGTCAACTCCAATATCACATCCCTTGACCTCTTCCCCAAGGACAAGGAGAAGAAGAGTGAGTTCAATATTCAAACAAACCTTTTTCCTTCCTTCTTTAATTCCTTATTTATATTCTATTTTTCTTCTATTCTTGAATGGCATCCTTTAGTACTTATTCTTTTCTACATATTGTACTTCCGCTCTGGCTTTCTGACAGCGTTTCCTGATCCATATTTATATATATATACATACATATATATATATATATATATATATATATATATATATATATATATATATATATATATATATATATATATATGCATGCAATAATAAACAAAACAGCATATTTTAAGAAAGTGAAACCTTATATAATATATATATATATATATATATATATATATATATATATATATATATATATATATATATATATATATATATATATATATATATATATATATATATATATATATATATATATATATATATATATATATATATATATATGCAATAATAAGCAAAACAACAAGTTTCATGCACCAAAATGGTCAGTTCGAAAAATTATTGTATCCTACAAAAATTGTACCATAATGGAAAACGACTGGTAAAATATATAATTTCTCTTTCCTTTTAAAAATATTCAGACAATATCAAGAAAAATTCTTTAATCATCTGAATCAACCCCTCCCTTTACCTACATTTTAACACCAAGTGGCTGCAAGATTTTCTGGCATAGATTTCGGATAAGTCACGACAGAAGTTCTGTATTTAGAAGTGAAAGTCTTTTGTTGGATTGAAGTTGGGATTGATCTGGCGACAAGGTGACTGGGAAACGTGACACAAGAGAGCTTCATTGTTTTATTGACGTTTACTTGTTTGTTTCTCAAAATCACGAAAGACGAGGCAACTGTGTCAATAAAGAAAAAGTGGCTCCAGTAGACAATTGTATGCTGACTTGTGACTAAGATTGCATTATTGCATGCACGCTAAATAGTTTGACGATTCTTTTTAAAAATGTTGTTTGTGATAAAGGTGTGCACGTAACAAAATTAGGACCAAAACACATCTTCAATATTATACCCCCCCCCCCCCCATCATGATATGTTGGAGAAAGAAATTGAAATATTGTTATCATTCAGTTGAAGCTGTTAAAAACACCGGTTAATGCAGTTGTCATTTCAATTTTTACTTTGCGTTTAAACAAACCCTTAATTGAGATTTAGCTCATGCGTTCACCTATTTTAAATCGGTCGCTGACAGAAAGGCTTTTAGGCAGTGCAAACGAGTTAAATTTAACCCAAAGATCGTTACGTCAAAACGTCAGGACGGTGCGCAATGGACGCAAATGTATAAAAGGACGCAGTGAATGTGATTGCGTTCTGATCCCAATGATCGGTTCATGATGCAGCTGTAACTTTCCCATGTCACAATTGATCACCTGCTTCTCTGACTTCACAATACCCCCCCCCCCTCCCGTAATGGGGGGGGGGGGGGTTGTGGCGTTAAGCTAGCTTGATCTACAACGTTACGTTAAGTGCTCTCATTCATTTAAGTGCATTTCGTTGATTCTCTTTGATTTATTCTTGAAAACTTGAGTCATCGATTTAAAAAAAAAGGTCAGAAAAGAGTCATTTGGTATTGTGCCTTAACTGATGATTGTTTTTACGGATGTTGTTTGGTAATTACAAACACACATGACAAAGTTATGACATTAGCTTTGGACAGCCAAGAGGCACAACAATTTAACATTTACATGTTGACATTCATGATTGATAAGTAACATGTAACATTGACTACGTATTATGTTTGTATACTGTGCTTAGGCCACAACAAGTCATAACTAAGAAACAATTAATATGTTTGTAATATTTAAGAGACTGGCATGCAGTACTTTGTCAGTTTTCCTCTTGCTGAGATAAGCCAGACACAGCACAGCTGCAGTCAGGGGAAGTGGTCAAAATTTGGACAAATTAAAAACAGTGAATGTATTCCTTAATTTCAGGCGACCGACTCCTGGACATCCCTTGCAAAGTTTGTGGTGACAGAAGTTCAGGAAAACATTATGGCATTTACAGTTGTGACGGTAAGTGTCAATTGTAATACACAAAATCTAATCAGTAACCTTAATTTAGAAGAAATGTTATTTGACGTCATACAAGTAGAGCTACTGATATTGCAATTGCAGTTTGACCTCCATGACTTAAATCAAACGTTCAGCACTGTGATTAGGTCGAGTGAAGTGTCATTGAGAATGTTGTCCAACTGCTGGTTCCCGCCATTACACCTGTTAGTCACTGAGATTGAGTCAAAGGCCCAAACTGATTAATTATACATCTAATAAATATGGTTGGCCATTAATTATTATAAAAGGTTCTCTTTTGGTGGGAGCCAAGAATTGATCGATATTGACAGACAAGCAATAGACAGACAGCACGATAGTTAGCACGATAGATAGCAATAGACAGACAGCACGATAGATAGCACGATAGATAGATAGATAGATGGATATATAGATAGATAGATAGATAGATAGCTAGGTAGATGGATAGATACTTTGCATCCTCAATGTAATACAAGCGTGTATTACTTTGTGGATGACACCGACATTCAAGAGCAACAGATTTGATGAATTTTCTTAAGTCTTAAGTACAATGTACTTGTGCATAAATTTTATTTTAGCCAATCTCATTATCATCTCACAATTGTTCATCGTTTCTTGGAGGTGGGGGGGGGGGGGCATGTTCCCAACCCTGCTGTAAATTCGGTTGATGTTTCGTGTGTACTGTGGTATATGGTCCTATTCCAGTGGAACTTAATGAAGGCTCTGATATTGCTGAAAGTTTGACTTTGAGGTCTTTTGTGACCTCTACGTGTCGATAAAATTGATTCATTCTGTGTAATAGCAACAATTGTTTTAGTATTTAGTACTAATTGCATATTTCCATTTCAGGCTGCTCAGGGTTCTTTAAAAGGAGCATCCACCGCAACAGAGTGTACACGTGCAAGGCACAGGGAGATGCTAAGGGCAAATGTCCCATTGACAAGACCCACAGGAATCAGTGCAGGGCTTGCAGACTCAAGAAGTGCTTCGAAGCAGACATGAACAAGGATGGTAAGGACAGATTAGGTACCTTCTAAAAATATTTTGATTTTACACTAGTTGTTGTAGGCTACATGTATGAAGTACAGCCATTTCATTTCTGCTGGTGGCCTTCAAGTCGGTGGCCAGGGGCTGGAAGGGAGGGAGAGGGGGGGGGGGGGGGTAATAATAATTGGAAGAAGAGAGCAAATATTTAGGCAGTGTTGGTGGGAGCAGTGTGTTGGGAGGCAAATCCCAGTGGAGGGCATCTGTCCAAATAGGGCGTGGCCCTCGCTTGTTGGTGTTGCGGCTTTAGTGGGATCAGCGTCTGTAAGGGTGCGATTGGTCAGGCGACGCAAGACATGTCTCCCCACTCGACGCCCATCATCGCCCGCTACTTGTCCGGCTTGATTTATCGCTCGCAAAGCCTAAGTGGCCGCCGCCGGTCATATCCACCCCCCCCCCCCCCCTCCCGATGCTTTCTTTCTCCTTGAGCTCAAGTTCTCCTCCATCACTTGCTGCCTGTGTGTGTTCTTCGCGCAGCTCGCCTTCCATTCGCTGGCGCGCGCCTGCTGCCAAAACAAATCGTCTGCTTCATGGGATTAAGCGCGCAACGCATGGTCAAGTCGCCACTTGATGGAAAAGTTATAACTTTCCCCGGCAGCCAGTTGACGTCATAATCGCTGAGAATTAATAAATTGTTGTCAGCAGCAAACGTGATTTCCCTGGCTAGAGGGTCAAGCGTTGTGGGATAACCGGCTGCTCACGATGGTTCAATGACTCTCGTCTGCCGTGGAGGGCTGTTGAGGCTGGGCCCAGAGGGGCTGCAGGGATGGAGGTCTGATAAGCACTGGGCATAAAAATCAAAGGATGGCTCTTTGGCTCAGAGCCTAAGACTGTAGTTATTGGCCCCTGTAAATTGCTGCAATTCATTTTGAGGTCTTCAGATCACCTTCTCTCACCTGTGTCACAAAGATGACCTCTCTGACCTGTCTGCTTACAACTGCGACATTTTTCTTTTCCTTTCTTGCCTACCAGAAAAAACTACATATTGACAGTTTTCCAGGAAGGCCGATCAAAATATTTGTCCCTGTTATTCGTTCGTTGCAGTCAAGTGACACCTGTTTGGTTTCCAGAATGATCTATCTATCGATGGGAAAATTTAGTGAGCATAAAACACCAGAAAACATGCCGCAGTCACAAGTAGACTTGAACAATGAGGTTCACCAGTAAAAATCGTAACTCTTTTTATTTCATTTAGTCCTATTCTTTTTCAAACAATTGATGATTGTGTCACCGAGCGGGCAAAATCTTTAGCATTAACAATTGATTCTATTGGAAGGGAGGGCAAAAGGTTGTGCACAAAGACAGCTGCATTGATGACGTCACAATTAGCTTTGGCCTCCTGACTCCGTTCTGTCGCGTGACGTGCAACAATCTAACAACCATTGCTGCGAATTTGTCCAAAAAATTCCAGAACTTGGACTGGCAACAATGGAGCCCTATCGAATTCAGTGTAAACGTGGAAATCGCCTCTAAAATAATTCTGGTAAATTATGAATGAATTGGCGAGGACGCATTATCTAACGCTGCCTAATTCTGGCAACAGTCAACAGACTTTTGATTAGGATCACAATTCGCCCATTGTCCAATTATCCAATCGAACAGCAGTGTCAAAACACTCTCATGTATCAGGTGGCCTTTGCTTTGTTGTGGGAACACCAATATTTCCGTCCAATTTCCTTGAGTTAACATGTCGATGAAATGTCAGGAGGTCACCACCAAATCCTTCCATCTAAAACACGTGATGACAGTTGCAAGTGTAATCTATTCACACTCACATGTCCACAGGCAAATCTATGAATAATTCGTTGCACTAGAAGCACTTCCTTTATTTTGCAACAAATGGATCTTATTGACCTTTTTGTATTATATGCTAATACAGTGGAAGAGCCACAAAATACATTAAAATGGGACATTAGGTTTGCTGTTAAAGAACAAATTGGCTTAGCATTTCCACAGTCCACACCTTGCTGGTATTTCTTATATTTTTTGTTGGTCTTATGTTACATGCCTTTTAGGCACAACATAAATAACATGAATCAATACGAAGAAATTTGCTTTCCCAACTATTCGAAGGTTTTATTTTGGAAGTTAGGAAGGCACAACATAAATCTATACCAAATTCTCAAGCCATGTTTCAGAAAGAGACTTTCATTTCCTAAAAGGCATTTTTCTTTCATTCTGCAGCTATTCCAGCCATATGCCTGGTATTGACTGGAGGCTGTAGAGGTGCGATTAAATGTGACATTCTGCCACAAGGAGCTGCTGTGACGCCCCACATTTGTCAAAATATTTGTCACAGCATTTTGTCACATCTGCAGAATGATGCTCTGGCCATTATGCTATTAGAGACGCATCTTAGCATCTTGCTTTTAGTAGCATTTGTTTCCTATCACGCTTTGTAAATCCACCGGGTGCCATCGCCCTTAGAGCAACGTTGTGACGGCGGAAGTGACGTGCTTGTAACAGGAAGTACGTCAACAAAGCGAACAATACTTTGTGGCTGTTGTCCATTGTTCCTCGGGGTGGCGCTCAGGATCAATTGCGGCTCAAGTCCGGGGCCCCTTGTCTCTGGAAGTCACCTCTGGAAGCTGGGGAGCCAAACTCAAAGCTCCGTGGCAAGCTGGCCATGTAACCGTAGACCACATGAAAGCCACTTCAGTATAACATCGATTCCCTCACGACAATAACACTGGCTGAATAATTGAAAAGTCGCCCGTCTGGAGGCGCTGTGATGGCTGTAACGTGGCTATTGAACATTGTCACACCTTTGTCTTTAATAGCTTTGCTCATTGTCACACCCGGCAACTCCTCAATTGTCCTTCCCAACACCTCAAAGTGACCCAAATGAGCCAGTAATCTTTTGTGGCGAGACTGTCTTTATCACGGTTTCTTTAAATTCTTATTCTTAGTACGTAGTTAAAAGACATTACTGGGTCATGTATTTATTCATGCTTCATTGCTGTGAACCTCACTTCTATGTGTGTTGTCTCTCTGATTATTGTATTTGTAACATATTGCCATTTTAGGCTTGAGAAAGCATTAAGAGTTTAAAGACTGCTAATACCATTACAATACAGGACGCTTTTCTCTGAACTAATTCAATTCAACAGTTATAACTAAACTTCCCATTTTCTTTTAATCCAGCGGTGCAGCACGAAAGAGGACCTCGTAAAGCCAAAAATAAACTGCAGACAGAGGGGGTACATCATCACCACCCTCATCATCATCATCACCACCACCACCAGGGACACCTAGCGGCCCACCCCATGAGCACAGCAGCCCTGGTGGGCCAACCACCCCCTCATCTGAGTAGTCATCTGAGTAGCCACGCCCTAACCATGCCCGGCCTTCTTCACACCTTGCCCCAC